>JAJHSJ010000018.1:10362828-10472659 GCA_021015155.1 Magnolia officinalis | reverse complement strand
AAAACTTCATGGATCCCACCAGGATGCTTATATGCCATCCAACCATTCACAATGTTATTAACACTAGGATAAACCGTAGGTACAAATATCATCCTCATTCAAAACTTCTGTGACCCCACAAAGTTTCCAGTGGTATACATGGATTTCATATAGTGTGGCCCATAGGAGTTTTGGATCTACTTGAATTTTGGATTCCTGTCCTATGGTTAGGTTGAGAAACTAATGTACGGAGTGGATTTCTCACTAACATCTCTGTGGGCCCCACATAGCTTTCAACCACAGGAACTTCAAGGCACAGCCAATCCGCGTCGTCCAACAAACCTCCGCTGAAAAATAAAAATAGTCAATGGTCAAAAGCCAATTGATGAATAGGATGATACGATAGGTTTGATTTTTGAAACATAAGCCATCTTTTATTAGCCCTCAACAGCTTTGCAACCCCACGCGCCTGTATACGCCAAATAATGCACACGCATCACATATACCAGCACTGTGGATAGGTATGATATCTAAGCCATCCATCACAAAGGTATCACTGTGTAAATACCCTCTCCTAAGAATCAGGTCCATCCATTAGTTAGGTGGGTCACAATTAATTGAATAAATGTACGGGTGTGAAAAAATCAGCTGAGAATTTGTTTCTAATATCATAGCTCACCTACTTAATGGGCCACCTTTATCTTATGGTAGTATGTTTACTAGATGAGGTCCACCTGATGGATGGCTTGGCTTGATGTTTCACTTGTATGACAGGTTGCTTGTGTTAGGCTGACCTGTACAATTCTGATGTTTAAAAATATTTTTTTAATAACAATCCTAGTTCATGCACAAGATCCATTGGCTTTTGTAACACCGCAAAGAAAATATATTAAATAAAAATAAAAATAAAAAACCCATAGAATATAGTCCCAAGATTTATATCCTATTTTCTAAAAGAGGTGGTGGTACCAGGCTGTTGTGGGGGCGCACTAGATGGGCCCTTTGATATTTGATCATGGGTCAAAAATCAGCCCGAAATGGAATTCAGATAATCACATAGGGACACCCAATTAATAAAACCTTCCCCACTGTTTGTAGGGCCCACCTATTGATTATAGCCACCTAATCCATTCATTAGAGGAGGCCCATTAAGATTAAGGGACACAAAATTGGGCCATTCCAAAACCCCGTGGGCTACACCAGGTGAATTATGGCTGTACTTCGAGTCGAGTTGAGTCGGTCAAGCTTGGCTTAGCTCGTCCGTGCTCTCCTTGAGTTCAAGCTTGAGCTCGAGCTGGATCGTTACTCACTCGGGTGGTGAACTCTCAGGAGTTTCAACACCCGATCAAGGGTTCGAGTATCCATAGGTGGTGAAATTCCACTATGGCGTGAATGTGTAGGGGTGTGTGTGCGTGTGTAAAAAAAAAAAAAAAAAAACAAAAAAAAACAACTTAAGCTCGATCATACCATTGGAGCTTGGCTTGTTTGCCAAACCTTTCAAGTTAATGTGAGCTTATCTCGAGTTGAGTCGAGTTTGCTCCCAACCCGACCCAACTCACACCTGACTCAACCCAGTAACTCGACCCAACTGACGCAACCCCCAAATCATATATATATATATATATATATATATATAGATATATATATATATATATATATATATTATATATATATCTATATCTATATATATATATCTATATATATATATATATATATATATGATAGCCATACAGGATACCTTGTTGTTTGTGAGAGAGAGAGAGAGAAGCTCAACCGCGATGAGTAAGTAAGAAAGGGAAATGGTAAGAAAGGGACGAACAGGTATAATATGGTTTAAGTTTTATTTCATTTTTTTAATTTTTAAATATAATATATATAATATAATATAATATATATTCGAGTCGAGCTGAGCTCAAGCTTTGAGCCGAGCTAAGTTCGAGTCAAGTCAAATTAAGCTCTATTATGTTCAAACTTGGCTTGTTTTCAAAACGAGCTAGGTCATATGAAGCTTGACTTGTCTCTTCATTCGAGTCGAGTCAAGTCGAAGCTAGATCCAACCAAGCTGAGTGAACTTTTGAGCTAACTTGGCTCGTGTACAGCCCTAATGTGAATTTAGAGGCCTCTAACACTGTTTCCTACGCTGTGCCCACTTAAGTTTAGGATCATCCTGATTTTTGGTTTTATTGTAGAGAGAAAGAGGGAGAGAGGAGAATGATGGACGGTGCGGATTGAATTCAAAGTTGACGTGGGACCCACAGAAGCCAGATATTAGCAGCGAAAGCAAGGGGGGGACGAGAGGCTTGCTGGTCCACTCAAGACGCTGACATCTGAGTGGTAAGGTGGTTTCTGCCACGAAGATGAATGTCTCCAAATTTCAGGCTGCTTTTTGCCCGGTCCACTCATGAGGTGGGCCACACTTCTACCTTGAATGTGAACCGTCGATAAGTGTTTCAAACAATCCATTGAGTTTTAATGGACGGCCCATAAGATGAGTTGACTGGCATTAATTGTGAATATGGTCATTTTCACTGTGGGCCCTACTTGTGCACTTGCCAGGCTTGCCTAGACGGTGCACGTGTGGAGAGGGCACACGACATACGTACATAGGTTTTCAATTTCGATAAGTGGGCCCCATGTTTCGGTAATCCGGACCATCATGTTTTGCTGTACCCTAGTATGGAATGATATCGCTCAATACATCTCCGGCATTGGAATATAGCTCACTGGGCTTTTAATGGGCATTTCGGGCCTGAACTACATTGGGCTGGATTAGTAGGAAAGATTTAAGGTCTAGATCCGAAATTAATTCCGTTTATTAATTGGGCCAAGCTCGAGCTGTGCCTAAGAGTCCATCTGCCCCACTCTTTCAAACATGATAGGGTGCACTGATGTAGAGTGGGTCGCGTACAATTTAATGGCCAAGATGGACCAAAAAGGCTTGATCGAAGGCAGAAGTGATCCGGACTGTCAGAACCTTAAAATGGGTGTATCTCACAAACAGAGTATGCCAAGCTACTTTAGCCACCCAACCCACTACGCCAGGTTGCGCACGTTGAATTTGCAACATTCCATTAGATCAACCGTCGATTTTCCATTTTTATTATTTATAGTAAGTTTTAGTTTAATTATAACTCTTTATCCATTTGGCTTTAGGAGTTGTGTCCAACATGAAAAGTGATTAAAGTAAGTAGGAGAATAGCATTGTCCAAATAGAATACTTATTATTTTTGGCCAAAAACTGAGGTCTAGTCGAAATCATGCCATTTATAAATAGTAAGTTTACTATTTTCTATTAAGTCACGGTTTCTAAGAGTTTTAGTTATAGTATGATGTCAGAAGTTCTTCCTAGGGTTTATGTTACTATATAAAAGTTTGTAAGCACGTTTTTCATCATCAACCAATTTATTACAAATTTTTAGAGTTTATTTCTATTTTTATTTTCCCTTGTGGATTTGATGTATCTCTATAAGGAGTCCAGAGAAGCTCCGTGCATTCGGGGTACTTCATCATTGTGTCATGAACTTATTTAATGGCACAGATTTTTCATAAAAAAAATAAGTGGCTGGGATCAGGTTCGGGCCTGACTCGGACTTTGAACGTGCATGATCATCATGGGCCTCGACCTGGGCCAGTTGTTTTAGCCCGTACAATGAGCTGGACTCGACCCTTGGATTTACCATCGGGCCGGGCTTGGATAGACCTCAGCCCAGATTGGGGGAGGCCCACTGACAGCCAACGGACGCATGTCGCATTTTTCATGGTAGCCATCGAAATTTGTAGGCCACCAATCGAAAGGTTCTCCTTTGCCCTATCAAGTAGATCGTTTGGCGATGGCCCATCCATGGGAAGACTTGAGAGATCACCGGTCTGGAATGCCCCTCTGTAGAGAACTACTGAGCCACAAGTGTGCGATATCCTGACCGTTCATCAGGTTCAGCCTATCCTGAAATGTGGTCTGGCCGTTCCACATATCAGGTAAGCTGCATTTGCAACTTAATATTGACCGTTGGTCGTCTGCTTTGCTAGCCATCATTTTATCTCATGCATGTAGGGCCTATCTTATGAGTGGACCACCCTGATGTTTTGGCCCGGGTATGGATAGACTTGATTTTACGCACGTGTGACGCCTGCTGTGAATCACCATTTCAATCTCTCCAGAGATAGGCCTGGGTTTTTCCTAGGTGGCAATGGGCCAGGGTCGGGTAAGGTATTCGGGTACCCGTACCATGCCGTGGGTACTGCACCCATTGCTTGTCGGTCCTAAAATAGGGGCGGGGATTAGGTACTACCCCCGCATGTTCCAAGATCGGGACAGGCGGAGGCCCCACGGGCCACCCGTGATGTATGAGTTATATCCACACCGTTCATCCATTTTCCATATCATTTTAAAATACTGGACCAAAAATAAATCAGATTAAAGGCTCAAATGGACCACAGAGTGAGGATTAAATTCCTACCGTTGAAAAAATTCTCAGGCACCACAAAAGTCATAGATCAGGATGATATTTGTTTTTTCACTTCATCCAGGTGTATATGACCATATCAGCAGGTTGGATGGAAAATAAATGACACGGTGCACCCTATGAAGGTTTCAATGGTGGGCATACTTAGCACTGCTACTTCCTGTGGTGTGGTCCACTTGAGCCTTTGATATGCCTTATTTTTGGTCCAGTATTTCAAAATGATATGGAAAAATGGATGGATGATTTGGATAAAAAAAATACATATCAATGGGGGTAGTACCTCATCCGCGCCCCTAAAATAGATGCCCTACTGAATTCGACAGTAGCTAGTCTAGCTACTGAAGTGACGTCATCACATTCTGTGGTCCCACCACGTTGTATGTGTTGTATCCACGCCGGCCATCCAATTGAAGAGATTAGTTTTGGGCATGAAGCAGAAAATGAGGCAGATCCAAAGCTCAAGTAAACCCCAGCACAGAAAAACAGTGGGGATTAAATACTTAACATTAAAAACTCTTTAGGCTGCTGCAGAGGTTTACGATCAAGCTGATACTTTTTGTTTCCTTATCCATGTCTTTGTTAAACATATAAACAGGTTGGATATCAAATAAATATCATGGTGGGCCTTAGCAATGGTGGGCGTCACAGTCCCATTGTTTTTCTGTGTTAGGTTCTACTTGAACTTTGGATCTGTTTTATTTTTTGGCTCATGCTATAGAATAATCACTATTGTCAGGTTCAGTAGTTAATCTGCCTCCAATATCCATCAGTCTAGGGGCACCATTTTGATCCAAAATTAAAATAATAATAATAAATCTAAACATTAGCTTTTTTTTTTTTAATATTACAACAAAAATTAGAAATGTAATTTGTCTTCTTAAATACATAAAAAATAGTTTAACATATAATGATTCTAACCCAGTGTTTTATAGCTCATAATAGATTGGCCCCATTAAAGGGTTATGATCATCCATTAGCATGATTTTAAATCATGGCTTGCTCCTAATGGTATTAATGAATTAATGGTTTAGATCAATGATAGGATGGATAGGTAAGATGGCATATATACACCGTATGGAAGTTGACAGGCTTTGGCATACACATCGCTCTCGATGTTGACCCACATGGGAAGTTTTGTAAAATGAGCTAATCCAATGTTGTAGAGGAGCACACCATATATATATATATATATATATACTCGAACACTCCCCCTCCTGGGATTCACCACCTATGATATCCGAACCCTTGACCGGGTGTTGAAACTCCTAGAGTCTTCAAATTAAAAGAAGAGTCAATCATAATCACTAGTTACTAATATTATTATAAATAGTAAATTTTGCTAATGTCCTCATCAACCTCCCCAACCTTTTAAGCTATAAGAACGGTACCCAGCCATCAGCTAATTAATTCGGACTGTCCATTTTTCCATACAATCAGTGACAAGTCATGTGGCAAAAATCATGCCAAAGTATGTGATCCTAAACATTAATCAATAGCATGGAAAATGAAATACCAATATTAAAGAGAAAATAAAATAGGTTCAATCATCATCTTGAACCATTTATCCAATAGATCTCACTTTCCATTACTTGTGATTTCAAAGTAGCACTTTAGTTTGATGATTTTAACCACATGATCTATGACCCATGAAAAAAACAGACGTTAGAACAAATTGGCACCATTCATAGAGTTAGAATCATCCAATCAACATGGTTCTCACACTATGGTTTGCTCCCAATGTTGGAATTGAATGAACGGTCTGGATTGATGATTGAGAATTCCAGGTATTAATTAAAATCCTTTGGAACGCCTCTAAGGTCTCCCTTTGTCATTTCTTTTCACAAATGCAAATGGACGCGAATGACGTGCATGCACTTTGACATTTATGTGGCATATATTAACTGAAATAAATGGACTAGATTGGTTGAACCATTGTGAAAATAAGACTACCATTTTCATTTTTAATCATCCAATAAATGTCCATCAATCAGATATTGAAATAATAAGCTTATATTTTAGTATCATAATTTGGACCGTTTAATTTGACTACTTACGCCATACTTGTGGTTTCTAAGTAATTTCTAAGTGCCTCCGCATCATCCATCACACACTATCAGAGTATGAAAGTTTCACTCTTTTTAAAATGTGAATGAAATTAGAGTATCAAACTTTGTACGGTTTGATTTGGATAAAAATTTCATATGTACAATTTATTATTGCATGTGTATCAACCATCGTATTCCGCAGGAGTATCAAGTTGTAAAGGGTAGAAGAATTGACTCCGACCCAGTCTACTCGTTCTCGTGAACAGTTGAGGTTTGCTAGAATACATTCGGATGTATTGCAGCACAGTACGTCGGGACTATAGCAATTGGATCTGGGTCCTGTACAGTAATCCAAACCGTTTACAGAATAAATTGCATGTCTTCGGACAACACCTGATTATGAAACTTTCGAATTTAAATAATTTAGCACCTTGGTTATTCAACGATGGAGCATTTCCTTGACTGTTGCTTTGTGGGCCGTTGATTCAACAGTCTATGATATTTCAATCTTGAAGATTTGTTAGGAAGCCACTGGTCGATGTATTCTTCAGATCATCAGTATGGACTACTGTAGATGGCTCCAGATCTAGGGGAGTAGTCCTAACACATTGACATAAATTAGGGCGACGTATCTCCCAAACCTTTTGGGATTATTATTAAATACTCCTGAATTACCATGTAATAAAGGTGTTGACACCAAATTTTGAACCCATGTTTTTTTAGCCTTATGGCATTTTTTGTCTCTTTGAAAGACAAAATGCCTCCATAGCTTGTTTTGGAAGTCATAAGGCTCTTTTTTAGAATAGGATGCGATCGTCACTGAATTAACAAATTGAGGACACCCCTCAACCAATCTGATCCATTTGTTTTAATCGGACGGCCGTGAACCCATAGTTAGGTCATTTCAACAAAAAATAATAATTTTGAATTCGTCTATTGCCCACTATTGCATTAACGCTATAAGTTAATTCCGAACTATTTTCTCTGAGTGGTCAATCTGTGATGATTTTTACCTTCGAACTTAGGCTTATGGCATGAAATTAAAACTTTTTTCATTTAGACGGCTTGGATATGCTATAAGACTATCTAGTGGGCTCCATATAAGGCGTGTGATGGGTTCAATAGGTGAGAGTCCCTTGTGTATAAGAAATGTCATTTAGCCTTCTCTCTTTCTTCTTCATTTTTTTTTCATGGGAGGGACCATTTTTGCCATTAGGACTATTATCACCTCCATTATACCCACTTTGGTGAGCTTCCGACGTGCATTCGACGTCATTCCCTTCATTCCGCGCGAGCTTATGAGTGTTTTTTTTAAGATTTTTGTTTATATAAAAACAAATATAATTTCTTCATTTAATAATTGATTATAGTGATCTTATACTTGTTGGAAAGATAATTTGATGAACTTTCAAATAGTTTTGGAATCATCTCATTTGGACACCATTTGATTACCCAAAGTTCATATATTTAAATATCTTATTAGGTGATAACTTCCATGATAAACTTTAGGTCTACTTTGGGGCAATCAAATGATGTTCAAATGAGGTGATTTCTAAGTTATTTGAAAATTTATCAAATTACCTTTCTAACCAGTATAAGATCACCTAAATCGAACATGTAACAAGGGGTTATGACCATTTCGTGGGATCTACGATTCATAGTATTGAAAAACTGCAATAACATTGGGCCCAAATTAGAGTAATAAAATGGAATTCAAATGAGGTTTTTTCAAATTCATTTGAAAGTTAATCAAATTACCTTTCCAATGGGTACAAGATCACCAAAATCAACAATTTATAGTGAGTATCGGCAAACCATAGTAAATTTTGACCAAATTTTAGACAACCAAATGGTATTCAAATGAGGTAATTTTAAATTCATTTAAAATTTCATCAAACTACTTTTCTAATGAGTATAAAATCACTCAAACTGGACATATAACGAGGGAAATATGACCATTTTCCTGAGACCAACGATCTATAATGAATATTGTTGAACTATAGTATTTTGGCTTACTTTTTGGCAATCAAATGGTGTCCAAGTGAGGTTATTTCAAAGCCATTTTAAAGTTCAACAAATTACTTTTCTAACGAGTACAATATCACATAAATCGGACATATAATGAGGGAATTATGACTATTTCCATGGGACCATAGTAACTTTGGGCCTACTTTTGGATAATCAAATGGTATACAAATGATATGATTTCTAAGCTATTTGAAATTTTATCAAATTACCTTTCTAACGAGTATAAGATTAGCCAAATCAGACATGTAATAAGGGAGTTATGAACATTTTAGTGGGACCGATTATCCACGGTGATTACTAATGATCCATAGTAAGTATCGACGAACCATAGTAACTTTGGGGCCACTTTTTTACAATCAAATTGTGTTCAATTAGATAATTCTAAATTCATTTTAAAGTTTATCAAATTACATTTCTAACGAGTACAAAATTACCCAAATTAGATAGTAACGAGGGAGTTATGACAATTTTCGTGAGATCGAAAATTCAAGTGAGTATGGCAAACTATAGTAATTTTGGACTCATTTTTAGGTAATTGAATGATGTCCAAATTAAATGAGTCTAAACTCATTTGAAAGTTCATCAAATTACCTTTCCAATGAGTATAAGATCACCCAAATCAAACAATGAGTATAAGATTACCTAAATCGAACATTTAATGAGGGAGTTATGACCATTTTCGTGAGACTAATGATCCATAGTGAGTACTGACAATCCGCAATAAGTATTGGTGAACTACAGTAACTGTGTGCCCATTTTTAGATAATCTAATGATATCCAAATGAGTTTATTCTAAATTCATTTGAAAGTTCATCAAATATTTTTCCAACGAGTATAAGATCACCTAAATCACATATAACGATAATATCACTATAATAATTCTTGACTAAACGACTCAGATCACATTACAGCATCAAACTATTTACTACACTTCATTTACCTAACCCAAAATTCTTGATCCAAATCAGGTGATTTTCTAAATTCTGATTAAATTTTGAAAGTCATCAAATTACTTTTACGATGAGTATAAAACCCAATCGAACATGTAATGAGGGAGGTATACTATTTTCGTATGACTGACGATTCAAAGTGAGTACCGACAATCCAAGTATCAGTGAACCATAGTAACTTTTGGCCCACTTTTGGATAAGTAAATTGTATCCAAATAAGATTATTCTTAAGTTATTTGAAAGTTCATCAATTACCTTTCCAATGATTACAAGATCACCCAAATGAACATGTAACAAGGGAGTTATGATCGTTTTCGTGAGATTTTCAACCAATAAGGAGTTGTGACAATTATGATTATTAATCCATTCAACATTCTTCCACTATGACATTCATCCATTACAACAGTCATCCATTTCAACATTTATCACATTCATTCGTTAAAACATTCATTCATTACAACATCCCTTTATTTCAACACTCATCACATTATAATATTCATCCATTACAACATTCTTTCACTACAAAATCCATCCCTTTCACAAACTCCCACTATTCATACCCATATAAACAATAATTATAAAGGGAACTATCACACCCTCCTCCATTTCACAAACTCCCATCATTAATATTTACATATTAAAAAAAATTAATACACAAAAGCCAGTACTATCCTAACATAAACTTACATTTGGCCATCATATCTTTATGTCGGAGAGTGTAGACGAAAATTATAAGAAAAAAAAAATAAAATAAAAATAAAAAAGTCATTCGAATAAAGAGAATGACGTAGGAAGCTCACCACAGTGAGTTCCGCGAGGTGGTAATGGTCCTAATGGCCAAATGATCTATTCTTGTGAAAAAAAAAAAACGAAAAAGGAAAGAGAAAGAAATAGCTAAATGGCTTTCCTACATAAGGAACTCACCTATTGAACACATCCCACATCTTATGTAGAGCCCACTAGATCGTCTTATAATAAATTCAATCTATCCGCATGTAATGAGTTTTAATTTTATGCCATTTGCTCAAGTTTGAAGGCAAAACTCATCACAGATGGACCACGTCGAAGGAAATAGTTTGGAAATGATTTACATCGCTAATGCAGTTGTCGTGAGACACAAATAATTCCTTTTTTTAAAACAACATTATTATGGGTTCACGGTTCCTCGATTAAAGTGAATGCATCAGATCACCCAATGGGTGGCCCCAATGGATGATTTAGTGGGGACCATACTCCATTCTCAAATGACTACTTCCATGAAAATCTTCTTAATAAGAAAGGACATTGAGTAGAGGGGCATTTTTGTACTTCAAAATATTAAATAATGTCAGTAGGGCTGAAAAAGATATAGATTTAAAACCTGGTGTCAATACTTTAATTATATAATAATTGAATTAATAACCCGCTTCTTCCAGGACGCGGATTAGCTACTTAACCCCACACGCTACTAAAGTGACGTCACCCCTGTTCTTTGGGCTCGACCATGATGTATGTGTTGTATCCATATCATCCATCTACTTGGAGAGATCATTTTATAGCATTAGCCAAAGAATAAGGACGATCCAAAGTTCAAGTGGAGCCACCACATAAAAAGTGGGGACAATGACACCCACCGTTGAAACCTTTCTAAGACCCACCATGATGTTTATTTGAGATCCAAGCTGTTTATAATTTAACATAGACATAGAATAAGGGAAAACACAAATATGAGCTTGACCGAAAACTTCCGTCGCAAAAAGAAGTTTTTAATGGTAAGCGTTCAATCCTCACTGTTTTCTGTGGCGGGTTCCACTTGAGCTTTGTATCTACCTAATTTTTTCTGTGGACCCCACCACAGAAAAAGTGGGGATAGTGACAGCCCAGTCGGGTTGACTCAGACTCGACCCGGCTCAATGCTCAGATAGGTCAGTTGGACTCAAACACTCAATATTTAATAATTAGTTAGTTTGTACTATTAATAACACTTCCAAGTCATTGCAAGTCTCTTCAAGTTCATGAGAGTGGTGGAGTCAACTCAACAAGTGTTCCTGGGATCAAGTCAGACGCTTCAAGTTCATGAGAGTGGTCGAGTCAACTCAACAAGTCTTCCTGAATCAGGATCAAGTCAGACCATGATAACCGACCCCACCAACGATGCTGTCCCACCCAGCTGAGAACGGTTCGAAACCTTGAATGTTATCATTGGCTTCTTGGTACAAGCAACAAACACTATATATGCACATACACGCACCCAAGGCTAGACTGTTAAAATAGTGGGGCCCACTGCAGAATTTGCTCCTAAATCCTAATCAAAAAATCGAACTGGAGATAATTGCAAATGTCCGCTCAGTGGCCGATGAATGGATATTGATTAAAAGGAGAGTCCAGTTCCAATTCTATTACTAAAAAGATAGAACGTCGCCCGGTTTGGGTTTAAGTGACCAGTGGCAGTGTGTGTGGATGCATGCAAAATGCACAGACAAATGCAACGGGTGATGAACAAATGACTCCATTTTTCAACCCACAGGAAGGCTATTGCAAAACACATCAAAGAAAGCAGGTGGCACCAGAGTCTTAAGCAATCATAAGAATCTCCAATCAATTCATATATTTGATACAGATAATCAGTTCCAGACCCGAAAACCAGGACATCCTTTTGCTTACATAACAATTTCCAACAGAAACTTATTTCATATACTTCTGCAGAAATTTGCGGTGGAAATCATTCCTGATAGTGTCGTTGATGAAACGCTTGGGAGCCTTGGTTTCCCCACGAGTCTGGTTCTTAAAGACAACGTCATCATCCCACCTGCCGTATGCAAAACACAAGCAGGAGAAATCAGGAATTTGCATGATTAATAAGAATATGCTGCTTGTCAATGGCCGGATTCAGACAAACCTTCTTTTGACGTTGAAGGAAGTCGGATTGTTGAGGAGAGGGTTGCCTCGGATCAGTTCTGCTTCTTTGACCTTCAGATCCTCTTCCTGCTTTTGTCGATCCTGCAGACACTCCCGTTCAACAAAAACCATTCAAAAAGAATTGATATCCAGCAAGCCACACCAATGCCAGGTCAATGCATCATACCCCAGTTATACATGTTATGCATGTACACCGATCCAGACCGTCCAAATTGTTTCACTCAACATGGATGGAGTATAGCTAGAGGTGTACACGAGTCGAACTGAGTCGAGCTTGGCACAGCTCGACTCAGCTCGGCCACTAGCTAACTTCAGCTCGAACTCGGCTCAGCTCGGCTCAGTCCTCGAGCCTGACTGGCCAGCTCGGCTTGGTTCGATCAGCAGCTTGGGCCAGTTCGAGCCAAGATCGAGCCGAATTCGCCTGTACAACATTTTCACAACACATGGACTGCACCTTCAATTTCTAACTGTATGTAAAATAACAGCAGTGGTTTCACAGGTATTTCATCAAACACCTTGTAGGCAATATCAAAATCAAGCAAAAATGGTATTTGTTTCATATAATACATTCCTTGTCGCCAGCCGACATTTCGTTGAGTCATTTCATCAAACACTTGGTGAGCAACATCAATATCAAAGTAACCGAGTCACCGAACTAGTTCGGTCTAAGTTCGATTCGAGTTGGGGTTCGATCCGAGTCGAGTGAGCTAACCGAGCTAACTCGGTTCATGTACAGCCCTAAGTGTAGCCCAAAAATCACACCAGTCAAGAGGATCCCATCCAACTGGTGGCCATTTTTATTTTTATTTTAAGATCCAACTGGTGGCCATTACATTTGAGGATTAAAAAAAAAAAAAAAAAAATGGTATGCTGTCCACACCCAACCAGTGACATCAGATGTTTAAGATTGTCTGGTCAGTGTGATTTTTGTGCTATGCTCCACCATGGGGGGGCTCACATTTGGATGGGCCCGATTGGCTATCCTGAATCCCTGATGCCACAAGTAGGGGTGCACACGGTTCGGTTTCGGTTTTGAAACTGGAACCGAATGGCCAAGGAGATAGTTGAATTGGTCCTGCCAGCTGTCAATATGGACCGTTCATGTGAAGGGGGCCACCTTTAGTTCTTATCCCTTTTGAAACCGGATCCGAACCGTGTGCACCCCTAGCCACAAGCATGGAGATTGTTTAGTTATCAAGCCTGAGAAGTGAACATGGGCTTGGCCGACTTGGCCAACTGAACCAGAAGCTCTCAGCTCAAATCTGAACCCGAAGTGACCCCCCATGCATTATGGACCTGGCTGGCCCAGTCTGGTCATCTGGGTACTGTCCTCTGGTGCAGAATAAAACACCTAACTTAACAGTATAATGCACCTTAAGAAACAAGATTACCAAGCGCTGAAGTGATGCAGACATGCTATATGTCATACAAGATGGAACTACACCAGCCCAAAGAATAGCAGAAAAAGAATATAAAAAGGGCAGACACAGGTACACAAGAAACTAGAACTACAAAGAATCCAGTAGAAAAAGATCCAGCTTGCAAGAAACATGAAAGCGACAACTTAGATATAAGTGTTTCAATTGTTAACATGGGAACTGTTTAGCAACAGCAGACCAAAGTGTGTTTTAACGTGTGGAGTAAGGGAAAAAACAGTATTGAGTCACTTGGAGCTTCGACACCACATAAGGTGAGAAGGGAAGCAAAATAAAGGTTGGGCTCCATGCTATGCTGGTGTTATATAGAGGTAGCACGTTCATATGAACAATAAAGGCACGGCAATAGTTGCACAAGATGTAGGGAAGTAGCAATTAATACAAAAGCAGAAGCAAGGAAGCGTCTGTTTCAAAGTGTTAGTGAGTATAAACAGCTCAGGAAGGGGACAACTGAGTCCGAAGCACAATTCGAAATTGAGTGGCACCAGGTTGGAAGGTCTGTGCGACTGAGGGAGGTACAGATGTTTGGTTCGCTGTGGAGCAGTGAAAAGAACTGTCTAGAATTGGCACTCCAAATTAAAGAAACAACAACGGTGGTTTAATAAGAGTTGCCTTGCTGAAATAATTAGTTGCACATATTAAGAAGTGCCCTAGTACTGTTAGAATCCTATTTGACCTTGGAACAAGTGAACAATACAATCCTTCCATCATTCTGTCCTTTAGGTTCATCCCCTCTTCATGGGCCAACATGCAAAATTACAAAAATCAGATGATTACGATCACCAAACCAGTGGCTTGTAAAATGGACAGTCAAAAGATTTTGGGAAAAGAGGCCCAAACAACAATTTGATTCATCGATTAGGTGGGGTCCATCATGGATTACTTATGGTTCTAAAGAATAACTTGATGAGAGAGCCAAACCATCAGATCCAGTACTTGGAAATTGGGTTCCTATAAATAGGGAGACCAACATGTGGATGGATGGGACCCAAGAAATATGCTCATGAGCTAATGGCCAGTCTAGATTGATTGATTAAGACTGTCCACATGTACTGATGCAACTCAGTGCACTGTAGTGCTCTTGGCGCACTAGACCATTTCTCTATTGAAAGAGGATGTCAATTTGAACCCTTGGAAACTAGCAAGATTGGATAACCCAGTTGTCATGGCAAGCATCATGGGTGCCAGAGAATTTTCTATATTAGTGGTCTACAATTCCAGACAGTTGCACCCATTTGGACCCGATACAGGCACAAAAAGAGGATGGGTCACTACAAACACAGGTCAAATAACTAGATATTGTAATTAGTAAGGCAGGCAACTTTTTCTTTAAAAAATGCAAGATCACTAGTCAAAGCATGAAGCAGATTGTTTGTTAGTTCCTTCTATGTTAATTTCTTTGAAGTAGATTTCCAGTGCAGAACGCATATTGATTGGCTGTGAACCGAGTGCACAAGATAAATCCAGTTGGACATTAGACCCTTGATATATGGGAAGAAATGGAAGGAAACAAAAGAAAGGTGAGATGGATCTTGTCCTTTTTGCACGCGAAATTCATGATGTTCATGAACAAAGATTCGTACATCGGTTTTACACAGACAGTCAACACAACCATGGGTAGTTCAAAGGAGAAAAAAACTCTCATTTGGGAGATTTCAACAATGCAGCAAAACTGGGTGGCAGTGGGTTGGCCTCAGTATCATCTTGGGCTGATAGGACCAGGGTTGGCAGCGGGTTTGGAGAGCTACTAAAAAATATATTCCCATTTGAAAAGACATGCCCTAGACAATATCATGAAACTTCTCAACAAACTGAAAGAGAAAACCACCTGCATTCTTAGCACGCGATCAATTGATAGATCTACCCATCGACACATCAAATTCGAGTTATCAAACACTCAAGCATAAATTGCTAAAACTTGCCTGCCAATTCCTCTCCAAAATTGCATAGATTTCCTTCCAACACCAAATCAACCATCGTCTTGGGTTATGACCAGTGTTTTAAATAGCTTTGCTATGTGACATGTAGCTTCTTCTTTTTTTGTTAGCTTGTTAGTACACCCACTGTTTTTTTTTTTTTTTTTTATGTAACATGTAGCTTACACACATGAAAATAGCTTAAATCACATGTAGCCTACGCTACATGCTAATTTTGCATACGCTACTACATAGCCTATGTTACACACTACATATAGCTTCCTACAATTTTCACTAAAACATTAAAATCAATGTTTTCAATGATTTGTTACATTTTCATTTTTTAATAAAAATTAGTTAATCTTTTCAATGATTTTTGTAAAATAATACAAGTAATAGTTTTAAATCAATTAAGTTGCTCCTCCTTTACCTTTATAGTTACTTTTTGCCTATTTTTTCTACAATTTTAGGTTGTGTTTGGTTGCACCAAATGTCATTAAATTCCATTATTAATCAGACTAATTGGGTGCTAAAAAATTACAAAATTTCGTGATATTTGGCGCAACCAAGCACAACCTTAATTAAAAATCTAAAAGTTGTGTGTAGCTTAAGCCTCACACTTCTGAGGGTGAACGTAATGCTACATTTTATTTGCTACTTAAAACACTGGTTATGACTGTAACCAAGTTAATGTCACTCACTTTACTCGGACTCATGAACATCTTTCCAAGCTCGCCAGGGTAAGAAACAATAAGAGTTAGACACTTCTCAAGTCTTATTCTAGATTTAAGAGAGCACCAAAGACATTAATGTTCCAATGGGTTATTATACTGCGTATGTGTAATTCTGGCATAACAAATGAAAACCCAGTTATTTTACATGTGAGTGGTTTTCCGTGTATTTCATAGTAAGTAATACAGGAACTCGCTTTCTTAACATAGAAGATGCCAGTCAAGACCTCTCATCAGTCGCACAGCTCCATGACAACATCACATCAGAATTTAGAACTATAAAGACCACAAGCAGAAAGGTATGCATCAAGAGAGAGAGAGAGAGAGAGAGAGAGAGAGAGAGAGAGAGAGAGATCAGCTGACCTTTCGTAGTTTCTCCTCAGCTCTTTCTTTCCTAATTCGTTCAAGCTCAGCCATTAGAGCTTCTGCATCATCCTCGTCATCGTCGTCGTCATCACTAGTCACAGTATTAATGATTTAGAAAATAAATCAGATCCCAAATACCACAATTCACCCAGAAAATGTATCAGACACAATATAGTAACAAAGTAGCACAATGACTACCAATCACATGATAAGATACAACAAGAAAAGGTCAAGCTGGAAAGATAATGTTATGTGCTGGAAAACATTGAACAAGCTTCTCTGACTTTTCTCTGCAACGGAAAGGAAAAGAAAAGCACTATACCAATCAAGAAAATAATTGAAACAAGCATTTTCCCACAGTGCACTTGTTAATGTAAAATGCCATTCATTCACATAATCACATGAATGAAATATGAACTAAAGAACATGCAATAGAATTAGGTTCTCTAGAAACATAGGCAAACAAAATGTTTAACATAATGGATAACTCCCTGTTCATTAAAAATAAAAGAAAGACATCCAGGCTCCAACATCTGAAGATTTTAACCACCAATCTTGGATAACCAATTGCTTCTGAAGAGTAAAAAGAAGGCACTCCAGATTAAATAAGTAGTGTCACAGTGCATGAAGAGATGATTAGCCATTTCCCCCAAGGAAATATGCAACATAAATATTGTGAATGATCGAGCATGAGAATTCTATCAGCAACTACCATCCAATAAAAAAACTTCCTCCCTTGGTGGGACTGGCTTACCCCACACTAATGAGAACGTAGGGGTCCCCTTTCACAAAGCTGTGGAAGCCAGGAAAAGGGATTTGGAGACGGGAGTTGCTTTGCATGGTCTAAGAATGAATTAAAATCTCTCTAATTTTGGAGATTTGTCATGGGAATTTGTTACCTCTAATATTGGAAGGACGTTGTAATTGAAGATCTTATTTCCCTAAATTGATGTTAATGCGTAATTTTTGCAGTCAAATTAAAAACAAATTACTAAGGTGCTTGTATCCATAAGGGTTTCTCATGCGTAAACTCAAAGGTAGGGGAATGAGCCTGAAATCTTGGCAAGGTCATAAACAAGTGGAAACCACCTCCCACATGCATGCTTTGAATTGAATTTTTTCAGTAGTTCTCTTGAGAATCTAGGTTCCTCTAGGCAAGTGGTTTTGATTTGTGACCCTTTTCTTCTTCTTCTTATGTTATTTTTTACCCCTCTGGAAAGAGATTTGGTTTGTCATAATGAAGTCAAGGTTTCGGTGGTTTTCTCAGCAGTCAATCAGATAGAAGGCTTTGAGGAAACGCAGATTCCAGCTCTTCTTCAAAAATACACACTTTCAACTCATTTGTGGTTATCAACTCCTTGTGATTGTCTATTTATCATGAAAGGGGTCCATTAACAAGGTATATTCCATAGCGGTCACCGTTACCTTACGATATGGGCTATAACGGCCATTATGGTCTCTCTTTAAAAAAAAAAAAAAAAAAAGCCTGAAAAACCTATATATGCGCCATAATGGATCGTTACGAGGCCGTTACGGCCTTTTTTTTTTGTTTGGGGGGGGGGGGGGGGGGTAACGGGCTGTTACAGGGCCTGTAACGGCCGTTATGACCCTGTGACATGTAACGGTTGCCACCGTTACCTTACATAACGTCTGTTACGGCACACCATGTCCTTTAACATGATTTGGCGGATTAGCAGAAAAGGGTGCCCATGGATACTGGCAGGTAGATGGCAATGAGGTAAGTCTAGGTTTATGCAAGGACTCACAGGATTAATTTGTCCATTTTCATGGCCATTGGCTAGCCCAAGTTGCTAGGAGAAAGGTTAAGTTAATCATGATCATAATCACACCCAGATCCATAGCTCAACTGGCAGACTGAGTGGAGATACCTCGTTTCAACACTTTGAGGTCTTGGTATCGATCCCTAGCGGGGGTGGCTAACATGGAGTGTGTGTACTGACATGGCTGTGTACTAACAAGCTAACCTTAAAAAAAAAAAATTAAAATTAAAATTAAAATAAATAAATAAAAGTTATAAAAAAAAAAATAATTTAAAATCATGATCATAATCGTGACGATGCTAATTGTCCATGTTTGTATGGAAGTTAAACTTTGTGCTGTGCATTTTAGCTAAACATAGGAGCCATACTTCATAGGATGTCACTTGTAGTGTCGAGCTGTATCCTATGCAATTTGTCACCTTCAGTAGCTATCTCTTGTATACTCTTCTCTACATATTCCATGGTTTCTTCTTTATACATTATTTTCTTTTCAAAAAAAGAAAACTCTTGTTGTTATCAATAAATGAAGGGGAAAAAATGAGCAAGAATAGAGAGCTCCAGGGAGATGTTAGTGGGAAATCAATATGAATGGTTAATTGTAGGTAATTTAGAGTGCACTACAAAAGCAAGAGGCCAACAAAATGACTCAAATGTCACAGCATCTGAATACAGCATAATCTTAAAAAATGTGATTTGGTGGGTTTATTCTTTTTCTTTTCTTTTTTTAAATGGTAACAGAATCACACGAGCATTTCTTAAAGCTCATGCTTCTTCTTTTTTCCTTTCAAGAGGTTTGCCAAGTCCAGTCCACTTGCATATAAAGCCATGCCCATCTTCTACACACAAGCACACGTGCCAACAACCAAGTTTTTCCATTAGGTGTCCCAACCAATGAATATCTCCTGGCCCAAAAATCAGGCCATTTCATACCTCCTCAAGTATCCATAATGTACAAATGAATGGTGAAACAATTTTTTCTATGTTCGTTTTGTACACTGGCACACCTGAGGAGTAAAACTGACTTTTATGCCATAAAATCCAATTGCCCACCTGATGGAAAGCTCAGATCCCAAACATGTATACCATATTGGCACATGTCATTGCATGAAGATGGGCAGGAATCAACAAGTGTCTGGGCTTAGCAAACATCTTGGCTTAGCAAACATCTTATTTCAAAGTTGAAATATAATCCATTTGAAACCCAAGCATAACTTTGGCATCTGATTATAATGCACGCAACAACATAACTGGATTTACGTTACCATATTTGTATTTTGATATCAAAATGGAAACTCAAAAGGAAAAAAAAAAAAAAAAAAACCTCTCATCTTCACTTTTGACATCCCCATCAGAATCATCAGCATCTACATTCCGTGGAACAAGCCGGTCTTCAGCATCTCTTTTCGCCCCTGAGTTGAGTATAATGACTACGTAAATATCCCAACAAAAGGTTCACTCGACACAGATAGTAAATATGTATGTAGCATAGTAAAGAACCTTCACCTTCCAATAGAAGGTGGCCTGCACTTGCTCCTTTTCTTCGGTCTCTATCTTCTGCAAACATAACATTAAGATTCAATATTAACACAAATAAAAAGCAAGATAACCCAATCTTAAAAGACAAAAATAACATCAAGGAAAAGAACAAGTGATTCACAAGAAAGCAATAAGAAATAACAACTAAAAAGGGATTGTCAAATTTCTTTGATACCAGCATAGGCCTTATCCTTTGAAGAAAAATGCCTCCTTTCACGCTCTTCTAGCTCCTCTCGGAGGTTCCTCTTCTGCAATTCATCATGGGTATCCTGCCCTTCTTTCCTACAAACCAGCATTACAAACACCAATCACTGACAGATGACAAGAATATGGCATTGTAGATCAGGATTCAGGAACATAAAAAATACAAAGAAAGTATGCTCGATGTACATATAAACATGTGCATATGTATATGTGGTGAAAAAGCAATCAAGTTTCAGTGCAGAATGAGCAATCCTAACATTAGCTTCATGTTTTTTTCTTGGGAAACACAATACATTTCTTTATATATAGTATTGATGACACAGGAATTCTAAAAACAATAGATATACATACACATTTTTTTTTTTGAAGATTCACGAGATTCGTGTTAAAGGAAAGAAAAAGAAAAACACAAAAAAGGGGGGGAGCGGATCCACTGAGGAAGCGGATCGATAACACTCCTAGGAAAGAGAGATTACAGCCCTTGAGCTTGTCAACATTAACTATCCATTCTACAATAAGCTGCTTAATTCTGCACACACATGACTCCGCCGACTTAGATTCGTCTCTGAAGCATCTTCCATTTCTCTCTTCCCAGACGGTCCACCAAACTGCCAGCAGGGCCAGTCTCCAGATATATACATACACATTTATATATAAGAAATGCTCCAGTGTTCTCAGAAGTCAGAGCACCATAAGTTATGGTGCTCCTAGTTGCATCGGGACACTTAGTCCAGTCTATTGATCTATACTATTGATTAGGTCCAACAGACAATTAAAAGGCCACCAATAAACACAGTAATCTGACAAATATTAAATATGGATAGTCAAGATCATTTACATAAAAATAGGTGTAAGCAACAATTTGATCCATCTATTTGCTAGGTACCAGCATGGATTGCTTATGAATCTAAAGAATCGCTTGTGTTTAGCAATTGCAACATAAGGACAAATCAAGATAGATTGGATCATCCGATCAGCATGATTTTGGCAGGGTAACCCATAAAATGTGTTCTGAACTTAATGGACAGCTTGGATTGATTGATTGGATTGTCCAAGTGAACCGATCCAACTAGGAGCACTACAACTTACAGTGCTCTAAGAGCACAACAGCATCTCTTTATATGTAAAGAGATGCGCCAGTGTTCCCAATTGCATCAGTTCACTTAATGAATAGTCTAGATTAATGGGATGGGTATGGACGCACGTACATCAAAAGGTACTAGGAGGTCAACCTCATGGGAAGCTCCCATGAGGTTGAGCTCTGCGGGCCCCACCGTGATGTGTGTCGGACATCCACACCATGCATTTGGTAGGTCCCCTCTAGGTTTGGACGTCCCAAAAATCAGCTATATTTAAAACTCAGGTGGACCACACCATCTGAAATGATGTGAAATCCTGCCTAAAATATATAAAAGCACTTGATGGGGCCCACCTGAGTTCGGAATGGCCAGAAATTTGGTGTCGCCCCTCATCCAAGTGGGACAGACAGAATGGATGGGCTAGACTATAAGTTACAGACTTACAGTCCACCCAGTGGATAACTTCCAACCTTTCATGTTGTGTGTAACATCCAACCCGTCCAATGGGTTGGTCTCCCATCTTTAAAATACCTTGTGCAAAAATAAGCCATGTCCACTCATCTAGTGAACCACACTTGTATTTTGCTATTTATCAATGGCTAGTTTTCTATGGTGTTGTTCACCTGAGTCCACTCTTGGACTCTGTGTGTGTGTGTGTGTGTGTGTGTGTGTGTGTGTGTGTGAGGAGAGGGAGAGAGATGCTCACACAAAACCAGTTGGTGTGTGGGATCCAATCATGGTGTTTGTATGCCATCCCACCCTTCCACCATGGTACCCCTGCAATGAAAATGGGATGCCCCAAAAATCAAGTTAATCCAACCATTAGATGGGACCCACATGAACGTGGAGATTTTTGGGTGCTTGTTCATTGTTTTCTATGGTGTGGCCCCCCTGACAGTTGGATCGACGTGAGTTCTAGGGCTCCCCATTTTCATAGTGGGATTACCTTGCTGGACGAGTTCAATGTTATACAAACACCATGGTGGACCTCACACACGACCACACTTAGACACACACACACACACACGTATGTATAGGAAGCTTCTCTCTCTCTCTCTCTCTCAAAAAAAAAAAAGGAAGTTTAGCACTATTATAGGAAGCTTAGCCAAGATACTCTCGGGGAGGATACATACGTACATATGTATGTAATAAGGTATCCTCCCAGAGAGGATCGGTTAAGCTTCCTATAATAGTGCTATTGTATTTAGGGGGAAAAAAACAGATAAACAGATAATAAGACAAACCTGGGCTTTAGAGCTGTGTGAGCAGCAAGATCCCTTGAAGAGTATTTCTGGGATGGACCAAAAATTCGAGTACCACCTTGTTCCTGACCACCTTTTGCAGGTGCCCATGTGGGTCGAGCTGCTGTTGTCATGTCTTCTACTGGCTACTCTTAACTAGAAGATGAAACAGAACTTCAATCAGGCCAGAGAAAAAAATAGCCAAGCAGGTCCAAGCTGGCACTCCACATTTATATCCAAGTAATCAGGAACCAAAAAAAGAATAAGACTAAGAAAAGGCAAAAGAAAAGAGGTTCCAAAGACTGCAATCTTGTAAATCCAAGACACCAACATGCCACCTGTAGAGTTATACCATAGTATTGAAGGATGCATTCATCACATGAAATTAAATTAAAAAAAAAAAAAAAAAAAAAAAAAAAAAAAAAAAAAAAAATTTAAAAGTAGTAGAGAATATGAAAATAATGTATATCATTAAAAATGAAATCCCAACTGTTGAAACACCAATCGTGACCCAGTGCGTACAAGTAGAAAGTATGGAAAAGAGGTACCATTTGATCAAAATGAACTACCTCCCAACTATTAAAATGCCAAGAGGAATCTTGAATCTATCAAAACCTTTGATCGTGACAAGTGAGTAGGTGCTTGCAGATGCAAACTTAGGCTGCATATGGAAGCAAAAGTGAATTGAATTGCCAACATTCAAGTCTTATCAAGATGAAATGACAGAAATCAATGATGTTTCCTAGCATTCATAATGAAGTGTCCCACAGATTGCCGCTATGCTCATCTCAATCTAACTTGAGAGTAATATAATTGCAATTGGGGCCAAATCCTCAATATGAATGCCAAAGAAGGAAATTATAGCTTGGTTAGTTCCACTTTATTGGACTGATAATTGTGATACAATCCAATAGTGCATGCAAATCATGGTGTGCCGTAAAGGCTGTTACATAAAGGTAACGGTGGCAACTGTTACACGTTACGGGGTCGTAACGGCTGTAACAGCCGTTATGGAAAAAAAAAAAAATGACTCGTAATAGCCGTTAACGGCACATTACGTCCCCTATAAAGGCCATAACAACCCCGTAATTGTCTGTTATGGGGAATATACAGGTTTTCCGTACTTTTTAATCATCCTTACGGGGCAGATACATGTAACACCCCGAACATTTCAATACCCGATTATTGAAAGTCCTCGAGTGTTACCATAAATTTAACATATTATATATACGTGTACGTCACCAATCTAGTCAACCTAACCCTTCATCCATCCTCCAACATGAATCTGACCGATTATGAATGATATTCATCCATAAATCAAGTCCTCCGACCATTGCTCATTTAGTTCGATATATGTACCTTCCTTTAACTAAATCAGTGAATAAGTATTTATTTATAATGATTTAAATATAAGTCCTTTTGTAAGAATTGTTTAGAAAATGACATATAATCATCTAGAACCATTAGATTTCACAAAACTCTTAGATCAGCAATAATTACGAAAATGCCATCAACCTATACCCTGAATTCCAACTCACAAGGTTCTCATGATCTGTTTCGTGTGAAACTTTATACCAGGCCTAATTATCATAAATTAACCGTACACATCAAATTTCAGCCCTTAGATCACATTAATTTAGCTACTTGATCCCTACATCCATCCGTACACTTATCAGACCAAGATTCTGATCCGTTCATCTTGTTCACACCATATGAATATGCTTAACCCACCATTAGAATTACAATCTGAGAAACCTACACGTGTGAATAAGACACTCTAATCCAACGATACACATGCTTTACCCCTAATCCTCCTGATACCCGCTTTACATATTATCCGTTTACGAAACTGACCGTATACCCACCTACATACATAGTAAGAGTGCTAACCATCAAGTTCCCTTATTTTTAGCTAGTCATCTGACCCCCAGTCATATTCGGATCCGCCAAACGGGCCACAAGAACATCACGGTAAACCGATCATCATGAAGATCTTAGGTTCTAAGTCAACACTGGCCAGTAACTTGTTGATTAGGGGTGTAAAAATATTATTTTGGAATTTTGAAGTATATTAGCCATTAAAAGAACATCTTATTCATCCTCGAGAGATCGGGACTCAAACTGGATCATAGGAAAGAGCACGAAAAATGATGCATGTTCGCCAAATTTCAAGACATTTGGACGGCACATTTCGACATAACGGGCGTCGGATGCCGGTTGAGAAATGGATGGAGAGTTCGTAAATAGTGAATGCCACTACATGCCACCATTGATGCTTGATCGGATAGTATGGCCCACCCGATTAACAGATCTGCCCCATTTTTGAACCTTAATCCTAGCAGGGCATGTTAAACACAATGAACAGAGCAGATCGTACAACTACAAGTAGTAAAGTGGACTTCACACAAAATAACTCAATTCATTCAAATTTTCATAGCAAGCTGTCTCTCGTGCATGGGGTTTAACGGTGAGTGTTGGTTGCTATTGGACACACCGTACGACTTACTCGACTAACCAAATCGTCTCATATTTGACCCCGTGTCCTAACATAGTGATACAAAAGTGGTGAATGACATGGATTCTCTAAAAGATCATCACAGGTGGACCCCACCTATTTTGAACAGCAACGTGAAGAAACATTCAGAAACCGGAAGTGACTGTAGTTTCCACCACCATGTCCCTACAACATGTGGACCCAATCATCTGGTAAATTTCAGGGACTATTTTAGCCGTTGACATTCAATTTCAGAACAATCTGACCATTAGATCGACGAGAATCCATCGTTAGAGCTAGGAATCGACCCGTATGGCCCACCTAGACCTTAGATCAGTCTGATCAACGACCAAGATCCGTTGGTGGAGCTTCTAGAACTCAATGGAAGAAGTATATTTGGCAAGGAGTTGGTGGACCCCACCTCTAGATTGAGTGTGCACACAATACGTGTGCACCAGCAGCACACCGAATGGCATGCGTGGTCAGACTAGACGCTGACCCGCCATTTCCCGAAAATGGGAATTCCCCTGCTGCGCTGCCTTTTAAAACACGGCTCGTTGTATTTTCCCCTCCCCCGTTTGATCAAGAAATAGCCCACCATGAGGGGCCATCTCAATGATCCAAACCGTCCATTTGGTTAAGGAGGTAGAGCTGACCAAAACCCAACCTGCAGTACAGGTTTTCCTACACATGTAGACACACGAATCTCGACGCAAATAGGTCTCAGAAACACAAAAATTCCGAAAATGGAAACTGTTACAGCCTGTTGGCATGATCCGCGTGCCCTCTCCCATTTCCAATCCCAACCGTCCGTCTTGGAGAGATCTCAACCGTCCAACTGTGGGTGTCGGTTCCTCAAAACTAAGGGAGAAAACCAGTGGCTGAAACCACCATTTCACCAGCTGTTTTGATAAGCCAGTCAGTGGAATCAATCCGGGCCATTCGTGGCTCATCCGACGGCCCTGAGAAAGCTTAGGGCTCGATTTAAGTCGAGAATAGGGCGTTGCAATGGGTCTCTCTCCCTCGCCCTTGTTGCAACCCAAAACCAAAAAAAAAAAAAGAAAGAAAAAACGGCCATGGTCTTCTCCGTCCAAACCTACCACCCAAATGACTGTGGAGCTTCGAAAAAGCTTGTCCACAAAGCGCCAAGGAGTAGCCAAACCGTTTCTCTGTTAGCCACCCCCACTAGGGGTCGATACCAAGACCTCCAGCGTTGAAACGAGGTATCTCCACTCAGTGAGCTATGGACCCAGGCGTTCACGTCCATCATTTGGAGTCCATTGATGGACGGTTAGTACACATTAAGGCGAGGCTGAAAATAGATGGTTTGGGTGAAATCCTCAGATCAGGCCCATAGAGGCTATTGACGGACAGTCTAGATGCAATCCACGTGCATCATATTGCATGGAAGGAAGGCATTCATCAGAGGTGGGGTTCCATATGCTGTTTAAAACAGATGAATGGCTTGGATTGAAACGCTGCCTGGTCGTCAGTACAGCAACTATATAGCTGGGGCATAAGTACCCCAGCCAGTCACTCCACAGGTGGGTCCCATGTGGGGCCCACCCCATATGTGTAATATATATACCATCTTATATCATATATTTATTTATATATACATTTTTTTTCTTTTTTTTTTTTTTGAAAAGGTCCAGCGTTAGGTCAGTGGACGGATGGTGTGGACACAGAATACACCCATCAAGGTGGGTGGGACCCACCATCCTAGCTGGATGGTGAGGATACAATATATATACATCATGCGTAGGGTCCACGCGTGCGTGGCCCATTAATCATGGATGGCATTCATAAGAAAAATGAAGGAGAAATGGAAGAACGAATACAAACGGAGTTGGGCCGTTTTACCTGGCTGATCACGTCCACTCCTTCACTCTCTATTTCTTTCTTCTCCCCCCTATTGCTGCTAAAAACGTCCAGCATATGGGCCTCATTCCTGCACAAACGGAGCCTGAATCATGGCTCAGACGGGTAGTGCAATGGTGAGGAAGACGCTCGCCCATTAATGGCGGTTTTTGAATGGTCATGAGTTTCTTTGAAGCAAGGCTGGAGGACATCTTAGAGTGATCCCTGGAAGCTCGTGGACAAGCTTTTTCGAAGCTCCACAGTCGTTTGGGTGGTGGGTTCAGACGAAGAAGACGATGGCCGTTTTTTTTTTTTTCTGAGTTGCAGCAAGGGCGAGGTAGAGAGACCCATTGCAACTCCCTATTCTCGACTTAAATTGAGCCCTAAGCTTTCTCAGGGCCGTCGGATGAGCCACGAATGGCCCGGATTGATTCCATTGACTGGCTTATCAAAACAGCTGGTGAAATGGTGGTTTCAGCCACTGGTTTTCTCCCTTAGTTTTGAGGAACCGACACCCTCAGTTGGACGGTTGAGATCTCTCCAAGACGGACGGTTGGGATTGGAAATGGGAGAGGGCACGCGGATCATGCCAACAGGCTGTAACAGTTTCCATTTTCGGAATTTTTGTGTTTCTGAGACCTATTTGCGGCGAGATTCGTGTGCCCACATGTGCAGGAAAACTTGTACTGCAGGTTGGGTTTTGGTCAGCTCTACCTCCTTAATCAAATGGACAGTTTGGATCATTGAGATGACCCCTCATGGTGGGCCATTTCTTGATCAAACGGGGGAGGGGAAAACACAACGAACTGTGTTTTAAACGGCAGCGCAGCGGAAGAATTCCCATTTTCGGGAAATGGCGGGTCAGCGTCTGGTCTGACCACGCATGCCATTCGGTGTGCTGCTGGTGCACACGTAACATGTGCACACTCTAAATCTAGAGGTGGGGTCCACCAACTCCTTGCCAAATCTACTTCATCCATTGACTTTCCTTTTTCTTTTAATGCTAGTTCCCCACTATCTAAGGTATGACTCAATCTTCTAGTTTCCGGGTTTGAGCCCGATACATCGATCATCTGTCTGCGCAGGACAGATGATCAGACAGATGATCGATGTAACATGTGCACACTCTAAATCTAGAGGTGGGGTCCACCAACTCCTTGCCAAATCTACTTCATCCATTGACTTTCCTTTTTCTTTTAATGCTAGTTCCCCACTATCTAAGGTATGACTCAATCTTCTAGTTTCCGGGTTTGAGCCCGATACATCGATCATCTGTCTGCGCAGGACAGGATTTTGGTATCCATTCATAATCCTGTTAAATCTCGATCCTTTATTTGATCTGAGCATTGGAGTAATTGAGATTTGCTAGGACTTAGAATTCGAGTCAAACCATGTAAAATTCATTTAAATATGGTTCCATCAACTCGTGATCCCGATTATTCTGGACCCTTGAATGTCCTGTAATCTTGTATTCTCATAAAGGACAAGTCTAAGCGGCCCTTTATGCTTGCACAACGCACTCTGATCATCTAAGCTTAATGCAAAAAATTTCAGGATCAGGGTCTTCTACGTGAAATTTGAGTTTTTTACTAAATCTATTCTAGGATTTCAATTCTAGTTCCAATATGCTTACGCTAAGATTGAAAATCTAACCAAAATTTTATAACTTTGCCTCTAGTCAATTCTAGGTACGGAAAATTATGAGAGATACCGTCTCTAGTTGAAGAGATGTATTAACGAGTTCAATTTATCATTCCTACATATGATTCTTAAGCTTACGGGGTTTTAAGTTTGTCCTAAGGTACAAAATGGTGGGCAAGGAATTTCCTACAAAGCCAAGTCGATTTCATTTACTAAATGTTGTGACAATGTTGATTCTATCTAAGGAAAATTTTGGAGAGGTACGAACTTCTAGGTTCCTAAAGATCATTCTTTAAGAGTCAAGTCCAAGGAAGGTTCTTGTCGGGTCCTATTTATATTATAGTGTGTATTTGTCCTCCCAAGATACCTAGGTTTAGTCTCTAAGTTCAATCAACTAATCTGAAAAATTCAAGGGAACCTATGTTCATTTCTAAGTCTTACTATCATTCATACAAGTCTACAGGGAGCTTAGAATATCAACTTTCCATGTCCTCAATTTCTCTTAGCTACAAGGAGATTTCACCGAAGTTCAAATAGTTGTTTTAATAATTTCTAAGGGGACCTAAGTTTAGGTTTCTATATTCACAATCATTCTTCTAAATCTAAGGGAAGTTCACCTAAGTTCAAATTTCTAATTTCAAACATCCTAACTTGAGACATTTAGAGTTTGTATAAGATCATTTCTCAAGGCCGAGTTTGTCCAAACTAAGCTCTAATACCAATTATAACGCCCCGAGTTTTTAGAACCCGAGTATATGACTCGTTTCCCAAAAACCCGAGTGTTAACCTTAAAGGATGGTCAAATTCAAGTAGATTTTTTTTTTTTTTTCAGTTATCAAAGTAAGCAGATGAGCGTAGAATGGGACAAATCATGCGTAATGAAAAATTTCATTTACATTTAGGATGTACAAGAAGTTGCCCATAATGACTTATACAAACCAATGTCCCAAACTAACAATTACAAAGTGGAATGATATTACATGTAAACAAAGCAAATTGTAACAAATCTGGAACTGTAAAACTATGTAGTAACTCTCGACAACACAATCATGCATCTTCACAATAGTACTTCGCTCCTCATCATTCTAAACATGAAAATCAATTAAGCCACCTATGCAACCTGTACGGTTGTAGATTTGATGGATGAGTGGCCAACTCAGTGTGAGTTCCCCTCAAGATTACACACCGCCACATTCGGTAAGCATAGTTATAAAACAACAAGGCAATCAAAATAACACATGACGCAATCCTTTTTAAATGCATGGATGCGTGAATGCACATCGACCTGGGGATGCACATCCAGTCGGACTTGGGCTCGTCACCCATGCAATCATTGACCTGGGAAAATCATCTAGTCGGAACAGGGGTCGATAGTGGTGGTCTGGGAGCTAGCGAAACGATACCCCGATGATCCCAAGGCACGTGCTACAGCATCCAGAATAGCCACCCGTCATCGCAAATATGTCATGGATCCATGATTAGCCAAACCGTTATTAGTCCAGTTATAATCAGCCAATTTAAATAAGCTCAAGGTCACTACGGGGGCTTGTCACCAGCGTAGGCCGACGGCTCGGGCATGGTGTCTCATTACCACCATCCCCGGCCCATGAGACTACCATCTTAGGATGTTTAATGGAAACCCATTGACTAGTGGTCAATCTTATTACAATATATGGGGCTTACCATTGCATGGTTGCACAGTATAAAACATTGAACCCATATAGGGAAAACATCAAACAAAACCACGTAAGGCGAGTATCAAAATATGTCACATAGGGCCGATATCAAACCATACGATAAAAACCATCCTTAAAAACCATTGGACACAACAACCCTGGATGGTAGGCTCACATCAATGATCCATCTAGACCACCACTCAATAACCACTAGATCGAAGGTCCATTGCAATCACCGTCAATCGAGTTACATCCCAAGTATGGGTGTACCTATATAAGTGGGGGTTTCCCACTGATGTACCAGTTTAAGTTCCATAAGCAATCCACAAATAATTCATGAACAAATATACAGGATGAACATTAAGCAAACAACATAACAATTCAATTTCCACCAGCTAACACATGTGATTATGAGAGAGAGAGATCAATTATAAATATAAATAAAAACTATAACTTAAGCTAATGGAAAGATGGAAAGCTCAAGGGGAATAATCATCACCTGTATGGTAGTGTTCACGAACTTGGTCTGAGTCTCCTTGTGGCCCGGGGTCACTCAAAGAATCTCCTAAAAATTACAGTTTACGTTTGTCAGGTATTCCTATGTCTTGGATTAACAGATGTATCATAGTGAAGTCTCATGGATGGTGCTACACATCGTGACGTGGGCCCTAATGAATGGGATGCACCTACCTATTCCCTTAGCTATTTTAAGGGGTTATGCTAGAGTATTATTCCAAGGGATGGATTTGTTTACCAACAGCAATGTGGCATGATTCCAACTGTCGAAATCCCACAGGGCCCATCATGGCAGTTTATCTTCTATCAAAGCTGCTCATAGGGTCACCAGGACCTGCTTTAAGAGGTCAGGCAGATGCCATGTTATTCCAGGGCCCTGGTGCTCAAAAAGGGTTTCAATAGTGGACTTTTAGCTCACCACTGTGTGTGGCAGTATGGCCCACTTGGTAAGGGCCTGTCTTACCTTTCTCCTCAACCTTTAGGACAAGTCCACCATATGGATGGATGGCTTGGATAAGGCGCCTACATCAGGGTGGGGTCCATAGAGCGCGCCAAGGAGTAGCCAAACCGTTTCTCTGTTAGCCACCCCCACTAGGGGTCGATACTAAGACCTCCAGCGTTGAAATGAGGTATCTCCACTCAGTGAGCTATGGACCTAGGCGTTCACGTCCAACATTTGGAGTCCATTGATGGACGGTCAGTACACATTAAGGCAGGGCTGAAAATAGATGGTTTGGGTGAAATCCTCAGATCAGGCCCATAGAGGCTACTGACGGATGGTCTAGATGTAATCCACGTGCATCATATTGCATGGAAGGAAGGCATTCATCAGAGGTGGGGTTCCATCTGCTGTTTAAAACAGATGAATGGCTTGGATTGAAACGCTGCCTGGTCGTCAATACAGCAACTATATAGCTGGGGCATAAGTACCCCAGCCAATCACTCCACAGGTGGGTCCCATGTGGGGCCCACCCCATATGTGTAATATATATACCATCTTATATCATATATTTATTTATATATACATTTTTTTTTCTTCCTTTTTTTTTTTTTTTGAAAAGGTCCAGCGTCAGGTCAGTGGACGGATGGTGTGGACTCAGAATACACCCATCAAGGTGGGTGGGACCCACCGTCCTAGCTGGATGGTGAGGATACAATATATATACATCATGCGTGGGGTCCACGCGTGCGTGGCCCATTAATCATGGATGGCATTCATAAGAAAAATGGAGAAATGAAAGAACGAATACAAACGGAGTTGGGCCGTTTTACCAAGCTGATCACGTCCACTCCTTCACTCTCTATTTCTTTCTTTCTTCCCCCCCTTATTGCTGCTAAAAACGTCCAGCATATGGGCCTCATTCCTGCACAAACGGAGCCTGAATCATGGCTCAGATGGGTAGTGCAAGGGTGAGGAAGACGCTCGGCCATTTTCAGATTGATCGGAATCAATACAAATGGATGTAGCGAAGAAATAGAATTGGAGTGTTATTTACATGTAGACATATGTAGATACATATTATAGATTGATCCATATCAAGCACAGCGGTTTTTGAATGGTCATGAGTTTCTTCGAAGCAAGGCTGGAGGACATCTTAGACTTAGAGTGATCCCTGGAAGCTCGTGGACAAGCTTTTTCGAAGCTCCACAATCGTTTGGGTGGTGGGTTCAGACGGAGAAGACGATGGCCGTTTTTTTTTTTTTTTTTGAGTTGCAGCAAAGGCGAGGGAGAGAGACCCATTGCAACTCCCTATTCTCGACTTAAATCGAGCCCTAAGCTTTCTCAGGGCCGTCGGATGAGCCACGAATGGCCCGGATTGATTCCACTGACTGGCTTCTCAAAACAGCTGGTGAAATGGTGGTTTCGGCCACTGGTTTTCTCCCCTGGTTTTGAGGAACCGACGCCCTCAGTTGGACGGCTGAGATCTCTCCAAGACAGACAGTTGGGATTGGAAATGGGAGAGGGCACGCGGATCGTGCCAGCAGGATGCAACAGTTTCCATTTTCAGAATTTTTGTGTTTCTGAGACCTGTGGCGTGATTCGTGTGTCCACATGTGCAGGAAAACCCGTACTGCAGGTTGGGTTTTGGTCAGCTCTACCTCCTTAATAAAATGGATGGTTTGGATCATTGAGATGGCCCCTCATGGTGGGCCATTTCTTGATCAAACGGGGGAGGGGAAAACACAACGAGCCGTGTTTTAAACGGCAGCGCAGCGGGAGAATTCCCATTTTCGGGAAATGGCGGGTCAGCGTCTGGTTTGACCACGCATGCCATTCGGTGTGCTGCTGGTGCACGCGTACCGTGTGCACACTCTAAATCTAGAGGTGGGGTCCACCAACTCCTTGCCAAATCTAATTCATCCATTGAGTTCTAGAAGCTCCACCAATGGATCTTGGCCGTTGATCAGACTGATCTAAGGTCTAGGTGGGCCATACAGGTCGATTCCTAGCTCTAACGATGGATTCTCGTCGATCTAATGGTCAGATTGTTCTGAAATTGAATGTCAACGACTAAAATAGTCCCTGGAATTTACCAGACGATTGGGTCCACATGTTGTAGGGACATGGTGGTGGAAACCACAGTCACTTCTGGTTTCTGAATGTTTCTTCACGCTGCTGTTCGAAATAAGTGGGGTCCACCTGTGATGATCTTTCAGAGAATCCATGCCATTCACCACTTTTGTATCGCTATGTTAGGACACGGGGTCAAATATGAGACGATTTGGTTAGTCGAGTAAGCCGTACGGTGTGTCCAATAGCAACCAACACTCACCATTAAACCCCATGCACGAGAGACAGCTTGCTGTGAAAAATTGAATGAATTGAGTTATTTTGTGTGAAGTCCACTTTACTACTTGCGGTTGTACGATCTGCTCTGTTCATTGTGTTTAACATGCCCTACTAGGATTAAGGTCCAAAAATGGGGCAGATCTGTTGATCGGGTGGGCCATACTATCCGATCAAGCATCAATGGTGGCATGTAGTGGCATTCACTATTTACGAACTCTCCATCCATTTCTCAACCGGCATCCGACGCCCGTCATGTCGAAATGTGCCGTCCGAATGTCTTGAAATTTGGCGAACATGCATCATTTTTCGTGCTCTTTCCTATGATCCAGTTTGGGTCCCGATCTCTCAAGGATGAATAAAATGTTCTTTTAATGGCTAATATACTTCAAAATTCCAAAATAATATTTGTAAACCTCTAATCAACAAGTTATCGGGCAGCTTGGACTTAGAACCTAAGATCTTCATGATGATCGGTTTACCGTGATGTTCTTGTGGCCCGTTTGGCGGATCCGAATATGACTGGGGGTCAGATGACTAGCTAAAAATAAGGGAACTTGATGGTTAGCACTCTTACTATGGATGTAGGTGGGTATACGGTCAGTTTCGTAAACGGATAATATGTAAAGCGGGTTTCAGGAGGATTAGGGGTAAAGCATGTGTATCGTCGGATTAGAGTGTCTTATTCACACGTGTAGGTTTCTCAGATTGTAATTCTAATGGTGGGTTAAGCATATTCATATGGTGTGAACAAGATGAACAGATCAGAATCCTGGTCTGATAAGTGTACGGACGGATGTAGAGATCAAGTAGCTAAATTAATGTGATCTAAGGGCTGAAATTTGATGTGTACGGTTAATTTATAATAATTAGGCCTGGTATAAAGTTTCACACGAAACAGATCATGAGAACCTTGTGAGTTAGAATTCAGGGTATAGGTTGATGGCATTTTAGAGTTTTGTGAAATCTAATGGTTCTAGATGATTATATGTCATTTTCTAAACAATTCTTACAAAAGGACTTATATTTAAATCATTATAAATAAAGACTTATTCACTGATTTAGTTAAAGGAAGGTACATATATCGAACTAAATGAGCAATGGTCGGACGACTTGATTTATGAATGAATATCATTCATAATCGGTCAGATTCATGTTGGAGGATGGATGTAGGGTTAGGTTGACTAGATTGGTACCGTACACGTATATATAATAGGTTAAATTTATGGTAACACTCGAGGACTTTCAATACTCAGGTATTGAAAAGTTCGGGGTGTTACAATACAAGCCTCCCACATCTGGAGGGGTATCTTGAAAGCTAAAAATCCTGTGAGTGCCAATTGCAGTTTTGTGTTGGGAAATGGTGCTTCCATCCGGTTCTGGGAAGATATTTGGTGTGGGGGAAAACCGCTCAAGATTTTATTTCCTCAAATATACCGGCTTGCTCCTGACAGAAATATATTCATCAACAGGTGTTGTTCTTCCATGTCCGATCACTCGGTTTGGGATATTAGATGTTTTAGAAATCTTAATCAAAGTGAAGCTGACGAATATCTGGAGCTTCAGAACTGTATTTCCAAATCAAAGATCATCAGTTCCAAGCCTGATGGAATTGCGTGGCCGTTGGAAAAATCGGCCTCCTTCTCGGTCAAGTCTCTGTATGGTGCAATATATCCAGTGCTGCAGTTCCGGAGCGACGATATCTCTTTCATTTGGAAGTATCAAGCCCCTCCTAAATTCATTTGCTTCGGGTGGTTGGTGTGTCGAAATAGAATCCTCACCATAGATAATCTGACTAAGAGAGGTATGCAGCTAGTTAACATTTGCTTATGTTGCATGCCTCAGGCTGAATCTGTGGATCATTTACTGGTTCACAGCCCTTTCATCTCCTCTATCATAGCCGATTTCTGTCAGCAATTTGTGGTCAGCTGGTGTGCTCCCAAAACTGCGATGAAGACGCTGGCTAATTGGAACGGGTTTAAGCTTGGAAAAATTTTATCGATCATCTGGCGTATGGCTATCCTTGCCATCTAGTGGGTAGTCTGGGAAGAAAGGAACGATAGGTGCTTCAATGATCGATCCTCCTCAGTTAAGGTCGTAGGGTCTAAGGCTAAAAAATTGGTGATTGAATGGGCTGTAAATGTTAATGTTTTAAAAGGGATCGATCTTTCTTTTCTTGGTGGATAGGTGTTTTCTGCTATCTCAGCAGTTCGCTACTCTGTTTTTTTTTTTTTTTTTTTTTTTCCTTTTTTGCTTTTCTTCTCTCTGTATGTTTTCCTGTTTTTTTCATTTATAAAGTTGTTGTTATCTCTGGAAAAAACAAAAAAGATACAGGTTTTTTTTTTTGCATTAGAAAAAAAAAAGAGACCGTAACAGCCGTTACGACCCATATCGTAAAGGTAACGGTGGTGGCCGTTATGGCCACCGTTACCGTTACAGAACACCTTGATCCAAATACACCCTTATTCTCCTCCCTCTTCCTAACTGCAGATTTTTACATGATTTATGAGACGTCCTCAGGGCCTTCAAAAGTTTCACATATTATTGAAGAAAGACAAAGCACAATCCAAGGCCTTATTCACTACGCCAAGGCAGCTCGAGACTAAATCACAAAAACTGTTACCGTTCATCATAGATCCTTATGGAGCTTTGTAATTAAGGGTCAATGTAAATGATTAAAAATCCTAGTATCAGAGCATGTCCATAACAATTCCTAGGGCTTTCAGGTTTCAATAGGCAGGGCTGGCCTGGCAAGCTTTTCAGGATTGGCCCACTTCGGGCTGGGCTTCAGCTAAAATATTAGGCCCAACGACTAGACCTGGGCCTAAAATTAAAGCCCATTTATTAATCGGACCAGGCTCAGGCTGCACCGAAGAGCCTGTCAGCCCATCCCAAAACCGGCCTGGCCCATTTAAGGTTTCAAGGCATTTTTTGTCCATATCATCCATGATTAGGCATGCCCAACACAAACAACCTAGATTTTTATTTTATTTTTTGAAAGGTGAGAACACATGCACTCTTACCCCCCAACACACACACAAACAGCCTAGATATTGCACAAAAAAAAGGTGGCTGGTCTTGGGTTTGGGCTGAACCTGGCCCGAACCGGACAACTGGGTTTTTTACAGACCTCAGCCAGGCACCAAACCCGCCGCTGGCAGCCCTAACAATTCCTGAAATAGTACCATCAGTACGTAACAGACAATGCATATGGAAATTTGTCTGTATTCCATGTCTTTCCATTGATTTTGTACAGCGTCGACAACACAATATTCTCTCAAGCCATTGCAATGTCGACCAGTCAAATTTTAGGTGGTGTTGGATGCTCAATCAAACAATTAGATAAACAGGAAATGACCAAACTTGGCCAGCCCCAATCCATTCGGGATGAGAGACAAACTCCAGAAGATGAAGTAATTACAATTATTTCAGGTCCAACTTGAAACATATGGAATTGCAACCAAGGCCTGCTGACCATCTTCATATCTTCGAAACCGATTTGGATTATTCCAGTTGAGTTCTAGGCCGCATCCATAGGGATCCTAAAGTTTTGACCCCGTCAGAATTAAAAAGAAGGATTTTTTCCATATAACCACCTGCCTTTAGGGCCATCAACCGAAAATCGCCCGCTTTCAAATAGTAAGCAACACGCCTCGCTTTTGCAAATACGGAGAAATACCTGCTTGTTTGACTTTAACTAACGCTCAATGTTGGAAAAGCATTGTTACGGTGTCAAAAAGACGGATTTGTCCCTATGCCCTTTTGTTTTACAGTTATAAGGGTGGGCGTGCAGAAGATTCAATGGGGCCCACTTTTATGCATGTGTGGTCGACGTTGTCCATCTGTTCTTCTATCTCATTTTAGGCCATGAGCCCAAAAATGAGGCAGATTTGAATCGCACGTGGATTGCACCACAGGAAACAGTGGTTACTGAATGTTAAGAAGGTTTCAATGGTAGCAATGTTGTCAAATGGCATAAGCAATCCTGTGCAATCTCTTATGCCCGATCGCATAGAGTTTTTTTATTTTTTTTGAAAAAAAAAATAAATTAATAAAAAAAAACGGAAAAAAACGGAAAGTATGCGATCGCATATGCCATTATGCGATTGCATAATCGCATATGCAATTGCGGCATATGCGATTGCATAATCGCATATGCAATCGCTTTTTGCGATAAGCGATCACATACCATCCATATGGCATATGCGACCATCACATATGCCATATGGATGGCATTATGCGATTATGCAATCACTTTTGACAACATGGAATGGTAGGCATTCAATCACCACCATTTCTTGAAGTGTGGTCCACTTGAGATTTGGATTTGCCTCATTTTGAGACTCGTGACCTAAAATAAGATGAGAAAATGGATGGACGGCGTGGATAAAAACACATACATCATGGTGAGGTCACGGAAAACCGACCACTACTGACTATGCAATTCGCGTCCTCTTCGGCGTGACTTATAGACATTTGTGCCATGGTTCACGGTGCATCGTGATTCAACATCCCCAGCACCTCCATGTCCACGTGGCACATGTTTGCACTAATCCTAACCATTGATTGGTCGAAGGACCATTCGTACGCATTCACTACAAAAAATTCTCCACATAGTATTTATGTAGCTTAATTAATCCGCCCAAATGGTGAGCCCATTTACAGGACAAATGTACGACTATCAAAACTTTGCTACATTTTCTTACCTATCCACATGTTTCTGATATCCAAAGTCACCTAACTGGTGGACCTAATTTATTTTTGGCAATGAACACCTACACAGTTGGACCCACGTAACATGTAACAGATGGATTGTATCTAAAATGAGCTACCAAAATGGATGGACGGCGTGGATAAAACACATACATCATAGTGGGGCCCACAACCTTTTCCAGCACCGACTAGTGAAACCATAATTAAAATGTGAAATTTCTACAAGATAGTTCACCACTATTTAAAACGGTAGTCTTTGTTCCACTTTACAAGTGTGGGACATACCACTGGATTTTTTTATCATGATGATTCTTAGGAAATACGGTGATGACTTGGATACACACCAGATGCACAGATTGGATTAAACATACATCACATGTGGGTCAAACAGATCTCAAACATATGGCAATTACCATACGTCTAAGGCAACTCGGTCATTCCTAAGAATAGTCGTTACTGATTTAAGAGGCTTACTAAGCCCACTACAAGGCAACACAGGTACATCTGGCATGAGCCCAAAAATGAGGCAAATCCAAATCTCAGGTGGACCACGGCATAGGAAACAACAGTGATTGAACACCCACCATTAAAAACTTCTTGGGGGCCACAGAGGTTTCGGATCAAGCTGATATTTGTGTTTTCCCTCCATCCAGGTCTGCGTGACCTTATCAGCAGGTTGGATGGCAAATAAACATTACAGGCCCTAGATATTTTTTAATGGTGAGCGTTCAATCGCCACTGCTTCTTGTGGTGTGGTCCACCTGAGCTTTGGATCTACTTCATTTTGGGGCACATGGCCTAAAATGAGCTGGCAAAATGGATGGACAATGTTATAAAACATGTACACCATGATGGGGCCCACGATTTTTTTCCAGCAGAAAATTGTCGTGGAAAATCAAAATGGGATAGGCATTTTCAAAGATTCGGAGGCGAATTCTACGAGAGACACAGAGGGGAGGATTCAGCTGCCTGCAACAACTGACGAAGAAGAGAGAGGATTGAGGGAGGAGAAGAATTAACCCTGGTAAGAAGCCTTTCGTTTGGATGCCTGTCTTTTTTTTAGTTGAAAACACATTACACTTGAAAAGAGTTTCAAGAGTAACCGGTTTACATGCTATTCCGTTTGGCTTTTAAGTGGTAATCTGTTTACATGTAAACAGATTGTGTGTTTGGCTAGCCTGTAAAGTGTTTACAATGAATAAAGTAGGTATTAATAACAGAGAGCTTTGGGCGGTGAACCTTCCAAAATCTACAAATCACATAAGAAAGACTTGACTTTTTTTCTTAGGGCCCTAAGAGAGCATTAAAGCATGCACACACTAAACGGATTGGATGTCTTCCACCCATCACAGCAGGCCCCAAATGCAATCTAGAAGTTTTTAATGGTGGACGTCCCATCTCTCCCTCGTGTGGTCCATTTGATAATGGACGAGCTGTTTTTTCTAGGGCCACAGGAGAGCATCAAGGGAAGTATATGATGGATAGATTGGATATATCATACACATTACGGTAGGCCCCAAATATCATGAGTGTATATTAACCATTGTGTTCTAACATGTATAATGCCTTTTTAGCAGTAAAGACTTTACTTGTAATCTGAAACATGGCATTTTATCAGGTTTAAGATTATAGTTAAAAGTTGTAATCTGTTTACAGCCTGTATAGCCTTTACAGGCAAATACATGCATGCAAGCTACCCCTGTAATCAGATTACCTGTAAGATTGTAATCCCTTTACAACTTAAGGACTTTACAGGCATCCAAACGACCCCTTAGTTGTTTTAACTAAAGGACAGTTTTGCCTTTTTAAAATAGGATTCTTAAACTATATATAACCAAAACGGTGTGTGACGCTAGGCGTCAGGATGTCTAATGGCGAAAATTTTATGCAGTTAAATTAAATATTTTGAAAGCGGGTGATTTTCAATCAATGAGGCAGGCGCTTATATGGAAAAGAAAAAAAAAAAAAACTTAAAAGGGAAGAAGAAAAAAAAAAATACTTTTTTTCTATGTGATCAATCTGCTATGGAATTAATAATAGAATTACAACAAAAACCTAAGCTTTCATAACACAGTCGAATAAACGATTATCTTTTCTTATTTTTTTCATCCCGAAGCAGCATATAATAGCTTATAATCGGATAGGACATTCCGATAACGCTTTCGAAGGAGAATTTTTTGAAAATGGATGAAAATTGCAGAAATGTGATGATTTTTTAGAGCGAGAATAGATAAAACTAACGAAAGATTCGAATAGATTGCAGAAAATTGTAGAAAAAGAAACCCTAGAGAGGAATACCTGGAGATTCGAAGGTGATTTTGATATTCTCTAAAACCCTAGAACTGAAGCGCCAAAGAATCCGAATCTGATGGAGTACGAATCGAAAAAGTCCCCCACCGATGGCATTTGTAGGGGAAAAAGTAGAAGACGATGAGTGAGAGAGAGAGAGAGCGCACAAAAGAGGCGGAGTGCAATTTGCAGGATGCAGATTTCCTGCGAAAGCGTTTCGCATGAAATTCCTGGGCATGGATGCTGGTTGGGGCCCACCAAGATGTTTGTGAGAAATCCACCCTGTACATCCGTCTTTTTATATCACTTTAGGACATGTTACTAATAATGAGGTGGATCAAAAACTAAGTGGGTCACATGAGAGGGAAATTTGGGCAAATAAATTCCCACCATTGAAACCTTCCTGGGCTCCACCTTGATGTTTATATGTCATCCGAATTATTTACGAGGTCATTACCACGGAAACAGATTGGCTACTCCCCCTGCCACCAGCCAATGGCTGGTGGTCGGTGCTCTGTGGGCCCCGCCATGATGTATGTGTTTCATCCATGCGGTCCATCTATTTTTCGAGATCAGTTTATGGTATGAGACAAAAAATGAGGTATATCCCAATCTCAAGTGGACCACATTACAGGAAACAATGTTGAATGAACGTCGACCATTAAAAACTTTTTGGGGGGGCATAAAAGTTTTGGATCAAGCTGATCTTTGTTTTTTCCCTTCATCCAGGTCTTTATGACCTAATCAATAGATTGTATGTAAAATAAACAGTACAGTGGGCCTTAGGAGGATTTTAATGGTGGATATCCAATCACTATTGTTTTCCTGTGATGTGGTCCATCTGATCTAATGTGATATGACCCATCTCACAAAGTCAATTGTGATATGACCCCTCTCACAAGGTCGATTATAGTGGCTCATATGTCAATGTTGTTGAATTCATGCATTATAATGCGATTGAGGTCCATATGATCCAATAATAGATTCATAATTAATCTCCCAGGGATACTTTTATGCCTAAGTTTTTATAGATTGGACCATCCATCAAGTGAGTTTTTACTGATACCAGCTTTCGCAGGAAATCCGAGTCCTGCAAATAGCACTCCGCCTCTTTTGCGCTCTCTCTCTCTCTCTCCATCTCTCTCTCACTCATCGTCTTCTACTTTTCCCCTGCAATTGCCATCGGTGGGGGACTTTTCCGATTCGTACTCCATCAAATTCGGATTCTTTGGCGCTTCAATTCTAGGGTTTCAGAGAATATCAAAATTGCCTTCAAATCTCCGGGTATTCCTCTCTAGGGTTTCGATTCTAGGGTTTCTTTTTCTACAGTTTTCTGCAATCTATTTGAATCTTTCCTTAGTTTTATCTATTCTCGCTCTAAAAAATCATCGCATTTATGCAATTTTCATCCCTTTTCAAGAAATTCTCCTTCGGAAGCGTTATCGGAATGTCATATCCGATTATAAGCTATTATATGCCGCTTCGGGATGAAAAAAAAAAAAGAAGAAAAGAAAAGAAAAGATAATCGTTTATTCGACTGTGTTATGAAAGCTTAGGTCTTTGTTGTAATTCTATTATTAATTCCATAGCAAATTGATCACTCAGGGAAAAAAAAAAAAAGTATTTAATTCCAACAGGAAGAACAGGGACAAAAAAGGAAAAAAGAAAAAGAAAAAAAAAAGTTGGAAGGCCTCGAAACACCATGGAGGAAACAAAAACTGCAGGCTTTGTACAACAATTAAAATAGCTATTTCACCATTTGAGGATGATTTCGGACCCAGTGTCCTTGCCTGGCTTGTTAAGACAACAACCACCTAAACTCTAGATGGCTAGAGAAAGCCTATAAGCTAACATTGTGGCAAATCACCTACAGAGAGAAGGTGGTTCATAGCCAAAATTGCTTAAAAGCAGTAATCAAGTAGTGCTCTAGTGTCGTCAGGACACACCATGTACAATACAAGTGTGTGATCTTTCATGAGACATAGATATAACTGCTATAAATAAAGGATTAAACACAGATGAATTTAAGAGAAAAATAGTTCACGACATTAGGAGACAAGATGATGAATGATATTTTTACTCCAAAAGGAAAGTCACATGTCATGATACATGAGAATGACAAGAAGAGACTGATTATAGTACGCAACCCATCCAGATCTTAATATAACCAAGCCAAGCTTATTGGATGAAGGAAATCTCATCTTTCACACTAAGAAAGATGTAAAGTGCCTTCATTTATAGTCATTTTGAAGCTTCCTTCTTACTATAGATAGGGCTTGCATGCCTATAAATCATTTCCATTAGAAAACCTTAAGGTATCAAAGTGATTGTTGAGCAAGAGGGGTACTGAAGATGGAAAACCTGAGAAATGGACAACCATTAAAAACAGGGAAGGCTACTTTTGCCTCCCAAACAAAAGGAAAGTGAAAAACATGGAATGGGAGAAATAAGAGAATTTCTAGAAAGAGAAGCTTTTACACTGAAACCAACAAAAATAAACAAGATCACCATTATTACGGGCTAAGAGAAGAAGGGCTTGTTGAGCAAAGCATACAAGATGTGTGCCCCACCGTGATGCGTGTCAAACATCAACACCGTGCATTTGATGGGTCTACTTTAGATTATGGGATATTCCAAAAATCAGCCATATGCGGAACTCAGGTGGGCCATACCATCTAAAATCATGTCAAGACATGCCTAAAACATATAAAAGCACTTGGTCGGGCCCACCTGAAATTTGGATGCATCTGAAATTTGGTCTGACCCTTCATCCAAGTGGGACACACATAATGGATGGGCTGGATTTGTGAACCACATCTCAATGGGCCCAAAAAATGATTATGAATGTTTTAATGGGAGGGTAACCCCTCTCGACTTTTGTATGTGGTGTGGCCCACACAAGTCATGGATTGACTTGATTTTTAAGCCCGAGGCCCACCATGGAATGGTGCATCTGACTGATAGGGTAGATGTTCGACACGCATGATGTTTTCAAGATAACACGGAATACACTGTCAATCCGCATGAAACAAACAGCTCACAACAATTGCTGGGCTTTGTTTTTATGCAAATATGTTTCATGGGATGTACCGTTACAAAGGGCTGATTCCTTTGCAAGAGAATCTGCCAGGGAATTAGCCTCTTAAGACACCTACTTGAACCCGACTTGCTTACATCCAACCATAGCCTTAATCTCCTTTATGATACAAGCCCTTTTCAATGGCACAGGGATAGATTTAGGGCTCGTTTGTATCATAAGTCGTTTTGCTTTAGCTGCTTATTACTCAAGTAGCTGGTCTCGGTTTCTGCTTATTCAGCATATAAGGGCATGTTTGGATTACCAATTACCATCGTAATGTAATGTAAAAAACGTCATTATGACCTTTTGTCATCATTTGGATAGAAGCAGCTTTACCCATTAAGGAGATAACATGGCATACACTATCAATCCGCATGAAACAAACAGCTCACGACAATTGTTAGCTTTGTTTTTTTTTCTAAAAGAACAACAAAAACAAAACAAAAAAAAATACAAAAAAAACCTCATGACGATGATTTGATATCCAGATGCAAGTGCTCATGATGTAAAACAGAAATCATACCGAAAAACAGAGGCCTTACCTGTAACGCTCAATCTGAGGTCTGCACTGCGTGGTGGTAGGGAATGAGGGGGAGAGAGAGAGAGAGAGGGAGAGAGAGGTGGAGGCGGGCGTGGCTGGTGGTAGGGATTGAGGGAGAAAGGGAGAGAGAGGTGGAGGCGGACGTGGCTGGTGGTAGGGATTGAGGGAGAGAAGGGGCTGCACGGGGGTGTGGCTGGTGGTAGGGATTGAGGGAGAGAGAGAGGGCTGCACAGGGATGTGGCTGCTCGTAGGAATCCAGGGAGAGAGAGAGACGGAGAGAGAGGGCTGCACGTCTACCGTTTCAAAGGGGTCAAAACAACCTATTTGTATGGCCGTGTACATACTCGGCCTCATTGAAACCGGTATCACCGGTTGCATTCCTTCCACCATGGAAACGGATTGGCTACTCCCCCTGCCACTAGCCCGGTGGCTGATGGTCGGTGCACTGTGGGCCCCACCATGAAGTATGTGTTTCATCCATTCCGTTCATCCATTTTTAAAGATCATTTTAGGGTTTCATCCCAAAAATTAGAGGGATATAAACGTCAGGTGGACCACACCACAGGGAAACAATAATGATTAGATATCCACCATTAAAATCCTCCTAAGGCCCACTGAACTGTTTATTTGACATCCAATATGTTGATTAGTCCATACAGACCTATATAAAGGGAAAAAACAAAGATCAGCTTGATACAAAACTTTTATAGGTCTCAAAAAGTTTTTAATGGTCTACGTTCATTCAACATTGTTTCATGTAATGTGGTCCACTTGAGATTGGGATATAACTCGTTTTTGGTCTCATATCCTAAAATGATCTAGAACAATAGAAGGACGGCATAGATGAAATACACACATTATAGTGGGCCCACAGATCACCGACCATCAGCCAGAGTAGCCAATCCGATTCCATTCACCATGGGGTTGAAGGACGTGGATTGTGAGGCCCACCGTTATTTAAGTGTTTTATCCACGCCGTTGGAAGATTTTTTCAGATAAATTTATTATGTCAACCAAAAAATGAGGCAAGCTCAAGGCTTGAGTGGACCACAAAGTGGGGACTGAATGTCCACCTTTAAAAGCTTCCTGGGAGCCAGAGAAGTTTCGGATCAAGCTAATATCTGTGTTTTCACTTCATCAACGTCTATGTGACCTTATGAATAGGTTTTATGGTAAAAAAAACATCACGTGGGTCCTTGGAAAGGTTTCAACGATGGGTGTCATATCAGTGCAGGTTCCTTTGTTGTGGTCCACTTAAGCCTTCGACTTGGCTCATAATAATATACTAAATTTTATCTGAAAAAATCGTCCAACGGCGTGAATAAAACACTTACATAACGATGGCCCCACATAGCCCCGCTCGGAAGGATTACCGCCGGGTGGGGGTAGGACGCAATCCGCGTCCGCGGTTGAAATCGCATTGCATACTCAGTGCGTTGTTACAGTAAACTCAGTTGGGCCTGCCTTAAACGTACGTGGTCTATCCTCGACGTCCATCTTTTTTCCATCTAATTTAAGGGGTTGAGCCGAAAATTGAAGTAAATCCAAAGATTAAGTGGATCATAACCCTAAAAATAGTGGGGATAATGATTTCCACCGTTGAAACATTTCTATGCCCCACGGTGATGTTTATTTGTCATCCAACTTATTTATAAGATAATAAAGATATGGATGAAGGGAAAACACAGATATAAGCTTGATCCAAAACTTTGGTGGCCCCAAGAAATTTTCAACGGTAGCGCTAAATTCAAAATTTTCCTGTGTGGTTAATCTGAACATTTGATATTTTTCATTTTTGGATTCAAGTCCTAAAGTTATCTAGTAAAATGGAGAGACGGAGAGGATCTGATAGATAAAATATGCTGAACCTCACGTAGTTTACTCACTACGACAATCCGCTTACCATGCGGTTAAAGCACCAGTCGGTGGGGAACGGATTGGCTACTCCCCTGCCACCAGCCAATGGCTGGTGGTCGGTGCTCTGTCGGACCCAAAATAATGTATGTGTTTCATTCATCCCGTCAATCTATTTTTTCAGAACATTTTTCTGTATGAGACAAAAATTAAAGTATATCGAAATCTCAACTGGAATACATTACAGAAAACAGTATTGAATAAGCATCTACCATTAAAATCCTTTTGGGAGCCATAAAAGTTTTGGATCAATCTGATACTTATTTTTTCCATTCATCTGGACCTGTATGACCTAATCAACAGATTGGATTTCAAATAAACAGTACATTGGGCCTTCAGAGGATTTTAATTGTGGATATCCAACCACTATTATTTTCCAGTGGTGTGATCCACCTAAGATTTATATCCCTCTCATCTTTGGCTTCAATTACTAAAATGATATTTAAAAATGGATGAACGGAATGGATTAAACATGTACATCATGATGGGGCCCACAGAGACCTGACCAACCCGTTTCCCAGTCGGTGATAGGAAACGGGACACGGACTAGATACTGACTGGTTGAGTAGCGAGTCGACAAGTGACGTCACCAAGTTAGGTGGGCTCTACTATTATGTGTGTTATATCCACACCATCCATCCATTTTTAGATATCATTTTAAGGTATGAACCAAAGAATAATGCAAATAAAAATCTGTAGTGGACTCTACCAAAGAAAACAGTGGGGAGAGTCATTCCACCGTTGAAACTATCCTATAGCCGATCATAATATTTATTTGAAATCCAACCTGTTAAAAAAGTTTTAAAAGGCGGGAAAACACAAATATCAGCTTGATCTAAAACTTTTGTGACCTTTAAAAGTTTTTAATGGTGGGCATCACTGTCCCACTATTTTCTGTACTGGTACACTAGAGCTTTGGATTTAATGCGTTCTTTTGGTATTTTCTTTAAATGATCTCTCCAAATAAATGGAAGGTGTGGATACAAAACATATCTCATGGTGGGTCCACGGAACTTGCTTATGTCACTTCAGTGGCTAGTCTCGCTGGCTAATCCGCGCGCAGGAAAATGTCTCCATCCGACTGCAGGAACGCTGACGGCACTCGACCTCATGGGATGCTACAGTGGGGAGCGGATTGGATACTGACAAGGTTAGTAGCCAAATGGCTAAAGAAGCAACATCATCGAGATCTATAGACCTGACCATGATGCATGTGTTGTATCCATACCGTCCAACCATTTTTAGAGATTGTTTTATGGCACTACAAAGAGAATAAGATCAGTCTAATGTTCAAGTTGACCCCACCATAGAAAATAGTGGGGACAGTGACATCTACCGTTCAAAACTTCTTAGGGACCACAGTAGTTTCCGATGAAGCTGATATTTTTGTTTTTACTTCATCTATCTCTATGTTAACTTATAAATACGATGGATTTCAAAAATACATCACTATGGGCCTTATAAATGTTTCAACGGTGGGTGTGATGGCTCTCACGGTTTCCTATGGTGGGTCCACTTGAACTTTAGATCTACCTCATTCTCTTTGTAATGCCGTGATATCTATAAATAGTTGGACGGTGTGGATACAACACATGCATTATGGTGGGGTCCTCGAAACTTGGTGACGTCACTTCAGTAGCCAAGCAATTTGGCTACTGACCTTGTCAGTATCCAATTCGCGCCCGCTGCAGTAAGGTCGAGCGTAAAGTATCTTTTCATATATATATATATATATATATCCTCTGCAAGCCTCTTTCAATGGCTTGGCCAGACCTTGGCCCATCCCTAATCGGACCGTTGACACCTTACTTGGCAGACTAAGACAGGACGAAATCCACCTCCATTGGTTGAACCTCTACTCAGGGCTGTCAACGGGTAGGCCTGGGGTTTGGCATCTAGCCGGGTCTTGAACTATTTGGGCTGGGCTATTAAAAAACCTGATTTTGCTAAGCCCAGGCCATGCCTCTGCCCATCTATCTACCCTAGTCCAAAATCAGGGAGTGCCCACATAAAGGTACAACTCAGATTTAGTTGGATTAGGTTGAGAGTTAACCCCAGCCCGACCCAACCTCAAGAGGACCTAACCCACAACCTAACCCAACCCAACCCAAATTCCTCTATATTATTCCAAAGCTAGCCTGACACAACCTGTGTCATTGTTGGAGGCCTATAACCTCATGTATGTGCTGAATATGGACCAGTGGACCAACCTCGTGTATGTGCTGAATATGGATGACTGGGCCAAGACAAGGCGAAGAAAAACCACCCGGCCGCAAATTGGCCAGAGCCCATCACAAACCCTCTCATTGATAGCCCTAACCGTTGGTCAATTTTTTATGAACACCCGGCTCAATTTTAAGTTGGGCCACATACACAATGGCCCACCTGATAGCAGCCTGATTTTGTAGGCAGGCAGCCCTCTTACATGCTAGCTCCTATGTTAGTTTTACACCATTTAAAAATTTGTGATAAGTCTTCAAACTCGCATTGTAAGGCAATCTAAACCGTTAAATCAATGACCCAGTGTGGATAGTACATACTCGAAAAATTATGCTACGAAGAGAAGATGGATGTTGATTTTTTTTAATTTTTTTTTCCTTTGAATTTGGACCGGTCTTTATTTTACCTTTAAACATCATTTTTATAGCCATTAGGAAAATCATTCACGGCCCACTATTTAATCTGCAACTTTTTTTATATATAATGAAAATTGTTTTGCTTTTCCTTTTCCGTTGTTGGGAAAAGAAAAAATAAAAAAGAATAGTGGGTTATTGTTCCCAATAAAGAAAGAAAATGTCCATGATTAGCCTTTTTTTTGGTAGATACCAATTCAATCTTTTTTTTTTTTTAAAGCAAAAGCATAATAATAGATATCCATATATTTTTGTAAGAAAAACTCTCAATCCAGCCCAATGGACACCCGCCTAACTTAGATATCGATGACTGATGTAGAGCGGGTCACGGACAGTTTCATGGCCAAGATGGATCAGAAAAGATCCAAGCGAAAGCGGAAGTGATCCGGACTGTCAGAACTTAAAACGAACGTATCTTGCAAATCAGAATAAGCTATATATCGGACGTACCATATATGATTTTGGGGTAGGATGAGCTACTTCAGCCACTCAACCCCGCTTGCGCACACCGAATTTGCGAAATACCACCAGATCGACGGTTGAATTCTCATTTCAATTTCATTTTTACTATAAATAGTAAGTTTTAATTCGAGTATAACTCTTCATCTGTTGGGCTTTAGGAGTTGCACCCAACATTTAAAAAAAAAAAAAAAAAAGTGCTTAGAATAATTAGGAGAACAGCATGGTTTGGCCAAATAGAACACTTATTATTTTTGGCCGAAAACCATGTGTACTAGTAGAGAGAGCGACCGTCGATAAATAGTAAGTTTACTATTTATATTGAGTTGCAAGTTATGGGAGTTTTAGTTGTAGATTAATTTTGAAACTTCTCTCATGGTTTAGTATCCCTATTTATAGAAAAATCATTTAATTCATTCATCAATCAAATTACAAATTTTATAGAATTTATTTTCTATTTTGCTTACTTTTTCTTCGTGGATTCGAGAAGTCTCTGTGAGGAGTCCAAAGAAGCTCCGTGGATTCGAAGTAGTTATCCTTGAGGAAGACGGTGATCGACCTCACCACGTTCATCCCTGCGTCAATTGGTATCAGAGCGAGGACTCCCCTCAGGCCGATGGCAAACAATGAAGGCATGAACCAGAATCCTGTGGACGGTAATCCATAGATTCGTTACCTTTTGAAAATGATGAAAGCTTTCCACCGGGAGATTTAGTTGACCATGCAAGGGCTGCAGGCAACACTCAACCGTCTGGCCGATGCGTTACTTCCACCCCAAGCCCTAAGCAATGCTCAGCCGCCTATGGTTGTTGTACGATACAACCCCAATTTTCATAAAGCACTACCAGTGGTAAATCGTAGGGCTAAACCAGATGATTCAAGCTCCAACAACGATGACCTTGGTGGAGGCTTTGCCCCGAAGACCAGTCCATGGAGGCTATCATCTAGATCATGCTGAAAGAGACTATCGAGGTAAGGCCGAACTTTCTAGTTTTAACGGTTTATTATGCATAGAAGATTTCCTCGATTGGCTAACCAAAGTAGAAAGATACGTTGATTACATGGACATGCCAGATCACAAGAAGGTGAGATTAGTAGCGTTTAAATTAAAATCTGGTGCTTCTGCATGGTTAGAGCAATTACAATTCTCACATGCTTAGGGCTGTACACGAACCGGGCTAGCTCGGTTAACTCGCTCAACTCGGCCCGAAAAAGCTCGACTCGGCCCGACCCGGAACTGAGTTCAGTCCAGGATGGGCCATTTTCTTCAGCTCGAAACTGAGTTCGGGCCGAGTTCGAACAGGTCCCAGTTCGGCCAGACTCAGTCTGAAACACGACTTGACCCGACCCGACCGTTTATCTATATATATATATATATATATATATATATATATATATATATATATATATATATATCTCTTAAATCCTTACCTAACCATTTGAGACAGAGAAGTGAGAACGCCGCCCGACCCATGAACTTGCTGTAAGGTCCAAACCTGGCCCGAACTCGCCCGATTGCTGACCAGGTCGAGTTCGAGCTAGACATGTTGGCCCGGTGACCGGGCCGGGCCGGGTTCGGGTTGGGTTTTGATGGTGACCGGGCCGGATTGAGCCCAGTTCGACTCGGTTCGACCCGATGTACGCCCCTACACGTGCCCGACAGAATAAGGCACCCATCTCATCATGGCCACGGATAAGACGCCTTCTTCGATCATGATTCCTCCTGGTGATTACGAGCAGGTATTGTTCCAGCAATACCAAAATTACTATCAGGAATATCGAACTGTCACAGACTACACTGAAGAATCCCATTTGGTTGGCAATACAAAACGATCTATCATAATCTGAATCGCAGAAAGTAGCACGGTTTATAGGTGGGTTACGATCGGCATTTCAGGATCGAGTTCAGATGCATCCAGTCGAGACCGGGGATGAAGTGGTTCAATTGGCAGGTAGGGCAGAAACACAGCTTGTAAGAGTCTGTAATCTGCCTTATCCTTCAACTCGACCCCCATGACAAGTCCCACACGAGATCCAATGCTGACATGAGGAAAAGAACCAGTAAGAGAACTTCCTTAACTTCATACCACCACAAACTGTGATACAGGGAGAGGTTCATTTAGGCCTCAACGTGTAGCACCCACAACAGCAGGTCCGAGTAGGATTTCAAATCCTTACGTTCGGCCAAGGTCGAACAATTGTTACCGCTATGGCCAACAGGGCCACTTATCAAACACATGTCATCAGCGTCCCGCAGCGCACTTGACCATAAACGAAGGGGGCACTAAAGGTGAGGCCGTAAAAGAAGACCTTGACTTTGATGTAAATGAACAAGTCATTGAGGAAGGAGCAAATAGTGATGACTTGATAAGCGAGGATCGTGTCGAATCTCTAGTTGTGAGGCAATAATTGTACACCCCACGAAAGGAATTACATCCACAGCGACACAATATATTCGTACGCAGTGCACCGTCGGTGGTAAGGTCTGTAATGTAATCATAGACAGTGGTTGTAACGAGAACATTGTCTCAAGAGTGATGATGGATAAGCTGCAGCTACCAACGACAAAACATCTATCCTCGTACTCAATTGGCTAGATAAAAAAAAATGTGAACGAGATCAAGGTAACTGAATAATGTGCTGTCTCGTTTTCAATTGGTAAAATTTATAAGGATCAAATACTTTGTGACATGGTCGACATACAAGCAAGCCACATGTTACTCGGTCGACCATGGCGCTCGGACCATGATGCGACCCACTGAGGACGAGACAATGTTTACGTCTTTGTCAAGGATAGCCAAAAGATAATCCTTGCCCCTATGACACTAGAGAACTATCATGAAGCTTTTAAAGTGGAGAGGAGTTCCCTCCTGACTATTTGGGATTTTATGGAGGAATCCAAGGAAACTGGTGAGGTATACGCCGTAGTGGTGAAGGGCGAGAAATCGGAACCCTCAAATATTCATCCGAGTTTAAGGCTATTGCTAAACAAATTCAAAAAAATCTGGCCCGAAGATTTACCCGATGGATTACCTCCCATAAGGGACATCTAACATCACATAAACCTCGTCCTTAGGGCTAGTCTGCCTAACTGCCCTCATTATCGAATGAGTCTGAAGGAATGTAGGATATTTCAGGGTCAGGTGGATGAATTGATCCGTAAGGGTCTTTTGAGATAGAGCATGAGCTCATGTGTCGTATCAGCATTGTTAACACCATAAAAAGATGGAAGCTGACGTATGTGTGTCGACAGCTAAGCAATCAACGAAATTACCATCAAATATCGGTTCCCAATATCGCGGTTGGACAACATACTCGATATGATAGAAGGGGTAAAAGTATTCTCTAGACCTGAGAAGCGGGTATCATCAAATTCGCATCCGACCCGGTGATGAGTGGAAAACGTCATTCAAGACTAAGGAAGGGTTGATTGAGTGGTTGGTTATGCCCTTCGATCTATTAAACGCACTAAGCACTTTTATGTATTTGATGAATCAAGTGCTAAAACCGTTCACTGGCTGATTTGTAGTAGTATATTTTGATGACATCTTAATATATAGCTAGGATAAGACAGAGCACAGGGAACATCTCAGGCAGGTGTTGTAGGTCATACAAGTTAACAAGTTATACATCAACCTAAAGAAGTGTAGTTTTTAACAGATAGTCTGTTGTTCCTAGGATTTGTTGTAACATCCACGGGCATCCGTGTGGACGATGAAAATGTGCGAGCCATTAGGAAATGGCCAATCCCGACAAACATTTATGAAGTGAGGAGTTTCCATGGGTTGGCGACATGCTATCGTCGATTTGCGTAAAATTTAGTACAATAGTCTCACCTATTATAAATTGCATGAAAAAATAACCGTTTCAATGAACTGATGAGGCTGGCAAGAGCTTTTATAACATGAAGCATCAGTTGTCCACAACACCGGTCTCGGTTCTTCCTAATTTCGACAAGCTATTTGAGGTTGAATGTGACGATTCATATGTCGGAATTGGAGGAGTATTATCAAATGAAGGTAAGCTGGTAGCCTTCTACAATGAGAAGCTCAATGACGCTTGAAAGAAGTGGTCGGCATATGAGCTTGAGCTATACGCAGTTGTTCAGGCACTACAACATTGGCGGCATTATCTGATTCAAAGAGAGTTCGTTCTGTACACTGACCATCGAGCATTAAAGTTTATTAATAGTTAAATTAACGTGAATCATGTGCATGCTCGATAGGTTGTGTTTTTGTAGGAATTCACGTTCGTTCTAAAACACGAGTCAGGGCAGCAGAACAAAGTAGTTGATGCACTTAACCGTCGTGCGTCACTACTTGTTACAATGAGCAATGAGGTGGTCGGCTTCGACTATCTCAAGGAGTTGTATGCCGATGACGAAGACTTCAAAGATTCTTGGAAAAGTGTCAAGAAGGTCAACCCAATTACCTACATATACAAGACGATTTCTTTTTCAAGGGGAATCGATTGCGCATCCTCCAAAGTTCTCTGCGGGAGTAGATTATTCAAGAGATACATGGAGGTGGCCTTGGCAGACACCTTGGGCAAGATAAGACGTGAGCACTTGTGGAGGAATGGATTACTGGTCACAATTGGCACATGATGTGGGAAAAGCAGTTTAACATTGTCATGTTTGTTGTGCACAACCCCAAGTGTAGGGTCGCGATGCAGTAATAACTCGGTAAGACCGAGGTCGAATCCATAGGGATCGAACCTTGTACGTAATCTCAAAGTAACCAGAACTAGAACTAGAAGAAGATGTAATCTAAATCAGGAAAGTTTAGGAAAATAATGATGAATAAATTTAACTAAAACTTATAAAATTCAAAGGTGGAAAACTAGAGATTCCAAGGATCCACTTGTAGAGATCAGGGAGATCTACACTTGATTCATGAACTCAACTGGACTTAGAGTCCCATCATCATCCAGTTGGAAGATATAACCTTTAAAAATCAAATCTGAACTTCCTTTGATCTAGTTTTCAAGAGATGAGAGGTATGAGAATTAAAATGGTTTCCATCATAAAACCATGCCCATGAGACAAAGCAAACAACAGAATTTTACCAATCCACAACCAATCTGAGAGATTTATGAACGTTAGGAAGGGTTTCATCATCCAACCATGCCTAGGAGACAATGGTGAACAACAGGGCCTCCTAAATTCACAATCTCATAATGAAATGAACATACTCAAAGCTATTGTAGATCTACTATAATTTAAGTCATAATAAACCATAAAAAACTAAAAGTATATCTTATAATCAAACTAGTATCAAAGAGAGTTCATCGCATGAATCAAAGCCATAGAAACTTACCCATCATGCTACAAGCTTCACCTCTTAACCTTAGCTAAAAGGTTTAGCCAATCATAGGCATGATTAGGCTAAAAATCTCTTAGAAAACAATAAAGGAAAGAAAAAGAAAAACAAGAAGAAAAATGAAAAACTCCCAGCCATCGGCCGTTCACCCTCTCTCTTCATGTCCTCTAATGGCTTCTCTCTCTCTTCTCTTCTCTTTTTATAGGCAAAGGAAGTCGGTGAATGGACTTACATAGCTAAGTCAGATGAGAGGCTGCTAGATTCGGTGAAGGCTTTCGCAAGAGAAACTGCAAAGCATCTAGCGTTTGATCCCGTTTTGGCGCGGATAGCTAATCCATTGTGGCCATCTGACTCGTTCAGACGTCTTGGTGATGGTCGTTTGCCCCATGGGAAGGTTTTGAACGGCCAGGATTTGCCATCTGATCGTGTGTATGATCACATAACGACCCAGATCGTCCGGTCTCTCCGGACGTGCGTTACTCATGTAGGGAGTTACGCTGAGTTCTCAGTGGGCCCCATAATGATGTTTTCAATGAAATCCACCCCGTCTATTGGATTCCCGGCGAAAAAACTGGTCGGGAAGGGGTGGTTTTGGTTGAGTTTGGTGCAGCCCACTGTATCAAATCGTTCCGCCGTTCATCCTACGTTTGATGGTGATCTACGTGTCCACGTGCATGGAACCAAAAAGACTCCATGGGTATGGTCGTGGCCACCCCCTGGATCAAATGGACAGTCCAAATCGTCCATCCAGACGATGGTGGTGACCCACTACATCATTCCAGCGTCGGTACGTGCAAACGCTGAAGAGAAGACTCCCTTACAACTTGAAATTGTCGGGTCAAACACAGTTTGACTCAACCGTGCATATGGTGCATTGCATGCATGCACCTGCTGTGCACACGCACGTCCCCAAGTGGGGTCCACTATGATGTTTATGAGATATCCGCTCCGTCCATCCATTTTGCCACCTCATTTAAGGGGTTGAGACTAAATTTGAAGCATATCCAGATATCAGGTGGGCCCCATATCAGTGTTTTATGGGCTAATATGTCCGTTGGGCCACTTCCACAAGGATCCAATGGCTGAAATTCGACGTGTACGGTTAATTTAGAATCCTCAGGCCAGATATAAAGTTTCGAGCCAAACGGATGGTGGAAACCCTGTGATCTTGCATTAAGGACGATTTTCAGGCCCTTTTAACTTCAATAGCTGAGTTTTCTCAGATCTTTGGCATGTGAATTCTTCGATCTCAGTACCCTAAGATCCATCCATTGCCTTGGTGATTTTTTAGCGTTAAATTTATACTTTTAGTACCCTTTTTAGGTCCAAGCTCCTAAATTCATCTTGCAACACAAACACAATTAAAACAGAGCGTTAAGCATTATCATGTTCATAAAATCAGGTAATAACTGGGGTCTAATATGCAATATTTGACCCTCAACACAATCCCCAACCAACATTTTTCTAGTCCCGAGCAAAGTATGAGAAAAATATTCTAAGAATTACGGGACAATTTCTATAAACCCGAGTGATTTTTGAAAAACAATCCAGACAATAGAATTCTAAGATACACGAATGTTGGGCATTACTTTCTCTTAAACTCAAGCAGACAGTAAACTTCAAGGTCAAGTTCAAAGTATTAATCCATCAATTAGAACAATTCTAAACATTGAGTTCCAAGGGTGTATAGTGCAACCTAAACTTATCACAATCAAAGGTTCAATTCTTTATTTCATGATAACGTTGATAATCAAAAGTGCATTTAGGATAACCATAACCTAAACCAAAACTTACCTTACAGTTCATCTTTTTATTCTTCCAACTTTTGATTTTTCCATCGATGGCTTTCACGCTATGTTTAATATTTTCAATGATCTTTAATAGGTAGTCCTTTTCGATGACAACTGTTTTTTAGCTGAGTATTCTTTTATTATATATATTTTTTTTCAATTCTTCTTATTGAACATGATGGACAAATTCCCCAGGTTGGTTCCTTCCATACTTAATGATTACCAAATAATAATTCAATATCGAACTGAAACCTTAATGTGTAAGCTAGGTGTGATATGTGTAATCATGACTCAATCAATGTTTAAAACTTCTAAGCAGGGATTAACAATTCGAACTTAACTGTGAAATCTAATAGATAACTGAATCCAAGAGTCATAAATTACCAACATTATGTATCTTATAATTCTAAATCAAAGCTGGCAGTCAAAATCACTTCAAATTCACACGAATTTCCAAAAATTAAAAATTAAAATTTTTTCACAATTTTTACTCAAGACTAAGAAAATACTGATTAGATAACCTAATCTCTCATCCCCAACCTAAAATCTACATTATTCTCAATGTAAAAGATATAAGCATGCAATGCACATGAGACAACAAAAGTAAAAGAGAAGTGATGGAAAGATAGTACCTGATGACAGAGTTAAGCTGCTTTTTCCCAAAGAGATTTCAGCGTGAAAGCGGCTCGACACAAGAGTTAAACCAACAAAACCAAACTATCCTAAAACACCGGAAAGCAAACTATCCTAACTTTAAGGCCCGTATCATAGTCTGTACCATTCCTTAGGATCCCGCAGTCCTCCCGGTCGAATTTTGGCAACCCGAGACACGTAAATAGCATTTGCACGTGACCCTGAGTCGCACCCTATCAACCCAAATTGGCTCGACTCGAAACTTGTACCCTAGCAACCGCGCCGTTACTGTGTCTCGCGCGCTGATGCGATACCCAAGCCAAGAGTTATAGACCCGCGTTTATTTCGAGAAAAATATGGTACGTTGCGAATTCCGAGAGAATCTCTACAACCCATCACATCATCAATCAATCACAAGTCAAGTACACAACCCATCCCTCTCTTACACAAGCCTTACCCAAAGTCAACTCTCTCTCTCTCTCTCCACTCATCTCTCTCTCATCCAAAATTCAACCAAGCCCATACCCTCCATGTCATTTTCTTACAACATCCATTCCTTTTATCCTTTTCATCCCATCACCCTCTCTCTCCATCTCATTCCATCCCAAGCTTCCATGAGAGAAAATTTTCAAGGAGAGAAAAACTCAAGAGAAGGCCCACTCCCTACCACCCAATCTCACATCCTAGCCATCCAACCTTCATCATCCACCCTTAAAGAGCTAGCTTAGGAGCCAAGGAGTCCAAGGAGCTAAAGGAGTAGTGAAATCAGTGGGTGTTCATAGCATTAGATGTTGATTTTGATGTAAGGCCCAATTGTGATGGGACCCATTTAGATGTAGGTGTTGTAACAAGGAGGGGCCCATAGTGGCGGGGTCCCTCCACTACACCATCTCTTTTTCTCTCTCCCTTTTTGTGATGGAGTGTGGCCCACCTGATCTAACCAACCCTGATGAAGAAAAAAATACAAATATCAGTTTGATCCAATTCATGGTGGGCCATCACGCAGGACCCACCTTGATGGCGTGCCCCATCTAGGGTCGTCCGTTCGCTGGATGTCCAGTGTCCCTGGACGAAGAGAAAACACAAATATCAGCTTAATACAGAGCTGAGGTGAGCCACACGTGTGGACCCACCTTGATGTTGTACTGGATCCACACCATCCAGACCCCTGGACAGTGGGACCCTCTGTGGTGTATGTGTTTTAAATCCACACCGTCCGTCCAGACGTTCAGGGTCTGCACGTTGGACCTTTTCAATATATATATAATATATATATATATATATGTGTGTGTGTGTGTGTGTGTGTGTGTGTGTGTGTGTGTGTGTGTGTGTGTGTGTGTGGTGGGCCCCATGTGGGACTCACCTGCTGGACAAATTGGTTGGAGTACCTCACACCAACTATATAGCTGATGTAGTGACGTCAGTAAGTTCTACGGGTTCCACCTGAATTTGGATCCATCTCATTCTTTTTGTATGAGATGCGTGGGACCCACCGCTGATGTATGGCTCTTATCCACACCGTCCAGATGTCCAGATGTCTGGACGGTGGGACCCACCTTTGATGTATGTATTTTATGTCTGCACCATCCATCTGGCGGGCCTACCTTGATGTATGTGTTACATCCAAACCGTCCATCCGGATGAGCTCGTCTTAAGGCTTGAGACTAAAAATAAGACAGATTTATTATCAAGTGGACCACACTACAAAAACCTTAGGGATTGAACGTCTACCATTAAAACCCTTTTTGGGTCACAGGAGTTTTGGATCAATATGAAATTTGTTTCCTCTTAATTCAGGTCTTTGTGACTGTATAAACAATTTGGATGGAAAATCAACGTTAAGGTGTGGTCCAGATGATCTTTTCCGCCGCCATTGTGGTATGGTCCAGATGATCTTTAAATCATCATCTCCGCTGCCATTGTGGTATGGTCCAAATGATCTTTAAATCATTTCCGCTGCCATTGTGGTATGGTCCAGATGATCTTTGGATATAATTCATATTCTTTTTGGGTAATACTCTAAAATGATCTCTAAAAAAATAGATGTATGGTGTAGATAGTTCACCTAGAACAGTGGGCCCGACTTGATGTATATGAGGCCCATGTGATACGGCCCACTTGATGTATATGAGGCCCATTATTGAGGCCCATGTGATGCGGCCCACTTGATGTATATGAGGCCCATACAATGAGGCCCGACATGATGTATATTGGTCCATACGATGTGGCCCAATGCGATGTATGTGAGGCCCTTGTGTATGGCCCAATGTGATGCATGTGAGGCCCATGAGTGAGGCCCAATGCGATGTATGTGAGGCCCTTGTATATGGCCTAAAGTGATGTATGTGAGGCCCATGAGTGAGGCCCATTATGATTAATATGTGGCCCATGAGTGAGGCCCAATGTGGTGCATATATGGCCCATGAGTAAGGCCCATCGTGGTGTACATTAGACCCTTTATGTGGGGCCCATTATGTTGTGTACGAGGCCCTTGCATGAGGCCATGGGCCCACTATATGTTAGGCTCTATGTGGGCCACTCCTTGGGAGCAATGTTAGTAAAATGTCCACATTGATGGGCAATGATGGCTAAATGTACGTTCACATAGTGACCTTCCCTTAGGACTTGTTAGGCCCATTCTCATCATTCTCTAAGTGGGTTAACCCAAATCATTGGGCCCCATTGATGTTGTATGGTCCATCATCGCCGTAGACGGATGGCTCCGTGCTACTGGATTTGGTATATCCACGGCCGAGGGCCGATCTTTATATTATGGTTTAAATCGACTCTTCACCTATGGTCCTCGCCTTGCATATAGGTTGATTATCGAGGCCGATTATCGATGCTGATTATCGATACCGGTTATCGATACCGATTATGAGTATGTGACAACATAACATTATGATACATGCCCATACGCATCATCTACAAGTTTGTTATGAGAGGTGGTTGACCATTGCATATGCCATAAAACAGGTTGTTTATGGGACTCCCTGATAGGCGGAGTCGTCCCACATGAGTGCACGATATGCGTAGGATTAATGTATGACTGGATTATGTGACTCATGCATCTTGCATTGTGTGTTGTGAGTGTTGTACGCCCTAGCGACATAAGGGTCATAGTCTCCACAGGCATATCGTGGAGGGTAGGATTGGACACCATAAATCTTCTCTTTACATGGGGTGCGATAGATGTCCCTGAGTGCCCTAAACTTGACGATACCGAAAAATGCTCCAACGTCGAGACCGAGTTGATACATGAGCACACGAGGACCAAATACCAAGAGGCCGCATCTCCCACTGTGTCGTGGTCGGTTGAAAGGGAGTGTAGCATTACCCGCCCGAGGGTAGGGGGTAATTGCTAAGCTGAGTATGACCATCTCGTAAATGGGTCCGCTATCAACATGTCAGATAGGTATTGGCAGGCTATTGGCAGGGCGGATAGTGAGGTTTCTTACACTCACTTTGACTGTGCGCCTGAGAAAGGGGCAGTGCCATTTGGAGTGTACTAAACCCCGACGATTATTCAGAGTGAGATCTGTATTGATATTTGATGCTCTAGCGATGAGTTGTTTGGTTATGTGGATTCAGATGAGAACTGGTATGCTTGCGTTGCATCTCACATATGATATTTGGTTACACAGGCCTCGCATCGCATGACCTTGGTATGGCCGACATCATTCATACCTCGCATCGCATGGTCTTGATATGGCTGACATCATTCATGTCTTGCATCGCATGGCCTTGGTACGGCTGATTGCATTCATGGACTTACCACTATATTCAGCATTACTCTGATATTGCATTCTAAGCAGCTTATACTGTGCGCACACTCTCACTATCCTCTAAGCTTTCTATAAGCTTATGTACGATTGATGCGTGCAGGTGACACCAGGACGTAATTGTAGCTTAGTAGGAACAGGAGCGTGCAGTCAAGCTTCAAGAGTTTCCGTTATTATTATCATTATATTTTCCTTTATGCGCATTGTACCTTGAAGTTTTTTAATCATAGTGAATTTTGTGATGATATCTTGGTTGTTGTTCGTGGGTTATGCTTATGGTTATGCTTGTTACAAAATAAATTTATGCTGAAAAATCCTCCTTGTAGGATCCCAGGATCGGAACCTAGTATATGGGTGTCGAGAGCCAAGAATGGGGTACTATAGAGGCTGTCGGCCCCAGATTCGGCGATCCGAAATTTTGTGAGTCCGGTTTCCGAGTTTGAAGCATGACACTAATGATGTAAAGCCGACTATCCTAGAACGATATAAAACAAACTACCCTAGTCCTATGAAAGTAAGGGAAAAGTTACTCAGTCATGCCGCAAGGTTCCTCTTTCGGCCAATATCTTGATAAATTTCTCAGTAGGTTTTTCAACAAGATCATCCAAAAGCCCTTTTTACAATAGGCTTGGATGCCCTGGAGCATGAATTTCCAGAGAAATTTATAGACCTAAGCACAAAATTGTCGTTGAATCGCTTGAGGTATCCAAAGTATATATGATTCACCTGTGACTGAAAAAGTTTCAATGTTCATACTCCATGGTGAATCAGAGACTACAGGTAGATAAAATTCAGAAAAATTCTCAGCAGATGATGTAGTCTCAACACATTTCGAAGTTCCAAACTTCGATTCCATTGTCAGCTCCTCCTCCTTTAATGGTAAAGATTCAAGATCTGGGGAAGGAGGGGTTTCAGAATGAGGGTTCTCTCAGTCAATGATAACTACCGAGAAGTCGTCTTGCAAGGCATTCACTATTTGGTTTATCATAGGATCATTTGAATCTACAAAATGTGCCAAACCATCATTCAAAGAGTTGGGAAATTCAATTGAGGGTGACTCATTTTCCATATTGAAGTTTGGGATGTCTGCCTAAGGATTCCATCGTCTCTGGAAGTGGATGGATGCACGCTCTCTTGCTCTTGCCCTGCACAGACAAATCGAAAATTAATTGGGGAAGCATTGATGTGAACACTCTGTTCATTGAAGCTACTTAGTAGAGGCATTGAATCGTCAAAAGTGTACAACTCAGATGGTGGCCTCAACTGGGTGGTTTCAAATTCAAGAGTCATATCGAGTAACTCGTCCTTCTCCCGAATCATATCATCATTCAATTCAGGGGAGTGGTCCAATCATATTTCACAAGAGTTAGAAGGGTCAATTATAAGGGGCTCATCCTCCACATTTAAATCAGGCGTGTCAAATGAGTGAAGTAGATCCTTATGACCAATCACTTTGTGTAATTCTTGATCACTGACTTGGACCATACTTGAGATTGATTCCAGGGAAATTTAGGCTGAACATTCATGATCGTTATCCCAATACTCATCATCGTCTAATTCCGTGCAGTGCACACTTGGGATGAGATCACATTCCTCACATTCTATTCCTAGATTGGGTTAAGTTTCGAATAAACTAATCTCTCACTCATCATTGAAATCAAGTGTGACATGTGAGTGAATTGTGTCACTATCATTATATTTGAAAGACATCCATGTCTCTTGATCATTCCTTTGGACAGTCATTGAGATCGACTCTTCGGGAAATTGAACCGTATGCTCATTATCACAATCCAATTCTTCATCCTCAATTGCAGTATTTTCTACAATTACATCATGTGAACTCCACTATTGTACATCTTTTACAAGTTCTTGAAATCTTTGGAGCGTGTTTTGTTGGATGAGCTCTAGATTTTGTATAAAATTCTGAAGTGAATTCTCTTAGATCGTTTCTTGTGGGATCTCAGAGGTATAGGACCCAAGAGAATTGTCAAGCTTGATGATTTCATTGATCATGGGTAGGAAGTTGCGAAGCTGGGGTGAACTAGCCTCCACTATCTTATCAATGCGCGAATCAAGCGCTTCTAGTGTTTTTCTAATTTTTACAAGACAGTCCATGTTACTCTGAAATGAATCTTCTTGGATCATTTCTGGTTGGATCTCAAAGGTAAGGGATCCAAGAGAAAAATCATTATAACATGTTGTTGGTTCATCTTCTCAATATTGATGTTTCCACTGATTATAGTCATACGGATCATAGGTAGGAGAATATGATGGTTGTTGATACATATTATCACCCATAATATAATCATGCATTGTTTTCTTCTTATCTGATGGGCGATAATAGTCTTCACTCCCATAATTATGATAACCTTAACACTCACGTACTGTCCGTGGGGTGTAATTGTTCTCCCATATATGATCGCGTAAGGACTTCTTAACCGATGGAGCGTTATATTTTGGTCGGTTCTCGATGATGGTTTAAGAAAAATTTTGAGACATAGGCTGATTTCTATCACAATCATCATACATCCCTTCCCAATGTCTCTTAGCTATCTCAGTATACCGACGTTCCCACTCTTGCATGGTGAAACCCTAACTCTAAATCTAAACCTAAAGGAAAAAATCATACAGCAACATGGAAAGTAAGTAGAGGAGAAGTTAGAAGGAAGTTACCAAATTAGAAGTTCCTACGTTAAGATCCTGCAAAAGAAAACAAAAGAAATTAATTTCTAAAAATAGAATTTCTAAAGTTAGAAAGTTCCTAAAATAGAAAGTAAACTAGTTTCTAAAAGAGGAAAATTTCTAAAAATAGAAAGTAGAAAGTTTCTAAAAACAGATAAGGAAAGTTTCCTAAAATTAGAAAGTATGTTAGTTTCTAAAAACAAAAGAGATCCTAAAATTAGAAATTTTCTAAAAATAGAAAATAAACCCTATTCCTAAAAATAGAAAATAGAAAAATTATAAAGATATTACCAATTTAGAAAGTCTAACTCAGAATCCAACAAAATAAGAAAGTTAGGTTAGTTTCTAAAAAAAAAAAACTAAGAACCTAATCCTAAAGTTAGAAAATCTTAATCTTAACCTAATTCTAAAACTAGTTAATCTCAGAAAAACGTAGCCGTCAGTCCCCTGCAACGGCGCCAATAACTTGTTCACAACCCCAAGTGTAGGGTTGTGATGTAGTAATAATCTTGATAAGACCGAGGTCGAATCCATAGGGACTGAACCTTGTACGTAATCTGAAAGTAACTAGAACTAGAACTAGAAGAAGATGTAATCTAAATCAGGAAAGTTTAGGAAAATAATGATGAATAAATTTAACTAAAACTTGTCAAATTCAAAGGTGAAAAACTAGGGATTCCAAGGATTCACTTGTAGAGATCAGGGAGATCTACGCTTGATTCATGAACTCAACTGGACTTAGAGTCCCATCTTCATCCAGTTGGAAGATATAAATTTTAAAAATCAAATCTGAACTTCCTTTAATCTAGTTTTCAAGAGATGAGAGGTATGAGAATTAGAATGGTTTCCATCACAAAATTATGCCCATGAGAAAAAGTAAACAACAAAATTTAACCAATCCACAACCAATTTGAGAAAGTTATGAACGTTAGAAAGGGTTCCATCATCCAATCGTGCCTAAAAGACGATGGTGAACAACAGGGCCTCCTAAATTCACAATCTCATAATGAAAAGAACATACTTAAAGCTATTGCAAATCTGTTGTAATTTGAGTCACAATAAACCATTAAAAACTGAAAGTTTATCTTATAATCAAACTAGTATCAAAGAGAGTTCATCGCATGAATCAAAGCCATAGAAACTCACCCATCACGCTACAAGCTTCACCTCTTAGCCCTAGCTAAGAGGTTTAGCCAATCATAGGTATGATTAGGCTAAAAATCTCTTAGAAAACAATAAAGGAAGGAAAAAGAAAAATAAGGAGAAGAACGAAAAACTCCCAGCCGCCGGCCGTTCACCCTCTCTCTTCACGTCCTTGAATGGCTTCTCTCTCTCTCTCTCTCTTCTCTTCTCTTTTTATAGGCAAAGGAAGTCGGTGAATGGACTTACGCAGCTAGGTCGACTGAGAGGCTGCTGGATTCGGTGAAGGCTTTCGTAAGAGAAACTGCAAAGCGTCTTGCGTTTGATCCCGTTTTGGCACGGATAGCTAATCCATTGTGGCCATCTGACTCGTTCAGACGTTTTGGTGATGGTTGTTTGCCCCATGGGAAGGTTTTAAACGGCCAGGATTGGCCATTCGATCGTGTGTATGATCACATAACGACCCAGATCGTCCGGTCTCTGCGGACGTGCGTTACTCATGTAGGGAGTTGCGCTGAGTTCTCAGTGGGCCCCACAATGATGTTTTCGGTGAAATTCACCCCGTCCTTTGGATTCCTGGTGAAAAACTGGTCGGGAAGGGGTAGTTTTGGTCAAGTTTGATGCGACCCACTGTATCAAATCATCTCGCCATTCATCCTACGTTTGACGGTGATCTACATGTGTCCACATGCATGAAACCAAAAAGACTCCATGGGTACGGTCGTGGCCACCCCCTGGATCAAATGGATGGCCCAAATCGTCCATTTGGACGATGGTGGTGACACACTACATCATTCCATCGTCGGTACGTGCAGACGCTGGAGAGAAGACTCCCTCTTAACTTGAAATTGTCATGCACTGCGTGCGTGCACCTGCTGTGCACAGGCACATCCCCAGGTGGGGTCCACTGTGATGTTTATGAGATTCCGTTCCGTCCATCCATTTTGCCACCTCATGTAAGGGGTTGAGACCAAATTTAAAGCATATCCAGATATCAGGTGGGCCCCAGATCAGTGTTTTATGTGCTAATCTGTTCGTTGGGCCACTTCCACAAGGATCCAATGACTGAAATTTGACGTGTACGGTTAATTTAGGGTCCTCATGCCAGATATAAAGTTTCGAGCCAAATGGATGGTGCAAACCCTGTGATCATGCATTCAGGACGATTTTCAAGCCCTTTTAACTTTAATGTTGAGTTTTCTCAGATCTTTGGCGCGTGAAATCTTCGATCTCGGTCTCCTAAGATCCGTTCCTTGCCTTGGTATTTTTTAGCGTTAAATCCATGCTTTTAGCACCATTTTCAGTTCAAGCTCCTAAATTCACCTTGCAACCCAAACACGATTAAAACAGATCATTAAGCATTATCATGTTCGTAAAATCAGGCAATAACTGGGGTCTAATATGCAATATTTGATCATCAACAATTGTCAGACCTCCAAGGGGTAATCTCATAATATGGGCCTTTTTACCCTGTTACCTGTGCCTGTCAACCATTGGGATGATTTATCTATGGACTTTGTAAGACCCGTATCTTAAACTGTACTGTTTCGTAGACTTCCGCGATCCTCCTCTTCGAATTCCAGTGACCCGCGACTTGTAACTGGTGTTTGCGCGCGATCTGAAGTCGCATCCCGTAAATCTGAGTCTGCTCAACTCGAAACTTATACCCTTGTGACCGCGCCGTTGCCGCGGTTCCAACGCCGCGTCTTGCGCATCGATGCGATACCCAAGCCAGAAGTTGTGGGCCCGCGTATACCGAAGAAACGCAGCGCGTTACGGATTCCGAGAGAATCTCTACAACCCATCTCATCAATCAGTCAAGTATAAGCAAGTACCTAGCCCATCCCTCTCCCATTCCCAAAGTCAACTCTCTCTCTCTCTCTCTCTCTCTCTCTCTCTCTCTCCACCCATCCCTTTCTTACACTCACCCATCCCTTCCTTACACCCATCACTCATCACACCATCCCTTTCATTCCATCACATCCTCTCCTCTCTCATTTTCTCTCTTCACTCTCAAACAACCAAGAGTGTGGACGTCCAAGCCTTCCAAGAGTAAGCCAAGTGTGTCCCACTTCCTACCCCAAGATCTCCCATCCTAGCCATCCAACCTTCATCAACTTCTATCAATGAATAAGCCTAGAAGCTAAGGAGTCCAAGGAGCCTAGAAGAAGCAGAATCGGTGGGTGATTTGTAGGTTAGTTGTGTTTTTGATGATGGGCCAAGTGGAGCCTACCGATTGATGGTATGGATCCTATTTAGGACCCATCATGATCTATGCTTTGTATCATGTATTGAGGGAGCCATAGTGGCGGGGTCCCTCCATTACACAATTCTCTCTCTCTCTCTCTCTCTCTCTCTCTCTCTCTCTCTCTTTTCCTTGTCGTGGACCCCACTGTGAAGTATGGGTTTTATCTCCACCGTTCATATGGTGGGGTCACCCCAGCCGTAGGCCTAAGGATCGGCCAGGCCCAACGAGCAAGTTGTTGTCCAGCAGGCTTGGACGCTGACAAAAAAATATATAAAATATAAAATAATATATTATATATATAACTAATGGGCCACACCACGTGGGACCCACCTGACTACATAGCCACTGCAGTGACGTCAGCAAGTTTGTGGTCCCACCATGAGGGATGGTTACATCCATACCGTTCACACCATAGGACGGTGGGACCCACCTTGGTGCACGTGTTCTACATCTACACCGTTCATCTGTTGGGCTGCTGGGTAGCAGCCCAGCAGCATATAACTGCTGACCACGTCAGCAAAATCTGTGGTCCCATCACGAGGTGTGGGTTATATCCCAACCGTCTGTCCGCTGAGGACGTGGACCCCACCACCATTGATACATGTGTTTTATATCCCACCGCCCATCCATTTTGACGTGGCCCACCAGATCTGGACAGTGGGCCTTATCTTGATGCATGTGTTCATCCATGCAGCCCACCGTCTAGATAGGGACGGTGGGACCCATGTGATATATGTGGTTTATATCCATGCTTTTCGTCCACTGTTGGGACGTAAGGCCACCCTGATACATGTGTTGTATCTACCGTCCATACGTATGGACGCCAGCAAGTGGGTCTGACCGAAGGTACATGTTATATCCAACCGTCCATATGTGGGACCCACCCTGCAAGTGTCACATGTGCAAGTGATGGGACCGTTCCAGCTAGACGATTTGGATACCACCATGATTTATTTATGTGTTTATCTATGCCGTCAATCCAGTAGCAATATAGTTGCTGGAATGACGTCAGCAAGTTCTGGGCCCACCATGATGTAGTGTTGTATTCACACCGTCCAAATCTGGACGGTGCCATGTGGGGCGCACCGTGATGCATAGATCTCACCCACGCCGTCCAGCTAATGGGCGTGGGTCCACCGTGATGTAAATGTTTTATCCACTCTGTCCAGTCCATGGACGTGGGCCGCACCATGATGTATGTATTTTGTATCCACATCGTGCATCCGTGGGACCCTTGATGCATGAACTCTATCTGCACCGTCCTTTTGTCAGATCGCGGGCCTACCTTGAGGACCGGCTATCTAGACCGTCCATCTGGGTCCCACATGGCGTATGTGTTCTTCCAACCGTCCATCACATGGACCCATGGTATGTGTGTTTTATCCATACCGTCCAGCCATTTGTAGAGATCGTCTTATGACAGAGAATGAGATCGATATAAATTTCAAGTAGGACCCACCTTTATGTGTTTCATCCACCGTCCAACCCATGATATAAGTGTTTTATTTACACTGTCCATATGATGGTGGGCCTACCGTGATATATGTGTTTTAACTGCACCGTCCATCTGGACGTGGGGACCCACCGTGAAATAAGTGATTTAATCCGTGCCGTCCATCTGGACGTAGGGCTGACCATGATGTAAGTTTAAATCCACGCCGTCCAACAGCCCGATCTGGACATTGCTGGACAATAAGGATTAACGCCCATCGTTGTAACCTCCCGGGTCCCACTATGGTATTTGTGGGAGGCCCAAAAGCAGGGTCCACCTGTCGCATGTATGTGAGGCCCATTGAAGTCGTATGTGTGAGGCCCACTTAATTATGTATTTGAGGCCCATGGATGTGGCCCATTGTAATGTATTTGAGGCCTAGATATCAGGCCCAATGTGATGTATGTATGGCCCATCTGATGAGGCCCATTGTGATGTAATTGTGGCCCATTTGATGAGGCCCATTATGATGTATTTGTAGCCATTTGATGAGGCCCATTGTCACGCCCCAAACTCGGAAACCGGGCTCACAAAATTCCCGATCGCCGAATCCGGAGCCGACAGACTCCGTAAAACCCCATTCTCGGCTCCCAGCGCCCATACGCCAGGTTCCGATCCTGGGATGCTACAAGGAGGATTTCTAATAATCAATTTGATTCGTAATGAGCATAAACACAAGCATAACCCACGAACAATAACCACAAGAACACCATCACAAAATCCACTATGATCAAAAACTTTGAGTACAAGGTGTATAAAAGGAAATACAAAATACTGAAAATGATAAAAACTCCAAAAGCTCGGCTGCACGCTCCAACTGCGGCGAGACTACGGCTGCGTCCTGGCGTCACCTGCACGCATCAATCGTGCATAAGCTTATGGAAAGCTTAGAGGGTGGTGTAAGTGTGTGCGCAAAATGAGCGTGCTCAGAATGCAAGGTCAGAGTAATGCGGAACCGTGTCAATGAGTACATGAATGCAGTCAGCCATACCAAGGTTATGCGGTACAGAATATAAATGATATCGACCATATCAAGGCCATGCAATGCATAATGCAGCTCAAGCATGTCAATCCTCATGTCAATACAGTTATCAGTCTGGATAATCACCGGGGTCTAGTACACTCTACGCCAGCTTGCCGTCCCTATCCGGACGCACAACTGGAAGAGCGAAAGAGACCTCACTATCCGCCTGCCAATATCGGGCCTGGCTCGTCGATAGTAGACCGATTCCTCAAGCTGGCCAAACTCAACCTAGAAATTGCCCCCTCACTCAAGCGGGTAAGGTCACACCCCTTTCCAACCGACCACGACACAGTAGGAGACGCGGCCTCCTGGTATTCGGCCCTCATGCGCTCATACATCCACTCGGTCTCGACGTTGGAGTCATCCTCTGGTACCATCGGGTTTAGGAATTTTCACCCAGGGACATCTATGACGCCCGTATGCTAGAACCAAACATTTTCGGTATCCAATCCAGCCACCCACGATGTGTCTGTGGAGGCTATGGCCCTGGTGTCGCTAGGGCATACAATAACTACAATCACACAATGCAAGTGCACGAGTCACACTACCAGTCATGCAACAGTCCTGCGTAAACCATGCGCTCATGTAGGGCAACTCCGCCTATCAGGGAGCCCGTAACAGTCTGCCCGAAGGCATATGCTATGATCAGTCACCCCTCATCTCAAGCATGCATATGATGCGTATGATCATGAATCATGGGGCAGCACTATACTTATGGTATGATAATGGGCGTTGCTCAAAGTGAAGATGGGTCTAAACGGACTGCAGAGTACAAGTATGGGCCTAGCAGTGGGCCTTGGGAAGAGTGACAATACGGACATTTAACCAACATTATCCTTACAATGTGGACGTCAAACCAACATTGTTCCCAAGGCATAGCCCGCCATAAAGTACCATTACACAAACCATAGGAAATCACACATTGCAATGGACCAATATACATCTCATTAGGCCTCGACCCATAGTCCTCAGATACATTAAATGGGCCGTCTCATATGGGCCTTTCATAAATCAAGTGGGCCGCATCAATGGGCCTTAAGTACATTGCAATGGGTCATGTCCCATGGGCCTTTGAAAACATCACAATGGGCCCTTGAAAACATTAAAGTGGGCCTCAACAATGGCCACAAATACACATCAAGGTGAACCCACATTACATGGGCCTTATATATGTCAAATGAGCCATAACAATGGGCCACAACAATGGACCACACCGAACACAAGTATAATGAGTCCCATCATTAAAATTCTTAAGGCCCACCATAACGTGTATTTCCCATCTAACCTGTTCCTAATGTCACACTGACCTGAAAGGGGGGTCTTAATGGTGGACGGTCAAACCCACTGTTTTCTGTAGTATGGTCCACCTAATCCAAGATCTGTCTCATTTTTAAAAATTTTTTTTGTCTCATGTCATAAAATTATCTTTCAAAATGGTTGAACGGCCTGGATGCAACACATGCATCATGGTGGGTTCCATGAAGGCCCACCATCATATATATATATATATATATATATATATATATATATATATATATATATAATATAATATATAATTTATATACAGTAAATATATACAATATAATATTATATATATATATATGTATATATGTATATCCACACACACTCACACACACGTGCACACACACCCACACGCATACACACGTGCACCCTCACACACGCCCACCATCCTCTGGACGGTGGGGTTTAAACAGATACATCACAGTGGGTACCACCGTCTAGGTGGACGGTGGTAATAAGACACATGCATCATTGTGGGTCCCATGTGGGGCCCACCTTAATGTTTATCCTCCATCCGACCCGTTCATAAGGTCAGGCATGCCTGGACGAAGGGGAGGAACAAATTTTAGCTTGATCCGAAACTTCTGTGGACCTAAAAAGGATTTCAATGGTAGACTGTTCAATTCACACCGTTTCCTGTGATGTGGGCCGCCTAAGCTTTAGATTGGCCTGATTTTTGGAGGGGGCCCACGTCAGGCAGTGGCCCGCCTAATGAACGGCGTGGATGACAACATACATCATGGTGGGGCCCACGGCAGGGGACCCGTGGATCCCTGCCCGTTTCACGCTGACGTGTAGCGTCCTCCCTCTCTGTCTCTGACAGCAGCAGCAGCAATGCTGCTGTTGAGTTTTTTTTTTTTTGGAAAATCCCTTTTTTCAAGGTATTCATGCGTGGGGTCCACTTCAGCCAAATCCACCTCGGCCATTGGTTTCCATGGCCCATAACAACTCCATCAAGCCCAATATTGGGCCTATTTCGGCGTGTAAAAAAAATCTGGAGGACTTTAAACGGTGGAGATTACTGATTGCTAAGGTATGGCCCACCAGAAGATTGGATCAGGCCCATTTTTCGGCTCAACGCCTAAAATGAATTGGGGAAAAGGATGGATGGCTTGGATTGACTACATACATCAAGGTGGGGCCTACATGGAACACCCTTCCCCAAGGCTTTGAAAGAAGCCAATATTTGTGTTTTTCCCCCATTCACGTCCAGTGTCTGGACGGTTTGGGTGTAACACATGCATTGAGGTGGGCCCTGTTTAGGTGGGCCACCAAATGGTGGTTGGTGTGGGTGCAATACATATAAGGTGGTCCCCACTCATAGGCGGCTCGGATAAAATACTCACTTCATGGTGGGGTCCATTCAAGTGGGCCACACAATCATATCATCACATAAAAAGAAAGAAAATGTAGGGAAAGAGAGAGAGAAGGAGAGAGTGGGACACGTATGATGGAGGGCTCCCGACACTATGGGCCCTTCCTTAAAATCAATCATACATCCAGTGGGTCCCAATACATGTGGGCCCATTAAATCAAAATCTAATGGTGGAGATTTCTTCTCCATTAAAATAGACGATCTAGATGACCTCTATTCAAGCTAGGAAAGTAAACATCATGATGGGGTCCATGGAGAATGGCCCCATCATGGAATGATATTGATAATCAAGGTGGGCCATCGACCACATCTTAGGGTCCAAAGTAAGATCCACACCATTGATCGGTAGGCCTCACTTGGCCCATCATAAAAATATGAAAACTAGCCTATAGGAGCACCCACCGGTTGATCTCTTCGGTCCGTTGGAACGCCACCCTCCTTGTGCTCCTCTTTGATGGTGGAGATGGGAAATGGATGGCTAGGATGAAGGGTTTTGGAATGGAAAAGGTGGGCCTCACACTTGCTTGTTTTCTCTCATGGAGGAGCTCCCAACGTGGGATTTTTTTTTCTCCTTTGGGGTTGCTTGGAAAATGTGAATGGAAAGAGAGAGAGAGATAAGGAGAGGTGATGGGTGTGATGGGTGAGTGATGTGAGGTGAGGGATGGGTGAAGTGAGAGATGGTTTGACTTTGGTGAGAGAAAGCATGAGTTGCTTTACTTGTGGAGAAAGGTGATGTGTACTTGACATTGATGTGATTGATTGATTGATGTGATTGATTGATTGATGGGATTGATTTGACACTGTGTAGAGATTCTCTTGGGATTGAGAAAGTGCGGCGTTTCTTCGAAATAAACGCCGGCTTACATCTTCTGATCAGGGTATCGGATTGGTGCGTGAGTCGGGGCGTTGGAACCGCGGCGACGGTGCGGTCGTAATGATACAGGTCTCGGATTAAACCGACTCGAATCTAAAGGATACAACTTACGGTCGTGCGCAACATCGATTATCAGTCGCGGATTGCCGGACTTCGACGGAAAGGATCGAGGATTCATCGGAACAGTACGAACTAGGATACGGGTCTTACAGCTCTCCCCACCTAATAAAAATTTCGTCCTCAAAATTTACACTACCATCGCAACTAAACGTAACTCATAAGAGGATAGGGAACCTAACATCATGTATGATCAAAACACAGTACAACATGCATCAAACATCAAAAGACGGGGATGACGCCCATGAATCTCAAGCTCTAACTCTCAAGACGCATCATCCATAAGCAATCTAGCAAGATGGTGTAGGGGCCAAGTCACATGAATCATCGACGACTACTTCTGATGACTGAAGGTCCTGCTGAACGGCATAAAATCTGCCCTGGGCCTGCTAGCGAGGTGCAGGTCTCCTCTGAGGCCTCTGCTGCTGCGGGGGAGGTCCTGGAGGCTGGTACTGTTGCTGAGGGGGCCTCGGTGGTGGAATCTATTGTCGCTGCTGTTGCGAAAGCTGCTGCGGTACTCTCGACAGCTGCTGTCAAGGTCGGGGACACTCCCACCTACGGTGTCCTATCCCACCATATCCATAGCAAGTGTCAGGAAGCTGTCTCTGAGGTAGTGCCGCTGGGGGTGCCGTTGGTGCTACTGGTGCTCTGGAAGATGGGTGGCTCCTGTATCTCTGCGGTCGTTGGTGCTGCTGGGAGCTACTGGAGGGGGCCTGCCTCTTCTGACCCCTCCTCTGATCTCGGTCGTTCTGTCCGCCAGCCCACTTGGCCTCATAAATCTGAGCCCTCCACACTACTGCCTGAAAAGTCGAAAGCTCATGCCTAATAACACGGCCTTGAAGACCGTAACGTAAGCCGTTCTCGAAACGGCGGGTCTTTCGCCTCTCATCATCAACCACAATATACCACGTACTATCATCCCGACTTCACACTCCAGCTTGGTCATTTCATTCACACCACATATTGCATTGCATCCTCACCACATAGCATTTGGTTTACTATGTTTCTGTATTGTATAGCCTAGATGAGGTTGACGGTATTCATGGACTCGTCAGGGTTTGCATATTGCATTGCTTCTTCAGTATGTGATATTTGACTTACTATATCTCCGCATTGCATAACTGATCAACATTGCTTCCTCAGTATATGATATTGGCTTATTATGTTTTTGTATTGCATAGCCTGGATAAGGTTGATGGTATTTATGGACTTACCAGCATGTTTCCGCATTGATCTGATATTGCATATATGACGTTTACCTTGTGCACATACTTTCACCAAACTCTAAGCTTTCTATAAGCTTATGCACGATAGATGCGTGCAGGTGGCGTTAGGTTGCAACAACGTTGAGCTTGGAGTGTGCAGCTGTCTTCTTGAGCTTTGATTTTCGATACATGTATTTCTCTTTCAGCATTGTATTCAACTGTTTATATTAGTGGATATGTGATGATGATGTTGCCTTTGTAATTTGGGTAAACTTGTGGTTATGCTTTTTACGAGATAAATGTACATTAAAAAATCCTCCTTGTAGGATCCCAGGATCGGAATCTGGCGTATGGGTGCTGGGAGCTAAGAATGAGGTACTACGGAGGCTGTCAGCACCGGATTCGGCGATCGAAAATTCTGTGAGTCCGGTTTCCGAGTTTGGGGTGTGACAGACTTCGTGCTTGGTCTCCCACGAACACAACGCGGCATGGATTCGATGTTCGTGATGATATATCGTTTCTCCAAGATGGCGCACTTTATTCCATGCAAGAAGACCCTCGATGTAACACATGTGGAGAATCTATTCTTTAGAGAGGTCGTGTGGCTACATGGGGTTCCAAAGACCATTAATTCTGATCGTGACACGAAGTTCATTAGCCACTTTTGGTGGACCTCGTGGACTCGATTCGATACAAGACTCCAGTTTAGCAGCGCCTACCACCCACAGACTGATGGACAAATTAAAGTTGTGAATCACACGTCGGGAAACTTTCTTCGATGTATTTCAGATGAAAAACCTAAGCAGTGGGATTTTGTCTTTTTTCAAGCAGAGTTTGTATTTAATAACATGGTGAACCGCTCCACAGGGAAGTCCCATTTCCAAATTATTTACAGATGAGTGTTTTGTCATACTCTCGATTTAGTCCCTCTGCCCAAGTTTCCAGGCACGAGCATTGCAATAGAACATATGGCAGACAGAATCATAGGCATTCATGAGGAGGTGCAAACCAAGCCACATGCCTCGAACGAGAAGTACAAGAAACAAGCAGATAAGCATCAACGACAAAAGGTGTTTGAGGTGGGCGACTACATTATTGTCCGTCTATGCAAAGAGATATTTTCGACCGGGATGTACAACAAATTGAAGAATAGGAAGATATAAATTTCGTCCTCTAAATTTGTACATGTTTGTACTCCTCGAGTAGATTTGGGTAATGTTTGCGGATTTCTTCTTCCATCTATCATGTGGCCTCCTCTTCAGTGTGGTGCATCTATAACACTTTCACTAGCAGGATGACTTTATTTTGCAGCATCTACTAGGGTTTGGAAAGGAAAATGAGGCCTAGGAGGAGCGTCGACAACGTTCTTCTACTCCGATTTTTTCATGGGTTCTTGTAGATTTTTCTGCTTTTCTTATGTTTTTAAGTTAGCTATGACTAGCTAATCTCTTAGCTACGGCTAAGAGGTGAAACTTGTAGCATATTGGGATGTTTATCTTGCTTTGATTTTTGTTTATATTGAACTTTCTTGATTTCTAGTTTGATATTAAAGGAATATTTTCAGTTTTCTATGATTTATTGTGACTCAAATTACAATAGATGTTGTGATAACTTTGGATATCTTATTTTTTCTATTTTTTACATTGTGAGATTGGTAAATCCTATTGCTCACCATCGTCTCCTGGGCATGTTAGGGTGATAGAATCTCTTCCAGTCTTCACAATTCTCCTACATTAAGAATTAGGTCAATGAAAAGTTTAGATTTGATTTAAATTGCTTTATCTTTCAATTAGATAAGATAGGGCTCCAATTCCAATTGTGTTTATTGAATCAAGTAAAGTATCATCTTGATAGCTACAAGTTGATCCTTGGTACCTTAGTTCTCACCTTTAAATTCACAAGTTTTAATCAACATTATTCACCATTACTCTTAGTTATTCAGATTTCAATTTAAATCTTTTTCTAGTTCAAGGGGAGAGTGTTTTTTTGGGATCAACTTATCGATTTGCAACATGTTAAAGTCCCTCGATATGCATTGATACACCCATATGTTGATAGCTCGAGCTTTTAGGGAAAGTAGTTGTTTAACATAGTATTAAAGAAGAATGTCTTGTATTCAAATCCCTTAAGAGTGTTAAAATCCACAAATTTTAAAACATTCCTACCTATATCATAGATGCAAATTGGCTATTCACCTTGCGGTGCCACGACTCAATGACTAGTTGTTGGTGTTTTGTGGGCCCCACCATGATGTATGTTTACGAGTCCATCTAGCTTTCCATATCATTTTATGGTATGAGCCTAAAAATGAAGTAAATTCAAATATCAGGTGGACCACACCACAAGAAACAATAGTATTAGAATGCCCACGGTTAAAAAACTTCCCGAAGACACAAAAGTCTTGGATCAATCTGATATTTGATTTTTCACTTCATTAGTCAGCATGACCTAATGTCACACCCCAAACTCGGAAAATGGGCTCACAAAATTCCCGATCGCCGAGTCCAGCGCTGACAACCTCCGTAATACCCCATTCCCGGCATCCAGTGTACATACGCCAGAATCCGATCCTGGGATCCTACAAGGAGGATTTTTAGTATAATTTTTTTTTTTGTAATGGAGCATAACCACAAGCATAACCAAGTCACAAAACAACATCACCACATATCCACTAATATAATCATTCGCGTACAATACTGAAATGGGAATACAATGTGAAGATATCAAATAAACTTGAAAAGCTCCACTGCACGCTCCTACCTCAGATCGGCTGCAACCTAACATCACCTGCACGCATCTATCGTGCATAAGCTTACAAAAGCTTAGAGGGTGGTGTAAGAGAGAGGGTGAGAAAGAGTTGACTTAGTGGTTGCTTGGGGATGGGGTGAAAGGTGATGTGTGCTTGACATGAAGTGATTGATTGATTGATTGATGGGACATATCGTAGAGATTCTTTTGGAATTACAAAAGCGCAGTGTTTTCTTTGAAATAATCACCGACCTGCGTCTCCCTATCAGGGTATCGGATCGGTGCGAGAGTCGCGACGTTGGAACCGCGACGACGGTGCGGTCGCAATAGTACAAGTCTCGGATTAAGCAGCCTCAAATCTATAGGATACGACTTATGGTTGATCACAAACGTTGATTATACGTCGCGGGTTATCGAATTTCGACGGAAAGGTTCGCGAAGGTCGACGGAACAGTATGAACTAGGATACGGGTCTTACACCTTATCAATAGGTTTGATGTTAAATAATCATTACAGTGGGCCTGAGAGCTTTTTAATGGTAGGCGTTCAATCATTACCTTTTTTTCCTATGGTGGGTTGAACCCTGAGATTTATTTCTACCTCAATTTTGGGATCAAGTTATAAAATAATCTGGAAAATGGATGGATGACTGGGATGAAATGCATACATCATAGTGGGGCCCACAGAGCACCGACCACTAGCCTGCTGTCACTAGCCAAACCGCTCTCCTTCACCATATTTATGTTCCTTCCATGTCTACCACTACCAAGAGCGAATTAACTGAGACCCCGGCCTCACCCAAGACCACTGGGCCCTTACCGTGGGGTTAACATGGGGCCCACCTTGATGTATGTAATCTATATCCACGCCGTCCATCCATTTTTTCAGATCATTTTAGGGCATTATCCCAAAAATGAATCAGATCCGATTATCAGGTGAACCATACCATAAGAAACATTGGTGATTGACAATTAATAGGCCAATAAAGTTTTGGATCAAGCTGATATTTGTTTTTCCCTTAATCTAGGATTATGTGACCTTCTAAATAGATTGGATGGCAAATAAACACTACGATTAACATTAATGTGCGCCCTAAGAAGTTTTTAATGGTAAGACGTCCAATCACCACTGTTTCTTATGGTATGGTCCACCTGATAATTGGATCTGCTTTATTTTTATGATAATGCCATAAAATAATCTGTAAAAACGGAAGGACGGTGTGGATACATAATACATGCATCAAGGTGGGCCCCATGGTAACCCCACGGCAAGGGCCGCACTGACTTGGGTGAGGCCGGTGTCTCACCACAAATTAACAGCTGGAATATCCTCTGCTGCCTGATTACTTAGGCTTGAGTTAGTTTTTGCCTCCGTCGTAATAAATATTCAGTATGCATCGCCACTTGCTAGGGCCTACGTACTGAAGATATCTGATTATTTGAACCGTACATATTCTCTATACTATCATAAATAAGCTAGTAACCCATAATTTCTATTATACTAAGATCTTCACTTTCGATTATTAGAGTTGAATTGGAGCCATTGATTTTTTTTCATTGATCTAAGTCCATATCAACGGTGATGGAAAAAGCGACCTCACAAAAATTTCTTACGGTAGGCCTTATAGGACAGATTACGCAACATGGACGGTTCGGATAATTGGGACAAAGCATGTGGGACCCATTGTGAGCGACGGACGATTACTCCTGGGTCGCAGCGGGGAAAACTCTCTTTACACGTCTTCCCCTCTCCACACCTTATTTGTGGAATATCTACGCCTACGCGCCTGTAGATCACGGCACATACACAAGCAATCACACGTGCCAATATGGCATATCTATACAAGATCCAACTTCCAACGTATGAGCCCCATATTATTCTCCTTCTTTATTAAAAATTATGTCATTTTAATCATCAGGTGGGCCAAAGTTTATAAAACAAATTTGTGGACCGAGATTTCTGTCTAGCCATCCATTTTTTCATGCAATGTGGCCCACTTGAAAAGTGTAACGGCCTCATTTAGGACGAAAGGGATAATAATTTTTCCCACCTGATGGAAATGTCGGATATATTGCACGTATGCCATGATGGCACGTGCCATTCCGTGTGAATGGTAGGGCTCCACGCGTACGTGCGGCTGGAAAACCATTGTTCAAAGATATGCTAGTAAATGACTAAATGATGAGACTGTCCTTAAAGGCAACGAAAAGCGATACTGCTCGTAGGAGTTATTTGATACTCTGCAGCCTCTAACGGTTGATACACGGGCACTTAGGAGTTGTACACGTATTATATTTTAAAAATACTAATCCGTCTAAATAGTGTGAACCAACGTATAAAACTCATACTACAAAATTAGATTTAGTTAAAAATTGTAACCAAAGATTCATGGACTTTTTTGGTTGAAATAGGACCGTTGGATTTTTTTCATTTTAACTGTCCAATAAACGTCCACCAGTTTGATATTAAAGTAATTAAATAATATTCAATTTTTGGTTCATAAGACATCTACACCGAGAAAATAATTTGGACAGTCCAAATGGATTTACTTTTATGCCAAGTATGCAATTTATAGGTAATTCCTAAGTGCCGGCATATCATTCATCAGACTCTCTCAGAGTAAGATTTTCTCTATTGCCGAAGTGTGAAATAAAGGATCCTCGAGCCGAGTACATAAAGATATACTCGAGTTTTGATTTTGTATGAGCGGAGCCCATAGTTTGGTAATCCAGACCATTGTTTTGATGGGCCCGATGGACCATGTCTCAAAATCTCCTCAATAGAACAATTGAAGCCTTTCAATACGTGACCTTTAAATGGACGGTTGACGATCGAAATGCAGCAGCTATCTATATCAGTGGTTAGAATTGGCCCATTGAAGAGATTTTTGGATAATTGTTCATCCACCGTGGGACCCACCATAGCTATGGTCCACTTCATTTAACCATGAGTGTCCACACGTACAAAATAAAAGGTCGAGTATAAGATTTGTATCCGATACGATCCTCGAGCAGATTTACAGTATCGGGGTATGTGACAGTGGGACAAATATTTCTGTGGTCCAGATCGTTTATCTGATCGGGCCAATGGTGGATGAACCATGCTCAGAGATATCTTCGATGGCACAATGTCAGCTGTTCGATCAGTGACCTGCTAATGGACGGTTAGTAAAGGAAATGGAGCAAACGACCAAAACAACTTAAGGTGGTCCACCCTGGTAGCTAGGGGCCCACCATATCAATGGTCTGGAATTTCTATTGTTTGTAGAGAAATTTGCGACTGTACGACCCATTTATGGCCCATTTGCGAGACGAAGCCCACCTCATTTTAGAATAAGCCCCAGCTGTACGGACGCATTCGCAAAGGTCGAAAATGCCCTGCTTTTTCTTCCAAGCGGATCGGCTGGTGCTCGAAGACCAGCGTTGACGCTCCTCGAACTCCTACGAACGGTTCAAAAGAAATCAACGTTACATGGGCCCCACAGTTACGTATTTATTATATCCACAACGTTCATCCATATTTTGAGATCATTTCGGAGCATTATACAAAAAAAAAAAAATCATATCCAGAGATCAACTGGACCACACCACAAAGAGCAGCAGAAAATTGATTTTTACCGTTGAAAATTTTGTAGAGCCCACCATAACATTTATATTCAATCCAATCTATTCATAAGGTCACAAAAACCTGGATGAAGAGGAAAAACAAATTTCGTAATGATCCAAAACTTCTATAACCCCTTTCCCCAATGCCTTTTAAAGTGTGGTCCATTTGATAGTTAGATCTGTCTTATTTTCCGTCCCAAGCTGTAATACGAGTTCGCCAAAAAGATGGACGGTTTGGATATAACACATACCTCATAATAGGACCCACAAAAAGCGGTGGGATTACAACAGCAAAAAAATAAAATTAAAAAAAAAAAAAAAAACCAAGAACTTATGGCTACAGGGCTGTCTATGGCTACGGATAATAACCGTAGCCATAGCCCTCGCCCCTGCCCTCTCGATATGTACTTTTACATGTATCAAAGGTCTTTTGATATGTACTTCGATATATCTATCAAATGTCTTTCAATTAATCGAAAAAGGTCCACAACTGTCTAGCGAGTTTGCCTCAAAAATCCTGCAATTTTCGATTAATCGAATTTCTTTCGATTAATCAAAAAAAGTATTTTATCTTTAGCTACGGATTATAACCGTAGCCATAACTGTAGTCTGTACCAATCTATGAAATTTTCTTTTTATTTTTTTTAATTTTATTTTTTACATGGAGAAATTTATTCTACCTACAATTTTCTCAAATACATATTTATATAAATATGTATATATAAGCATATAAAAAAAAATTTCTCTCTTTTTTTCATTTCTTTCTTTATTCATTTAAAAAGAATATCTTCTAAACCAAACTTAGTTACTTGATGTACCTTATATGATTTTGGGGTAGGAGAAGCTACTTTAGCCAACTAACCTAGTAATTTTCCAAGATTCCATCAGGTTGATGGTCGAAAATCCATTTCATTCACTTTGCGGTCAATTTCATTCACGAAAATTCACGGCCATTTCCGTGCATTTCACTTCACGGTCATTTTCGTGCATTTCGCGGTCCAATCGCTTCACTTCATCCCCATTTCCATGCATATCACGGTCATTCCCGCATATTCCGTGTTGATTCACGGTCATTTTGACGCATTTCGCGGTCCCTCGTCTTCACTTCACGGTCACTTCCGTGCATTTCGCGGTCCAATCGCTTCACTTCACCCCCATTTTTATGCATATTACGGTCATTCCCGCATATTCTGTGTTGATTCACGGTCATTTCGACGCATTTCGCGGTCCCGCATCTTCACTTCATGGTAATTTTCGTGCATTTCGCGGTCCAATTGCTTCACTTCACCCCCATTTCCATGCATATCATGGTCATCCCCACATATTCCGTGTTGATTCACGGTCATTTCGACAAATTTCGCGGTCTCGTGTCTTCACTTCACCGTCACTTCTATGCATTTCGCGGTCCAATCGCTTTACTTCACCAATATTTTCATGCATATCACGGTCATTCCCGCATATTCTGTGTTGATTCACGGTCATTTCGACGTATTTCGCCGTCCCAAGTCTTCACTTCACGGTCATTTTCGTGCATTTCACGGTCTAATCGCTTTACTTCACCCCCATTTCCATGCATATCACGGTCATTCCCGCATATTCCGTGTTGATTCACGATCATTTCGATGCATTTCGCGGTCCCGCGTCTTCACTTCACGGTCATTTTCATGCATTTCGCGGTCCGATCGCTTCACTTCACCCCCATTTTCATGCTTATCACGATCATTCCTGCATATTCCGTGTTGATTCACGGTCATTTGGAAGCATTTCGCGGTAACGCGTCTTCACTTCACGGTCACTTCCGCGTATTTCGCGGTCCAATCGCTTCACTTCACCCCCATTTCCATGCATATCATGATCATTCCTGCATATTCCATGTTGATTCATGGTCATTTCGACACATTTCGAGGTCTCGCGTCTTCACTTCACAGTCATTTTCGTCCATTTAGTGGTCTAATCGCTTCACTTCACCCACATTTTCATGCATATCACGGTCATTCCCGCATATTTCGTGTTGATCCACGGTCATTTTGACGCATTTCGCGGTCCCGCGTCTTCACTTCATGGTCATTTTCATGCATTTCGCGGTCCAATCGCTTCACTTCACCCCCATTTTCATGCATATCACGGTCATTCTCACATATTCTATGTTGATTCACGGTCATTTCGACGCATTTCGCGGTCCCGCGTCTTCACTTCACGGTCATTTTCATGCATTTTACGGTCCAATCGCTTTACTTCACCCCCATTTTCATGCATATCACGGTCATTCCCACATATTCCGTGTTGATTCACGGTCATTTCGACGCATTTCGCGGTCCCGCGTCTTCACTTCACGGTCATTTTCGTGGTCCAATCGCTTCACCTCACCCCAATTTCCATGCATATCACGGTCACTCCCGCATATTTCGTGTTAATTCACGGTCATTTTGACACATTTCACGGTCCTGCGTCTTCACTTCACGATCGCTTCCGTGCATTTCGCGGTCCAATCGCTTCACTTCACCCCTATTTCTATATATATATCACGGTCATTCCCACATATTCCGTGTTGATTCATGGTCATTTCGACGCATTTCACGGTCCCGCGTCTTCACTTCACGGTCACTTTCGTGCATTTTGCGGTCCAATCGCTTCACTTCACCCCTATTTTCATGCATATCACGGTCATTCCCGCTTATTCCGTGTTGATTCACGGTCATTTCGACACATTTCGCGATCCCGTGTCTTCACTTCACGGTCATTTTTGTGCATTTTGTGGTCCAATCGCTTCACTTCACCTCCATTTCCATGCATATCACGGTCATTCCCGCATATTCCATGTTAATTCACGGTCATTTCGACGCATTTTGCGGTCCCGCGTCTTCACTTCATGGTCACTTCCGTGCATTTCGCGGTCTAATCGCTTCACTTCAACCCCATTTCAATGCATATCACAGTCATTCCCGCATATTACGTATTGATTTACGGTTATTTCGATGCATTTCGCGGTCTCACGTCTTCACTTCATAGTCATTTTCGTCTATTTCGCGGTCTAATCGCTACACTTCACCCACATTTTCATGCATATCACGGTCATTCCTGCATATTCCGTTTTGATTCACGGTCATTTCGACGCATTTCGAGGTCCCGCGTCTTCACTTCACGGTCATTTTCGTACATTTCGTGGTCCAATCGCTTCACTTCAGCCCCATTTCCATGCATATCACGGTCATTCCCGCATATTCCGTGTTGATTCACGGTCATTTCGACGCATTTCGCGGTCCCGCGTCTTCACTTCACGGTCATTTTCGTGCATTTCGCGGTCCAATTGCTTCATTTCACCCCCATTTCCATGCATATCACGGTCATTCCCACATATTCCGTTTTGATTCACGGTCATTTCGACGCATTTCGCGGTCCTGCGTCTTCACTTTACAGTCACTTCCGCGTATTTCGCGGTCCAATCGCTTCACTTTACTCACATTTTGATGCATACCACGGTCATTCCCACATATTCCGTGTTGATTCACGGTTATTTCGATGCATTTCGCGGTCCCGCGTCTTCACTTCATAGTCATTTTCGTGCATTTCGCGGTCCAATCGCTTCACTTCACTCCCATTTCCATGCTTATCACGGTCATTCCCACATATTCCGTGTTAATTCACGGTTATTTCGACGCATTTCGTGGTCCCGCGTCTTCCATTCACGGTCACTTTCGTGCATTTCGCGGTCCAATCACTTCACTTCACCCCCATTTCCATGCATATCACGGTCATTCCCGCATATTTCGTGTTGATTCACGATCATTTCGACGCATTTCGCGGTCCCGCGTCTTCACTTCACGGTCATTTTCGTGCATTTCGCTGTCCAATCGCTTCACTTTACCCCCATTTCCATGCATATCACGGTCATTCCCACATATTCCGTGTTGATTCACTATCATTTCGACGCATTTCACGGTCTCGCGTCTTCACTTCACGGTCACTTCCGCGCATTTCGCTGTCCAATCGCTTCACTTCACCCCCTTTTCCATGCATATCACGGTCATTCCCGCATATTCCGTGTTGATTCATGGTCATTTCGACACATTTCACAGTCATGCCCCTTCACTTCACGGTCATTTCCCTAAACCTTAATCTACACCCTAACTTAAACCTATTCTTATTACCTAAACCTATTCTTAAATCCCAAAACCTATAACCTAAACCTAAACCTTAACATAAACCTATAACCTAAACTGAAACCTATAACCTAAACCCGAACATAAACCCGAACCTGAACCCGAACCTGAATTCCTAAACCTAAATCTATACTTATAACCTAAACCTATTCTCAAATTTCAAAACCTATAACTACAACCTATAACCTATAACCTATAACCTAAACATATGACCTAATCTCAATTCCCTAAACCTTAACCTACAACCTATAACCTATAACCTATAACCTAAACATATGACCTAATCTCAATTCCCTAAACCTTAACCTACAACCTAACCTAAACCTATTCTCAAATCTAAACCTACAACCTAAACCTATAACATTAACCTAAACCTTTAACCTAAACTTATAACCTTAACCTAAACCTATTCTAAAATCCCAAAACCTAAACCTTTAACCTATAACCTAAACCTAAACCTTTAACCTATAACCTAAACGTATAACCTATAACCTAAACCCAAACCTAAACCTATAACCTGTAACCTATAACCTAAACCTAAACCTAAACCTTAACCTATTCTCAATTCCCTAAATCTATAACCTATAATCTATAAGCTAAACCTAAACCTAAACCTAAACCTTAACCTATAACCTATAACCTATAATCTAAACCTATTCTTAAATCCCTAAACCTATAACCTAAACTTAAACCTATAACCTATAACCTAAACCCAAACCTAAACCTAAACCCAAACCTAAACCTAAACCTAAACCTATAACCTTAACCTAAAACCTAAAACCTAAACCTAAAACCTGAACATATTCTCAAATCCCTAAACCTAAACATACACCTAATCCTAATCTCGACTCCATAACCTGAACGTAAACCTAAACTTGAAAACCCAAACCTAAACCCGATCCCGATCCCGCCGAAATGTAACGCCCCAAATTTTTTGCCAACCTGGAGTTAGATGTCCTTAGGCAAGGGGTAGATCCTAACCCCTTATGAATCTCTCAAACCTCAAATCCTTTAGGAATTAGACAAAGTTAACTAAGTGCTAAACTGGATTAGCTACGAAATCTGCACTAATCACTTTAAATACGATCTGCAAGACCCAAAACTTGTAGAATCATTAACGCTACATTACCCTATAAGCTAGGATTAATCTCATTACCCGGCTGCTCTCAGGAGCATCACGAAACTCCGTATCGGATCTAGACCACACATTGAAAGTCCGAATAATACGAAGTTATAGAATTAGGACCGCCTTGCTGGGCTTGACAACCATCTCGGAAATCAAATCCAGATAGTGTTCTGGGGCTATTCGCTTGAGCCCGGAGTGAAGAGTATGAGAAACGTGAAATTAATTAGAAATAAATTCCAAATTTAAGTAATCTGAGACTTGTCGCTTGCGGGCCTGATATAAGCAATCAGACAATCAGAATCTGACTCAAATACACCCTTGAATCAGGAAAAATTTCATACATGGGTCAGTGTACTTGTGGCCCTGATCGAGTTCTGGTGACCGTTGAACTGAAACTGGTTTGCCACGGGTGATTTGTAAATCCGATCGGATTGAAACCGTAACTCGACCTAGATCCAATGTCTGTGAACTTAAGTCCGACCTTTGGCTCAAGGGGGGCTTCCAGAAGTGCTCCGTTGAGACGGAACAGTCTCCCTTTGGACATAACCTAAGTATACCTTGGCCCTGAGTCTATTTCTGTGAATTCTGGGCCTGTATAAGGACCTTAAACCCTCACTCTCTCATCCCATACGAATTTGAAAAAACCCTAGGAGAGAAAGAGTAAAGAGCGAGAAAGTGTGGGAGAAGTGGGTGAAGGATCCTGGTGCTCTATCCTACCATCATATGTGCTTAACCATCACACTCTAGTTGCTTTTCTGGCATTTTTGACATCATTCTTAGGTAAGGAAACTCTAACCCTAACTTGTTCTAGGGTTTCAAAGGTTGTAAGTTGCGAAATAGTTGACTTAATTCATGTTATAGGTTGATATAGCATCGTTGAAGAAGACTTAGCATTTCTACCAAATTCGTTACGTTTCTACAGCGTAAGGTGCGGACTTTAGACATATAGGTTATGGTTTTCAAGGCTTTCAATGTCAGTTAAGGATATATTACTAACGTGGATGCTATTGTACATGTACAAAGTGTTGTCCGTTTCGGTTTTCAGATATACGTTAACTATGTTGAATATACTGTATTCCTCGTATTTGTAGAAAATATCGTATACGTATGAAATACGGATTTGTGTTTGCCATGATTAATTGTTGTCTATGTATGCTAGATACATGTGTATCAACTTCTGGGTGAACGGATTAGCCTAATACATATTTTATCAACATACGTTGAGTATGTTATATTGTGTAGCCTAAGTGTTTGTTGATATGCCTGAATGAATATAGGTTCATGATTTGTGTCTGCCATGTGTATTGAATGTAAGAACATGATTGAGGTGTACTAGACAACTCCTTAGCGAAAGGATTTGCCCTAAATCACGCCACGGCCAATGCACGCTATGTGTGTTAAAGTGTGTAGCCCAAGTGTTTGTGAAAATGAACGAATGAATATGGAATGTGGATTCATGCTTGCCATGGCTATCCGTCATGGGTGCACACGTGTTATAAATGGGGCAACTCCCTAGTGAAAGGATTTGGCCTAATACCTATGTGATCAACATACGTCATGTATGTTGATGTATGTAGTCTAAAGTGTTTGTTGAAATATCTGAATGAGTAAGTAGTTAGTCAATTGTAATGTATTGGGGTGTTGAGATATGATTCCCAACCCCTTTAACTATGTGTATGCTTTCCTTCATGTACCGTATCTTATCGTGTCTGTTTATCTATGTAATGCATATGTATAAATCCATGATTAAGTTGTATTCCATAAAATGTAAAAACAAAGCTGTGAAGGGTGATGGGGGATTGGTGTAATGATTTCGTGCAACAACCCTAGCAGCCTTAAAGCGGATGATATCGGACCTTTGATTGTATGATTTGAAATCTTGATTCATTACTGCTTTAACTGTCTTATAGGATATTTTGTTGTAATTGAATGTGATTGGGGCTATTGTATAGTCCAGGCAATCGGTAACAAGCTTTGAATTCGTGGCTGAGATTCCTTCGCGCCACATAGGATGTGTTTGACGAACCCGAGTCGTACTTCGGTTGGCGACAGTGGTTAGGCCACGCGAAGTGCTTATGCACTTCATGTCATTCAGCTGGTTGTGTGCTCGTGCTAGTCGAGTTCGTCAAGTAACCCGATCTGTCTAATGTATGTTCACCATGTTTGGACGCACTGCTTGAACCTAAGGTACCGAACTCATCAGTGAAATCCCGTTAACATTGGTACCTCGATCCGCTAAGACCCATGAGCCGGGCATGGTGGTATGGACACCGTGGTCGAGCTGTCGGCTTACACTGGGGCGATGTGCCTCCCTGTAGTGACCAGTGAGCAACCCAGACTCGTGAGCCGAATACGGTGGTATGGGACACTATATTCGAGCTGTCGGCCTACATTGATAAGGTGATGGGGGAGTGGTGTAACGATTACGTGTAACAGCCCTGACAGCCCTTTGTAGTACCTCGAGTATACTCTGAATCTGCGGCAAGGCGACGAGCCTTCCTGTGGTAAACAAAGTATAAATTAGGCCTGTATTGATAAGGTGATGGGGGAGCGGTGCAACGAGTGTGTGTAACAGCCCTGACAGCCCTTTATAGCGACCTAAAACCGCATCATCGTGTGAGATTATCTAGGACTGACGACCCTAGAATGGATCATTATTTGGGAATGATATAAGGGAGGTACCTTAGTTTTCCAATACTGCTGTATGAAAAGGACTAATAACAACTCGGTAATCACGTTCATAACATAGCATTGCATGTGCCTGGCGTTGTGGAGCACTGAGGGATGAACGCATGCCGCGAACGTAAGATGTTGTCGCACGAGGGTGGTTTGGCAAGGGCATGCATCATGACTACATTTCATCCTTGTATTAATAAGAGTAATTTAAGAGTGCTTGATTGTATTGCTTTATCATTACTGCTTGACTGAATTGTTAACATGTTAACCTATGCTTTATTGTTCCACTGAGTTGATCACTTACTCCCACGTTACGGGACGGTGTTTAAACACCAAACCAGACCCTGTTTGAGTTTCAGATGATGGCGATGCTTGCGAAGCGGAGCCGGATTTTTTATGATGATGAGGAGGGTTTCTCCTTACACAGCTATCAGGTGGGTCTATGTAGACCATCTTCTGATCGACGGGGTTACAAGGTTGCTGATTAGATGTCATTACACTTTAGTTTACTCTTTTGGAGCACCCTTGTATATTCATTTTGTCCATTTTGGAGTATACATTGATATATTTAACCTTGTAACATATTCACACTCTGGAGACTTACAATAGTTTATATATTTTATATATCTATCACAGTCTTCCGCTTGCATAATTTAACTGTCTCTGGAGTATGATATGTTGTTTTGGCTTAATCTCATTCATCTTTAATGCACTAATACGAACAACATTCAATCATCATTCTTTATGTTGCATAAGTGATGCGTTGGAACTCGGGAGTTGAGTTTATGCTCGACCCATGATTTTCAGGGCGTTACACGAAATGATCGTGAATCAACACGAAATAGGCGGGAATGACCGTGATATGCATGAAAATGACTGTGAAGTGAGGCGATTGGACCATGAAATGTGCGGAAATGACTGTGAAGTGGAAGGGCATGACCGTGAAATGCGCCGAAATGACCGTGAATCAACACGGAATAGGCAGGAATGACCGTGATTTCCATGCATATCACAGTCATTCCCGCCTATTATGTGTTGATTCACGGTCATTTCGGCGCATTTCACGATCAATTCCCTTCATTTCACGGTCATTTCCATGCATTTCACGGTCAATTCGCTTCACTTCACAGTCATTCCCGCCTATTCCATGTTGATTCACGGTCATTTTGGCGCATTTCATGGTCATTTCCATGCATTTCACGGTCAATTCGCTTCACTTCACGGTCATTTCCATGCATTTCACGGTCATTCCCGCCTATTCCGTGTTGATTCATGGTCATTTCGACACATTTCACGGTGAGGTGTAGCGATTGGACCGTGAAATGCATGGAAATGACCGTGAAGTGAAGGGGCATGACCGTGAAATGCGTCGAAATGACCGTGAATCAACACAGAATAGGCGGGAATGACTGTGATATGCATGGAAATGACTGTGAAGTGAGGCGAATGGACCGTAAAGTGCGCGGAAATGACCGTGAAGTGAAGGGGCATTACCGTGAAATGCGTTGAAATAACTGTGAATCAATACGGAATAGGCGGGAATGACCGTGAAATGCGTGGAAATGACCGTGAAGTGAAGCGAATTGACCGTAAAATGCATGAAAATGACCGTGAAATGAAGGGAATTGACCGTGAAATGCGCCGAAATGACCATGAATCAACATGGAATAGGCGGGAATGACCGTAATATGCATGGAAATGATCATGAAGTGCAACGACTGGACCGTGAAATGAATGAAATTGACCGCAAACTGATTGAAATTGTCCGCGAAGTGAATGAAATGGATTTTTGATAGAGAAAATTGTAGGTAGAATAAATTTCTCCATGTAAAAAATAAAATTAAAAAATTAAAAAATTTTGCATAGACTTTCAGGGGCTACAGTTATGGCTACGGCTATAATCCGTAGCTATAGCTTCGATACATATCGAAAACACTTCGATATATATCGAAAATTGCAGGATTTTTTAGGCAAACTTGCTGGACGGTTCTGGACCTTTTTCGATTAATCGAAAGACCTTCGATACATATAAAAGGACATATCGAAATGGCAGGAGCTACGGATATGGCTACGGTTATAATCCGTAGCTATAAGTTCCTATTTTTTTTTTTTTTTTTTTTTTTAAAATAATTTTTTTGTTGTTGTAATCTCCACCGCTTTTTGTGGGTCCTATTGTGAGGTATGTGTTATATCCAAACCGTCCATCTATTTGGCAAACTCGTATTAAGGCTTGAGACGAAAAATAAGACAGATTTAGCTATCAAGTGGACCACACTGTAAAAGGCTTTGGAGGATTGAACGTTTACCGTTAAAACCGTTTTAGGGGTCACAGAAGTTTTAGATCATTAAGAAATTTGTTTTTCCTGTTCATCCAGGTCTTTTTGACCCTATGAATAGATTGGATGGAAAATAAATGTTATGGTGGGCCCTACAAAAGTTTCAACGTTGAAAATCAATTTTCTGCTGTTCTTTATGGTGTGGTCCAGTTGATCTTTGGATATGATTTTTTTTTTTTTGATAATGCTCCGAAATGATCTCGAAATATGGATGAACGATGTGGATATAATAAATACATAACTATGGGGCCCATGTAACTTTGATATCTTTTAAACCGTTCGTACAACTCGGAGTTCGAGGAGCGTCAGCGCTCGTCTTCTCGCTTGAAGGAAAAAGCAGGGGCATTTTCGACCTTTGGGAATGCGTCCGTACAGCTGGGGCTTATTTTTGCAAGGTAAAATGAGGTTGGCTTCATCTCGCAAATGGGCCATAAATGGGTCGTACAGCCTCAAATTTCTCTTGTTTGTACTGCTGCATGACACAAACGTAACAGATCCTATATCCATCATGGGCTCTATTATTTAGATTGCCTGACCTAAGAATTTGTTGGGACCACGGAAGCACGTATAGATGAATCAGGTGAAGTAATTCAATCACACCAATCAAATACAAACACAAACACTTTTATTTTACTGTGGAAAAATCTTTTCAAAAAAAAATTATGACACAAGATGATAGATAATCACTATAAAAGTAGAAATTACAAGAGCTTAGAGAATATTCGATCCAAAAAACTTTGAATCACTGTAAAAGTAGAAATTACAAGAGTTTAGAGAATACTCTATCAGAAAAACCTTGAATCACTCCAAACTACACCATTAAAACACTAGGAACGAATTGGAAAGGCTCTTAAATACACTCCAATCTCAATCATACCCATATATATAACCTTATAAAGAATCAAAATCAAAATTAGAAACAAATTCTACAGATACGCATCTTTGTGATACGTTCGATGATACCTACGATAGGACTTCGATGTCATCAACAGACCATCAATGGCATCGAAATGACACCAAAACAATCCAGAAACAAAACATAAAAAATCATATTTTCTCGATTGCACTTCAATGAGTCTCAATGTCATCGAACTGAAGTTTTGATGTCATTAAAACTAAGCTCAATAGTATCGAACATGTACCCAAACAGTTCAACAACCAACTAAAGAAATTTCGAATTTGTTCGATGGAATTGAGTAGTTGTTCGATGACATCGAATGGTCTATTAATGGCATGGACAGACCATGTTTCTGATTTGATTTAAGACATCAAAAACAACAGAATCAGGCCATCCACTTCTCAAGTGAGCTGCAATTTACAAGATTAATGGACAACTGAGATTTCTTGCCAACGTTTTCTAACGTCCCCACCTGCTTCCATCAGAGACCTAATTATGAGTGGGCCAGCTTGACTTTTAGAAGAGAACATCTACACGGTCAGACCCACCTGCTGGTAGGTTGGGATATAACACCTATCTGCCATGGATTGCATGCAACCCTGATCACAGGAAGTTCTTACTGCCATTGGAAGCTAAGTGGGGCCCACCATGATGTATATGTGAAATCTATCATGTCCATCCAATTTACCAACTCATATTAGGACTTGAGCTAAATAAACAAAATCCAAGTTAGCCATACGAAGGAAACCTTTCGGGAGTCATCGAGGAAGGAAATGCCTACCGTCCAAACCTTTTGGGGTCCACAAAAATATTAGCTCAATCTATAAAAATTGTATCACCATAAATGTTTCAACAGTAGACATTTAATTGCCATTGTTTCCTTTTTATGCCTATTTGAATTTTGAGTCTTGCTCAAAATTGATGTAGAGTGGGTCGCAGACAGTTTCATGGCCAATATGGATTAGAAAAGGTCCGGTTGACGACCGAAGTGATCCAGACCGTCGGACCTTAGATCGGACGTATCTCGTAATCCGGAATGAGTTACCTGACGTAAAATATATGATTTTGGGGTAGAACGAGCTACTTTAGCCAACCAACCTTGCTATACCGGGTTACGAGGCTCAGAATTGTGAGAAACCCTTTGATCGACGGTCGTTTCCCTGTTTTAATTTCATTTTTACTATAAATAGTAAGTTTTAGTTTGATTATAACTCTTCATCCATCGGGCTTTAGGAGTTGCGCCCAACGTAAAAAGAGCTTAGAATAATTAGGGGAATAGTTTGGTGAAGCCAAATAGGATACTTACTATTTTTGGCCGAAAACCTTGCGCACTAGTCGACATCACGACCGTCTATAAATAGTAAGTTTACTATTTATAATAAGTCGCGAATTCTAAGAGTTTTAGTTGTAGTTTGATTCTGATTTCTTTTCCATTGCTTGGTACCCCTATTTAAAGGGTTGTGAACTCATTTTTATTCACCAATTAATCAATTTTGAATTTATTAGAATTTATTTCTATTTTCTGCTTTCTTTCCTCATGGATTCGAGAAGTCTTTGTGAGGAGTCCAGAGAAGCTCCATGGATTCGGAGTATTTATCCTCATCACGTTCATCCCTGCGTTAAAACTTTGGCTAATCTCTTACCGTGAGTGGGCAAAATGGATGAACGGTTGAAATTTTCACAAACATGGTGGGCCACTCCTAAACTTTGTGATGGGTCGCAGGCAATCTCGTTTTGCCATCTGAAATTTTTGCAAAATAGATGAACGGTTCAAAGGAGATGAAAGTTATATGGCCCCCAACATGATGTATTTATTATATCTACACCACACCAAAAGGAGGTATCAACACTAAGGTGTTGGTAGCAATTCCCTTGTGGGGGTGGCTAACAGTGAAGTGTGATTTGATAGTGGGTGTACTAACAAGCTAACAAAAAAAATATAATAATAATTATATCCACACCGTTCATCCATTTTTCGAGATCATTTTAGAGCATGTGACAAAAAATAAATCGTATCGAAAGATCAAATGGACCACACCACAAATAGCAGCGGGATAATGACTTCCATTGTTAAAACATTTGTAGGGCCCACCATAATGTTTATTTTTTATCCAATTTGTTCATAAGGTCAAAAAGACCTGGATGAAGAGGAAAAACAAATATCATATTGATCCAAAACTTATGTGACCCCTAAAAAGTTTTCAATGGTAGTCGTTCAATCCCACACTGCTTTTTGCAGTGTGGTTCACTTGTTCATTATATCTGTCTTATTTTTCGTCCAAAGCCTTACAACGAGCTCTCCAAATAGATGGATGGTTTGGATATAACACATACCTCGTGATGGGACCCACAGAACTTGCTGACGTCAATACACTAGCAAGATAACTGGTGTGTGGTACCCCAGCCAATCCGCTTGATGGTCAACCTCTGACAACAGCCGGTGGCCAATCAAATCTTACCACGTCAGGTAACCTAGGATATCTCCGGTCATTCGGTCATAAGCTTTTCAGCATCCGAGGTTTGCTAGAATACATTGTCAATATATTGTGACGTGATATACCGAGACTTTAGTTGTTCGATAGGAGGTTCTTCTTAAATATCTGAGCCGTTTGTATGATGGGCCACACCTTGGATGGGATATATGCAAAAGAAATCTCAGATTTAAATACTTAACCGTTCCATTACTTGAAAGTTAAGGAGGTCGTCCAAGTTCAAGGAAAACAGTCAAACCATCAAATGAAAGGGTTTTAATCTTTTAAACACCTCTTTCAATGTAAGGACATGGCTTGGATCATTGAAAGATGACTTGGGATTCAATGGCTAAGGTCCCATGTATAGCCATTGCATTGGGGTATTATTATATCAGAGCTCTTGAAGTTTACGACGTAACGAAACTGAATTGCAATTGATAAAGTTTGCTAATTCAACAAGCGAGTGAAGCCGTACGTACGCATTCATAGGCAAGCACACGTGCGACTACGGAACAAGTGTGTGACATCTGAACTTTCCATGATTGAGATGGCCCAATCCCATGAGTATAATTTTTTGGACTGTAACCTAAACAATTGGCCCCTCCAGATGAGCGGTGTGGATCATATTAGCATGCACAGTACTGAATAGTGCCTCTAATCTGGTTTGGTGGAGTTCGGTTGACCTAAGTAAGGCAGACCGAAACTTCCGGTGAAGGTTTGATTTTGGTTCACAGATAGTTCCTGTGAATGATAATTTGGTCAACGGAAAGTTAGATGGGATCGATCAAACAGAATGCTTCTGTGAGTTTTAGAAAATGTGAGTTTTGTTTCTTAATTTTATACCGAAGTATATAAAGTAACTCATAAATACGATTATGATAATATAGAGAGAGCCTACATGATTTGTAATGTTTTTAACGAGAGAAAAGTGAAGATTTTCTTCTCGGTAAGTTGTTCCATTTCTTGTAACTTTCTGATTATAATAGATTTTTTGTTGCTTAGTGTCATGATTTTTTCTCACAAATTAAGGTTTTTTCACGTAAAATTTATGTGATTTATCAATTTTTGTTTCTCTATTCGCATGTTTGATTCATTCTAAGGTTACTTCTGCACCTAACGTGTGCCGATTGTGCACAACAAGTAGTATTAGAGCGTAAGCTTTACATTGAAGTTTTAAATTGAATATTAGACATGATATTGAAGAGATCGAATGTGAAGTTCAAGATAGAGAAGTTTACGGGCAAAAACAACTTCGAATTATGAATGTTGAAGATGAAAATCATCTTAATTCAACAAGAGGGTCGCAGGCACACCTTGGAAAAGCGAGACGTATTAAAACTATGAAGGAAAATGATTATGATGACCTGGATCAAAGAAAAATTAGCATAATTCAATTGCGCTTGACTGATGATATCATATACAATTTAATTAATGAGATGGCTAGTGCAGGATTGTGAGCGAATTTGTACAACACTTTGAAGATGGCGGAAGGGTTGGATCTCTTTGATCACATCAACGCCTTGAATAATCTCGTTAGCAAACTGACAAGTGTAGAGGTGAAGATCGATGAAGAAGACAAAGCCCTAATGTTGTTGATGTCCCATCCGAATTCCTATAAGAATATGTTGGATACTTTGTGCCATGATAGGGATACCTTGGACCTCAATATTGTTATCTTTACCCTTCAGTCGAAGCAATTGAGAAGGAATAACGGTGGGGAAGGTACCTCTATAGGAGTTAGAGGTGTACATGAGTCGAGCCGAGCCGAGCTTTGATCGGCTTGTGCTTGACTTGGACAGCTTGAGTCTCAGCTCGTGCTCGGTTCGGCTCGGCCTTCGAGCTTGGAACAACAGCTCGTGCTTGGCTCGGCCAGCAGCTCGGTTCAGTTCGAGCTGAGTTCGATCAAAATTTTCGAGTCGAGTTTGAGTTCGAGTCTTTAAGCTAGTGGTCACTGGTTGGATGGGTTCGTCCAACCAAACTAAAGGTTCGTCTGACGTACCAGAGCCACCCGGACAGTGGTCGCTGGTCGGATGGGTTCCGCTACTCAGATGAATGCTACTCGCCGGAAAAAATGGAGAGGGGAGGAAAGGACTCACTTTGGGAGATGAGGTCGTCCAGACAGATGCTGGAAGGAGGAATTTTGCCGGGCGGTGGAGAATGGCAAGAGTATTGGGTGAATGGATGATCGATTTGGGCAAAAGGGAGGGAGAAATAGGTTAGGGTCCGGCGATTTGGGCGCTGAATGCTCGTTGGGTTAGGGTTGCTGGGTTGGGCAAATGGGTTAGGGTCGGGCGAATGAGAGTTTTTTTTTTTCTAACCCTTATATATTCACTTAAAACTCGATCCGAGTCAAGTTGAGCTCAATACCGAGTCAGGCTAGGTCCAGCTCAGACTCGACTCGAAATGTTCCGAGCTCCCAAAAAATGGCTCGACTCGGTTCAAACAGAGTTTCAATCCGAGTTGAGTCGAGCTTTTTCGAGCCGAGTCGAGCGAGTTACCGAGCTAAATCTGCTCATGTACAACTCTAATTGGAGTACTAGTTGCAAAGGGAAGATCGTCTAAATGAGAGAAGCATAAGTCGCGATCAAAGTCCAAGTCGAAGGGCAATGGAAAGTTGAAGTGCTGGAATTGTAGTGGGATAGGACATATGAAGAATGATTGCACAAGACCCAAAATTCAGAAAGATGAGAATTCGGATAACACTTAGAGGCCAATTCAATGGAATCCAACAAGGAGGTGAGTGGCTTCGATGTATCATCTGTGTCCAAGGTCAGACAGTTGTATAACGAGTTGATTTTGAATACGGGAGCATCGGATCACATGTGTCTTCATCGAAGTTGGTTTGCCATGTACATTGAGTATGATGGTGGCCTAATTTTTATAGGCAATGATCATGCCTATAAGATGATTGGAATTGGATCGATTCATATAAAAATGTTCAATGGGGTGGAGAGTACTTTGATGGATGTGAGGCACGTTCTGAACTTGAAGAAGGATTTGATATCTCTGGGAACTCTTGATGCACTCAGGTTCAAAGTATTCAGCTATGATATTGTGTTGAAATTTTCAAAGTGGACACTCACTGTAATAAAGGCATGAAGAAGTGAAAACCTTTATTCAGCTATGATATTATGTTGAAATTTTCAAAGAGGACACTTGATGTCTCTGGGAACTCTTGATGCACTCGGGTTCAAATTATTCAGTTATGATATTGTGTTTAAATTTTCAAAGAGGGCACTCACTGTAATAAAGACATGAAGAAGCGAAAACCTTTACATGAAGATGATGAGCACTATATCAGGTAGAGTTGGAGTGTTTGTAGTGAAATCTAGGTCAGCAAGTGTGTGACACGCGCGCCTAGGCCACATGAGTGAGTGTGGTATGAAGGTACTACTCGATCGTGGTTTAATTCCTACTTTTAATTTTTTTTTATTTGAATGCATATGGGCATTACATATATGGTAAACAATTAAGATTGTCATTTAAAATTGAAAAACATATTAGTAAAGGATAACTTGACTATGTACATTCTGATGTGTGGGGGTCATCGCCCGTTATTTCTGAAGGAGGGTCGTCATTTTTCATTACATTCATTGACGATTTCTCTAGAAATGTATGAATTTATTTAATGAAGAATAAATTTGATGTGTTTACCACATTCAAGACGTAAAAGGTTACGGTTGAAAAATAGTCAAAGCGACAGTTGAAAATTCTAAGGACCAATAACGACAGGGAGTTTACTTTGAAGGAATTTAATCTATTTTGTAAGAACAAGGGGAATCATTAGGCATAACACAGTAAGACATACACTAGAGCAGAATGGTGTGGTAGAGTGTATGAATCAGACTCTTTTGAAAATAATTTGAAATAAGCTAAGTAACATTGGGTTAGGCAATGAGCTATGGGTTGTGGCTAGTAACATGGCTTGCTATTTAGTTAATTGATTTTCATATACGCCAATTGATTGTATAATTTCAGATGCTTAATTATCCAGAACATTCGAGATGAAAGCTCTAGGGGCTGCAAAAAGGATTATCGACATTGATGTACACAGGGATAGAGAAATGAGTTGGCTATTGTTGTCTGCAAAATTAATATCTTGAGAAAGTCTTAGTCAAGTTCAGACTTGATATGGCTAAACAGGTTAGCATATCCCCACGCTGCTTACTTTCGGCTTTCTTCGAAATGATGTCATACTTCTGATGAAGATAAGCGGTATATATCTCGTGCGCTCTATTCGAGAGAGATTGGTAGTCTAATGTATGTACTAGACCTAACATTTCACATGTGATGGGTGTTTTGAGCAGATACATATCAAACCTACTCTGATACAAGTTGTTGTGCGTTGCTACCACATGTAGGCGCAGTAGCAACTTTAAAATGAATCAAACACGCTAATAAAGAAACAAAAATCAAGTAATCACAGAATCACGAAGATTTTACATGGAAAAACTCTCACGGGAAAAACCACAACACCAAACGACAAATGATCCACTATAATAAAAAAGTTATAAGAGATTAAACATCTTACAAAGAAGAAAATCCTAGCTTTTTCCTTCCAAAAAAAATTTAGAAATCGTATAGGCTCTCTCTACAATATCCTAATCATGTTTAGAAGCCCCCTTATATACTTTTGTGCAAGATTAAGAAATAAAACTTGCACTTTCTAAAACTTATGCATTCCGTTTAGTCGATCAGAATCATCACAAGGACTCTCGGTTGACTCAATTGGGCATCAGTCGATCGAACTCCACTAGACCAAATTAAAGGCACTTTTTAACAATCTCTACTATGACTTTAATCTCCACCATCTCCACTGCTCCAAGCTGCTATCACCATCTCTAAACTTCACCGTTGCTTCTCGTGCACACTCCATCTTCATCTCTTCTCTGCCAAGCAAAGAGAACTCGACCAAAACCTGAACTTCTCTGTAGGAACCACTTTTATAAGCATGCCGGCTGAATTTTCGCTGGTGTGAATCTTCTTAAGAGTGATACGTCATTCCTCTAACATATGCCGAATAGCTTCCTATTAAAGTCCTAACTCATTCATCATTCCTCCTAACCAAACCGCTTCATTGAATGCTTCTTTCAACGCCATATACTCGTCTTTGGTTGTGGAAAGAACAACCATAGATTGAAGCTTCAATATTCAATTGATCGCTTCACACGCTAGCACAAACTAGAAACCGAAAGTCGACAATTTTGTTATCTACATTACCAGCATAATCGACGTCCACATAGCCTACTAGTCTCTCCTCATAATTTTCGAATGTCAAGACGTAGTCCGTCATACCTCGTATGTAACGAAGTAACCATTTCACTCCCGCTCAGTGTTGCTTGTCGGGGTTTTGACATGTATTTTCTCACAATACCCACAACATACGAAATGTTAGGTCTAGTACTGACGATGGCGTACATAAGACTGTCAACCGCTCTCGAGTAGAGCACATGAGATATATACCGCTTTTCTTCATCTAATATAGGATATTGTTCTGAAGAAAGCTGAAAATGAGCACCATGGGGTGTGCTAACAGGTTTAGCCTTATTAAGTTTGAACTTGACCTTCTCAAGATACTCTTCCTGAGACAACCATAGCCTGCTTTTTTTTTGTCCCTATGTATATCAATGTTGAGAATCCTTTTTGTAGCCCCTAAATCTTTTATCTCAAATATCCTGGATAACTGAGCCTTCGGTGTGTTCATATCAGATATGTTGTGGATAACGATAAGCATAACATTAACATACAATACGAGAATTATGAATTCCCTATTATTCAGTGATTTGAAGTAGATATAATAATCGAGCTCACTTCTAATAAAATGTTGGCTTATTATGAAAGAATCAAACTTTTATATACACTTCCTAGGCAATTGCTTCAAGCTATACATTGACCTCTTTAACCCGAAAAACTTATTCTCTGCTCCGTATGCCTCGAACACTTTAGGTTGCTTCTTGTAAATCTGCTTTTTTAATTCCTCGTTTATAAAAGATGTCTTCACATCCAACTGTTCCAATTCCATATTGTATTGGGCAACCAACGCTAATACGAATATGATAGATACCCACATTACAATTGACACAAATATCTTACCGAAGTTGACACATTCTTTTTTAGCATAGCCCTTCGCAACTAATCTCACCTTGTATCTATCCAATTTCTTTCAGAAAACACACTTGCATCCAATTGCTTTCCTTCCAACGGAAAGCTCCACCAGCTCTCACATTTTGTTCTTGTACAGGGAATCTACCTCATCATGCATCGCTGCCATCCATTTCTCAGAATTTGCATAATCTAATACTTCTTAAAAGGTAGATGGATCACCCTTATCCATAATGAGAGAAAATGCAACATTAAAGTGATATCTATCTCTCAATGGTACTCTGTGATTTCTCGGTGAATTTCTCCTAACAGGTGGTGCCACCACCTCTTCCTACAACTCAACTTCTTCAAGAGTTTTTCCTCTGTTTATTTTCACATCAACAACCGATTCTTAGTTTCCTTGTGCTCATCCTTCTAATATAAGGAATCCCCATCGAATTTAACATCACGGATAAATAAGATTTTATATAAAACCCATTCGTATAGTCTGTACCTTTTTACGCTATTACCATAATCGACAAAAGTACACTTTTTTGCCCCCTGGTCTAGCTTATCTCTCTCAACTGACGGTATATGAAAGTAAACATCACAATCAAATATCTGCAGCCTCGATTAGTCAACTTTATGACCACTCTACACTTCATCTGAAATTTTATAATCAATCAGTATAGACTGATATCGATTCACTAAATAGCAAGCCATGTTAATGCCTCAGCTCATAGCTCATTGCCCAACCCAGCGTTACTTAGCACACTTCGGGCTCTTTTTAAAAGAGTATGATTCACATGCTTCACCTCACCATTATGCTTTAGTGTATGTCTTACCATATCATGTCTCATGATCCCCTCGTTCTTACAAAACATATTAAATTTCTTCAAAGTAAACTCCCCGCTGTTATCGGTCTTCAGAACTTTCAATTGTTGCTCTAACTTTTTTTCAATTATAACCTTCCACGCCTTGAAAGTGGCAAACACGTTGGATTTATTCTTAAATAAATAAACTCACACCTTTCAAGAGAAATCGTCAATGAACGTAACAAAAAACAACGACCCTCCTCCAGAAACAATGGACGACGGTCTCTACACATCAGAATGCGCATAGTCAAGTTGTCCTTTACTACTATGTTTTTCGATTTTAAATGACAATCATGATTGTTTACTTATATGCAATGCTCACATACATTCAAACAAAAAAAATTAAAGCAAGAATTAAACCATGATTGAGTAGTACCATCATACTGCACTCACTTATGCGGCCTAGGCGCACATGCCACACACATGTTGATGTAGATTCCATTATAAATGCAGCAACTTTACCCATTACAGTGCACCCAATCATCCTGTAAATGTGTCTGCTTCTTTATGCCCTCATTACAGTGAATGCCCCCGTTGAAACTTTTAGTACACCATCTCCATGCCTTCATTACAGTGAGTACCCCCTTTGAACTTTGATACTACTTGTTATGAGCAGATACATGTCAAACCCCGACAAGTAACACGAGGAGGCAATGAAATGGTTACTTCGTTATATACGAGGTACGACTGACAACATCTTATCATTCAATAAATCTGAGGAGAAATTGGTAGGTTATGTGAACGTTGATTATGCTGGTAATGTGGATAATAGAAGGTCAACTTCCAATTTCTTTTTCATGTTATCGGCTGGAGCGATCTGTTGGAAGCCTAAGTTTCAGTCTCTGGTTGATCTTTCCGCAATGAAAGTTGAGTGTGTGGCGATGACAGAAGCATTTAAGAAAGCGATTTGGTTGAAAGGATTAATGAATGAATTGGGGCTTCAGCAGGATGTCATGCCTGTGCATTGTGACAGCGAGAGAGCTATCAATTTGGCGAAGAACTCGGTATATAACTCCCAGACTAAACACATTGATGTGCGTCATCATTTTATCCAGCAGAGGCTAGAGGAAGTTTGTGTTACTCTTGAGAAGATTCACACCAATGAAAATCCAGTTGACATGCTTACAAAAGTGGTTCCTGCATAGAAGTTCAGTTTTTGCTTGACTTCTCTAGACTCGACAAAGAAGTGATGAAGATGGAGTGTGCACGAGAAGCGACAATGATGGTATTACTATTGAATTTTAAGGATAATGATAGCATCTTGGAGCACTGGAGATGGAGGAGATTAAAGCCACACTGGAGATTGTTGGAAAGTGCCTTTAATCTGGTCTAGCGGAGTTCGGTCGACCGAGGCCCAGTTGGGTCAACCGAAACTCCTTGTGATGTTTCCGGTCAACTAAGAGTTCTTGTAATGATTCTGGTCGATCGAGAGTCCTTGTAATGATTCTGATTGACCAAATGTCAAGTGGGGTCAACTAAACGGAATGTGTAAGTTTTAGAAAGTGCAGGTTTTGTAGATAACTTACATGATTTTTAGAGTTTTTTGTAAGGGAAAAGTTAGGGTTTTCTTCTCTGTAAGTTGTTACATCTATGGTAACTTTCTTATTATAATTGGTTGTTTGTCGCTTTGTGATGAGTGTCGAATATTGCATATTAGACCATGTTATTACTTGATTTTACGTACATGATGATGCTTAATGGAATATTTTAATTGTATTTTTGTTGCAGTGTGTAATCAGGAGCGTTGACTGAAAAAGAGTACTAAAAGCATGGATTTGATGCTTCGAAGCCACCAGAGTAAGGAATGAACTCCATAGGACAAATATTGAAGAATTTACACGCTAAGGATCCGAGGAAATCAAGCCGTTCACGTTAAAAAGGCCCGAAACTGGTCCAGAATGGAAGATCACATGGTTCCCTCTATCCGATTGGTTCGAAACTTTATACATGGGATTAGGGACATAAATTAACCATACATTTCAAATTTCAGCCCTCGGATCACTATGGAAGTGCCCAAATTGACAAATCATCCCATAAACCGTTGATTCTAGGCCCACCTGATATCTGGAACTGCCTCAAATTTGGAGTCAACGCCTTAATCTGGGAGACAAAATAGATGGACGATTCTGATTTCTGAGAAACATCACAGTGGGCCCTGTATATGTGGTGTGTACACCGTGCACAAATGCATCAGCCGTGCACCGCACCTTCACCTTGGTCAAACCGACCTCTAACACGCAGCTTCTTCTCAAAACGGCAATTGTCGTTTCACACGGATGGACACTGTCCATTTTGCGGACATCAGTGGGCCCCACCCATGGCTTGTATGGCTGATCCAAGTCGTACATCTTGTAGAGGAGGAAAAATCCTTCAAAAGAATGCCGATACTTTACACTCATGTGTGTACACGTGTGCGGTACAGAGGCCACAAACAGACTGCCCTGCAACGTTTAAAACTGATCTTTTTATGATTTCTTCTCTAGGTCGCGTCAATGGACATTCAAAACCACCCATTTTGACTGAAATTTTGTCCTGGATGCAATGGACGGGGTGGATTTCCCAGAAAAACCTCTGTGGGGCCCACTGATCACGACAGCGAAAAGGTGCGAAAGATTTCGCACATACTAGGAAATTCGATTTTCCAGGCGGTTGTGGGCCACCATTTTTGGTCGTATGGTAGATCTGAACCGTCCATCATGTAGAGGACCCAAGAAAGTCCTAAGGGACGGTGTTTGTTTGGAATTTGAACGAGGAAAGTGTCGTGTTTCGAAGCCCCGAACTTGGCTGCGAAAAGGCTTTCGTTGCGCGTGCGACAGCTTTCCAAATTCGATTTTCACCACTCCAGCCACTCCATCAGTTATAAAAAGAGTTGCAAAACGTGGATGAAAGGGAAGCGAGAGCCTGGGGAGAGCCAAGGAGAGGAGAAAGAGAAGAAAGAGGAGAGAGAGAGGAAGGAAGAAGGGAGATGTTCTCAGCGTTTAAATCTTATTTTTCCTTCTTTTTATTTGAAATTATGGATTGCTAATCTTGTAGCTAGGGCTGAGATGAAGCTCTTAATTTGAATAACTCTTGTCTATGTTGAATTTATTTTAATCTGATTGATTTTTTTCTTTCTCCAGTGTGCTTAACTGTAATTTTCATGCTTCTCCATTCTATGAGCTCGACCAAAGTCTAGATATGGATGTTGTTTGGAATCTTAACTAGGTGCTTGTGTCTGACCATGAACAGGTTTCCTATAGAGGAAGAAACAAGAATCTACATCTCTCCATGCCTGACCATGGATGGAAAGATGTGATCCATATGCTTTAAAGGATTATACATTCTGTGTGCCTGACCAAGGACATAAAGTGCGCTTTATTTATTTTGATATCAATCTGAATTAAGGTGAATCAACAGGTAAAACAAGGATTAGGATAATTAGGGGTGGATTCGAAAGTCCTACTCTTCTCCTTGATTGGATTTTACTCATTGATCTCGGTTATCCTTTTAGATTATTTTTCTTAATCATTACTTAAACTCTTTGTTGGATTAGTTAAGAAGAGTCTTAAATTTCGAATTGTGACAACCAGTCCTCGTGGGAACGATCTCGTAATACGTACCGTATCTACATCTGATTCGTATACTTGCGAGTTTAAAATCATTTAAATCAGATTGGTTTAAATAAAACATCAAGTTTTTGGCGCTGTTGCCGGGGAACTGTTTCGCTCTAATTGAATTTAGGATTCTCTCTTATCATAATTCATAGTCTCAGGATTTTACTAACTTTAGGTTAAAGTTTTTGTTTTTATTTTATTTTTAGAAACTAACCTATTTCCTGTTTTGTAGGGTCCTGACATAAACTTCTAATTTGGTAATGCCTTTCTAAATTTTCTACTTGTTCTAATTTCTATTTTTAAAATTAGTGTTTTATTTTTATTTTTTGAAATTTTCTAATTCTAGGCTTTCTTTTTTAGAAATTTTCTACTTTCTAATTTTAAATTTAGATTCTTCTTTTAAATAACTTTCTATTTTCTAGTTTTAAAAAAAATTTTCTTTTTAGAAACTAACTTAGCTTTTTATTTCTAAGATTAGAAACTTTTTTTTTAGAAACTAACTTTTATTTTTATTTTTAGTGACTTTCTAATTCTAGGATTTCCTTCCTTTTTAGAAACTAACTCCTCCTTTTTGTTCTTTAGAAAATTTCTAATTTTAGATTTTCTGTTTTAGAAACTAACTTGTTTTGTTTTCTTTTGCAGGATTCTAACATAGATCTCCAAATTGGTAACTTCTTTCTAATTATCTCTCTTCCTATTTGTAGATTGGTGTAGGATTTTTTTTTTCTTTTAGAATTAGATTTAGAGTTAGGGTTTCACCGTGTATATACACGAGTGGGAATGTCGGTATGCTGAGAAGAATAACATATATTGGGATGATGATTATTATAGAAATCCACCAATGTCTCAAAACTTTTCTGAAACTATCATTGAGAACCGACCGGAATATGAAGATCCACCGGTTAAGAAGTCTTTACGTGATCATATGCTAGAGAACAATTACACCCCACGGATTAATAAGACAGTACATGAGTGTTGGGATTATCATAACTATGGGCGTGAGGATTATTATCACCCATCAGATAAGAAGAAAATAATGCGTGATTATATTATGAGCGATAATATGTATTACCAACCATCAGATTCTCCCACCTATGATCCGTATGACTATAATCAGTGGAAACATTAAAATTGGAGAAATGAACCAACAATATGTTATAATGATTATTTTCTTGGATCCCCTATTTTTGAATATTCACCAGAAACGATCCAAGAGGAGTCATCTCCGAGTTACACAGTTACTGACATGTGGAAATTATTAGACGCACTTGAATCACGCATTGATAGGCTAATGGAGACCAATTCACCCAACCGCAACCCGTTGATTATTCCTTTGGATTCCATACTTATGATGAGATAATGGAAGCTAGTTCGTCTCACCCACAACCCAATCTAGAAATACAATGCGAGGAAGGTGATCCTCACTCGTTTTTGACAAACTCTAGAATTTGGGATGAAGAATTGAATTGTGTTAAGGAGCATATGGTTCAATTTCCAGATGAATCGATCTCGATGACAGTTCAAAGGAATGGTGAAGAGACATGGGTGTCTTTCAAATACAAAGATGATGACACACCTTCCTTACATGACACACATGATTTCAATGATGATGAAGAGGTCAGTTTATTCGAACCTCAACCCAATTCAGGAATAGAATGTGAGGAAAGTAATCCCGTCCCAAGTATGCACAATAGAGAATTAGACAATGATATGTATTGGGATGATGATCATAAATGTTCAGCCCAAATTCCCCTGGAATCAATCTCAAGTATGGTCCAGGTCAGTGATCATGAAGTATACAAAGTGGTCGGTCAAAATGAGCCACTCCTCTCACCTAACATGTCTGATTTAAAAGTGGAGGATGAGCCCATTACAACCGACCCTTCTAACTCTTGTGACACATGTTTGGGCCACTCCACTGAATTGGATGATGATATGATTCGAAAAATGAACGAACCGCTTGATATGACTTTGGAACTTGAAACCACCCAGTTGAAGCCACCATCTGAGTCAAACACTTTTGACGATTCAATTCCTCTTCTGAGTAGTATCAATGAATAGAGTCCTCTCATCAATACTTCATTTCTTGACCCTCAAATTGTGTGCGTAGGGTTGGAGCAAGAGAGTGTACCTCCATCCACTTTCAAAGACGATGGATTTCTTGGGCAGATCATCACAATCTCCAATGTGGAAAATAAGTCATGTTCAGCTGAACTTCCCAACTCTTCGGATGATTGCCTGGCACATTTTGCATATTCAAACGATCCCATGTTACAAGAAATAGTGGATGCCTTGCAAAACAATACCTGGGTAGTTGTTAGAGATCGAGAGAACCCATATTCTGAAGTATCTCCTTCCCCAGATCCTGAATGTTTACCATTAAATGAGGAGGAGATGAAAATTGAACTACAGAGTGAAGCTTTGGCGTGTGTTGAGACTACACCACCTACTACAAATTTTTCTGAATTTCATCTACTTGTAGTCTTTGATTCATCATAGTGTACTAACTTCGAAATTTTTTCGGCCACATGTGAATCATATATACTTTGGACACGCCAGGCGATAAAAAGAAAACTTTATGCTGAGGTCTCTCAATTTCTCTGGATATTCCCGCTCCAGAACATCCAAGCCTACTGCAAAACGGGCTTTTGGATGATCTTGTTGAACAACCTTCTAAGAAATGTAACAAGATACTGGTCGATGGTTCATAGTCCATTATTGTCTGGCTGAAGACGTTAAACTTAGTGCTCCTGGGAGGCAACCCAGCTTTTCATTCCATTTCATTAGTTCAATGTTTGTGGGTAACATTACTGTAAACCCTCACAAGACTACAACTCGTCCACTAGGGGTAACCTAGGGGTTTAAAGGCTTGTTGCATATGTAAATGCAATCGAGAGCACCTGCAAAAGTGGTATAGGTAGGATCTTCTTTTTAGGATTTTATTTTTGCTATTTTTGTTATTTTATTTTTGTTGATTTCTCTCTAGTGCTGACTCGCTTTTACATTGATATTTTTGAGAAAGCCTCTTGATTCTCCGTCCAGGTACTATCTTTCCATCACTCCTCTTTTATTTTCATTGTCCCATGTGCATTGCATGCTTATTTCTTTTACATTGAGGACAATGTAGATTTTAGGTTGGGGGTGGGAGATTAGGTTATCTAATCAGTATTTTCTTAGTCATGAACAAAAATTATGAAATTTTTAACTTTTTCTGGAATTTCTTGTGAATTTGAAGTGATTTTGAAGGATAATTGTGATTTTAACATTACAAGATACAGACTGTTGGTAATTTATGACTCTTGGATTCAATTGTCTGTTAGACTTCACAGTTAAGTTTGAATTGTTGACCCATGATTAGAAGTTGTAAACATTGATTGAGTCATGATTTCGCATATCACATCTCACTTACACATTAAGGTTCCGTTTTGATAATTGAATGATTAACTTGGTAATCACTAAGTATGAAAGGAACCAGCCTGAAAAATAAAATTTTAGCATCAGTTATAAAGAAGAATTGAAAGGGTGGGGCAATCGATCTTCACCATAGGTTTGCTCCCTATAGGTGTAGACTCCATCCCCCATGGTTGACATTAAAAAAAAAAAAAAAAAGGTTAGGCGACAAGTTTTCACCATAGGTTTGCTCCCTATAGGTGAGGATTTGATTCCCCTCCTTGGCGTTACTATTCATAAAAAAATCAAGGGCTGATAGAATGAAAAGTTAACATGTCAGGCAAGTGTTGGTTTCAGGTTTGGTTGTCATAAATTCTGTTGTTAATTACCAATGATAACATGAAATTGACAATTGGATCTCTTAATGATTATAAGCCGAGAATACAATATACACTCATGAAACTCGATGTTTAGAATGTTCTAATTAAGGGATTAATAGTTTGAACTTGATTACGAAGTTTATCATGAGCTTGATTTCAGGAGAAAATTCTACTTACCATTCATGAATCTTAGAATTTTCACATCTCAACTATCTATTCACAAGTCACTCGGGTTTACAAGAATTGTCCTTTATTTTTGAAATTATTTTTCGCATGTTTTGCTAAGGACTAGCAAAATGCTGGTTGGGGGTTGTGATGAGTGTCGAATATTGCATATTAGACCCTGTTATTACTTGATTTTACGTACATGATAATGCTTAATGGAATATTTTAATTGTGTTTTTGTTGCAATGTGTAATCAGGAGCGTTGACTGAAAAAGAGTACTAAAAGCATGGATTTGACGCTTCGAAGCCACCAGAGCAAGGAACGAACTCCAGAGGACCAATATTGAAGAATTTACATGCTAGGGATCCGAGGAAATCAAGCCGTTCACGTTAAAGAGGCCCGAAACTGGTCTAGAATGCAAGATCACATGGTTCTCGCTATCCAATTGGCTCGAAACTTTATACATGGGATTAGGGACATAAATTAACCGTACATTTCAAATTTCAGCCCTCGGATTACTATGGAAGTGCCCAAACTGACAAATCATCCCATAAACCGTTGATTCTAGGCCCACCTGATATCTAGAATTGCCTCAAATTTGGAGTCAATGCCTTAATCTGGGAGACAAAATGGATGGACGATTCTGATTTCTGAGAAACATCACAGTGGGCCCTGTATATGTGGTGTGTACACCGTGCACAAATGCACCAGCCATGCACCGCACCTTCACCTTGGTCAAACCGACCTCTAACACGCAGCTTCTTCTCAAAACGGCAATTGCCGTTTCGCACGGACGGACGCTGTCCGTTTTGCGGATGTCAGTGGGCCCCACCCATGGCCTGTATGGCTGATCTAAGCCGTACATCTTGTAGAGGAGGAAAAACCCTTCAAAAGAATGTTGATACTTTACACCCATGTGTGTACACGTGTGCAGTACAGAGGCCACAAACGGACTGCCTTGTAACATTCAAAACTGATCTTTTTGTGATTTCTTCTCTAGGTCGCGTCAATGGACATTCAAAACCACCCATTTTGACTGAAATTTCGTCCTGGATGCAATGGACGGGGTGGATTTCTCAGAAAAA
>JAJHSJ010000018.1:10139012-10362728 GCA_021015155.1 Magnolia officinalis | reverse complement strand
TGTGCTCCGGCGTGTAGATGGGGTGTGCTACACGTGCAGATGAGATCCTTGGCAGAGGATCAAATAAGATAGTTACATTTTTGTTGTTTTTTTTTTTCTTCTTTAATTATAACTGATCATGCAGCCATCATTTCAACTCCCGGTCAAGGGTTTGGCTACTTCAATCACATTTTAAGTTCATTGAAATTCATGCTAAGCTAGTTTAATTGTATTTCAATTATTTGTTAGACTAGTTCAATTACATTTCAAGTTCATTGAAATTTATGCTACTCTCGTTGAATTTTCAATTTGTCTCACTGAAATTCTAATTGGCCCGGCTTAATTTTATGAGGGTGAATTTTCAGTTTGCCCTGCTCAAATTTATGAAGGTGAATTTTCAGTTTGCCCTGCTCAATTTCAAGTTTGCCCCACTGAATTATCAAATTGGAAATTGAGCGGGATAAACTAGAAATTGAACAGGGCAAACTGAAAATTTAACGGGGCAAACATGAAATTGAGTGGGGCAAATTCTTGAGTATTTTTGGGTATTAACCTTCCATCATGAGATCCGTTATATGAAATTTTCGTATCATTTCAAAATAGATCCTGCGGCTACAGCTTCAATCCAAAACGGAAGCGGATTGGCGGGTGTACCTCACACCAGCTAATATAGCTGCTGTATTGACGTCAGCAAGTTCTGTGGGTCTGATTATGAGATATGTGTTATATCCAAACCGTCCATCCATTTGGCTAGATCGTTTTAAGGCTTGAGATGAAAATAAAATAGATATAACTATCATGTGATCACACCAAAAAAAAGCAGTGGGGATTAAACGTCTACCATCGAAACCCTTTTTAGGTTATAGAAGTTTTGGATCCATATGAAATTTGTTTTTTCCTCTTAATTCAGGCCTTTGTGACCTCTTGAACAGATTGGATGGAAAATAAATGTTATGGTGAGCCCTACGAATTTTTTAAATGTGAAAATCATTATCTCCTCTGCTATTTGTGGTGTGGTCCAGATGATCTTTGGATATGATTATTTTTTGGATAATGCTCTAAAATGATCTCCTTTGAACCGTTCGTACAACTGGAGCTCGAGTAGCGTCAGTGCTCGTCTTCGCACGACACGTACCTACAGCAGCTATATAGCTTATATAGCTGGTGTCTGCTACACTAGCCAATCCTCTTCCACCTAAAACATAGCAATCGGTCTGGATGTACCGTACGAAACATCCAAACGCAGAGCCTGCGGGTCGTCATACCCTAGATAAATGCTACGGCTACACGCGAGAGTAGCCACCAGAATCCTACTCTCCCCACGCTTTGACAATCTGGCACGTGTGGGAGAGATCAGGTCATTCTTGTGGACCCCACGTACCTTCCGGTCCCAAAATCTGGATGGTGGAGTTGTCAGATAGGCAGCAAGTATGCTAAAAACTTGGACGGTTAGAAAAAAAATGATCAGTGGTCCAAATTTAAAACATGCGTCCAGTTAATGAACGGACTATCCGAAGACATTCCCACGTGATGAGCGGTCCAGATCTCATGATTATGTGCTGCTTTGGCACGCGTGAGGTAAGCAGACTTCAGCCGGCTGATCACATGAGTTGCCTAGCATCGCTCCAGACCGAAAGCTTGTACGATGCGTTCCGGCTGTACTAGGAATCGGTAGTGACCCTTCCAGTACCCACCTCGGTACTGTCGGTGCTGGAAAAGCTACGTGGACAGCAATGATACGTGTGTTTCATCCGCACCGTCCATCTATTTTGCCAGCTTATTTTAGGGTGTGATTAAAAAAGAGGCAGATCCAAAAATCTATACCATACCATAGGAGTTAGTGGTGGCTGAATCATTCACCTTTTAAACACTTTCTAGGGCCCACCTCAACGGTTACTTGCTTTCACACGTTGATTAGCTTACACAGACGTGGAAGAAGGGAAAACACAAATATCAGCTTGATCCATAACTTTATTAGCCCAAGAATTTTTTAACGGTTAGCATTCATTCAACACTATTTACTACGGTGTAGTCCACCTGATTTTGGATCTGCTCTTAATTTTTTGGCTCAGGCCCTTAAAATGAGCTGAAAAGATAGATAGACGGTGTGGATGAAACACATACATAATGAGGCCACGTATCTTTTACCATCACCGTCCAGGTGGGTACAGTAGGGATCACTCCCAAATTCGAGTCACCTCCGGCTCTGTACGCGGATTTCTTGCGAAAGCCATTCGCAGGAAGTTCCTGCGCAAGAATGCAAGGTGGGCTGGAGATGTTTGTGAGAAATCTATCCCGTTTATCCGCTTTGAGAGATCATTTTAGAACTGCGACCAAAATTTATGTGTATCCAAAACTTAAAAGGGTCACACGAGAGGAAACAGTGGGTATTCAGTGTGAATCGTCCAAATATTCTTTGGACCATAAATTTTTTTCAGTATTTTTACTTCATTTAAGTAGCAATTATCTTATAAGCGGTTTGGATGACATACAAACATCAAGGTGGAGCCTAGGAAGGTTTCAACGGTAGGAATTTCTTTTCCCAATTTTCTTATCAGGTGGTATTTGTGTTTTCACTTCATCCACGTCGCGGATTGCGTCCTACCCCTGCCCGGACACCGTACCTGCCTGCCCCCACCATCTTAAGTAAGTGTTTTATCCACCCCGTTCAACGCTTTTCTCAAATAGTTTTAATATGTGAACTAAAAAATGAGGCGGTCCAAGGCTTAAGTGGACCACACCAAAGGAACCTACACTGATAATGACACCCACAGTTGAAACCTTTCTAAGGGCAAATGTGATATTTTTTTTTACCATACAACCTATTCATAAGGTCATGTAGACGTGGATGAAGTGAAAACACAAATATCAGCTTCATCCCTAACTTCTCGGACTCTCAAGAAGTTTTTAATGGTGTATGTTCAATCCCTACTTTGTGGTCCACTTAAGCCTTGGACCCACCTCATTTTTTGGTTCACATATTAAAATTATCTGAAAACAGTGTTGAACGGTGTGGATAAAACACTCACATCACTATGGGCCCCACAGAGCCCTACCCGGACGGATTACCATCCGGACGGGGTAGGACGCAATCCGCGTCCATCTACATGACCTCATGAATAGGTGCTATGGTAAAAAAACATCCCGTTGGCCCTTAGAAAGGTTTCAATTGTGGGTGTCATTATGTTCCTTTGGTGTTGTCCACTTAAGCCTTGGACTTGCCTATTTTTTGGTTCACACATTAAAATTATTTTAAAAAAAGCGTTGAACAGCATGGATAAAAAAACTTACATCATGGTGGGCTACCCAGACAGATTACCATCCCTACGGGGTAGGACCAATGTTGTCAAATCGCATATGTGATCCTGTGTGATTACATATGCGTGTGCGTATATGCGATCGCACAATCGCATATGCAGTCGCATATTTATTTTTTTTCGCATTTTTTCAAAAAATTAAAAAGAAAAATCAGAAAAATCAGAAAAATTTTAAAAAAAAATCAGAAAAATCAAAATAAATTATTATATGTCATTGGGACATGAAATACATTTAATTTAAGTAAAAAAAAAAATAAAACCATACATGATAGATACATCATACATTTACAATTTAGTAATTTACAAATTACAATATAGTTAACTTCTTAAATGATCTTAAGTCTTAACATTAACAATTAACATTTTAGTTAGTAGTTACATTTTAACAATAAATAACAATTAATAAATATGAAATATCAAATATCAAATATCTATATTCAACATTCAACACTACATGTACATGTCTACATGATAGATGATACAATATATAATATATCAACTATCAAGTTATCAATGATTCAATATCAAGTTATCAACAAACAATGGACAACATCAACACACTTAGACTTATGAGACAACAACCATTAAATAAAATTGAGAAATGTATTTATTATTTATGATTTATCTAATCAATAATCATGATATACATTGATATAGCATCCATTGTGGCACATCACCACCAGGTCCACCACCACCACCACCATCATCATCATCATCATTCGAGTCAACTCCTTCTTCCACGTACACTTCTTCTTCTTCCGTTTCTTCGTCATCTGTACGTACTAATATTTCATCAACATCTAATGGTGGATGGTCTTTAATTTGATCATCATTATCACATTCTCCTTCTTCAATCTCCTTAATCTCATTAATGGGTTGACGACTACTACTCGCCCCTCGGCTTCCCCCCGTCCTTCGCCTTCAAGTGGTACTACTACCTTCATTAGGTGTCGATCCATATGCGGCATCTTCAACTTGTGCCTATGTCAGATCCTCTCCAGCAAATACCGGGTTCTCCGTTTCTACGAGTCACTCGTTATCTGCATCCAACTCATCTAAGCAGATAGGGTCAAAGAAGCTGGGCTTTTCTTTCTTACTTTGGAATCATTCTCGTAATTTTTCATTGTATTGAACGAAAACCAAGTCGTTGAGCTTTTTTTTTACTCAAGGCGATTCATTTTCTTGGTATGAATCTGTAAGAAAGAATGCGCATTTGGCATTAGCTATTTAGGTAATTAATTTAGCTTAAGCCACTAAAAAATTAAAGTTTATAAAAAAATAAAACAATTACTAAACAATCTAAACTTTTACTTACCGACTCGAACGTGCTCCAATTGCGCTCGCAACCACAGGCAGAACAAGTGAGTCCAAGAATCTTCATAGCCAACTTCTTTAGAGCTGGATCCTTCCTGTTCGAGTCCACTCCATAGGCAGCCCACCAGTCAGCTGAGAAAAATAGTTTAAGTATAGGTTAGATCTCTTTGAGACACTTTGTAGAAAAAACTTTTTGTAACTTGTAAGAGTTCAGTACACAGTTGACAGTGTACACTAACATTCATTCATAGAATTACTTACTGGGTAATTTCATTGTCCGATGTCTTATTACGATATCCCTTGAGAATATCCCTTCACTTATTGTGTAGAAGTCTAACAAAGTTAAGATCTTATCTTGTTCTCCTCTATCTGGAATCATTATTTCCAAGACATCAATAAATCCAACGATATGCATAGTTAGTGCTTCTACTAGATCAGCAGAAAGAATAAATAGGTTGGGTTAAGGATGTAAGCAGCTGAATACAATGGGGATGACATTTGGCTGCCCCATCTTCTATCTATAATATTTAAAATTGGCCTATAATCACGGTCTCTATAGTTAAAATGGTCCGTGATCTTATTTTTCGCCCTCTCCATCACATCATATATGTAGCCCATTGCGGGCTTCTCATCCCCGTCCATCAATCACAACACAGAGACTAAGGACTCGGATGATTTTAACGCCTTTACCACCTGAGTCCAAAAACTTTGAGAAAGAATTGTTTGTTGAACCCGTTTCCCATCAGCCTTCTTTGACCAAGGCCCACTTGTAAAATCGGCCGACACTACAAAGCTTATAAGTTCTGATTTCTTTGCATGTAGCCTTTGTAGTGTTAAAAAAGTTGTAGCGAAACGAGTGACTACTGGACGTAGCAAGTTACCCCCAATGTATTTTCTCATTCGATTGAGAAGAAGGACGTGTTTGTACATAAAGACCGTGATAACTTGTAGTCTTGTAATATAAGTTGTAACCAATGTTCATATTATCGGCGAAAAATTAATAATATCGCTGATATTATCGGTGTCGCCGGAGTTGCGACACCGAAACTCACTTTTTTCGCTTCTCTTCCTAATATCGGCGAATATTCGGCGATTTTATCGATTTTTCTTGTAAAATACCGTTTTCGACCAGAAATCGCGGCCCTGTCAAGGGATAACTGTAGCCAACAACTCCTGGACGATAATATCGGGGGCTGCGTAAGTAAAAAAAAAAAATCGAAAAAAAGGGGGAAAAAGAAATTTTTGAAAGTGTACCTTTAGAATAGGATCGTTGATCATGGCCCCGTCAAATGATGATTCCGGCGAAGATTATACGATATTGTAGGAATTTTTTAAGATTTTCGGGATTTTAGGGTTCCCTCTCTTCTACGGGTGTGTTTTGCGGGAGTTTAGGGTTTTGAAACCCTTTTATAGGGAGCAGAAGTGATTATGGCCACGGTTTTTTCGCAGGAACTTCCTGCGCTGGAAACCTAGGTGGGGCCCACCGTGATGTTTGTGAGAAATCCACTCCGTCCATCCATTTTCTGAGATGTTTTTAGCGTTAAAGGCAAAAAATGGGCCATATTTAATACTCAAGTGGGCCTAAAATGTGAGTATTGAACGTACACAGTTGAAATATTCATGAGGCCACAGAAGTTTTGAATTAGGCTAATATTTGTGTTTTCAGTTCATCCCAGCAGGAATGACGTTATTAACGGTATGGATGACATGTAAACATCACTTTCTACACCAGAGAGTTTTCAACGGTTGGAATTTTCCTACCCACCTTTTCCTCTAGTGCGACCCACTTGACTCTTGGATCCTTCGCACTTTTGGTCTCAAGTCCTAAAATGGGCTCAGAAAATAGATTTACGATGTGGATTTCTCAAAAACATCACGTTGGGCCCCACCCAAGTTTCCAGTGCAGGAACTTCCTGCGAAAGGCTTTTGCAGGAAATCCAGGTCCGCGGATTAGGTGTTACGTGTTGGTCTGGAGCATGCGACCTCGGGTGGCGTGGATGTCACCAAGTTCCGTGGACCACACCATGATGTATGTGTTATATCCACACAGTCCGTCCATTTGGAGAAATTATTTTAGGTCATGAGCCAAAAAATGAGACAGATCCAAAAGCTTGGGTGGACCACACCACAGAAAGTAATGGGGACAATGATTCCTATCGTTGAAAACTTCCTAGGGCCCATAGTGATATTTATTTGTCATCCAAGCTGTCCATAAGATCACATAATCATCGATGAAGGAAAAAAATAAAAATTACACGGATCCAAAACTTCTATGGCCCCTAAGAAATTTTCAACGATAGACGTTCAATTCACACTATTCACTGCGGTGTGTTCCACTTGATTATTGGATATGCTTCATCTTTGGAATCGAGCCCTATAATTATATGGTAAAATGGATGGACAGAGTGGATAAAATATATAAATCACAGTGGGGCCCACAGAGTTGACTTGGTCCATTCAACATAATAATTTACATGGTGCGCATTCCACATCCAACTTGTTTAGGGTCTCCAGGGTCGGTGGCTTGGTGCTATGTGGGGTCCATTATGATTTGATATATTTTATCAATGCCATCCATATATTTTGCCAGATAATTTTAGAGCATGAGCCCAAAAATGTGGCAGATCCGCATCTCATGTGGACCACACCAAAGGAAGCGGTGGTGATTAAATACCCACCATTATAAACTTCTTAAGGCCATTGTAATGTTTTTTTTACCATCCAACCTCTTAGGTGGTCCATTTGATCATTGGATATGCTTCATCAGAATCAAAAACACAATTATCAGCTTGATCGAAAACTTTTTGTGACACCTTAGAAGTTTTTAATGGCGGGATTCAATCGTTACTGTTTCCTTTGGTGTGGTCCACTTGAGATTTGGATCTACCTCATTTTTGGGACCATGTACTAAAATGATATGCTGAAACGGATGAATGGGGTGAATTTCTGGCATATATCATGGTGGGCCCATGGAACACTGTCCAGTAGCCACCTCGTTATTGGAAACACGATAAAACAAATGCATTACGGTGGGTACACAAAGTCCTTACGCTAGGACATGATTTGGCTAGTGATGTTAGCCAGATGGCTAGTGGTTGATGCTATGTGGGCCTGGGCCTAATCGTGATGTATTTATTTGATCCACGTTGTCCATCCATTTTTTTAAAAGATCATTTTAGATCTTGATCCAAAACATCAAGCATATATAAATCTCGAGTGGACCACACCACAGGAAATAGTAGCGATTGAATGTCCACCATTAAAAACCTCCCAGGGTTCGTTGTAATGTTTATTTGACATACAACCTGTTGATTAGGTCATACAGACCAATTTGTTGCAAAACTTGTGGCCCTTAAGAAGTTTTTAATGGTGGGCATTCAATCAACACTGTTTCCTGTGTTGTGGTCCACTTGAGATTTGGATCTACTTATTTTTTGGGCTTATACCATAAAATGATCTGAAAAATTAGATGGATGCGTCAGTATGTCAAACAAGTGCCATATCCAAGCCATCCATCACCAAGTATACCACTATATAGATTCCATGTCTTAAGAAAGGTGTACTTTTTTAGTTCATTAACTTTTGCATGGCTTAATCATTATATGCTATTTGCATTTGTATTATATGAACTCATTTTGGTTATAATTGGAGTGATTTCTTACAACAGAGCATGCTTTTTGGGCCCCATTAAATGAACACTTATTATTTAATGCATTCTTTTTATAATTTTTTTATTCATAAATTGCAAATATGTGTATTTAGGTATGTCTTGAAGTTTCACTGAAAAATTCCATCATGTTCCCCATGTTTCGCCATTTTTCTTCACATTTCCGGTTATCGGTGATTTTATCGGCGATAACGATATTATATCTTTATCTCTAGTCAGCGAAACTTGTAGCGATACCGATAACTCGAACACTGGTTGTAACTTATCACTTGTAAGTTGTAAGTTGTAACTTCAAACTTGTAAGTTGTAAGTTGTAACAACTAACAATTAACAAAGTAACAAATCAATTAACAAACAAAATATTTTTTTTTTAAAAATGATACAGAGAAGTTGTTAGAAACTTAGAATTAGAAACTTAGAACTTAGAAGTTAGAACTTCGAAAACTTAGTGGATGGAGATTGGAGAGGAGAGGACTAAAGGAGTGAGGAGTCTTTTGACTCTTGATCTTGATTCTCGAATATGGATGGTATGAATGATGTATCATGTATCATGTATCTTGGAGTTGGATTCTTGAATCTTGAATCTTGATTCTTGTTGTACCGTCTTGATTCTTGAAAGTTGAAAGAAAGGAAAAGAAATATGGAAATGGAATATGGATGGAGAGGAGTGGATGAAATGTAGAATGTAGATTGTAAAATGTAAAGTGCTTAGTAAAAGAGGATGTAATAAGAGAAATAGAGAATAGAGAGAGAGAGAGAGTTTGAGCTTTTTTTTTTTTTTTTTTTTTTTTTTGTAAGTAGGAATGCTTAAAATGCATATATATAGAGTAAAAATCATGATTTTTTTTTTTTAAAAAAAAAGGTCAAAAAACGGTTAGAAATCTGACCGTTAGCCAATATGCGATCGTATATGCAATATGTGATCGCATATAATATGGTATATGCGATTGCATATGTGTCCCGATCGCATATGCCACTGCCACATATGCGATCGGGCTAGGAATATGTGCATATGCGATCGCATATTCACATATGCGACTGCACATGACAATAGTGGGTAGGACGCAATCCGCTTCCATTGGGTGAGACCCTGACCTAGCTTGGGTTAATGTGGTCTGTGGGGCCCACCTTGATGCGTGTATCATATATCAACTCTATCCATCTATATTTCCAAATCATTTTAGGTAACTATCCTAAAAATGAAGCAGATCTAATTATCCGGTGGACCATTGAACGTCCTACCATGAAAAACCTCTTATGGTGCACATTAATGTTCAGTAGTTTTTATTTTCCAATCAAAGCTAATCTGTTGATAAGGTCAATCATCTTGATCTATAACTTTTGTGTCCCATTAATGGTCAATCACCACGGTTTATTATAAGCATGATCCACTTAATAATTGGATCTGCTTCATTTTTATTTTTTTATTAATATTATAAAATGATATGGAAAAACAGATAAACGACATGAATACATAATACGTACATTAAGGTGCCCGATGGTAATCTGCTCTCCCAAGGATTGCCTAATAATAGCACACAACAACGAAGGCGGCACCGTGTGCTGTTGAAAAAGTTCAGCGGGCCCAATCCAAATATAATGCTTTTCCTTTATCGTGTGGCCTTTTTAAATTTTTTTTTTTTCTTGTTAGCTTGTTTAGTACACTCACTTTTAGTTCACACTTCAGTGTTAGCCACCTCAGCTAGGGAATTGATAACAACACCTCAGTGTTGAAACAGAGTTATTTTTCACTCAATCTACTACTTGAGCTATGGATCTGAGTGTCCCTTATCTTGTGACCTAATTAACAGGTTAGATGTCTAATAAAAAAAACAAAAAAAACAAAAATTAAAAAATAAAATAAAATTAAAAACATTTAATTTTTTTTTTTTTTTTTTTTTTTTAATGATGGCCTGATGGGTATATATAATCACCATTTTCGGGTTGTATGGTATGTTTGAGATTTAGATGTGCCTTTTTTAGGCTCATGCACTAAAATTAGCCAGCAAAATGACGGAGGAAACATATACATCCACAGAGCTTTCCCATCAGTACACTGTATTAATGTCGGTGCCGTGTGCTATATCACACAATACGAGTCCGCTGCAGATGGGCTACCAATCGTTTAATCATCAAATACTAATTGTAGGCTCAATCTAGATGGTCCCAGCACTGTTCTTTAAAAGGGTAAAATATTTTACGGCTAGGATCATCGTATCAACGTCTTGGATCATCGAACCATGGGCCGACTTGAACACCTTAAAAACCTCGAGGCCAAGCATTTTATTACGTGCACGTAGTCTACTCGCGTACGAGGGAACAGATCTTTGTTTGGTTCTTCACCAGGAAGTTTTTAGCTTAGGACAAGTGGGCCCCACTGCTTGTTTATCCCAAAATCCTTCTCTGTAGGGCAATCTAGCCGTTCAGTTTTACCAAGTAAAGTAAACAACCGATGGAGAAAAAAGATCTGAGGTTGACGGCCAGGATCATCAGATCCAGGATATTTTCGGGGGCATGGTTTATCCACATGAAGAAGCCAGACATCAACGGTTCGGAACTGCGCTTGTCAGCGGCTGAAGTTTGTGCGCCACCTTAAAACAGGCTTATTGAGTTGGTGGCTGACGTGTACATGTGGTGTCATTGTAGCTTGTACTGACGTCTAAATATCATGCTGGCGCGACTTGCCTGTGCCCCCCGGCAACTAGAAGTTCCTGTGTTCGGAAGCTATGTGGGGCCCACATAGATGTACTTGGGAAAATCCAATCCATCCATAAGTTTTGAAAGACTTGAATAGTGCAAGAATATAAAAATCAGATAGATAAAAACCTCATTTGGAACACACCATATGAAACGGAGGAGATTGAGAGCCTGCCATTGGAAGCTTTGTGGGGCCGTAGAAGTTTTGTATCAGGATGATATTTTTACGTAGAGTTTATATGAATTTTAATTACCCTACGAACCGTTTGGATGGCATATAAACATCATGATTTCTTCCAAGAAGGTTTCAACGGTGGATGTTTCTTTTCTAGCTCTTTTATATGGCGTGGCCCACCTGAACTTTGGATCTACCGGATATTTAGAATCCTGCCCTATTGTTGTCTTTATAATCTGATGGACGGGATTGATTTGTCACATGAATTTATGTGGGACCCACATAGCTTCGGACCACAGCAACTTCATGAGGCAGGTGGCACAGGCAAGTCGCGTCCACGCTGTAAATTTGTCTGGCCTTATTTTCAGGAAAGCCCTTTCTTACGATGGTGGGTCGCGTTACACGTGTTCAATTTCACACGTGTTTAAGAGGGGTATATCACCACCACCTTAAAAAACTTTCTTGTAGAACGTGTGGGGGGCAGTTTCTTACATGGCATGCTTGCGTGGTGTAAATTAAAAACATTTAGTTTATAATTTTTAAGTGGTCTTTGTTAGAACTTTTTAAGTGCAATGGAATTTAAAATTAGTACTCTTCTTCTACGGATTCCATTTAGATATTATTAAAATTTTATGAACCAAACATGAAGGATTAGGATTTACTTTGTACACCATTGCTGCTCAAGATCGCATAGACATTGGTGTCGTATCTTTAAGCTAGATTAATTTTATTTATTTATTATTTTATTTTTTTTAAGGAATGAAGAAAAATAAAAGGCCAACACGCCAATCTTTCGATTAGAGCTAAGGTAGTGCAACGAGAGCTATACAAAGGTGAACCTTTGTGGGGCATGTGTCTTCGCCGTGGGGCCCACTGTGATGTATGTGCCTTGTGTCGATGTTGTCCATCTATATTGAAAACTCATTGTAGAGCATGGATCCAAAAAATGAAGTAGATCCAAATTTTAGGTCGATGATGATACAAGAAACAGTGGTAATCGGCCATTAAACATTTTTGGTGCGCAACAAAAGTTTCGGATCAAGATGATATTTGTATGGTCTTGAGGGCAACAAAAGTTTTGGATCAAGTTTGTTATTTGTGTGATCTCTTTATCAATATTTTTATGATCTTATTAACAGGTTGAATGGCTATTGTTAGAGATGAATTTTTAGAAATAATTTTGGAAATAAAAAATAAAATATAAAAAAGTACAGGAGGCTAAGTACCTACGGTATACAACAAGCTTTTGTAAGGTTCTATATTCTTTAGAGAACTCGAAGAGCACTCCATGACACTAGAGCCTCACTGTGAGAGCAAGCATGTGTAGCACTGAAACCTGCAAACTGAGCTTCTCTGTCCATTTCTCCAAGTAAGAATACTCAATACACAAGGATTTATAAACCAAAAGTTTTATCGATCCCACTCTATCTAATATGGTACTAAACAAAACACATTTTTTATTTGATTTTTGAAAATTATTTTAGAGGAAAATGAATTTTTAAACTTTTTGAAAATATTTTCTTTTTATTTTTAAACCAAAAATCTCAAAATGATAAATAACATTTAGGCAGCCCCATGAAAATTTTAATGGTGGGAATTCAATCATTATTGTTTCTTGTGGTATGGTTCACCTAAGATTTGGATATGCTTCTTTTTTGGATCATGCCTTAAAATGAGATGTCGAAGTGGATAGATGGTGTGGACATAGGGCAAATACATCACAATGGCCCCCACAACTAAGGATCCACCTAAACCGCGCCCATATGTGTGGATGTGGAGGGGAAGAGAGCTCTCTCTCTCTTTCTCTCTCTCTCCATTCATATGTTCAAATTGAATTATTCCTCCATTTATCAAGGCAGACCACCCTTGATTCAATACTCATGAAAATTAAGTGATTTATAGTAAGATCTCAACCATTAAAACTACCAAATCAAATGAGATTAAAATATTTTTAATGGTTAAAATAAAAGTAGATGTTTGAAAACATTTAAAAATCATTAAAGAAATTTTTTACATGTAAGATCCAACAAAAAATCATTTAAGACCAATCCTTAGTCATATGAATATTCTTAAGTGAGGAATGGATCTATTAATAGATCATATGAACATCAAATGTATTTTAATACAACACCAAAAGACACCTATGTATGAACCAATGTAATTGGCCTATAAAGTTGGCTAAAGTGAATTATATCAGGAACTTGAACTTACTATATATCCTTAGGTTTAAGGATTACTTAAAGCAAGTATACGCTAAAACGGTAAAAGTCAATTTAGATAAGATATGACGAGTCTCTTAATCAGTAGATTTTAAGTGATCTTTCAATGAAAGTAGCCAACAGGTTGAATCACAACATTTCATTCATAGAGCCCCCAAGCGTTTTTCGTGGATTGCCGATTCCAAGCCAACATGCTACTAACATATGGGTAACAAGAAGGACGAGCATGAGTTGGTCATGGTAGGTCGGCCGGGTTAGTTCTCCCCCTCTATGAAGTCACATTTGACTCACAAATGGCATATGAATCAAAGTAGCGGTAATTTTGATTTTAGTGCAGAAATTCTAACAATAGTTTCACCAATTTTTTTGATTGACCATCTCCAAAAGGAGTTGATCCGTCAATTATCATTGAATACTAACACTCTTATGTAGGGTAGGGTAATGACATAAATTTATCCTCGAGTTCGATGGTAGTGATTTTCCATCGCAATTTATAATTGGTTCACTCACAAAAGATGACTATATAAGATTGACCATATGTACGTTCTAACACCTATCAGGTCGAAATGGAATAAAAAAGTACCAATATCCATGGAATATAACTATCCTTTTATCATTGATCATTGTGCCCAAACTTAAGTTCCCAAGCAGCATAGAGAAAACCCTTACTTTAAACCCATGTATATATATGATTAAAATATATTGCATATTAATTACGATATTAATAATATGTTCACATTGGATCCATGGTTATTACGATCAATGGTCAAGATCACTAATTCAATGATTTAGATTATTGCATTAGTTTTTAAGGGCACACAACTCCAATAATACTAAAGTAAACTTTAATGTACAAATGAGCACCATTCGCTTACACCGACATGCACCATCACCGGCCCCGCGGGGAAAATATAATTTTCTTTACAATTAATATTTCCGCTTACTAAATCTTAACCTAAAAAAAGGACATCAAAAGGGTTTCAAATTTAATTAAAGGGCATTTATGAAACTTAAACGAGCATAGCCTTACCATAGATCAATTTAAGTATCTATCCAAAAAAACGAAAAGAGCTTAACTACTAAGATAATTCACATTTTTTATTTTATTTTATTTATTTCACTAGTGCTGCTCATCTTACCTATGGGGTTGACATCCATGTATGCAACAAACAAAGGATGTATTGGGTGGGTGACCCACCCAGCCTTCTGGGCTAGACCTAGTTTGAACTTATTAACTTGGCTCGGGCCTAATATATATGGCTTGATCAATTTTTGAAAGCTTGACTTGGCTATATATTTTGTATCCTACAAATATGTTATTCTAATTCCGATCAGTAATTTACGCATATTTAATATAGGCCATTGATTTAATTAATTTTGAATGTTTATGTTTCTTTGTAAGCGTGGCCCACTTGACTAACAAATAAATTACAAACGTTCAAGTGGAAATAGGGATTTTATCAAATTTCAGGTTAACCCGGGTTCCTAACTAGATATTTTTAGACCTGGGCTTGGTCTGGGTGCAAACCTGGCTGGGCCCAACCTAGCAAATAGCCAATCCTAGCCACACAAGGTTTGACGTGTAACCTTTAATGTACCTACCAATAACATCCATGAATGATAGGATTGTATTAGCCCGAAAGAGCCCAATACAATATCAATGCTGTCGGTATGCAAAAACTGATTTAAGACCACAGGCCACAATGTGGATGGACCATGTCATTTATACCAATCAAGCAACTCCAACCATCCAATTGATGACCATCAAATAGACGGTCAGAAGTAAATCGGATATTAAATAATCGCATTCTCAGTATAATTTTTTGGGTCTAGCTCCATCCAAAGTTAGGGCGATTTGAACGGTTTGGATTGCCCTAAGACCACCACACGTGTATGGTTTTTCTCAAATGAACGATTGGATGTGCATGGTCTATCACCCTCTCCACATGCGTTGCACGTGACAACTCTACTGGATACTATCATACACCGAAATCGTACTTGAAGTGTATTCGTAACATGCAAGTGGGAATTTTTCTTGATTGACTTGACTACTTACCCCAAGAATACTCCCGTCAAAACCGTTGAAGAGATTGTAGCCGTCGTTCAAGAAAAGTGTAATGGCCCACCTTCTTGATCATCGTTATTTTTAGAAGATAACACAAAAAACATGGGACAGACCGGATGAACGGTCAGGATCTAGGCCCACAAGGGGGTGAGAGTAGGATTCTCATGGGATGGTTAGTCTCGCGAGTAGCTAAAATAGCATGGCTGGAACCATAAATACTCCCAACCTGCGTAAACCTCCTTACCTTCCCTTAAAATCCCTTCTCGAAAAAAAAAAAAAAAAAGAAAAAAAAAAGAAAGAAAGAAAAAGAGCGAGAGAAAAAAGAAAATAAAACAAAATAAAAAAAGAAAGAAAGAAAAGAAAATCGCTCGCTCTCTCGCTCTCTCTCTCTCACCCCGCTGCCATTCCCTCCCTTGTAAGAGGTATCTCTCTCTCTCTCTCTCTCTCTCTCTCTCTCTCTCTCTCTCTCTCTTTCCTGTTCTGTTTTTACCATTTACATACGAGAAAGTAATCGATCGAGGTCAATCTCTAGAAAACAACTAATACCCATTTCTCCTCAGGACTGATTCCACGTGGGTTTTGACGCTCAGCCTCTTTTATGGAGGTTTCTTACTCTCCCTCTCTCTTTCTTGCTTGTTGCATGTCTTTCTCTGTTACATGTTCTCTTTTCTTTGTTTCTCTTTAATGGGTTTTTTCTTTCATGTTGTTTGGTTAGTGTTACTGTTGTTTTTTAGTTAAAAACGAGTAGAATTTTGGTGGATCATATGGGAATTCTTGCGACGTGCCGGATGTTGCGATCTTTAGTTGTATATCGCTTTCTCCTATTCGAATATGAATTGCAGTACCTGGGTTATGTAGGAATTTCTTTTTATAATGGTTGTTTGTAGGTATTATACGATGCACGGTCGAGATAGAGTTCTATTTTTCTTTCTTCGATGCAGTAGTTTTGATACATGTGGGCTGACTTTTTGTAACCTAAGCTGTTCATCTGGTGGGCCATGCCCCAATATGTTCTCTAGTCCATCTGATTGATGGCTTGTCACTGGTCAACTGCAGCAGATGGTTCATGTTTGGTGGGGATGGCTGATCAGATATGTTCATGACAATCTGATGGGTGATGTTATTGGGTTATCTCCCAGCCATTATGGATCCCAACATGTGAACGGTTTGGATCGCCTGAAGGTGGCTTATGCACGTACATTTAATCGGGCGGCCGGACAAATGGCCGGGGATTGTGTGTTTGCTAATCTGCTTAATGGGTTTCTTTAGTTCTGTTAAACTGATGTTATTCTTGAGAAACTGGTGTTGTGTGCCGCCAGCAATTTCCATCTTTGTCTTTGTTATGATTGATTTTTTTTTTTTTTTTTTTTGAAAAGCTTGTTACGATAGAATGTTGCTCATTTTATTGAGATAAAATGGGAATTTTCTTTCTCTAGTGGCCAATATCATTCGTGCGTTTCTTTAATTTTTACTCTTTTGAAATTTTGTGATTTTGGTTTGAAACCATGGGATTGTGTTGGTCTACTTGTGTTTTGTGAATGGATATGAAATCGGCTTTCTTGTTATGGGTTTTTTTAATTATTAAACATTGTTTGTGTATTTCTTCTCAATGGCAGTTGGGAATTTCCTTTTTTAGTTATTACTATATTTCTATGCAGTGCTTGATGTCCACATTAGCATAAAAAAAAAAAGAAAAAAAGTTTTGAGTGTTCATTCCGAGAATCATTCGAGTGGAATAAGAGGTTAGGAATTTTCTTTGTGAAATATTTTCTAATTGTTATTGATTGTATTAAGATAGATCTTGGGTCATATCTTTTTTCTTCTTTTCTTGTTACATAGATGCATTTAATTTGTTTCGTTCCTATGCTGATCTACAGCTAAATGGGGTTTTCTCAAAGAGGCTTAATGAATTTATATTCGTGGGTCCACTATTAATTAGGATTCCTTTACCCAAAATTTTTATTATTTCTATTTTTTCGAATAGTTACATTTTGTGGTTTGTTGTCTGAAGCATTTTTGCTTGAGATTTGCCTCACTCATTCTTCCAAGAAAAAAAGAGATTCTTGTGCAAATATTAATTTCCAATGGTCCTTACAAATCAGACACATTAGCTTTGTTTGAAGTATTTCTAGTCAAGGAATTCTCATTTGTAAAACTATATATAAAAAAGAAGAAGATGAAGCTTACTCCTTATTGTCACACTTGGATTTTTAGTGCTAATGCTTAGATGGAAAGAGAATAGAGTGCCCATGATAGCGGTCACTGCATACAAAGGCAATTTTGGTCATTGAGCTCAGTTGACAAGTACCTCATCATGGGATGTATTGAAATTTAGTGGCTCTAATTACGTCTACTTGTTATTGGTGAATTTTGTTGATGTTCACAGTGATGACACAATCATTAGCAACGAGATGTCACGATGTTAGGTTTCTGAGTAGGCGTTTTCCTCGTAGCGCCTGTTTGATTATGAGGAATCCATAGTGTGGATTTATTTATTTATTTAAACAAAACCTAGTGTCGAAACGGATAACTGTAATGCTCATTTAATGATTATTTTCATTTGCATTATTGAAAAATATATTCCTTTATTAAGGGTCTGTTCATTCTCAATTGGAAATCCCAGATTCATTAGACAATGGTCACCTTGTATCTCGCGCCAGATAATTATAACTGTGGATAAGGCCAATAATTTTTATTTGAAAGGTGGATAACGCTAATAATTCTTTGTGGAATTTACAGTTTTTTTTTTTGCAAATCAAGTAGGGGAAACGTATTGTCGAAGGAAAATGGTTTCTTTTCCTTTGGAATCCTCGTAGTTGGACTGGCCCTTAAAAGAACGCAACATTCGGGTTAGGTATTTTATGCAACAGGTATCCTATTTTAGGGATATTCCTTCTGGAGGAACGCATGCAAGCCTCATAACGTCGAGCTTCTTACATATGCTATATTTTGAGTATCTTTGAATATTCACAGCCAATGAATCACACTAATGTTTCAATTTTATACTTACATTATACTTTTAGTAATGTCTCTTCGTGGTGCCATATATTTCTGTCTTAACCATTTGTTTTATGTTAATGTAATGCAGTTGCAACATGGTTCTTGGTTACTTTTTACCTTTCACCTGATTTTTTTGCCATTTACGATGTCAACTAGCAAATGCTGGTTGCATTTCGGTGGCCATATCACGCCTTTATGTTTAATCGTTAATCTTTTTTTTTTTTTGAAAATTACTGCGATAATAGAAAATTACTGTGATATTCTATTATTTATTCAAACGGTGATTTGTTTTGATAGGCCCCTCATTTGCTTTTGTCATTCTTCTTGGACCAAAGATTGTGGGCCCCTGTTTTCAACCATGACTAGGATGTATTTTGTGTTTTCTTAGAAGTACTGAGTCATGTTTTTCCCGATCAAATGGCAATCTTTTTCTTCTTCTTACATTCAATTGCTTGACAGATGGATTCAGTTGAAGTAGATCATGATGAGGAGTGCATGGAAGAAACATCAGCCTACCAGTTGCTTTCGACAGCTTCTCCAGACATAAGTGGTATCTATGGGGACCCACAGGTACCTCCTCGAGTAGGCAATGAGTATCAGGTGGAAATTCCACCACTAACAATAGAATCAAGATGTCTTCAGCCAATGCACCATCCAACTGATCCTGAACAGATGTTTGATGTCGACAACTCTATCCAAATAGGATTATCCATCCCAGTTATGTGGGTCCATGACATAGTTGATCAAATGAAACATGAACAGTCGGAATTTTTCAGGAACATGATTGCTGCAGATACAACTCGGCCTATAGACTCTGAAGTGGTAGGTAATGAGATGGATATGGATTTGTCTTTGCAACAACTAAAGATGCCCAACCTTGACAACAAGTGTGAAAACAAAGGTTACGTTCCAGTGCCCGGCTCATTGGGTGGCTCTTGGAGTGATATCGAACAAGAGAGTTTTATCCTTGGGCTTTACATTTTTGGGAAGAATCTCATTCAAGTCCAGAGATTTGTTGGGAGTAAAGACATGGGCGACGTTCAATCGTTCTATTATGGAAAGTTTTATCGGTCTGATGGTCATCGTAAGTGGTCAGAGTGTCGGAAGATGAGAAGCAGGAGGTGTATACAGGGTCAGCGTATTTTTACAGGATGCAGGCAACAGGAACTGTTGTCACGATTGCTACCTCACATGTCACAGGAATGCGGAAATACTTTGCAAGAGGTAATTTTAAATTTATGTCAATTTTTCTTGGTATACAAATTCAGCTTCATCACCTTTCTCAAAAAAGAAAAAAAGAAGAAGAAAAAAAGGAGCTTCATCTTGCTTGCAACTTCATCTCCGTTCTTTAGATAATTAGTTTTAAGGTCAGAATTGTATGTGATTCATGTAGCTTATCAGCTGTGGAATGCTTCATGCCTTTTCTTTTGTACCCAGTTCTTGGTTTTTTGATGAGCTATTCTCGTTTAAAGTATATGGTTACATATGTGGATTTTGTAAGAATCTACTAGATTTGGATTAACGAACTGATTTTTGAAGTTGAAACTTATTCTATTTGATATTTTCTTTTTCTTCAAACATTTATTATTATTATTTAAAACTTCAATTCACCAGCAATCAATTTATGCATCATGGGTATCGACAATGAATTGCAAGATGTTTTAGACATGTAGTCTAATATTTCTAATCAAATTTACACTCACCTATTTTTCGTGAAAACTTCTTGATCAAATTAAAGAAAGGAATGCATTTTTTCTTGTCTCGCTCTTGTCAATAGAAGATGAATTAAGTGTTGTAGAGATGAGGATGTTGAGATCTATGTGTGGGAGAGCTAGGAATGATAGAATTTAGAACAAGATCATACGAAGCAGCTTAGGGGTAGTCCCAACAAGAGAGAATGAAGGAGAGAAGATTAGGATGGTTTGATCATGTGCAAACAGATTAGGACGGTTCACTTACTGAGTATAGGGCCTTAGATAGGAATTTTTGGAATGTTCAAAAAAACAAACAAAAAAAAAAAGATTGGAATTTTTGGCAAAACAAGATTCATGATCCTGCTGGGGTAAAAAGCTATGACGATGGTGGCAGCATTTTTACATTGAATGGAATGCATACTAGATAAAAGAATAAGATTAATTGTGGTTACTCATGGGCTCAACCATGCATATAGTTACACTCAGATATATTTCAGGAGAAATTCAGTGTCGGGATCTAAAAAGGTTTCTCACGGATGGAAAAATGCTGATGTGTTTGAGAGTCATGAAGATGGAAAAAGAAAAAGAATGGGTGGGTTAATTTAGACCCAGTTTAGAAAGATAGAAAAATTCAAATAAGTGTTGTTTGGAAACCACAGAAACCTGATTCTGAAGGTTGGTGAGTTGAGAAAGTCCATCGAACTGGACTGGAAGTACCAGTAAGTAAAATGCAGCTGGCTGCCAAATTTCACTGCAATCCATTCTGCTCCACACAAATACGGTAATTTCCAAACTCAACTTGGAGGCTAGGAACCAATGTGGCACATAGATGGTGATGGAAAATGATGAAAGATGATAACTCAGTAATAACCAGTCTAGTGACTTGATCTAGAAGAAACCAAATGGAAAAGGTGAAAGGAGAAAGCGTTTTATGGTGATGGAAGTTTGGTAATTTTTAGGTGCTTCCCATCTTGAAGTTCCTTTTCTAGCTTCCCCGTCCAGTTCATACGTCAGAGTAAGATTTGGCCAGATGACTATACCTCAAGGAAATGCAAGGTCAGCAAAGGATAGCTCTCCGAAGTAGTATCCTTGTGCAGTTTGGAAAGGTCCAATTACATAAAACAGAAATGGCCTACTAGAGTCTATGGACCAGACACGTCTCATGTGTTGATTCCTGCCTTCCGTGATATGGACCAGACACATAGGAGTTGTACATTATTTCCTAGAGTTGGCCCCTTTGGCCCTAAGTCTCCATAATTTCCCAAAATAGCCTACTAGGGCTCTATTTGATGTCGAGGCAGCCCTATCACCCCTCCGGCCACCAAATTCGGGGTGTAGGTGTCTCATGGCCCGATGAGGGGCCATGCAAAATTTGAGATCAAACGGATGAACGAATATGGGGTTTGAGCATAGGGTTCCGATCTTTAAACGGCCCTGGGAGGCCCATTCTGATTGATGGGGCATTTCTGGTGGCCCTCTGGCCATGAAATTTATAGGGTAGGTGCTTAATGACCGATGAAGGGCCATGCAAAATTTGGGAGTGATCGGATATAGGGTTCGATCGTACGGGTCCGATTTGCAATCAACGGTCACCGTTCCACGATCAGGTCCCAGATTTGGTGGTTGGGCGTAGAAAAATATATTAGACCTTCACCGTAAATGTAGAAGAGATCCGACTGCAGTCCTGTTTCGTAAGGGGTTCTCAGAATCTATGTGGTTTTTGTAGTGGGATAATTCTGCACTGCATTGTGTACACTTTGAATTTCTTTCTACATGTATTTAATGGCTTCATCATTTGTTATTCTTGTGCTTCATTGCAAAGATCCGCTTCACCATAGCCGCTGGTGATCGCCACCTTTTGTTCTGGTTACACCATGCAACGGTTCTCCCCATTGTGAGTTCCCAAAAAATTGGACATTCAGTTGTGTCCCATCGTAGATCAGCCATGGTAGAAAAGTATCACTAATCAGTCAATCCTGGTCATCTGATTGGTCTGGAAATTTGCAACCTTCAGCAATGAAAACCCACTAGTCAGATGGGTAGGGTTCTACAATACATGCAATTTGTGGACGATGGTTCATCCTTGGTGGGCACCACCCTGATAAATAGCCCAGATCATGGACTACTATGTCACACTTCCAATTAGGGCTGTCAATTGGTACCTGGATCCATGGGTACCTGATGGAACCTGTTAAAAACTGGGTCAAGTCGGGTTTGGGTTTTGGTCCAATTAATTTTAACAGTACAATTATATATAATGGATTTTGCTAACTTCCCCACTCCCCACCTTCATGGGGACATTAGCAACGACCCCGAAGCCTTAAATCGACACGTGGGATGTCCAATCATTGATATGAACCATCCATTCTTTCATACAAATAGGGACAAGCCATGGTGCAAAAATCATGCCCATCGGATAATTGAGCAGAAAAAAACAAAATAGGTCCAATCATCATCTGGAACCATTCCTCTGCTAGATCCCATTTTGTATTGCTTATGATTCCAAAGTAGCACTTTGGTTTTGATGATTCTAACTGTGCAATCTATGGCTCATAAAAAAACAGATGTTCGGAACAATTTGGTCTCATTCATAGGGTTAGGATCATCCAATCAGTGTGATTCTTGCACCATGGTTTTCTCCCAATGGTTCTTTTGAATGAACTGTCCTGATTGATGACTGGACATTCTGTGTCAATTAAATGCTTTGGGGATGTTAGCAACGTCTCCATGAAGGTGGGGATGTTAGCAAAACCCATATTTAGTATATATTGATGATTCTAGCAAAAAAAAAAAAGGTTTTCTAAGTGACAATCTAATCCATCCATCAGGCGGGCCCAACCGTATGAGTGTTTTTATCAGGCCTGAACTCAACTTTGAAACCTAGACCCGACGGGTACCCAAACCCAATCGGAACTGGGTCTTCAAGAACTAGACTTGGACCCAGCAAGACCCAAACCCAGTTAGCATGGGTACAAGTACTATATGACCTGACCCATTGACAGCCCAACTTCCAATTTGAGTGTGCGCCAGATAAGGAAATTGGTGCACTCATTGGATGCCTCTGTATTTGCACAATTAAATTATTATTTCATCTGTTTACGAGGGAAATCCTTCCATTTCATTTCATTTTCTTATCTCTTTCTTTCTTTTTTCAGGTCACTAAGACACTTGGTGAGGGCAAAGTTTCTCTAGAAGAATATGTCTCCTGTTTAAAGGCTATGGTCGGCCTGAACATTCTAGTAGAAGCTGTAGGTGTTGGCAAGGGGAAGCACGACCTCACCGGCATTGCCATGGAGCCTGTAAAGGCAAATCCACCCATCTCTACTCGTTCCGAATTACCTGTCGGCAAAGCATGCTCATCTCTCTCATCTGCAGAGATAATCAAATTTCTAACAGGCGATTTCAGATTGAGCAAGGCGCGGTCGAACGATCTCTTCTGGGAGGCTGTTTGGCCCCGTTTGCTTGCGAGTGGGTGGCACTCCGAGCAGCCCAAGAATAACAGTTATGCAACTTCCAAGGCTTTGGTGTTTCTCATCCCTGGCATTAAGAAGTTCTCGAGAAGGAAACTTGTGAAGGGAAACCACTATTTTGATTCTGTCAGTGATGTCTTGAACAAAGTGGCAGCGGATCCGATGCTTCTCGAGTTTGAGGTTGAAGCGGCTCATGGTGGCATAACGAAGGAAGAAAATGGGTGGGACCCAAATGCCGAATTCCACAAAATGGGTCCCCCATCTGATCATCAGCGCCATTGCTATCTTCGGCCAAGAGTTCAAGATTGTGATTCCAAGCTTACGAAATTTACAGTTGTGGATACTAGTTTGGTTCATGGAGAAAAATCCAGTAAAGTAAGAGAATTGAGAAGCTTACCTGTCGATACTGCTCGTACTTCCAGGCCCACAAACCTTTCAAAAGAAAGGGACGATAATGATAGCTCCGAAGATGAGCCAGCCCCTGCTGATAAGATATCGAATGATCAAGAGGACTCCTTCCCCGCTACGTCTGATGATAAGAAAGCAGGGATGTTGATAGATGGGCCAGAATATGTAATTAGTCTTTCAAAGCAAGGAACTGTGGTAACTGGGCCGCATGATAATTGTGAGGACCAGTACCCTGATCTATTGAACAAACAACACCCAAGAAAGAGCATAAAGCGTCAGTTCAGTCGCAGGGTAGAATCTGTCCGTCCAAAATATTTGTCACCCATCTTGAAACGACGGAGATTAAATGCTTGTAATCGTGAAGAGAGCAGGCGCTGCACTAATGCCCTCTCCACGGGTCCTTGTTTGAATGAAGAGGAGCGTCGGTGGCAATCACACTCACTTGAAGCAAGCAATACTGTGGTCACTGAAGAGGGCCCCTCTCAACCAAAGGTATCTGCCAGCTCTTCAGGTAAAGGAAGTGCAGATGGGAGCAGTGGATGCATTCTCAGTGAGAACGGTTTCAGTACCAGCACTGTTAGTGAGACTGCGTCTCATGATAAACCTCAAAAGAGGGCTTTGATCGACCTGAACCTCCCGCACAGTATGCCAGATTTTGAGACAGATGGGCCCTTCATTGAAGCAGCAGACAGCCAGGAAGATATGAGTACAAAAGGGTCTTCCTTCCCACCAGTATCAAATCAGCGGCATGAAGATTCATTGGCCCCAGGCACCTCCAATGGCACGGATAGTACTAATCTGCCCGTTGCAAATTGTCGGAGGCAAAGCACTAGAAACCGGCCATTGACAACGAAGGTGTTGGAAGCCCTCGAATGTGGGTTCTTTAATATGAGGCGGAGGGGCAGGGGCACGAAGGCCCAGCCACGCGGGAATCTGATGCCCAGGCCTCCTCGGCGGCGGCGGGGAGTCCGCGATGGGGCCAGAGTTTCCAATTCTGGTAATGCCGGTACTGACATCACGGATTCCCAGGTAGATGGGGCGGACGAGTGTAGTAGTAACATGAACGTGGTTAGCGAGTCTCAGATTCGGGTTGGAAAGAAAGGAACTCACGAGTTTCTTGAGGTCCCGAGAACTGCCTATGTGCCAGGAATTTTCACAGGAAGTGAGAGCAGATGTGGTTAGGGCTAGCGGATGTTTGGTTTGTATGATTTTAAGTTGGATGCAGCATCTGCAACTTCTGAAAATTTGGGAATCAGACACGAGGGGATGGTTTAGGCTGCATTTAGGTGCGCGATTGAATTGAATTGTGATAAGAGGGCTGCTTTTGAATTATGAATACTGGGAAACATCACAACAATCGGAACATTCCTCTTGATTGGACTGGATGTTTGTAATTCTGTTCAGTTGCACATCCAATGCAGCCTTGATCACATGAGTCTGACTGAACAAATTGCGAGCTTCAATAGCTGATTGCAGCTCATGATGAGGAATGCAGTTGTTGGTTTCTCAAACTGGGTTGCATGCTGATCGGAGTTTCTGTGCCTGGGATACCTCATTGTACAAAGTGAGCATCCATATTTATCTGATCATGCCATGTTGTAGCAGGTATGGTTTTTCATGTGATTACAAATTCCTATATTTCATCTATAACAATTCAAAATTTCATCTTTGTGGCCATTGCTTGAGTATATTCCGCCTGCTTCACATATACAAATGATTCATGATTTCGAAATTAACTGTAGTTTCTGAAATGTTATTCATTTTACTTGAGCATAAAAAAAAGTTCTACTCTTTCACAAACGTGCGGATGCAATCACCGGAAGATACAAATGCATGTGGTCAGAAGTATTATGAGTCTGTGTTTCATTGCAAGTGCCCAAACATGGTTGGGGCTTGTGCCCGCTCTAGGTGATGCATTCTGACTGTAGATCGATTATATCTGTTAAAGGGGCCCCAATTTGTTCGTGCAGGTTGAATGTAAAACAGCACTAGGTGCATGTTATTTTGCGCATTTTAGGGAAAATCTTTAATGGGATTTAGAATCTATTAAATAGTTGTTTAGTTTCTTGTTTTAGTGTAATTCCATGTGCTAATTGTTTATAGGTTAAAAATAGTAAAGTTTTGATTTGTGAGGTTGTGTTGGATCTTTATTTGTATTTTAGCCTTTATAAAGACATCTAGGGCTTGTTTGACAACATCGAATTCTGAGGGATTTGCTGTTTTTTGGTCGTTTGGTAGCAAAGAATTGGAGGGATTTGGATTTGAGAGGCATACAAAAGAGCTCCTTTTGAACTCCCACCTCAATATCGATTCCATACAGACTAAAATCCACCCAATTTCACATGATTTCAAATCTGCACTCCTAAGGTCATAGGTATAGGGTTGAATATAACCCCTACGGCATGTTTGGATACACGAAATCCATGGCAAAAGAGATGGTTATTTATTTATTTTAATTATTTAAATTGAATGATTATTTTCATGAGACAAATTTAAACATGGATTCCAATTTTGTGTTCTTGTTTGGGTAGCAAGTGGAAATCTCATATTCCTCGCACAATGTTCAATAAGGGTGGCAATGTGTTGGGTGTTTTGCTACCGGTAATGTTCAGTTAGTTTCTTGTGCCAAGAATTCAAATTATGGAGAATTGAATGATTATTTTCATGAGACAAATTTAAACATGGATTCCAATTTTGTGTTCTTGTTTGTGTAGCAAGTTGAAATCTCATATTCCTCGCACAATGTTTAATAAGGGTGGCAATGTGTTGGGTGTTTTGCTACTGGTAATGTTCAGTTAGTTTCTTGTGCCAAGAATTCAAATTATGGAGAGTAACATTTGCTTGGTGGAATCCACCATTTTGTTTGTTATCCAAGCAACACAATTTCCATGTGAAAAAGAAAACCCTTTTCCTGTTCCGCTGTTTGGCAATTGGCATTGAATTCATGGATTCCAAACATGGCCTGAAAAATAATTTCTTTTAATTCTGTGGTTTGTGTAAAACCTGGTTCTTCTTCTTTTTCTTTCCACCTTTCTTTCTCATCCATCCTGTCATTGTTATCAAAGCAAGTACTGCTCTTGGGAACTAACATTTTTTTTCCCATTCCCAAAAAGCTGCTCTAATCCCATATTAGCCTGAGGAGGAACCTAAAATCTATCCCCAAGTTTTAGAATGTAACCTAGCAATCATTTCTGAGATGGTGCGTGTGGTTTTAACACGTCCAAGTTGGGTGCGACTTGGATGAGTCAACTCGAATTCGGCACTACCCAATCTGCTTTGAACCATGAGTCACCCCCAACTTGAGCGAGTTACGACGTGACTTGAGACTGAATGAGTCGATCCAAGTTTAAAAACTATGACAGTGAGACATTCTTGCAGTTGTATGACTCCTACCCAAACTTGCGCCTTTACCCATTGTCTGTTTTGTATACGTTGTCATCATCGTCTGTGCTATCATTCCACCAATCACTACTGCAATGAGTTGACTCATTATCTCTATCCTTACTACAAAACAACACCATCCATCAGGCATTTGAAAGCGTCTCGTAAGAGCAAGTTGACAATGAAAGAGGCATGCGGTGTATAAGTCAAGGAAGGCAATTGGTAAAAATCCCACATAGATCACCCGTCGATAAATCCAAAGGATAACATGTCTGGTGAAATCGTCACAATCTTAATGACATATGCGAAGAAGAGTCCATTGATGGATTGATTGAATACAAGTGGAACAATTGAGGATGCTATCGATGAACTAATCGAGGATACCACAAGAGAGGCAAAAGAGAGATGGACGGATAGATTGGCGCATGAATGGCCCATCGATCATATGGGCGGTTTAGGGAGAGCCATCATGGAGGATGTGAGCAGTGAATGTATTGGATTTTCTTTGCATTGTATCTTAAATGAATCCCGTCTGTTTGTATATCCATTAACTCCTCTAGACCAGACTTTTGGATTTTTCAACCCAGCCAACTAACTTCAGTATGTATGGAAGTATTAAGACCCCAAATTTGGAGTATCCTATTTTCACGCGATTCACATGGTTCAACAAGTAATATATCTATTTTTTTTCAAAGTGGATCTATTAGGGGCTAAACTTATGCTTGAAAGCTAAAAAAAGAGGTAGATTGGCCTAATGCTGGCATTGGTTTTGAACTCGAGGACGAGTTTTTTTTTTTTCCCTCTCAAACAGAGGGGAATTGATGCATCTTAACCGTATGTATCAATCACAGTTGTGTTGAAGGGACCTAAGAATGGACCCCACTTGTCTACCTCCACCAGGGTAGAAGAAAATTTAGGCAATTTTTGCTTAATTTTAAAATCCACTACATCTATGGGCCTCACACTAATGCATATGTTTTATCCATGCTCCTTCACACGTGACACTCAAGTTGCATGTGAATAAAAGTGACCAGTATCAGTGATCAAATCTGGTATGTTGATTACAAATTCAGTGTCCATCAAGCCCTGGTTTCATTGCGATTGGATGGTTAAAGTTCCTTAATATTTTCAGACATAATCATTATGTGATAATGGCATTAATTTCATTTAATGCAATTGAATACCATGATTGAATACCATGATTGGGTAGTGAGGCTGTCACCACCCACCCTCAGTGGTGGTGTAGTGACATGGGGAGATTTATTGGTAGGTCCTATGTTGTCAGAGATGGGCCCAAAAATGGAACCGGATTAGGTGATACCTGGCCCCACCCAAGACATGCAGCCCTTACCTTGGGGCCACCTTAATGTATCTATTAGGTATCCATGCCATCCATTTTTTATTTTTATTTTTCCAAATCATTTTAGGGCATGATCCCAAAAAATGAAAAGGATCAAATTAGCAGGTGGACCATACCACAGGAAACAGTGGTGATTGATCATTAATGGGCCACAAAAGTTTTGGATCAATCTGATATTTGTTTTTCCTCTTCATCCAGGCTCATGTGACAATATCAATGGATTGGATTGGATGACAAATAAAAACATTAAGATGCGCCCTAAGAAGTTTTTAATAGTAAGGTGTTCAATCACCACTGTTTTCTAGAGCATGGTCCACCTGGGATTTAGATCTTCTTCATTTTTGGGTTCATACCCTAAAATGATATGGAAAAACAGATGAACGGCATGGATACAGAAAAGATTATTCAAGGTGGTCCCATAGTAAGAGCCAGCACTATCTTGGGTGAGGCCAGGGTCTCACCTATAATCTACTCCCCTAAAAACACTTTAAAAAGGCTTGGACAGTTCATGATCCTACCCATCAAACATCACCACGTCATTACCTTTGTAGCCCATCTATCAAATTTAGCCACGTCACCCCACATCCGTCAAGGGTGGTGTGCTCGTCACCACCTAATCCACGTCCCATCCCATTGCCGGACTGTATGATTATCAGGTGAGCGGGACAATGTCAGAAATCTTGCAAAAAATCAAACCACATGGCCCACCTGGTGGACACATGTGAATGGAAAAAATGTACCGTTGAAAAAGAATAACCAGCGGTACACGTGTGGCCCATCTACATGCATTGGAAATGCAACCCACCTAATGGATGGCCCGGATCTCGCACATGTGTGCCACGTCAGCGCAGCATTTGGAGATGGCACGTCTGTGTTGTTCTAACCATAAGTGGGGATACGCGGATTAGGTACTACCCCCACTGTCCGAAGCTCTGAACAGGCTGGGTCTGTGAGGGTCCCAGCGTGATGTATGGGTTTATCAACACCGTCCATCCATTTTGCCGTATTCTTTTAGGATATACGCCTAAGAATGAGGCAGATCCAAGGCTCAATTCGACCACACCACAGGAAGCAGCAGTGGTAGTGAAATCCACCGTTGAAACCTTCCTGTGGCCCACCTGATGTTTATTTGCCATCCAACCTGTTCATAAGGTCACATAGACCTGGATGAAAGGCAAAAAACAAATATCAGCTTGATCCAAAACTTCTGCGGCTTCCAAGAAGTTTTTAACGATGGGCGTTTGATCCCCACTGTGTGGTCCACTTGAGCCTTGGATATTATTCATTTTTGGAATTGTACCCTAATATGATATGGAAAAATGGATGTACGGTGTTGATAAACCTATATACATCACGGTTGGCCCCTTAGTGCCCCAACATCTTTCAAGTACGAGGTATAGAGCTATACACACACTCAGCTGACTGGTTAACTCACTCAAATAAGCTAGACTCGGCTTGGCTTGAAACTAGGCTTGGCCCAAATCAAACATAATTTTTTTAGCTTGAAAAATTTTTGAGCCGAATCTGAGTTAGCCCGAGTTCGACTCGACTTGGATTAATCCACGACTAGAAGTTGTCGTCTGAGTCGGCTTGCTTGTTTAGTTGATATAAATATCTAACTTAATAAAAAATCTATCCTTTTTCATTTTTCTTAGACCGACAGCTTTCAAACCCTTTTTTCCTTCTTTCTTTCTACCCCAGCCGCTCATCTGGTCTTACCAACCCTTGGTCTGACTTCTAACCCCGTTTGTCACTGCCCTGCTTGCCCCATTTAACCGTCGCAGCATTTAGTCCGGATCAGCTCGTCATTGTCCTGCCTATCTTTCTAATAATAAATGATTTAACCTCTTCCATTATTATTATTATTATTATTGATGCAAAAATCTTGTGCACTCCCCTATGATCTTTCACCTGCACAAGAAGGAGACAAAGGAGATCCTACCCAGAGCCGGGATCCTCCGATGCCTAAGTTAGGACTAGGATTGTTTAGAGGGTTTTAGGGATAGCTTTTTGCGTACCTTTTATCTTCGAAGTTTTTCATATTTATAGGAAGGGGAGGATCCCGTCGTGCCAGGATTCTTTTCCTGATCTCTTAGAGATTCGGTGTCAATTCAATTTTGGATTGCAGCCGATCCCGAAATCTTCGGGATCGGAGATCTTTTTACTGTATTTCCGGGAAAGTGTTCCGTTTTATACCATTTCTATTTTGCTTAGATCAGGCCTGGCCGACTCCACTGATGAGCGAGTCTCGGCTGGCCAAAAAAGTAGAGCTACTTGCCCTCTGTCGGATGAGATAACACTGATCCATAACTAGTATACTTTCTTAATCCGATTGCCGACTTAGTAACCGATCTCAAAATGAGTTGGTTTTATGGTCGGTCGTGTGGCTTCTGAGTTTTGGACTTTAGTCGGCCTCTTTGGATGTTGCTGTCTCGTTTACCGAATTAACTTCATGCATCTCACAGATTCTGCCTTATTAGATTGTACATGTGTAAATATTTTATTATAGGATTTTCCTTATTAAATTGAATAGTTGTCAAATCTCTTATTATAGGTTTTTCTTTATTAGATACAACTAGCAATAGGTTGTACTATGCCTATAAGAAAGGCTTCTCTCCTTCGTATGATATATTGAGAAATAAAATTGATTTTTCTCACCTTACATGGTATCAAAGCTAACTTTCCTTTGCTTATTTTCTGTCTATTTTTTTGGTGCTCCGTAGAAGTGCAAAAATTTGGTGTTCCTCTTTCAGATTAGTCCTAAATGGCTACTTCACCTGACCCCAAATTCAATTCCACCAATGTTCAAGCAATTCATGATTCTTCCAATCCACTGCACCTTCACCATTCTGATCAACCAGGTATTACACTTGTCTCCCAACAACTCAATGGTGACAATTATGCCACTTGGAGTTGCGCCATGATCGTTGCGTTAAGTGCCAAGAACAAACTCTGTTTTATTGATGAATCTTATCCACAACCATCCATCTCCTCTCCTGACTTTGCATCCTGGACTTGTTGCAACAATATGGTCCTCTCTTGGATCCTCAATGCCCTCACAAAGGAATTGTCCAATTCGGTCGTCTACACGGAATATGCTCATGACGTGTGGACAGATCTGCGAGATCGTTTTTCTCAAAGCAACGGCCCCCGCCTCTTTCAACTGCAACGATCCATCTGCTCCCACACACAAGGACAGACTTCCCTTGCAGTCTATTTTTCTGGATTGAAGACATATTGGGATGAACTATCTTTTTTTACTACTCTCCCCGTGTGCACTTGTAGCGCTGCCAAGGATATCATTCCTCTTCAAAATCAAGAGCGTCTTATGCAGTTCCTCACGGGACTCAATGAAAGCTATTCAGCAATCCGAGGTCAGTTACTTTTAATGAATCCTCTCCCTACTGTCAACAAGGCATACTCCATTCTTCTTTAAGAGGAAAAACAACGTGAGATCTGCACCCCATCCAGTCATCTGTGATGCAACAACAACACTAGTTGCTCAATCCATGGGCCTCTCTCGCAACTCTGGACAAAACTCTTCTAAGGACACTCGTGGTCGGCGCCGATCTCCCCTCATTTGTGCCCATTCCGGATGGGTTGGTCATATAAAAGATAGGTGTCATGCACTCCATGGTTATCCTCCAGGTCATCGTCTCCATGACACTACTCCGGCAATACCCCCTAAAACATCCACTCCTGACAATCCAGGCTCTTCCAACCATGCTGTGTTTCCCCCCACTTTTACTCCCGATCAGTACCGCCAAATCTTGAATATACTCGATAAAGGTACTACACAACCTACAGCCAACCTTGCAGGTATCTCCTCTTCCTCTACCATTTCTTCTTCTCCTTCTTCATGGGTCATTGACACCGGGGCAACCACTCATATGTCTCCTTCATCCTCTCCATTTCCCACCATTTCCCACTCTCCCAAAGTCTCTTCAATCACCTTACCCACCGGCCAACTTGCACCTGTTTCCCATATGGGCACTGTCCATCTCACACCATCTATCTCTCTTAAAAATGTTTTATTTGTTCCCTCCTTTCGTTTCAACCTTTTATCTGTTAGCCAATTAACCCGCTCTTTAAATTGCTCTGTCACATTTTATCCTGACTTTGCATATTTCAGGACCTACTTACGAAGACAACGATTGGACTGGGTAAAGAGCAAGGCGGCCCTTATTACTTTCTACCACAAGCCCCTGCCGCCTTCACTGCTTTACGTTCTTCTTCGGCCTCTTCAGCCCTTTGGCATCAACGTCTTGGACATCCCTCAAATGCTCGTCTTCACCATCTATCAAATACTTTTTATAGTATTTTATTTTCCAATAAATTTCATTGTAATGTTTGTCCTTTAGCCAAACAAACTCGTTTACCATTTCCTTAAGTTCTATTACTACAAATGATCTTTTTGATTTAATCCATGTTGACATTTGGGGACCCTATTCAGTTCCTGCTCATTCTGGTGCACGTTATTTTTTAACAATTGTCGATGATTTTTCACGTGCAACTTGGACCTTTCTCATGCATCACAAATCTTCCACCAATTCCCTTCTTCGCTCTTTTTTTGCTATGGTTGCCACACAATTTCACAAGAACGTTAAACAGATTTGTACGGACAATGGTATGAATTTTTTTTTTCACATAACTTTCAATCACTCCTCAAGGAACTTAGTATTATCCATCAACATTCATGCCTCGCCCGCCACCACACAATAGAATGGGGTCGTTGAAAGAAAACACCGACATATCCTTGTGGTTGCACGTGCCTTGCGATTTCATGCACATCTTCCTCTCGCTTTTTGGGGCGATTGTATTCTTACAGCTACATATCTCATTAACCGCCTTCCCACCCCCCTTCTTTCAGGAGCAACCCCAATCAAAAAACTGACTTGTACACCTCCGCACTACTCTCATCTTTGTGTTTTTGGTTGTTTATGCTACACTTCCACCTTATCTCAACATCGTGATAAATTCCAACCCTGTTCCCGTAAATGCATCTTTGTGGGCTACTCATATGCACAAAAAGGTTACCGCGTTTTTGATATTTTCTCTCGTGAAACTTTCATTTCAAGAGATGTTGTATTTTATGAAGATATTTTTCCTTTTGCCAATCTTTCCACTCATGACATGCATGTTTTCCCTCTTCCTTCTGCAGAAGCAGATGACTCCAACATCCCTGCCCTTACCCCCTCTACCGAATCCCCTGCTATTCCCCATCCTGCATCCTCCCCACCTCCGTCCTCTACTCCTCCCTCCTCCACGTCCACCCGTCGTACTACTCGTCCCCGCCATCCACCAGTTCGGCTGCGTGATTTTGAGTGTTTAAATGCCACCATGCCTTTTTCCCCTGCATCGTCCACTTCAGGTAAGGTTCTTTCTTTCCTTCCGATTTTCCGATTTCTTTCATATTCTCATTTCTCACCACCTCATCATCTTTTCTTTCTCGCCAATATCTCTTCCATTGCCAAACCTACTAGTTACTTTCAGGCTGTAAAAGCTCAATGTTGGTGTGATGCAATGACAAAAGAAATCAAGGCCCTTGAACAAAACAAACCTGGACACTCACTCCTCTACCTCCCGGTAAAACTCTGATTGGATGTAAATGGGTCTACAAGCTTAAATTCCGTTTTAATGGCACTCTTGAACGGCACAAAGCTCGTCTTGTTGCTAAAGGATACACCCAACAAGAAGGTCTTGATTATCACGAGACCTTCGCCCCTGTTGCCAAGTGGTCACTGTAACATCCCGGATTTTTTGCTAACCTGGGATTAGACGTCCTTAGGCGATGGGTCGATCCTAACACTTTATTAACTTGTCAGAACTGAATCCCACAGTCTAAAATTGCTCCTTAACCCATTTCCTTCACGAATCCCACCCTTCACCACCTTGTTTTTTTAAAATTTTCTAAGTACTTTCACATTAGACACTACCTTAAAGTTTAGGTGATGAAGAACAATACTTAAACTAAACATTGCTACAAAGGTCTAAGTACCACCTCAGACCGAAATCACTTAGGACTAAATCCTTTAGAAATTAGGCGAGATTTAGCTAGTGTTAAACTAGAGGGCCTGTGAAATTAGCACCAATCACTTTAAATACGATCTGCAAGATCCAAAAGTTGTAGAATCATTGACGCTAGGTTACCCTAAAATCTAGGATCAATCTCATTACCCGGCTGCTCTCAGGAGCATCTCGAAACTCCGTTTCAGATCTGGACCGCATGTCGGAAGTCCGATTAACACGAAGTTAAGGACTTAGGACCGCCTCGCTGGGCTTGACAACCATCTCGAAAATCAAATCCAGATAGTGTCCCAGCGCTATTCGCTTGAGCTCGGAGTGAAGAGTGTGAGAAATGTGAAATTAATTCAAAATAAAATATCTTGAATAGTAATCTGGCACCTCTCGCTTGCGGATCAGTTTTAAGCAACCAGACCGTCAAAATCAGACCAAATTACACCCTCGGATCAGGAGAAATTTCATACACATTTACATGTACTCGGAATCTCCGATCGAGATCCGCTGACCGTTGAACTGAAACTGGTCCGCCACGCGTGATTTGGAATTCCGACCGAAACGAAAACTTAATAGAACGTAGATCCAGCGTTAGTGAGCTTAAGTCCGACCTTTGGCTCAAGGAGGCCCGCCAGAAGTCCTCCGTTGAGCTGAAACTGACTCGCTTTGGTTATAACCTAAGTATACTTGACCTGGAGTCTGTTTCGGTGAGTTTTTAGGCTATATAAGGACCTTAAACCCTCTCTCATTGCAGCCATACGAATTTGAGAGAAAACCTAGAGAGAGAAGAGAGAAAAGAGAGAGAAAGTGTGGGAGCAGTGGGAGAACCTTCCTGCCACTCTTTCCTGCCGCTATACGAGCTACACCGCTCCGTTCTAATGGCTTTTTCGGCGATTCCAGCTCCGTTTCTAGGTAAGAAACCCTAACCCTAAATTGATTTGGGGTTTTGATAGTAGTAGGTTATGAAATAGTTAACCTATTCCGTTTTATAGGTCGTCAAACTGTTGTATACGAAGGCTTAGCAAACCTAGCTGATTTGTTACGATTCTACGACAAAAGGTGCGGACTTTAGGTGTATAGGTTATGGTTTTCAACGCTTTCAATGTCAGATAATGATAGATTCATGATCTGCATGTAATTGCACATGTACAAAGTGCTGTCTGTTTTCTGTTTCGATTAAAGATGAAAAATATGGAATTCTACATACTCTAGGTATTTGTAGAAAGTACGGTATACGTATAAATTTTGAAAATGTGCTTGACATGATTATTTGTTGTATGAATATATTATATATGGATAAATTACTTGTTTGGCGAAAGGATTCGCCCTAATACATGTTTTGGTTATATACACTATGTATGTTGAAATTGTGTATTCTAGAAAGTACAGTATACGTATAAATTTTGTAGATGAGTTTGCCATGATTATTTGCTATATGAATATATTATATATGGATAAAATACTTGCTTGGCGAAAGGTTAGCCCTAATACATGTTTTGCTAACATACATCATGTATGTTGAAATAGTGCATGCTAAGTGTTTGTGAAAATGACTGAATGAGTATAGAATTCTCATTCGTGCTCGCCATGACTAATTGTCATGGGTTCATGATTGTTGTATTGGCGATACCCCTTTGACGAAAGGATTTGCCCTAAATCACGCCACGACCAATACACACTATATATGCTAAAATGTGTGGCCCAAGTGTTTGTGGAAATGACTGAATGAATATAGAACTTGGATTTTGCCATGACTATCCGTCGTGGGTGTATGCGTGTTATGATTGGGGTAACTCCCTAGTGAAAGGATTTTGCCTTATACCTATGTGATCAACATATGTCATGTATGTTGATACATGTATTTTAAAGTGATTGTTGAAATGTCTGAATGAGTAATAGTTAGTAAATTGTAATGTTTAAGGGTGTTGAGATATGATTCTCAACTCCTTTAACTATGTGTATGATTTCCTTGGATAGCTGTGTGATTAGGAATTGAATATGTACAAACTCATGCTTGTGTTGTGCTTCATAACATACCCAACTGCCTTTATGATTTTATCTATGTAATGCATATGTTTAAATTCATATTTACGTTGTATGATCCGTCATGGGTGATGGGGGAGTGGAGCAACGAGTGCGTGCAACAGCCCTCGCCGCCCTAAACGGATAATACCAGACTTTGATTGTATGATTTGAATCTTGATCCATTATTGCTTTATCTATTTGAAATTGATTGTGTTTGGGGCTATGATTATAGTCCAGACAATCGGTACTAGAATTGAATTCGTGGCTGTGATTCATTTGCCACGTGAGATGTGTTCGACGAACCCGGGTCGTACTTCGGTTGACGATAGTGGTTGGCCACACGAAGTGCATATGCGCTTCATATCGCTCAACTTGTTGTCCGCTCGAGCTAGCCGAGCTCGTCAAGCAACCCGATCAGTCTCATGTATGTTCACCATGTTTGGACGCTACTGCTTGAACCTAGGGTACCAAACTTACCAGTGAAATCCCTTTTAACCATGGTACCTCGATCCGCTAAGACTCATGAGCCGGGCATGGTGGTATGGGACACCGTGGTCGAGCTGTCGGCCTACGCTGGGGCCACGTGCCTCCCCGTAGTGACCAGTGAGCAACCAAACTCGTGAGCCGATTATGGTGGTATGGGACACTATATTCGTGCTGTCGGCCTACGCTGGCACAGCCTGGCTGTGGTCCCCAGTCGAGTTGCATCCGGGTTCCATTCTCAATAAGCGGACTGGTCGGGCTTCGAAAATAGATTGCCAGTTGGTAGGGTGTCAGTGGAATGACCTCGAGCATACTCTAAATCTGCGGTGAGGCGATGAGCCTTCCCGTAGTAACAGAGTATAAACTAGGTCTGTTTCTGTATAGTGATGAATCGTTAAAGAGGTGATGGGGGAGTGGTGTAACCTTTGTGCGTAACAGCCCTGACAGCCTTTGCAGTGACCTAGAAAACACACCATCGTCTAATATTAACTAGGACTGATGACCCTAGAATGGATCATGTTTGGGAATGATACAAGGGAGGTACCTTAGTTCCCAATCCTGCTGTTTGAAATGGACTAATTAAAAACTCGGTAATCATGCTCATCATGCATTGCATGTACCTGGAAGATGTAGAGCACTGAGGGATGAAAGCATGCCGCGAACGTGAGATGGTGTCGCACGAGAGAGGGTGTGGTGAGGGCATCCATCATACCCGCATCCATACTTGCATTAATAAGAGTAGTTAAGAGTGTTTGATTTTACCGCTTTATCATTACTGCTTGACTGTATTGATAACATGTTAACCTATGCTTTATTGTTCCACTGAGCTAGCTACTCACTCCCACGTTACGAGATGGTGTTTCGAACACCCACCAGACATTGTCTGATTTCAGATGGCGACGCTACTTCTGAGGCGGAGCCGGACCTCTGCAATGACTACGATGCCTGCTTGTATTGGTTGTCTTCTGACGGCTTCTAGTGAGCCGTGTCCTGATCGGCGGGGCTTTCTGGGATATTGACTAGAGGACCTTATACATTTGGTATATTTTAGGATTGTACTTGTAATTATTTAACCTGGTAATGTTATCACACTCTGGAGACTCATCTTAGTTTATATATTTTATCTATCTATCACAGTCTTCCGCTTGCAAATTTAACTGTCTCTGGAGTATGATATGTTGTTTGGCTTAATCTCACTCATGTTCACTACTCTAATACAGTCGACATTTAATCATCATTATCTATGTTACATAAGTGATGTTCTGGAAACTCGAGAGTTGAGTTACTACTCGACCCTCGATTTTTCGGGATGTTACAGTCACAATCCACTGCTTACTCGCAATTGCTGCTATCCGCAAATGGCCGCTATATCAACTTGATGTCAACAACGCCTTCTTACATGGTGATTTGGATGAAGAGGTTTACATGTCTCTTCCACCAGGATTCTCTAGTAAGGGGGAGACTCGGGTCTGTCGTCTTCTTAAATCTCTCTACGACCTCAAACAAGCTTCTTGCCAATGGTTTGCCAAGTTTTCCACAGCCCTACTCTCTGCAGGCTATACTCAATCCAAAGCTGACTATTCTCTTTTCACCAAATGTCATGGTGACTTCTTCACTGCTCTATTGGTATACGTTGACGACATTATCGTGACTGGCAATGATATTTCCACCATTATCTCCTTAAAGACATTCCTTCATCGTCATTTTGAAATTAAAGACTTAGGCCCACTCAAATACTTCCTGGGAATTGAGGTGGCCCGTTCTAAACATGACATTTATATCAGTCAACGAAAATATACTCTTGGCATTCTCTCTGATGCTGGCTTACTTGGTTCCCGGCCCACAAATTTACCAATGGATGTCAACACCAAGTTCTCCAATGAAAACGGCGATATTCTTTCTGACCCCACTCCATTCCGCCGTCTAGTTGGACGCCTCATTTATCTCACCATCACTAGGCCCGATATCGTGTACTCTGTTCAGACTCTTAGCCAGTTCATGAGTCAACCACGTCAGCCCCACTGGGATGCTGCCCTTCGCATCCTTCGCTATCTCAAAGGCACACCAGGACAAGGTTTGCTCATGTCTTCTTCCAGCTCCCTCACCTTGAAAAGGTATTATGACTCTGATTGGGCCAGTTGTCCTATAACACGCCGTTCCTTAACAGGCTACTGTACCTTTCTTGGTGACTCTCCGTTATCCTGGAAATCAAAGAAACAATCTATTGTATCTCGTTCGTCAGCCGAAGCAAAATATCGCTCTATGGCCACTGTAACTTGTGAGCTCACTTGGCTATTTTATCTTCTTCACGATCTTAATGTCCGCGACATTGGACCCGCTTTGCTATTTTGTGATAATCAAGCTGCCCTCCACATCGCAGCTAACCCTGTCTTCCATAAACGTACCAAGCATATAGAATTGGACTATCACCTCGTTCGTGACAAGATTCAATCCGGGACCATTAAGACTTCATATGTGCCCTCTCACCTACAAATTGCGGACTTAATCACCAAAGCGTTGGGCAAAGATTCTTTCCATCGTTTGAGCTCCAAGTTGGGAGTTTTTAATGCTCACTCTCCAACTTGAGGGGGAGTATTAGATTGTACAGGTGTAAATATTTTATTATAGGATTTTTCTTATTCGATTGAATAGTTGTCAAATCTCTTATTATAGGTTTTTCTTTATTAGATACAACTAGCAATAGGTTGTACTATGCCTATAAGAAAAGCTTCTCTCCTTCGTATGATATATTGAGGAATAAAATTGATTTTTCTCACCTTATAGGACTTTATAAGCTTCGGTCAGGATTTATCTCTTATAACCGAGTTAAGTCTCTCCTTAGGCTTTCGATATGCTTTCCTCGGTGAGGTATGTTGCTTTGTGATCCCCGGCAGTGTTAGTAGAGTTGATCCATTCCATAGCCGAGTCTCCAAACTCGTTGTATTTTCTTCCCAACAATTATTTTTATTATTATTATTATTGTATTTGAATGGCCATACCGATTACGACAGCTTGGCCGAACGTTGTCCATGGCTCGAAAGCACGAACTCAACCTCTGCTTGAAAGCTTGAGCTTAAACTTGGCTCAAGCTATTGACTTAAACTGGAGTTGGCTGCTGTGCCAAGGTCGACTCGTGTATAGCTCTGGGTGAAAAGTTGGAGCTGAATGGTAGAATGGTGAAGTTGTATGCAGATCCCGCTCCACCGGGCATGCGATGAAGCACGCTTGGTGATCAGGATTGTTGATCCGGTGGGCCATCAGGTGGATGGGATATAGGCTGAAACTTGCCAAGATTGGACAGCTTTGACGGTCCTGTTTTATGGTTTTGCCTATTTAATGTGGACCATTGTTCTGTATTTGTAAACCATGATGGATATTACAGTCTATTATCCTTTATTTTTAGGACATGGCTAAGCGTGTCAAATGGGTCAGTTCTTTTGGGCCCAGCTCATCAACGGTTGGGCTCGGGCCTACACTCCTGGTCATGTCATGTCCAGACGCTTGGTCCTATTTGTAATCGGGCCGGCCTTGGCCGGTTTCGGATCCAGTTAAATTGTACTGTTGAGCTGGGCCGGGCCTACTCTATGATGTGTGGCAGGGATCAGATCCAGCAAATTTCTTGGACTATTGAAGTGGGCCAGGATGAGTCTGATCCATGATGGGCATGTGTGAGCGTCGGTTCGAATGCACGTGGACCATGCGTGCGTGTTTGTCAGTTGGACTTGGGCCGTCCCATTGACATTTCTGCATTTGGCACATCACATTCTGATGCGTTGCTATCATGATGTATTTTCTTTATATCCACTCCGTCCATCTGTTTTTTCAGCTCATTTTAGGTCATGTACCTAAAAATGAAGCAGATCCAGAGCTAAAGTGGACCACACTTAAGGAAACAGTGAGGATAATGACACCCACCGTTAAAACCTTCCTAGGGCCCACCGTTTATTTTCCATCCAACCTGTTGGTAAGGTCACACAGACCTGGATGAAGGTAGCACGCAAATATCAGATTGATCCAAAACTTTTGTGATCCCTAAGAAATTTTTAATGCCGACCGTTCAATCACCCCTGTTTCCGGTGGTGTGGTTCATTTTAACTTTGGATCTACTTCATTTTTGGTGTCAGGCTCTAACATGAGGTAAAAATGCCGACCGTTCAATCACCCCTGTTTCCGGTGGTGTGGTTCATTTTAACTTTGGATCTACTTCATTTTTGGTGTCAGGCTCTAACATGAGGTGGAAAAACGGATGGACGGCGTAGATAAAATAGTCCCACAGCATCTGCCACCAGGCAATCCGTGTCTCACATGGGTGTATGACAAACCAACGGTCACCATCACAGTACCTTCCACCAGTGTTATATAGGGAAGCGGATTGGCTGGTGTACGACAGAGCAGCTGTATAGCTGCTGTAGGTACGTGTCGTGCGAAGACGAGCTCTAACGCTCCTCGAGCTCCGAGTTGTACGAACACTTCAAAGGATATCAAAGTTACATGCCCCCCCCTCCCACAGTATGACGTCAGCAAGTTATGTAGGTCTGATGATGAGGTTTGTGTTATATCCAAACCGTCCATTCGTTTGGCGAGCTCGTCTTAAAGCTTGAGACAAAAAATAAGACAGATCTAACTATCAAGTGGACCACATTGCAAAAAGCAGTGGGGATTAAACATCTATCATTGAAACCCTTTGTGTCACAAAAGTTTTCGATCAATATGAAATTTGTTTTTCCTCTTGACCTCATGAACAGATGGATGGAAAATCAACGTCCGAACGTAGTACGGGAGCATTGAAGGCGTTAGATTAAGGTATGCGGTTTGGCTGGTGTTGGGCTAGCTGGTATCAAAGCTCCGTGGGCTCCACCATGATATATATTTTTCATCCACTCCGTCCATCTATTTTTTAAATCATTTTAGGTTATTATCCAAAAAATAATACAGATCTGGATGGACCACACCACAGCAAACAGTGGGGAAATAATGTCCACCATTGAGACTTTCCTAGGGCCCACAATGATGTTTATTTATCGTCCAAACTGTTAATAAGGTCATACAGACGTTGATGAAGGCAAAAAACAAATATCAGCTTGATTTAAAACTTCTGTGGCCCAAGAAGTTTTCAATGGTAAGGGTTCAACCCAAACGTTCTCCTATGGTGTGTTCCACTTGAGCTTTATATCTGGCTCATTTTTGGTCTAACGACCTAAAATGAGCTGAAAAATTGGATGGACGGTGTGGATAAAGCACATACATCATGTTGGGTCCCACATAGCGTTGACATCAGCTAGCTGGCTGATGTTGGGTAACTAGCTATATATTATACGATGCTCTGAGGCTTAGGATTGAAGTGTAGGTATAGCTTTTAAGTGTTCTCAGGTGGGCCCATGAAAATGTGATCTAAAACGTTGGTCTGATGGATCTAACCGTAGATGGCATATGCACCACTAATGCCCCATATTTAAAGATCCCAGATACAGTAATTTGATCTTTTTATTGGTTAAATGGACACCATTGCTATGTTTTCTTTACTTAACCATTTTATTTTTAAACTACGATTGAAAATTCTAGGATTTTTTCTATGTAGAAGATTTTTCATTGACCATGTGCAGCGGGCCAATGAAATCAACGGGCTGGATCAGTGAAGATAGACCGACTTGTACGCCTTTGCATCTGCAAGCTCTTTCCTTTGGGGAGTGATCACGTAGTTCGAATAGTAATTACCATACGGCCGAGCTGTGTGAGGCCCACCTGTGATGTGTGAGTACCATCCAACACGTTAATTAGATGTGATTCCCCATGTTAGTTCAATATACGGAAATAGAGACTGATCCAGAACTCATGTGGGCCACACCAAATGGAATAGTAGGTTACATTGGGGAGGGCGACGTACACTAGAGAAAAGTCACCATATCGAATGTGGGATCCACCGTGCTGTATGTATGTCATCCAACCCAATCATCAGGTTCTCCCCATCAGTATAAAGGAATATACCAAAATTAAGAAATCTAAAGAACTTAGGAGGGCCACACCACTTGAATATATAGATTTTTGGCTTGATTGTACATTTCTTCCTTTGGTGTGTCCCAGTTAAGATATAAATTAGGATGATTTTTAACTTGTATTATGAACATTAGAAGGCTCATCAGATGCACGGTCTGGATTCCAGTAAAACATCAGGGATACACTCCACGCAACTTAATCGCATGGCAATTATCATACGTTGGTATGTGATCGTTCCCTTCGGTCATTTCGTGTGGATTGTGATGGCACATTCTTTGGGCGTGTACAGGGTTTTTTTTTGGTTCGGATGGCTTTTTATTCCTACACTTACCAGATTAAGGATATGTAAACCTAAATTCAATTTTTATTCACAGAGGACTAAAATTACCTTAGGTACACCTTGTATGGTAGGCTCTCTGTCTTAAAGAAAAAAGTCATTATAAAAATATCATTAGTCTTATCTTTTAGGCTTCATCTCTTGCCCAATCTAATTTATTCATCGAATGGTCTTGAATTGATGGAAGAAGTTTTTCAGTTTTATGTTTAAAGTTATCTATGGCTCTATCACTATACTAATATTGTACATTAATTCTGAATTATTTTACCTCGTTTGGTCCATTTAGGATATGTTTTGTTCCTAAACTTGGGCCAACGTCATTAAATTAAAACTTCTTACATGTGGACGAGATGAATTTGCTTCACTACAATTCAGTGGACCACACATAAGATGTTGATAAGTTCAAAATGTAGGGCCCTTTTACACGAGGATCGCGTTTTCGTCTTCCTTAATTATTATTATTTTCTTCCATAAGAGGGAATGATGGACAGATGTTGTAATAAATGAATTTTTATAATAGAATAATGTTGTAATTGATGAATTTTGTAATAGAAGAATGCTATTATATATAAATTTTGTAATGAAAAAATGTTGTAATGGAGGAATGTAATGAACGTTAAAATTTACAAATATTGTAATAGATGATTATTATAATGGATGAATTTTTGTAATGAAGGAATGTTGAAATGGAAGTAATTTATAATGGATGGATGTTGTATGATGGATCATCAATATTTACTATGGATCGCTGATATTTTCACCGTGCATCGTTAACATTTAGTGTAGATTGTCGATATTCACTCTGCATTGTTGATACTTGATATTAAGAGTGGACCGCTGATATTTCTTGTGGACTACTGGTATTAAGAGCGGACCACTGATATTTCCACTATGCATCACAAATATTTACTGTGGGCCACCGATCTAAGGAAAACGGCCATAACTCACTCGTTACATGCTCGATTTTGGTGATCTTATACTCATTGAAAATGTAATTTGATTAACTTTCAAATAAATTTAAAATCGTCTCATTTGAACACCATTTGATTGTCTAAAAGTGGGCTCAAAGTTCATTAAGATCATTAAGCATCGTTGATATTCATTATAGGCCATTGATCTGATGAAAATAGTTATAACTCTATTATTATATGTCTGATTTGGGTGATATTGTACTCATTAGAAAAATAATTTAATGAACTTTCAAATGACTTTAGAAGCATCTCATTTTGATACTATTTAACTACCCAAAGTAGGTTTCAATGAATATCAATGATCCACAGTAAATAATGAACTTAGGGCAATTAAATAATGTCTAAATGAGATGATTCTAAATCTATTTGAAATTTCATCAAATTATCTTCCCACTAAGTAAGATCACCCAAATCGGACATGTAACGAGAGAATTATGGTTGTTTTTGTGAGATCGATGGCCCACAGTCAATATTTACGATTTATAGTGGAAATATCAGTGGTCCACTCTTAATATCAGCAGTTCACAGTGAATATCAGTTGTCCACTTTTAATATTAGCGGTCCATAGTGGATATCAGTATTCCACTCTTAATATCAATGATCCACACTGAATATTGACGATCCATAGTAAAAATATCGATGATCCACAGTGAATATGAGTGATCTACAATAAATATTGATGATCTACCATATAACATTCATCCATTACAACATACTTCCATCTCAATATTATTTCATTACAAAAATTTATCTATTACAATAGTTATCCATTATAACATTCATTTATTACAATATTCTTTCACTACAAAATTTATGTATTATAACATTCTTATATTATAAAATTCAACCATTAAAACATACTTCTATTATAAAAATTCATCCATTATAATATTATACCACACCGTACTTGATTTTACAAACGTCCACCATTCATATTAAAATTAAAAAAAAAACAAAAAAAAAAAACTATAAAGGAAATTAAAGAATGAAGAATGTAACAAAAAAAAAAAAATAATAAATAAAAAAATTTCTCTCCTCTCATAAAAAAAATACCAAGTAAAAAGAAAACGGCTAAATGATCATTGTGTGGAAGGGCCTCATGTTTTAAAATCATTCACATCTTATGTGGGGCCTGCTAGGTTATCATGAAGCAAATCAAATCTGTCAATATGTAATGGATTTTAATTTCATTTCTTCGGTCCAAACTTGAGAGTAAAACTCATCATATATAGACAACATAAAAAAGAATAATTCATAATTAATACACGACATTAATGTACTAATATACCAGAGATGGCTTTAAACACATAATTAGAAAAATCAGTTTGTCAGTTTATGATTGTTTGATTAAAATGATAGGATCAACACCTTGATCCATAGCTCAAGTGATAGACGAGCAAAAATGCCATCGTTTCAACACTTAAGTCTTGGTATTTATTCCCCAGCGGGGGTGGCTATCAGTGGAGTGTGTAGCGACAGTGGGGTGTGTACTAACGAGCTAACCAAAAAAACATAAAAAAAATGATAGGATCAAATCGATTAAGGAACGGGCTAAATTTCAATATTGGATCAAGCCTGTATTCCTTTTTTTTAAATGACATTTTTCTTTCCAGACGAGGCACGTACGGACAAATGAACATTTTCCCCGTTAAAAAAAGGGGAATTCATTATTATAAATTCGAGTCCGGATACTCTGTTAGCAGGCCAACAGAGAATTCCTAATACCCTGAAAATCATTGGTCCACGTCAACGCTCACTGAAAAAGTAAAAAAAAAATAAAAAATAGCTTCGGACGCCAAACCACTAGAGTAACAGGAAAATCCTGTTGACCCGATAACATAGGATCCCGACTCAATTCTTTTAAGTCCAGTCCGGATGGGAATTTGGGTTACCCGGACCGGACTGGGAACGGATTGGCTACTCCCCCTGACACCAGCCCCGTGGCTGATGGTCGGTGCTCTGTGGGCCCCACCATGATGTATGTGTTTCATCCTTTCCGTTCATCCATTTTTACAGATCATTTTATGGCTTGATCCCAAAAATGAGAGGTATATAAATCTAAGATGGATCACACCACATGAAAACAATATTGATTGGACATCCATCCTTAAAATCCTCCTAAGGCCCACTGTACTGTTTATTTGACATCCAATTGGTTGATTAGGTCATAAAACCCCAGATGAAGGGAAAAAACAAAAATCAGCTTGATCCAAAACTTTTTTGGCCCCAAAGTGTTTTTTAAAGGTCGACGCTCATTCAACACTGTTTCCTGTAATGTGGTCCACTTAATATTAGGATATAACTCATTTTTATTATCAGATCGTAAAATGATCTTTTAAAATAGATGGACGGAATAGATGAAGCACATACATCATGGTGGGTCCCACGGTGCACCGACCATCAGCTATTGGCTGGTGTCAGGGGGAGTACCCAATCCGTTTCCGACAGGACCTAGGTAGAGACGTCTCGTCACGGGATCCATGCGATGTATCTATTTTATCCACACCGTCCATCCATTTGATTAGCCATTTTAGGACTTTAACCAAAGAGGAGTCAGATCTAACGCTTAAGTGGACCACACCACAGGAAGCCATGGTGACAATGACGCTCACCGTTGAATCTTTTCAGGGCCCACCGTGATTTTTATTTGCCATCCAAACCGTTTATGAAGTCACAGGGACGTGTTTAAAGAGAAAACATGAATACTAGCTTATCCAAAACTTATGTGGCACCGGGACATTTTCAACGGTGGACGTTCAATCCCCACGGCTTCCTATGGTGTGGTCCACTTAAGCCGTACAACTACCTCCTTTTTGGCTTCATAACATAAAATGACCTATCAAAATGGATGGACGGTGTAGATAAAAAAAGATACATCATGGTGGTGCCGACAGAGCCCCTGACAGGACCGCCCGTATTTAGCTAAGTCCAGGCGTGGGTAGTACCCAATCCGCGCCAATGCGCTTTGGACACAGAAGAACGCGTGCCTGCCGATTGCAGCGTGCGTGCCACCTCTGCACACGTGTAGGAGATCCGGACCGCTAATGAGCCCGGGACCATCGGGAGCAATCCATGGTCGAAAGAGAGCCGTTGGTCATCCTTAGTATACAGATGTGCCCACCTGATCAGTGGACTAGCCTGATGTGTGGACCAGAGCATGTGGCCCACGATCAAGCGAAAAACGGAAGGTTAAGAGTTACAGAAAAAAGAATTAAAAAGCATACAATGGAGATGCGGGGTATCGATCCCCGTGCCTCTCGCATGCTAAGCGAGCGCTCTACCATCTGAGCTACATCCCCAACGTTGATTTATATGGCCCACTTATTAAGATCATCGGAAGAACAAATTCCAGGTCGGCAATGATGCTGGCGATCATGGCCACACGATCCTGCGAAAAATGAACGGGGAAGATATTGGTGATCGATGGCCACACGATCATACGAAGAATGGATGCTTAACATGTAAAATGAAGAAAAGACTCTGAACGCGGCCTGCGTCCGACTATTTCTCCCCTCTTGACGTGGTACATAGTGAGAAAGGAAGGAACGGAAATTGGCGCTCTTTTGGGGCGATGCCAAGTTTAAATGATGATTACTTTGGATGGGTTTGATTTTCTTAGTTGTGTAATACCTTCTTCTTCTTCTTCTTCTTCTTCTTCTTCTTCTTTTTTTTTTTTTTTTCTTTTTTTTTATTTTTTTATTTTTTAATTTAAATTTTATTTTTAGGATAGATAGAATGGTACGTTTGGTTTGGTTATAGTGTTTTGGAGTCTTTCTTATTCAAAACACAACTTCAGGATGTATGGATGGCTAGAATTTGTGAAAATTTGATAAATTCTTGATATGAGATATTTTCACGTTGGTTTGTACTTTTACATGCCATGTAAGGGGTTGTGGAAAATGAACGAGTTAGGCACTCTTTTTCACCCATATACTTGTACTGCATTTATTTGATGAAGTTTTGTTGATTTCTTGAGAATTTTGTTGAACTTCGGCAATGTCACACTTGGCTTAATCACATAGGGATTGAGGTTTTTAGATAAATGAACTTAAGGAAAAGAAATGAGGTAAGAAATAAAATAGAAAGATTTATATCCAATAAAACAGAAAGATCTATCTTATCTTAGAATGTGTGGAGTTGGAATTGATTCGTCTTGAAGAGGTGGGAGAAAATGTGAAATCAAACACTCTTTTTTTGAAAAGAGATAATCGAACGTCCTCAATTGTACCCCTACTCTTCACTTGAGTTGCTTTGATAACAGACCATTATGAAATTTACTAGTGGATTTACATTGTTGGACTCAAACAAGCCCCAGACTTCCACATTGTGTTGCCCTCGGATACTACCCTCAACTCTCTCTTTTAGTCAGCGGGTATGAGATTTTATAGACGAAAACTGAAGGTCTTGCCTGGACCACTGGTTTTGTATAACTTATAGCTTGTCGACGAGCGCTGTGGCCTATGGATTGGAGGTGACAGAGTGAGGGGGCTAGTTAGGGGTGTACATCGAGGCGAACCAAGTCGAGCTGGCCTCAGCTCGACTCGGCTCGGCCACTAGCTGACCTCAGCTTGAACTCGGCATGGCTTGGTCCTTTAGGCTGACTGGCCATCTCAACTCGGTTCAGTCAGCAGCTCGGGCCAGTTCGGGCCAAGTTCGAGCCAAGTTCGAGGCAAGTTTTTCTGTGCGGCATTTCCACAAACACCTGGACTGCACCTTCAAAATCCCATTGTCTGTAAAATAGTAGCAAAGGTTGTTTAGGTGTTTTATCAAATACCATCCAAGCAACGTAAAAATCCAAAAAAAAAAAGGTATTTGTTTTATATGCATACCTTCTTTGCCACCAGCCACACTTCGTTAAGTCATTTCATCAAACACTTGGTGAGCAACATCAATATCAAAGTAACCGAGTCACCGAACTGGTTCGATCTGAGTTCGATTCGAGTTGGGTTCAATCCGAGTTGAGTCGAGCTAGGGCTAGCTCGAACTCATTTTCGAGCTCAAAAAATCAGCTTGACTCGGCTCGAACTCAACTTCTAACTGAGTCAAATCGAGCTTTTTCGAGTTGAGTCGAGCGAGCTAACCGAGCTAGCTCGGTTCGTGTACACCCCTAGGGCTAGTATGTCATTGGCCATTTTCAAGCCTATGTTGTCATGCAAAAAATCACAAGTTCAGAGGCTTTTATATATCCCATGGTCATGATTTTCCAAACAGTTTCTAATCTGGTCCTTTAATTTTTTTTTTTTTTTTTTTTTTTATATCTTACATATTATTTGTAGGCGATGATTAATATGGGTTGTTTTATTAAGTGATCCAATCCATTTGGTGTTCTGCTAGTGGTCCAATTTTATCGAAGCATGGCCAAGATGATAAGTAGGTACCTCTTGTAATTGGGTGGGGTGTCTACAGATGTCCTTCTTTAGTAAAGGTTGCTAGCGAATCGAATGTCAAAGCGAGTAGACACTTCACTTCTGAGCTAGACATAGATGCTGTCTAGCTTTCTTTGTTCGAAATGTCTTTGTTGATAATCTTTTTTTTTTTTTTTCTTTTTTCTTCTTTTGAAAAGGAGAAACCTGGGTGTTTTTTGAGGGTCAGGGAAAATGTTGTGATCTGATCCTATGCTTTTTACAACTTCATGAGGCGTCATATTGCAACCCTTTCATGCATGACTGGCATGGGTGTATCGAGGTTATCTGCAAATCTGGATTTCAAGTAGTTAGAGCCCTTCTGGCTTGAAGATTGTTAACACTGAAGTTCAGGCTTAGATTGACACTGGAAGTTCAGGCTGGGATTGGGGAAGCATACACCATTGGAGTCGGGTTTGAGATGCACATTTTAGATTTTTCATAAATTCAGTTAATTATTTCGTTACCTGACGGTCATGGTCAAAGTCACTCTTTATTGAAATCAATTTTTTGGATTTTTGAATATATATCCGACCCATCGATTCATGACCCAATGGTCACGATCAAGATCAGTCTTTATTGAAATCAAATCACGATCAAAATCAATCTTTATTGAAATCAAAATTTAAAATTTTCGTTTGGTTTCAGATGCACATTTTAGATTTTTCATAAATTCAGTTAATTATTTCGTTATCTGTCGGTCATGGTCAAAATCAATCTTTATTGAAATCAAAATTTAAAATTTTTGAATATATATCCGATCCATTGATTCATGACCCAATGGTCACGATCAAGATCAGTCTTTATTGAAATCAAATCACGATCAAAATCAATCTTTATTGAAATCAAAATTTAAAATTTTCGAAGATAAATCCAATCCATCTAAGGCTGTAAATGGTCGAGTTTAAGGCAGGTTTAGCCAAAACCAAACCCGTCCAATTACCGAATGGGTACAAGTCCAAATTTTAGATCTAGACCCTTTTACTAAATGGACGGGTCTGGCTCATTTCTGAGTTAACCCCACCAGACTCATTTCTGATCTTCCTTCTTGCTCTGAACCTAGATGACTGCTCCATATCGTCAATGGATCTTTTATTAACAGTCTGTCAGGCACATGCTCTGTTGGATACTTTGAGGGGAGGAAGATTGGGAGTTTTCGGAACCTCCACCACCAATACACGCCTTAAAACTCTTGGGGGGGTTCTTCTTCATCAGTTCTTCTTCATCAGGTAGAAGTCATCGTTTTATATCGTTTTATATCATCAGTTCACGAACACCTTATTGATCAGGGTTCATAGATGATGGAGATAGTGGAGAGCCAGGAGGCTGGTATGGACCAAATGCATTAGGAGAGGATTCTTTTGGAGGAGCTAGACAGCCTCCGTTTAGATAAAGAGAATCTGAGAGAGAGAGAGAGAGAGATGACGAGAGAGGAGGGATGACGAGGGAGAGAGAGAGAGTGTCGAGAGATGAGAGGAGCAGGGAGAGGAGAGGAGAGAGAGAGAGAGAGAGGATGAGAGAGAGAGAAGAGAGAGAGAGAGACGAAGAGAGAGAGAAGAGAGAGAGAGAGGAGAGAGGAGAGAGAGAGAGCGACGAGTGAGAGGAGAGAGGAGAGAGAGAGAGAGAGATCGTGAAATTGCCCCAGTCAGGGAGTTAGTACTGTCTTGGGTTACCTTCGCCAGAGTTTTGACCCATCGGACCCGTATGGAAAGTGTCCACAGACTGATTGAGTTTTATTGGAGACGTGCGCTTTTGTGTTGTTTTAGTGTTGCGCTCTGGCCCTTCAAAAAATAAAATAAAATGGATACAGGAGAGTCGTGTATTTATTTCCTTCCGTCGGTATGTGGTTTATTTAGGGTCAGTTTGGGCAGTGGGATTAGAAGGGATTAAGTGGGATGGGATTTAAAAAACACAATTATTACCCATGGCTGGGATTGTCCCCTATTGCAATGGGATAAAATTAATGCCATGCTTTGTTGATAGTATGGTGGTACATTGAATGGATATACCCACCATCATTTGAAATTACTGAGAATAACACACGTGTTATATCTAAACCGTTCATTTGTTTTGTAACCTCATTTTATGGCATGGGCCTAAAAATGAGGTAGATCCAAAACTTATGTAGCCCCAAAGAAGTTTTCAACGGTAAGTATTCAATCCCTTTTGCTTTCTATGGTGGGGTCCACTTGAGCTTTAGATTACTTAATTTTTTGGCCCATGCTCTAAAATAATCTTGATAAATGGGTGTACGGTGTGGATATAGCCCACACATCATGGTGGGACCTACACAACTTCCCAAACATTGAGTGAAATTGGCATGGAACCAATGCAATTTCATTTAATGTAATTCCACGCTTTTCCATTCTTCCCAAACATGGAGTGGAATTGGCACACGACCAGATGAATCCTATCCCACCTAATCCCTTCGCCCAAACTGACCCTTTAAGCATTTAGAGAGGATGGTAGAATAGTGAAGTTGTACGCATTTGGTACCATGTAGGATTTCTGTGGATTTTGAAATCCAGTACTCCACATTGATGCATACGTTTACCCGTGCCGTCCATCCATATACACCGTTTACATGTGACATTCTGGTTATATGTGTGTACAAGTGAACAACATCTGTTATGAATTTGGTCTGTTGATTACAATTCCATGGCCCACCAAAGATGATTTTGCTTAATCTAGTGTTTTCCTGTAGCAAATTTTTTATCCCAAACATGGGATTGGATGGCTACAATATCATGGTATTTCTAGACATGCAATCATTGTGGAATAATGACGTTAATCCCATCTAATACAATTCAATACCATTAAATTCCACATACCAAACATGCCCTAAGATCTCCTAAATATGCGTATATGAAATGAAAGTAATGAAAAGAACATTTGTATGTTCTTTCCGAGCATGGTTTGTGTTTTAGGTGCCAGATGGTGGGATTAGGCATTTGACTTTTTCCATCGTTCGTCCTTTATGAGCTTCCAGTTTATTCTTGAGGGTTCTGAAATAACCCTTGGAAGTATGTAGTGGGGATCTCTATCCCCTAGCTTAGGTTGTGATGACAGTTCTTGAAACATTGTGGTTATTATATCTTGACTTTAGGATATACATTCATTCTTGTGACTGAAACACCTTTCTCCTTTATTATTTTGTTCTCTTCTTCTCATTTTTTATAAAAAATTTTCGGTTTGTTTTTTTCTATACAGTTCTTATCCGTAACTCCCTTACGAGTTTTCGTCACATTCAGTTCTACCAGATGTTTTTTCCCATGCACCCTTCTCGATTTTTGTCACGACGCAAGTATTTGTTCTTGGCAGGTTTGCTCTTTTTCCCCGGCGCCCTTATAGGTTTTCACCAGGTCTATTGTGCATCTACTATTTTTACTCGAGGTGCCCTTGCAGGTTTTTACCTTGCCCATTTTATTGTGATAAGAATTTCTCCCATTGCTGGCTGACAAAAGCTTTAAGGTAGTGGGAGCTTCGGAATACGTTGCCCAATGTCAGGATCTTTTTTAAGGGTAGAGTATGTTGGTAAAGTTTGCCCTCATTTTTTTTTTTTCAATTCTGTTTTTGTATATATACACCCTTATTGTTTCTCGAGATTTGGGTGATTTGACTGGTCATTAATTTTTTATACATACATTGTCTTTTTATTATTATTATTATTTTTAAATGATTTTTCGTTGAGGGCAAGTAAAGGGAGGGATAAAATCCTGCTTCAGACAACTTCCTTGGCCTACCCACTAGCCACAATGAATCTCATCATTGTCGGCGTTGATTGGCTCAAGGAGATGTTCACCCTCCATATTGGTGAGGTGAAGCGTGCCTTCTGGGGGCACTTCTCGAACGATGAACAGGTCTTCCTAAATAAACTTAAATTTGCCCATTGGATCGAGCAAGTGAGGAGGTAGGATTTTCTTTATAATTATGTCTCCTACTCTAAATGTTCTTCTGTATATCCGCTTGTTGTATGCTTACGTAATCCTTTTCTAGTAAGTCTGGGAATGATATAGAGCTCGCATGCGCATTTCATCTTTCAAATATAATTGATCTTAATGAGCCTGTAGTCATTCTCCTCTTCCACTTCACTTTCCAACAATACGCATAGTAAGGGAATCTCTACTTCGAATGGTAGAACAACCTTCATTCCATATGTAAGCTTGTATGGAGTGGCGCCTATTGCGGTGCGTATGGATGTTCAATAAGCCCAAAGTGCGTACAGAAGCATTTCCAACTAGTTATGGTACGTTTACACCATTTTCTCGAGGATGCGAATGAGCATTTTGTTGGTAGCTTCAACCCCTCTATTTATCTACGGTTAGTACGATCTTGATCAATGCCTTTTGACTTTGAATTGTTCAAGAAAGTTGTCCACCTTTTAGTTTACGAAGGGTGTCCTATTATCTGTGATGATGACTTGTGGGATTCTGTATCGGTTGATGATATTATTTTATAGGAATCGTATCACATGTGATGCTACTATAGTAGTATAGGATAACACTTTCACCCATTGATGAAGTAATCGATTGCCACCAGGATGTACTCGTGGCGGTTGAATGCCCTGGGGGTGATTTTACCGATGATGTCAATGCCCCACAATGAGAAAGGCCTGGGTGTCATTAGGTTATATAACTCTAAAGCAAGCACGTGCATTCAATTTGCGTATTCCTGGCATTTAAAGCATGTCCTGACGTGTTGGCAATAATCGGATTCCATATTCAGTTAGTAGTATCCCAGTCGTAGGATTTTCTTGGCCACCTGTGTTCGTTCATGTGTGGGCCGCAGATTCTATCATGGACTTTAGACATGATTTGTATAGCTTTTACCTTGTCCACGCATCGCAATAAGACCTAATTGAAGCAACGTTTGTATAAGATACCGCAATTAATTATGAAATATGCGACTAGTCGTTGAATTGTTCGGTGGTCCATCAAAGTGATGCTTTTTGGGTATACTCGATTTTCCAAATATCTCTTGATGTCGATATACTAAGGATGTTTGTCAAGGGGGATTTCGACTTCTTCAATAAAATGTCGAGCTTCCTGAAGTTCGACTGTGAGTTCCCATTGGAGTGCTGCTTTAGGAATTTCTAACATGGATGCTAGTGTAGCCAAAGCATCTGGAGAGTAAAAGATTATACATACCCCGCTTCCTTTGACGTTATTGCACCATCTAAATACAAGGTCCACTCGTTTGTCTTTGACCCTTATTCTCCTTTGAGGAATAGGATGTCCTCATCAGGAAATAAGGTCTTTAATAGTTGGTAGTTAGTTATTGAGTGTGTTGCGAGGTGATTGGCCAATGCTTGTTTCTTTCTAGGTGACATAGGTAATGTCGAATTCAGAAAGCAACAATTGCCAATTTTCTATTCTATCAGTCAATTTCAGATTTTTGAATAGATGCTTTAATGGATCCATTCATGTGAGCAGAATGATTGGATAAGTTATCATATACTGACATAGGCATTGAGTGGTCCATACAAGGGCAAGCCATGTCTTTGTAATTGGAGAGTGTCTGGATTCAAAATCCTTGAGTAGGTCACTAAGGTAGTAGATCGGTTGCTCATTTTTTTCCGTATCATCATGGTGGCCAATGACACATCCTATGGCATCCTTCGCTATTGAGATATATAGTAACAACGGTCATCCATGTACTGGCGGGACTACTAGCTATGATGAATTTAATAGGTACTTCTTGATTCTGTTGAAGGCTTTCTGACAGTGCTCATTGCATTCCTTTGACATGTTTTTGTGGAGCAGCTTAAATATGGGCTCACATATAGATGTGAGTTTAGCGATAAAGTAATTGATATACTATATTTTGCCTAAGAAACCTCATATCAATTTTTCATTCTTTGGGGGTGGCATTTCGATGATTGCATTGGACTTCAATGCATCAACCCGAATGTCATCTTCGCTGACAATTAATCTAGGTAACTTACCCCCAGTTGTCCCGGAGACATACTTCTGTGGGTTGAGGCAAAGCTTGAATTTTTTAAATCGTTCAAAGAGCTTTTCGAGATCGTTAAAATGCCCTTCGATGCTTCAGAATTTGACGACCATATCATCCACATAGACTTCGAGTTCTTTGTTCATCATGTCATGAAAAAGTATTGTTGTGGCCCGTTGGTAGGTGGCTTCTGCATTCTTTAATCCGAATGACATGACTCGGTAGCAAAAAGTTCTCCACGGTGTGATAAATGATGTTTTCTCACGGTCTTCCATGACCAACTTGATTTGATTATAGGCAAAGAGTCCATTCATGAAAGTGAAAATTTTGTCACTCATTGTGCTGTCGACCAGAGTATCAATGTGGGGCAATGAGAAGTCATCCTTCGAGCTGGCCTTCTTAAGGTCACAGAAGTCAATGCACATATGGACCTTGCCATTATTCTTAGGCATTGGGAAATGTTAGCGAGCCATTCTCGATAGTTGGATACTACAAGGAAACATGCATCTTATTGCTTGATGACTTATTCTTGTATTTTTAGGATCCATTCTGGCATTCTTCTCAATTTTTGCTTAACGAGTTTAATTTCATGCTTCGTGGGTATACGATGTACAATCTTCGTCGAGTCTAGGCATGTTTATGTAAGAGAATGTAAAATTTGATGGCTATCGTTTCAAGAACTCGATCATCTTCTGCCTATCATTGGGAGACAAGGATTTCCTAATACTTACCTCCCGAGGAGTCTCGAAAGTTCTGAGATTTACTATTTTGCAACGTTAGCCTTTAAATCGGACTTATTGAGAAAATTCTCAAGTTCAGGAGTCGGATCATCATTTTCCACATCATTGACCTCTTTCAAAAACATGAGTTCGAAGTCTAGTTTTATGTCAAAGCCATAGATGTCAACTTTGGCTTCATGCAACTCTTCAGATGAGTGTGACACTTTATTGTATGTTGTTTTCAAAAAGTTTTTGGTTTTTTGGCATTTTGAGAATTTTTTTATGTTTTTGGATTTTCATTTTTTTTTTTTTTTTTTTGTGTTTTGAATTTGTCAAACATTGAGCAAGTAGGTGTTCTGGACCAGCATCTCTCCTGGCCTTGCTTGGGGTTCTAATGACTACTTGCAGGGGCCTTTTTTATCAGCACTTTGATATGTTTGGTCGGCTGATACAAGCGTTATGGGGACGATGAACTAAGAGCCTAACACCCCCTTCCCTCGAGAGGTAAGGCTCGAGAGTGCAATGGGTGGATCGTTTATATGGTGCCCAATCATCATGATGTCGCATGGACTGGGTTTTGATTCAACGTCAAACACGTCGGACCATTGTTCATTCCTGGTGTCATGAATCTCTTCAGGGTGTTGTAGTTCCAATGGAACCACTGTGGTGTTCCAATCATGGTGGGGCAACTCTTACCCCTTGCCTAGATGTTGCTTAGGCGGCTCTCCATGAGTGAGACCAGGGTTATAACTTGTTGGGCTAGAGTTTAGGTTTTGGCCTAGGTGGATGACTCCAATACTAATGAATTGCATTGGTGCGAAGGGAAGGGGATGATTTATCTCTTGACCTTTCCGCCTCCTCTTAGGGCCCGACTCATCTGGTTCTTCTTATGAAGGAATCTCATATCTCAGTCTCGCATTTCCTACTCTTTCTTGAACTTCAATTACTTTGGCGGTATCTTGATGCTAGAGCCAATAGTTTAAGATCTGGTGCTCAACTGGAGTAAAAATATAATTAGATTCCATAGGGCATATTACTAGAACATGATCCACTGCTTCAAATTGAAAGTTATGATACGAATTGCCTTTATCTAGCTGTCATGCATTAATAACTGAGATGTTAGGTTCCCCAATGTGGACTGTTTTTGTGGGGAAAAAGTTGTTCGAGGTTTGTAAAGATGGAGAGCACCTTATTCCCAAGGATGTAACTCTCTTGTGGAGAATTGACAGTATGGCCCCAACTTTGTGTAGCCAGGGTCATCCGTGGAGGAGATTGAGTGAGGGAATGTGTAACGCCCTGAAAATCGGGGGTCGAGTATAAACTCAACTCCCGAGTTCCAGAACATCACTTATGCAACAAAATGAATGATGATTGAATGTTGACTGTATTCGTGCATTGAACATGAGTGAGATTAAGCCAAAGCAGCATATCATACTCCAGAGACAGTTAAATTTGCAAGCGGAAGACTGTGATAGATAGATAAAATATATAAACTACGATGAGTCTCCAGAGTGTGATAAGATTACCAGGTTAAATAAATACAAGTGCAGTTTTAAAATATACCAAATGTGAGGAAGTGTAATGCCTCCTATCCCATGTACCATAGCCCCGTCAATACAATATCAGGTCTTCATCGACCTGCCAGAGAGATACAGATAGGAGAATTCCTCCTATCATCATAGAAGTAGTCCGGCTCTGCTTCACAAGCATCGCCATCACCTGAAATTCAACAAATCTGGTGGGTGTTCGGAACACCGTCCCGTAACGTGGGGGAGTGAGTGATCAACTCAGTGGAACAATAAGGCATAGGTTAACATGTTATCAATTCAATCAAGCAGTAATGAAAAGCAGTACAAATCAAACATTTCTAACTACTCTTGTTAAATGCAAAAATGATATGACATGATGCTGTATGCCCTTGCCAAACCACCCTCAAGCGACATCATCTTACGTTCGCGAATGCTTACTCCCTCAGTGCGCCACATCTACAAAGCACATGCGGTGCGATGATGCTCATGATTACCAAGTTTTATTAGTCCATTTCAAACAGCAGTATTGGGAAACTAAGGTACCTCCCTTGTATCATTCCCAAACATGATCCATTCTAGGGTCGTCAATCCTAGTTATTCTCATACGATGTTATGGTTTGAGAAGCGTAGTGAAGGCATCGCAAAGGGCTCATCACCCGTCAGCGCGGATACAGATCTCACCGTATGCGGCTCAATTGCTGGCCGTCAGCTCGAGTACAGGTCTCACCGTACTCGGCTCAATCACTAGCCGTCAGCTCAAGTACAGGTCTCACCGTACTCGGCTCAACTCACACTCTAGTTGCTGTGAAAGACTCGTGGCCAATCACAGACCCTTGGAGTGTATTCGATGATACCACGGAGGACTCGTCGCCCGTCAGCACGAGCACAGATCTCACCGTACTCGGCTCTCGCCGAAGTATCGACAGCTCGAATACAGTGTCCCATACCACCATATTCGGCTCACGAGTTGATTGCGCAATGGTCACTACGGGGAGGCACATGGCCCCAGCGTAGGCCGACAGCTCAACCACGGTGTCCCATACCACCATGCCCGGCTCATGCGACTTAGCGGATCTAGGTACCATGGTTAAACGGGGATCGCCACTGGTAAGTTTGGTACCCTAGGTTCAAGCAGAGTAGCGACCAAACAGGGTGAACATGCATAAGGCAGATCGGGTTACTTGATGAGCTCGACTAGCACGATCGCCCGTTGAGCTGCACGACATGAAGTGCAAAAACAACTCGTGGTGGCCTAGCCACTGCCGACAGGCAACGCACGACTCGAGTTCGTCGAACACATCCCACGTGGCAAATGAATCTCAGCCACGAGTTCAATCCCGTTACCGATTGCCTGGACTATAATCATAGCCCCAAACACAATCAATTACAGAGATATAAAGCAGTAATAGATCAGGATTCAAATCATACAATCAGTCTGGTATTATCCGTTTAGGGCTGCCAGGGCTGTTGCACGCACTCGTTGCTCCGCTCCCCCATCACCCATGACGGATCATACAACGTAAATATAGATTAAACATATGCATCACATAGTTAAAATCATAAAGCAGTTGAGCATGTATGAATCACAACACAAGCATGAGTTTGTACATGTTCAAATCCAATCACACAACTATCAAAGGAGATCATACACATAGTGAAAAGAGGTTGAGAATCATAACTCAACACCCTTATATATTACAATTTGCTAACTACTACACATTCAGACATTTCAAGAAACACTTAAACAAACATACATCAACATACATGACATATGTCGATCACATAGGCATTAGGCCAATCCTTTTGCTAGGGAGTTGCCCCAATCATAACACGCGTACACCCACGACGGATAGTCATGGCAAGCAGGAATCCAAGTTCCATATCCATTCAGTCATTTCCACAAACACTTGGGCCACACATTTTAGCATATATAGTGTATACTGGCTGTGTGTGGCGTGATTTAGGGCAAATCCTTTCGTCAAAGGGATATCGCCATTACAACAATCATATATCCATGACAATTAGTCATGGCGAGCACGAATGAGAATGCTATACTCATTCAGCCATTTTCACAAACACTTAGAATACACTATTCCAACATACCTAGTGTATGTTAGCAAACATGTATTAGGGCTATTCTTTCGCTAAGCGGTTATTTTATCCGCGTATACCATATTCATACAACAATTAATCATGACAATTATATTTCCAAAATCCGCACGTATGCGGAATTTCTAAAATACGCAATTTCAACATACATGACATTTACACATGAACATGTATTTTTTGCGATTCTTTTCGCCAAACTAACATTTTATCCACACATGATATAATCAAACATTAAATAAACATGTCAAACATTTTCCCAAGAAAAATACGTATACGGTATTTATACGTATATCTAGAGTATGTGAAAATCCATATTCTTTATCGCTAATCGAAACAGGAAACGGAAAGCACTTTGTACATGTGCATTTGCATACAGATCATGAATCTATCATTATCTGACATTGAAAGCGTTGAAAAACGTAACTTATACGCTTAAAGTCCGCACCTTTGGTCGTAGAATCGTAACGGAGACGATAGGTTTGCTAAGCTTCCGTATACGGGAGTTTGGCAACCTAGAGAACGAAATAGGTTAGCTATTTCACAACCTACAACCACCCAAGCCCCAAATCAGATTAGGGTTAGGGTTTATTACCTAGAAATGACGCCGGAATCGCCGGAAAAGCGTCAAGAAGGATGCGGTGGAGCATGGATAGCAGCAGGGAAGGACGGCAGGGAGATTCTCCCACTTCTCCCTCACTTTCTCTCTTTTCCCTCTCTCAAATCCAAATTCGTATGGCTGGAATGGGAGAGGGGTTTTAAGGTCCTTATATAGCCTAAAACTTCACCAAAATAGACTCCTGTTCAAAGGTTACTGCTAATATAGGTATTTCGTCACTTTTCCAGCTCAAAAGAGAGGTTCTGGTGGCCCTCCTTGAGCCAAACGTCAGACTTAAGCTCACCACACATGGATCTATGAGGGATTACGTTTTCGACTCGAACGGATTCCCAGATCGCACGTGGCGGACCACTTTCAGTTCAACGGTCAGTGGGCCACGATCCGAAATTCCAAGTACATGTAAATGTTCCTGAAATTTTTCCTGATCCGAGGGTGTAATTTGGTCTGATTCTGACGGTCAGGTTGCTTAATACTGATGCCCAAGCGAAAGGTGCCAGATCACTATTCCAGATATTTTATTTCAAAGGAATAGTGTTTTTCACACACCCTCGCTCCGGATCAAAATAAATGACTGTGGGACATCGGTCGGAGCTGAATTTTGAGATGATTGTCAAGCCCAGTGGGGCGGTCCTAGTTCCTTAGCTTCGTGTTAATCGGACTCCCGATGTGCGATCAAGACCTCATACGAAGTTTCGTTTCAGTCCCGAGAGCAGACGGGTAATGAATTTGGCTCTAGACTTTAGGGTAACCTAGAGTCACTAATTCTGCAAGTTTTGGGTCTTGCAGATCGTATTTAAAGCGATCCCAACGGATTTCATGGCTAATCGAGTTTTGCACTTAGTTAACTTTGTTAAATTTCTAAAGGATTTAATCCTAATTGTTTTCTGGTTGAGATGGTACTTAGGCCTTTGCAGTTGTATATAAAGTGATCCAAGTTTTACTACTTAGCTAGTTTAAGATAGTGTCTAGGGCGAAAGTGCTTTGAAAAATTGAAAGCACAAGGTAGTGAAGGGTGGGATTTGTGAAGAAAATGGTTTAAGACGGGATTTAAGGCTTTGAATTGACCGTTTGAAAAGTTAATCAGGTGTTAAGATTGACCCAATGCCTAAGGATGTCTAATCCCAGGTTGGCAAAAATCCGGGATGTTACAGAATGTCCAAGACCTTAAAAGTGATGGTGTATGTACGTCTGTACCGATTTGTAACTCAATGTCAATCTCTCCCTGTTCTTGCCTTTGAGAGTGATCAAATGCTATTACATTCATATTGTTTGGTTTAAACATGGATGGTTTCAATCCTAAATATAGAGTAATCCGAAGTGGACAGACATTCAAGCTCAAACCATTGTCAATTAGTACAAGCGAGATACTGCAATCCTTATGACAAACTGTTATGTTTAATGATCTCCCATGTTCGCGGCCTTCTGGTGGTAGTCATCATCAGAAAAGGTGGTAGCTCGGGGTACAAGGAGCTGGCCTATCATATGCGAAACTATTTCAGGTAGTACTTCCCGAGAGATGTTCACGTCATGCGGAGTCTTAACAAAGATCTCTCGGTGTGTTTGTGATGTACAAAAGAGTTTTCAAATGGATATTTGGGCTGTAATGGTCTTAAGTTAGGCCGCCACATTGTATGTGGTGTCAGTTTTAGATGTCGTCCCGTCCAAAGGTCTCTTAGGATCTTCTTTGGGTCATTTTCTTCGAAAGCACCTCCCATTAGGATTTATATTTTCCACCTCAAAGCATTCTGGGTAATGTTATGGGACCACCTCACTGTCAGAAATTGGTACCACAATTCCTTGAAGAACCAAAGGAGGTGGGGATTCAAGAGGCGATGATGGGTTAGTGAATGGAGTCATTGGTTTGATTGTGGGGTTGGAGGTGTCCTCAGGATTATCAGGAGTTGTGTAGGAAAGCTTTCCTGGACTGACTGGGTGGACTTGGCAAATTCATGCGGTACGCAGTCGGGGAAGGGTGTCCTTCCTATATGAAAGTTGTGGATGATATGGGATTTGATTGGCGATGGGGGAATGTTCTGAGGCCTTCCCCGTAAGGACCGCTGGCTAGTGGGTCCTTGACTGGTGGTAGTTGTTGGTTGGTACGGATGTATGGACTCTTCCTTATAACACTAAGGGTTAATCCCATGTCTGTTGCATGTGGTAGAGAGGGCTACTGCGTGGCTCTAGAGCCTTCCCTTGGAGGATCAATGGAGGTGGGGGTGGTGCCCCTCGTAAGATGAGTAGGGGAAATTCTCGGTCATAGCTTATGGCTGAGCTTGCTTGAAAGACATGGGGGAGGTAGTCTCCCTAAATGGGGCCACCCAATGCACTGGGTCCCACTTGATGTTGTGGTAGACAATTCTTGAGTATGTTAATAGGGTTAGCAACAACGGTTTTAGGGGTAGCAATCGTGATTTTCTTCTAATTTATCAGATTTTGGACTGTGTGTTTTAAAGAAAAATAAGGTTCTGTTGTGTTTGGTGGAATGCACAATACTCATTTTCATTGTAGTTCAGAAGTAATGGGTTTAACGAAGGCCTAGGTTGGAGAGGTGTCAGGAATTGCCTCTGGACCAATGTAGTCATAAAGTTGATGTATAACCGAGTTAGAGGGGTGAAATGCATAGGTGTTTGTGCCACACCCGTCTGTCTATTTTGATTTAAGTATCATGGATTCCACCTAGGTGGCGGTTGTTGTGGTTATGAATGTTGTTGTCCTTGTTGAGGAGCGATTGGTACCCCTTGTGTTGAAGCAACGACATTGTTGGTTTTTGTTGAGCGAAGAGAGGCCATGTCCCTATTCGTAGCTTTGTACATGTCTACCTTTTATTCGGGTTTCACTTTCTATGCAGGGGTAAACTGGTGGGGCCATGGTGCAATTGTATCGGCTCTTATTCTGGCTTTCACTTGTTTCATTGAATGGAACAACTGGGTAAAATTGGCGTACGGGTACGAGATCAAATACTCTTATATATTTGGATTGGCCGAATGGATAATTATAGAGATTTGCTCTTCTTCATCGATGGGCATTTTCATTCGTGCGGCCATGGACCTCCATTGCCCAACATATGCCGAGAATGTCTCATCGTTCCTTTGCCTGAGGGCTGCCAAATTTGACCTTTGAGGCGCTGCATTTAGATTGTATGCAAAGCGATTTATAAATGCTTGGGACAATTGTTCCCATGTTTTGATCTAGTGATAGTTGAGAGACATGTACAATCTAAAGCATCGCCCCTTAGGGAATTTCTAGAACAAACGGATCAATGCTTCATCATATCCTGCCACGGTATTAAGTTCGCCACAGAAAGCCGGCTTTAAGTGTGAGGTAGGGCACCCTATGTCATTGTAAAGTTGAAATTTGGGTACTTTGAAGTTTGCAAGTACGTGGCATCGAGGAAGAGATAGATCCATAAACTTTGTGGATGGAAGTTCTATCCCGTGTTGCTTCTGAAGCTCGTTTTGCATGGCTCGTAGCCGATTCTCAAAGTGTTCTTGAAGTCGATTGATTTCATTTGGTGGGGAAGGAGGAGATCATGCTCCTTGCGGAGCTCGATTAGCATCTTCTTCATAATGGTCGATTTAAAGCCATTCTCAACAATGATGTACAAGAATAGTAAGTTGATGTTGTGGTTGACCAAGTTGAAATTGAAACAAATTCCATTAGGGGGAGGCTGTTGGAATTAACTAGATTGAGACTGACTAGAATACGCAAGCTAAAGCACTGGTTGACTCCCATTAGAGGGAGAAAAGTGGAGAGGGAACTAGCCTTCTACCAGTATCTGCCATTGATTCCCATTTTGGGGAGGTGTGTCAGGGTTTAAATTGTTGTGATTTGGAGGTTTTGAAAGTGAACATGGTTCCCATTAGGAGGACTTGGTTAGAATTGATTGATAGTTGGGTCAAAAAGGGCCCCCATGGATGCTAAGTTGTTGTATATGTGAATGGATGTGCGACCCCTGCCTGGAGAAGGCGAGTTATGAGGTCTTCTGGCCTTTTCAAGTTGAGCACTAGATTAGTTATCGAGGGAGTGGACATGGCCAGTTGAGAGACTTGCGATCTTGGTGAGTCCAAAGGAGTCGGAGGATTATCTCTTTGGACTGACATTGCTGTTGTGCCTGGGTTTGGGTAATGTTTTGGCAGGTGTATGATGGCAATATAGGGCGATAGATCTGTAACTAATTTTTGGGCACGATGGTTATAAAATGGTTCACCCTCCTTTTTTTTTACTTTTAATTCACTGGTTTGTCTTTCTTTTTACCCTTTTAGTTTGCTCCTTTTTCCTTTTTATGTTTCTTCATTTTTTTTCTTAGTTAGCTAAAGCTGAAAGTAGAGTGCATGATATATACGGCAGGAAGAACCAGTATACACTAGAAAGTAGAATATAGATAAATGTGAACAGTGAGTATTGGAGTATAGAAATAGAAATAGGACCGGTGTGAACTAGAATTGTCGGCGGGTTAGTGGGTTAGGAAGTGAGGACCACTATGTACTGGAATATAGGATGGTATCAGGACCAGTATTACACTGGAGCGAGCCAAGTTATGAATTTTTCAAAGAAATTGGAAAAAAAACTTATGTTTCAAGTTAGACCTAGACTAGTGGGGCTGACCCCACCTTCCCCAGCACAATCATCATTCTGTGAATGCCCACGTGCATCACGATCTTCCCGTCCCCCCCGACATGGTCCGTCGCGAGGAAAAAATGAACGAAAGCCCATGCGCCCCGTAACTCTTTTGGGGCAATGCCCAAGTGTAAATGATCAGCTCAGTTTGGTTTTATTTCCTTTGTTATGTAATGGCTTTCCAAGGTGGGTGGAGTAGCACGTTTGGTTAAGGTGTTTCAAAGTCGCCATTAGTTAAAACAAAGCTTTAAAATCTACAGCTAGCTAGAATTCATAAAATCACTATCAGAGCAAGAAATTTAAGAATTTTCGATTTGAGTGATTCCTGCATTGGTCTACACTTCGGATATTGTAAGGACCTTAGTTGCAGAAAAGGAATGAATTAGACACCTTTTCCACTCGTGCACTTATACAATCTCTTCTTTATGAATTGTGTTGAACCTTGCTAAATACACTCGGCTTAATCATATAGAGACAAAGCCTTTAGGTTGAGGAAACTATGAAAAAGAAATAAGTGAGGAAAGAAATAAAATAGAAAGAATTGTCTTAAAAATACGGTGGAAAATGGAAAATCAAAAACTTTTTTTAAAAAGAAATAATCGAACATCCTCAATTATAACCATAATCACTTGAGTTGCTTAGATAATCGACTATTATGAAATTTATCAGGGGATTTACACCACCTTGACTCTCAGGATGTGTTAACATCTACTACTGCCTCCGGTGTAAGAATTTATAGACGAAAACCAGCGGCCTTTCCTGGACAGCTGGTTTGGTATAGCTTATAGCTTGTTGGTGAGAGGTGTAGGCTATAGATTGGAGGTGGCAGAGTAAGGGGGCTAGTCTCAGACAATCAATCCAAATTAACCATCTGATGTCGTGCAGAAAATCCAGAGTTTAGAGGCTTTTACATCCTGTGGCCAGGATCTGCCAAGCAGTTTTTATTCTGGCCTCTTTTTTTATCTTACATATCATTTGTAGGTGATGGAGAGTTTGGGCTATTTGATCAAGCGATCCAAACCATCTGATGTTCTGCTAGTCGCCCAATTTTATGGAAGTATGGCTAAGATGAGAAGTAGGTACCTCTTGTAATTGTAATTGGGTGTGGTGTCTACGAGGACTTTAATAAAATGGAGATGCGGGTCATGTGGAAAAGATGCGTATGATCCTTGTCGTCCATTGATGGCCACACGATCATGCAAAAATAGACGATTAATAGATTAGATTAAAAATAGTGGGTCAGGTCGAAAAGATGTGTCAGATCCTCGTTGTCCATTGATGGCCACACGATCATGATAAAAATGGACGATTAATAGGTTTAAAAATAAAAATAAAAAAATAATAAAAAATGGAGATGCGGGGTATCGATCCCCGTACCTCTCGCATGCTAAGCGAGCGCTCTACCATCTGAGCTACATCCCCACCGTTGTACTATGGCATATTTAGTTGCTATATATGTGAATTTATAAATGCACTGTCCGTACCCTCATGCACTGGCAGTCATCTGATGAGTGTACTGGACTGATTTATGAACTTCAAAACATCCACTATGGGCGGGCCCCATCAAATGGTTGGCCGTGATATAGTCACGTTTGCCATGATTCGAACTTTCACCTCTGCCAAAGGCAAGAGTGGATTGAGTATTAAGTAAACTCTGTGGGGCCACCATCATGTACGTATCTTATCCATGCCGTCCATCCGTTTTACCAGATTATTTTATATCATGAGATCAAAATTTACACATATCCAAAGCTCAAGTGGACCACACCAGAGAAAACAGTGAGAAATGAATGCCTACCGTTGAAAACTTCTTGGGGCCAGAGAAGTTTTGGATCAAGCTGATATTTGTGTTTAGCCTTCATCCATGTCTCTGTGACCTTATGACCATGTTGGTTTACAATGTAGGCCGTAGGAAGGTTTTAACGATGGACATCATTATCATCATTGTTTCCTGTGGTGTGGTCCACTTAAACTTTGGATATGGTTAAATTTTTGGCCCATAGTTTAAAATAATCTGTTAAAATGGATGGACGGTGTGGATAAGATACACGCATCATCGTTTCCTGTGGTGTGGTCCACTTAAACATGTGATGGTCCACCTGATGGTTGGATCAGCTTTATTTTTTAGGTCTTCCCATTTCTTGTTTGAGAAACCATTCTGGACGGGTTGGATTAAGTACAAAAAGTGCAGTGGGTCCCATACGAAGAATTGTAGAATAACCCTTTTCTACTAATGATGTAGACGAGATGACCTCAATCAATCCACCCAAAATTTCCTATAGGAAATATAGAGAGAGTATATACAACTGGTTGTATCCTAGGGTTACAATACACCTAGTTTCCTTGGACAGTTGGGACCGTCCAACCGTTCATCTGGACCGTCCATTCGTATCATCCCACTGAATAGATGCTACAAGTTGATGATTGGACGAATTCTTCTCCCAGTCAAACTAGACTTGGACCGGCCTGATTTTTTGGGGGTCCCATTTTCATGGTGGGCCCCAGATAGCTCCTAAAACTGAACCAACGTCTTAAGGTGCAACCATTTGTATGAGATTGATTCCCAAACATACAATCAAAATTGGGAAAAGATTGTTGGCTCCCATGCGCACATCTGCTACCATCCAAGAGTTGGAGGTGGGAATCTCAACACTAACTTCAAATGGACTTCTGATAGTAGCAAAAATCAAGTGGGGTATGTCTTTATTTTTTTTTTTTCATTTCATGAGAAGAAATTCAAGCCGTCCAGTTATTGGACACATCTGTGTTTTTTTTTTTTTTTTTTTTGTGAAGGCAAGAAATAAGCTTATTACCAGCAAAAAGTGCCAGAGGTCCCAAAAATTACTATGAGAGAGAACACAAAGCAAAGAGGAATGGAGAAAAAGAGCCCTAGCTTAAGGTAGGGACAAAACAAAAAACACCCATACATCATATTAGAGGAACATAAAGAAAAAATAGCCCACACCCCAGATGAAAGAGAGAAGAAAACAAAAGGATTTAGCCCACATTGGATGAAATTGCCCATGTGATCAGCTGGAGGCTTTGTTTTTTGGTATGAGTGAGCTGCCGTTTCGTAGCAGTATCAGTGTCAACCATCACCATTACATGTTACAGGGTTTAAGAGCCATTACAGAAAAAATAACCCCTAATTCCATAATGGCCCATAATAATTCCTTATGGAGCTGATACAGTGTTTTTTTTTTTTCATTTTTAAAAAGGGAGACTCTAACAAGTGTTAGAACCCATGTCATAATGATAACAGTGATGGCTGTTACAGCCACTTTACGTTGGTCTAGATAGCTGAAGCCTAAGGTAATTTTTACTTGGACATTTTAAGCCCTTTATTGTCTTTTTTTGCAAATGAGTCCATCCCAGCAGCAGAATCTTAAAACCATGATACTGAAAACTGCAATTGAGTTTAGCAGGCTCCACAGCTGATCTATCCCCTGGGTTGAATATATCTGATTCAAAGGTAATATTCCAAAGCATTCTTTCATGGCCTAAGCTATTAGGCTGAACAAAATAAAGACGAGATTTCTTGAAAAGCAGAAGCATCAGCCAGGTTGACTCTTGCTTGCTGTGTAATGTAGCTGTACAGATATAAAAATACGTCTTTGTAAAATTTAAGAAAGGGTAAATGTTTTCCTGAAAATGTTAAACTCAGTTTACTTGGGGAAAGTCTGAAATTTGTTAGGCTAATATTGAAAATTTTAGGGAAGTTTTTTTTTTTTTTTTTTTTTTTTTTTTTTTTTTTTTTTTTTTTTACAGATGTAAATGTGTCTGGGAGATTTAAACCATTCATCAAGTGGGCCACATGATGCAGGGACTGGCTTAAATTTTGGGCCACACTATAGTAGCCGCTGGTAAAAGATTTGGAGCAACTTACAAGCAGAATTCAGTCACTCCAAGAACGATGTTGTTTAATAAAGGGATGTTTACAGAAAACTACCTTACCTAGTATAGAATTTATATTTTGATACATTCTGTTTAATCTAAGTAATTATTATTAGATTACTTTCTGTTAGATTACTTAATAGCTGCTCCGTTGAACCGTGGACGAAAGAGGCCAGTGGATCAGGTGAACCTCACCATGATGTCTACGTGAAATCCACCCTGACCACCAGGCACATCACGCCCTGTTAGGCCAAGAGCCCAAAACTCAGCGCTATTCTTCATTCATGTGGACAACACGATTGGAAAAAGTGTATAGGCAACGCCCACCCTCCAAACTGTTTCCCTTGGTGTGAGCCACATGAACCACCATAGGCTTGATTTTTGGACCCAGGTTTAAACTTTAGTGTGGGCATCTAATGGTACAAGTGGATTTCATATAATCATCACAATGGGTCCTGTAAAAATTAAGGGAGAACGTCTCTCTCCCAACTATATTCTTTGGTAAGGCATACCTAATCACAGGTCATACTGATTTTATGACCCTAGATCTAACGTGGAATTTAGGTGGGAGTGGATTTCGTGTAAACATTACAGTGGGACAATAAAAAAATCAAGGGAAGGCATCCCTGGAAATAATAGTTTTCATAAAAAATCGAGGGAGGGCATCCCTGGAAATATGTTTTTTTTTTTTTTTTCAAATAGGAGCTGCCGTGATTTTTTTCAGGCCCTAATGTAATGTAATGTGTATGTGAAATCCACTCCGACCATTAAATGTATAATCCCACATTAGGTCCAAGGCTAAAAAATTAGGCTAACCTATGATTTAGGTGGGCAGCAACATTAGATGTCAAGCCAAAATTTAGGCCTAAGGCGCAAAAAGCAGGCCCATCCGTGAATCACGGTGGTCTACAACAAGAGAATCAGATTGGATGGAGGGTGTGTGTTACTACAGACTATTTCAAATCATGTGGTCCACCAAAATCACGGATAAAGATAAGTTTTGAGCCCAGGACCTAATAAGGGGGTGATGAACTTGCTGGTTGGGGTGGATTTCACATAAACATCACGGTGGACCCAGTGTAATGATCTCATCTGGTTTACTGCACTAAAAAATGGGTCTTCTGATGGTGGCCTATACTCTTTTCTACCTTCCGTTTGAGGGACACTAATCAGATGGTCAATGTGTGTGGTCCTACCAGTGAGATATTATTATCTGGCCAACCACGGTGGCACCCACAAAATGAATGGTCTGGATCAATGTTAGCTTTGCCATGTCATGGATCTGGTTTCAGTGGGTACAACAGATGAACAGTCCAGATCATACACATTCATGCCACATGCACAGCATATGAAACAAAAGTGCTTCAACTAATCTGGATATTTGTGAGGAATTTCTACAAACACCTCTCTTAATGTACATAATTCAACAACATTATCATTGCTTTCGTTTTTGTTTTTTATTTTTTTTGGAACATTTAGATCTTTTATTAAACATAGCCGAAGATAAATCTATGGCTAATTACAACAACGATGCCCGGTACAAAGAGGAAAGAATAAAATCAACAAAGGACTCAAGACCCGAAGCCCCTCCATGACATCCAACTCAGCTCTTCTAAACACCTCCGACACCGACCCACTCCAGTATTCAAAAATATCGATTAGGCATGTTAGGAAAAAAAAAGCCTTTAATGGACCCCAGAGTCACAACATTATCATAATTCCGACAAAGAATTCAAAACAGGCTGGTTACTCAGTATTCTGGCTTCCGGTTACATTACCTTCTACCAAGTCATGTAGCTGCGGGATTGGATGCCCCAGCCTTAACTGGATACTCACACCATTTACATTAGGAGCAACCTTCAAAATCTCATTTTCGACTTCTTTAGCCACCGCCATAGCATTCCTTCAGTTCCAACATGTGAATGAAGAGACAAAAGATGCCAGTTTCAGCTCAATCGCAATAACCGAAATGAAATGGACTATGCCTGTGGAAGTGTGATTTACCGGATCAACATGCATGGAGGCATGGACACCTGAACTTCGAGCAGAATCTTCCCTTGTAATAAGTGGTGTGTTATGCGCTCAACTTTCATTTTCTGAAAGACCATTCGAGTTCTGTAGTTTATCAATGTAAAAGGGGAGGAAAAAAGGAAGAAGAAGAAACCCTGCCCAATATAAAAGCGCAGAAACTTCCAAAACACAGGACGCTGTTATCAGAATAAATAAACTAAGAGCCTGTTTGGGTGTCCCCCAAATTGGGATTCGTTTCACTCTCTGTGGAACCAATCTGTCAATCATTTGGGCAGCTCAGAAAACAGGAACCACATTAGGTCAGTTCCCCCTTTTCCCTTCTTTATCGTCCCAGATTGTAGCTGGAGTACTCATACTCCATTTGCCACCACAAGGGAAACCTCCAAACTCACCCTAAGGGCCCATTTGGATGCACCCTCAAAAGGGCCTTTCTGGCAGCTAAATGCCGTTTTTAGCCAAACTCCATTTTTCTAGTGCGTTTGGATGAACTTTAGCAAACCCCTGTCTGGTCTCCACTCGTCGAAATGGGCACTCAAAAATCCCACTCACCAAAAACCAATCGATTTGAGTCGACAAAACTGTCGAATTAGAAAAAAAGGGATTTGCGGAAACCCCTTTTTGCAAAAGATATGTCCAAAGAAGCCATCTATCTTCTTAATGCATCAAAACAAATTCTAAAAGATCTTTGACAGTTATCTTCTTCAGCAATTACCTATCTCAACAAAAGAAAACCAAAGTGTGATTCAAATCTACTTCAGCATACAGCCCCCGGAATTTATCAAAACATATGAAAATAGATTATACAGCACTTGGTGAGCTTTGCATTGCAACAAATTCCTCCTTTTTGCTAAATGTGCAAGGCTGAAGTGCAGTGTCAGGCATGATCAAGTTGGCATGTGAGCAGTAAACATTTATATGTGATTCCCTGCTGTTATTTGCAACCAACTACTAAAGCATGTCCCTTCCACTTTTGGTCCTTTGATGATACATGTCTGTCTTGGTTTTAAACTTTTAGGCTGCATTTCTTACCTGATACAAGGGAAGTCTGTGTGTGTGTGCACACGTGCACTTGCCCAGCCTCGTGCTCAAAGGAATGGCCCTCCATGACCCTCCTTTGCTTGTGCTTGTTTAGGGTTAGTAGTTAGTACTAGGTGGTACCACGTTGCCATACAAGCATTGTCAAAACCTCTACCACAGCCAGTTCTAGAGCCCAGGTAAAAGTGGAAGGTCCATGTCCAATGGGTGGCTGATTATAGAACTTTTGCCAACTACCATTTAAAAGTCGACCCCAATTTTGCAGGTGATGATGATTCAGAAACACTATCACATTGTAAGAGCAAAGCCCGAATCATGTCCAATAAAGTGGACGTATGATAGTCATTCAAATTTCATGATAGAGGAATCTAACGGGAAAAAAAAAACACTATCTTAGTAAATAAATCAAAGATTGAAGTTTCTAGCATTTCAACTAAGTTGACTACGATTTAGTTCAATTGACTTACTGGATCATCAATTGAAGGGATTGAATATGGTCTGCATTCACCACCATTTTCAACAGGGTAATGACCTGTCCACTGTACATGTTGATGCAGGTACAACAATTTAAACCATCAAAATTGTGGGCCCTAACACGGATGAAGCATAGGCCAAACTGAAAATGATTGTATGATCTTAATCATTTGATTTTTCCCACTGAATTTGTACCATACATTATTATCATAATAGCCTTGTCCCAGCTATTTGTGCTCAGCCTAATTCACATGATTGTTTGGCAAAAGTTCAAAAACTTGCTGCTAACCTGACGTCAACCCTCTTTTACTGGGTGGGGGACTGGCTGGCTCATCACTATAGGGAGGAAAAATGCAATTTGGACCATGAATTAATTCATTTGCATTTGTACATTTATGGTTGCTATTTGACAGCTAGAATCAATCAATTGTTGCAATTTTCATGCTATGCTCCATCCACAAGCATTCCCATAATTTGGACAATCTAGATGAATCATGTATACCCTATGGCTAGTGGAGGATACACTGCCATTTAAAGTTAATGCTATGGTTTTGTCTTACATTGTCTAAGGAGAGGAATAGTTGATGAGGTCAAATTTAGTCCATCATCATCAAAGTAGCCTCAGCTATTTGGAGTTGGCTTTACAAATCCTATTTTGCCAGTCAAATCCTATATAAGTCAACCAGCCTTCATATCCCTTCTCACCACCTCAAACCAAGTCCTTGTAGATCCTCCTCTCATCCTCTTTTTAGGCCCTTTAACCTTAATCAATGTTCTGCTACTGACTAAATCCGTGTTTGGCCTTAGTCACATAAATCATCTCAATTATTTCCCCATCGTTTATCTCCTATGAAGGATAGGGCCTTAGATAGGATTCGACTGGTGAAATAGGATTCATTACCTACCTAGTCTTCCCACATTCATCTCAGCATCCTCATCTTTAGAACACTCAATCTCTACCTAATTTGCTTGTTGTAGCATAGCTGACATAGGATATGTTGTAGCATTTGAACCATATAGCATAGCTAGTCAGATAGTTGTCATGTAAATATTTTCCTTGGGAGTTGGACATGAAACAATCACATAGCACTCTAAAGTCACATCTCCACTTCACCCATCAAACTCTAATTTTATAGGAAAGACTTCCATTATTTTCCAACACTTTTGTATAATAGAGCCAAGGTAATGAAACACGTCACCTTGAGGAATCTCTTGACCATCAATTTTAACTAAAGCTCACCTTCATAGCTGTTATTACTAACGCTGCATTCTAAATACTCCATCTTGGTTATCCAAAATTTTAAGCCTGTAGCCTAGACCCTTCCTCCAAACCTCCAATATGCCCCATATCTAGTCCCGCCAACAAAAATTGTCTCTGCAAACAACAAACATTGATGCTCATCATCCTAGAAACTATCAGTTAATTCACAATAACAAATGCAAAACGATGAGGTTTAATGGTGTCCCCTGATGAAGACACACTACTATTGGGAACTCATAAATTTCACCAAAGTAGTTCTCACTTGTAACAACAACCACATACATGTCTTTGACAACATCAATATATCCTCCTAGGACCCCTTCCCTCATTCCCACCACAGAACCTCCCTATATGCTCTATCGCATGCATTCTCCAGATCTCTCAAAACCATGTGCAGATTCTTCCCTTTATTTACTTTTCCATCATTTGTCTGAGTAGAAAAATAATTTGAATTGTTGATCTCGTTGTCATGAAGGCGAACTGATTTTCTGATAAACTTGTTTCTTTTTCTTTCTTTTTTTCTCGCTCCCTTAGTTCCATTACCTCTCCAAAAGCTCCATAGGGTGACTCATAAATTTGATTCCCCGTGGTTCACGCAACTTTGTGCACCTCTTTGCTCTTGTAAATAGGTATCATGATGCTTCTCAACACTCATCTGACATTTTCATTGCCTGCAAAATTCTATTAAAAGACTAGTTAATCAAACTATTCTGAGTTCAACCAGTATCTCCCACACTTCTAGCTATGTCCTTACTTTGCCACTATTAAAACTATATTTACTTCCCAGATCTCTATGATAGTACACATGCTCCCAACCTCCAAAGGCCTGGGACCCATTGTTTCATCCCTGTGCCTGCCTCTTCATTCAACAACCTTTGAAAGTAACCTCTCCATCTCTCCCGAAACTCATCATCTTTAATCAAGACCCTCGAATCCTCACCCTTAATGCATCTAATGTGGTTTGTCTTTACTTTTCCTCCCCACCTATTGCTAGTTTGTAGCTGTCCCTTGTAGCTCTCCCTCTCTAACTCCCTCCCTCACAAAAAAAAAGGTCAACTAGATAAGAATTGTTGGCTATAGGAAGCATAAAGGAGAAACTAGCAAAAGAGAAACACCTGTTAGTAAACAACAATCTAAAAATAAGCAAAGTGATACCTCGGAGAATTTCGATGAAAAAATACTGGAAACGATGCCTTCAGCATCTTCTTGCTTTGGGAAAATGTTCGAATTTTGGCAGGCTGCTCCATTCAAATTCTTCTGGTCTGATATAGTTGGGGAACATTGTGAAAGAGCAGGATCTGAAGAACCATTTGGAAAAAAAATGACAAAATATTCAAAAAAGTCAGTGACAAGGAAAAGAAAACCTTCAATAAGATAGAAAACAAAGGAAAACATATGTTAAATTAAATGAAAAAAACAAGCCATCATCATCATCACCATAGCCTTATATCAACTAATTGGGGTCAGCTACACGAATCCTGCTCCACCATGACACTTTGTCAAGGACCATATACTCAATCGAACATAGGTCAACGAGTCTTTTCTTACTACATCCACCCACACTTCCTTTTAGGCCTTCCCCTTGCCCTTTTAAAGCCTTCAACTTGTACCCACTCCTCCTAAACAGTGCAGTTTCAAAATTAGATGGTTCACCTCTTGACATAGACAGTATCTATTTATAAGTTACACCTGTACATAAACATCATCATCATCAACTAAGCCTTATCCCAATTAATTGGGGTCGGCTACATAAATCCTATTCCACCATACCACTCCAAGGGTCATAACTTCGGTTAGACCATAGGTCAACAAGTCTCTTCTTACTACCTCCATCCACATCCTCTAGGGCCTTCCTCTTGCCCTTTTAGAGCCTTCACCTTCTACCAACTCACTCCTGATAACCAGCGCAATTCTCGGTCTCTATTGCACATGACCAACCATCTAAGGGCCTTTTTTTTTTTTTTTTTCAAATTACACTCGTAAATGGCTGGAAATGGGTAATGATTACTTTCCACTTTACTTCTCATACAACATCAGATGAATTTAACTACAATAATGACATTTCTTAGTATGTTTGTTTTATCCAGGCATCATTGTAAATAGGGTAATTTTATTTGGTAAAATTGTAATGATTATAATTTCATTTACCTGTCTCCTATTACATGTGCATTTGACTCTTGATTGTTGTGTCATAATTCTTGTTTTAGCAAATATTAATGATGGCTCATTTACTTTACATTACACATGAAATTGGAAAAACAAACACCCCCTACATCTACTATCCCTCATCATTGGTGCTGCTCCTAAGTTCCCTCAACTATATTCATTTCTAATTCTATCTTTCCTCGTCTTGCCACTCATCCATCTCAACATCCTCATTTGAGCTACACTCATCCTATGAAGTATGAACATGTTGGTCCTTAACAGCACAATATGTCATTCCATAAAGCATGGTTGGTCTTATAGCTATCCCATAAAATTTCCCCTTCAATTTGAGTGGTACACAATGATCGCATAAAACTCCAGAGGCATATCTCCATTTCTTCCACCCAACTTGAATCTATGGGGAGCATCTTCCTCAATCTTGCCACTCATGTCATATTGACCCAAGGTATCAAAGTGGTCATTTTGCCTAACTTCTTGGTCAGCAATCTTAACTAAATCCTCATTTTCACTCCTATTGTTACTAAGGGCCTGTTTGTTTTTCCGAATTCTGTGATAAAGTAATGCAAATGGGCTATCATTACTATTTCACAATGTTTGTTTAAACAAGTATAATGACACATAAATCGAAAGTCAAATGCAGATGTAATAGAACATAGGTAAATGCATTTGCAATCATTACCATTTTACATTATAAAATTATCATCCATACAATTTTACATAGATAAAACAAACAATGAAAGCATTGTCATCATTGTGGGCAAATGTTGCCGATGTCACAAGACAACTAAAGCAATTTGTAATAATTGCCCATTTCCTTTACTTTACCAAGATACTTGGTAAAACAAACACGCCCTAAAATTGCACTCCATATGCTCTATTTTAGTCTGACTTATTTTAAATCCCTTGGATTCTAAAGCACCCCTCATAAATCTAGCTTTGTGTCCTTTTACACATGGATGTTTATTAATTGAAGGAAGAGTTACAATTTCCAAGAAGGATGCACAATACATAAATTCGATCTAGCCATGCTTTCCTTTGAATCACAAGGGGTTCTCTGGGCATATTTGGATGGGAGGATTTGGGGAAATGAAAAGGGTTTCCATTGATGTGACCTTTTGCGTTTTTTGGGATAACGAAAATAGTAGATTCCACCAAGTAATCATTAGCCCTTTCCATAGCATGGCTCCTCCAGCACAAGATGTGATGTGACCAATGTGAGAGGAATATGAGATTTCCACATGCTATCCAAACAAGACTCCGAAAAATAGAATCCATGTTTGCATAGTGCCTTGGGAGATAATCATTACATAATGATAGAGATTTCCAATCCCACACCAAAGAAATTTTGTAGAACTCAGCAGTATGATTGTTGAATGCCATTCATCTTTTCTTTCAATTCGAGCTACATCCATGGGCTGACAATATAATCTAACCATTGATCTAGACTGTAATACCCATCAAGACCATTGATATGGTCTTGATATTCCATCAGATCAATGTGGACTTGTAATACAGTCCAGATCTTCAATCCAAAGGTTGAATCATCCAGACCTTCAATTTAGATGGTTTGATTTGTAAATCTTTGAAAAAGACCCTTAGAAGGGCATGATAAGGGCCAGATCTACAATTTAATGGCCTGATCTTCAATCAACAAATGATGAGAGCACTTTATGGTCTCCCATTGCAAGACCCGATCCTCCTACATCAACCTCATCCCACCACAACCACGTTTCTTCACGCATGCCTTTCTTACCATTGAAACCCATGAGACTTCTTTCTTGACTCTTTTCATACGGTCATCCATCGCTATTAATATCTCCCCAACCCCTGCTTTAACATTTCACTTGCATTCTTCTAACCCTAATTACACAGGCCTTTCCCTTTAAATTACTACCATATTATCCTTGGGCAACATTTACTCTGGTCTCCACTTGCCAAACTCTTAATCAACAAATTTAAGACCAATTTACTCTTGCATCTTTCCAAGCTCCTAATCAACACATTTAAGAGTGTTTTAAATAGCTATGCTATGTAGCGTGTAGCTTACGCCACGTAGCATAGCTTAGCCCTAACGCTACCAACATAGTTCATGAAAATAGCTTAAGTGGCATGTAGCCTATACTACATGATAATTTGCATATGCTACAAGCGACATGGATCATATTACAAGCTACTTTTCATAACGACATTAAAATCAATTAATGTTTCAATGATTTGTTACATTTTTCAATTTTCAATAAAAATTAGTTAATCTTTTCAATGCTTTTAGAAAAAATAATATGAGTAACAATATTAAATCAGTTTAGCTGCCGTTTCTTTACCTTTATCCTTAATCATTACCCTTTCCTATTGCTTTAGGTTGCGTTTGGTTGCACCAAATATCATGAAATTTTGTTAAATTCCATTATTAATCAGTCTAATTTGGTGCAGAATATCATGAAACTGCTGCAACCAAGTTCAAACCTTCATTAAATTCTAGAAGCAGCGCTACACGCTATATAGCTTATGCCTCATGCTTCAGAGGGGTGAATGCTGAAGTGAACACTATTCACCATATACTGCATTTAAGACCAATAATCTGTGTTGCATAGTCAGGAGTTTACCAGGTATAACCTTACAATCCAGAGTAAGCTTTGTGACCATCAATTTTTACATTCCAGAATCAATCCTCTAAAGGCATTCAAAATGGTTGGCAAAATTTACACCTTTCAAAATGAAAGAGTAACTTAATCATCCTAGAAAAAATTGGATCAATCAATATTGAAGTCATTTTTCTATTCACAAAAGCAAAAGAAGAGATTACAGAATCAACAAAAGGAAATTGCGTGACCCAACCACCACTTTCTCCAAGATGTAGCACCTACTGCATTCAACGTGAAAATTTATGTTCCAACAGACTTAATACACCTTGGCATCTTGACTACAATCGATAACAAAGCATGCATGCATATAGTTTTAACTGGCAGTGTGATTAGCATAGTTCACTTGATAGAAACATAAATAAGATAATATTGGCCAGGTTCCTTGGAAACTAGCAGACATTTTTGACATTTCAAATTCTTTTGTAATATTTAGTCATGTAGATAGAGAGATGAACAGGGTAGCAGATATCTTGGTTAAAGAAGAGATATCTCGACCTCCAAAGAGGGGTGAGTCTCTGACACTTCTGTAGCTCTCTGTTTCATTAAAACACATTAACCATCAAATAAGAATATAAATAAGCAATTACCATGCATCATGTGAATAGGTTAATCCAAAATTTCAGCATTTGTATCTGCAAACTAAACATGTAAAGAAATAGAGAAACCAAAGTCTACCAATATGTATGAAGACTTCTGCAACTTCTGTATGGGACTTCTGAATTTGGTGACGGACATGTTCACCAATGGCATGTGCTACACTGACACTTGAAAATGGATCTACCTGCAATTACCACACTAATGAGCTAACCAATGTCTTTGGAATAGATACTTGAGGCATCTTCCAGCCGAATCTAGGGGAAGATGTTAGACTTTCCGTGAATTGCAGAAGCCAATCAAAATGCATATTTGGAGTTCTATTCCCCCAAGTTCCATCCAGCAAAATGATCCTCCATAGTGGTAGGGCATGCGTAACCACAACCAGACATGCACAATCATGCAAATAAGCATGAGTATATCCACCATTTAAACTACAAATTCACAACTATGCAAAACTTGCACAATCATGCATGCAAGATGCATTGAAATTGAAAAGTTGTCTGTATCCGCCATCTATAACACAAGAACAAACAGTGATACATGAGGAGAAACAATGGTTAATTAACCTAATTTTGAGGCGTACTTAAAACTCAATTTTTATCTTAACAATCGAGAGAGTTTTTTTTTTTTTTTTTACACACGCACACACACGCCACACACTCACGCTAGTGGAATTTCACCACCTATGGGCACTCGAACCCTTGACCGGGAGTTGAAACTCCTGAGAGTCTACCACCCGAGCAAGAGTTTCAGTTTTCCAGAACTCTCTTTCGCTTACTGATTCTGGTCAGTCATCATTACAATCGGGGCCTTACCCAACAATTTGGGGCTGGCGTTATGAGTCTTTTTTTGTAGCTCATTTTCAGATCAAGAATTCTCATGATTGTTTGGCACAAATTTGACAACCGTCTGCCAGTCGTTTTACTGATTCCATTCAGTATTAGTCAATAACAGATAACAGCAAAGCAGGGGAATTCGTCGTGATGAAAAATAAATAAATAAACCATCTCTGGCATCTCCCAGTGGCACCTGCAAGCATCCCCATGCTACTGGGTCAGCCTTACATAATGTTGAGACCTTTCACCTTGTAGGTGTATGTGCGTGTGGGCTTATGACTGGGCCCACAGGTACATACACCTGGGCCTTGTGTGTTATAGGCCTTAAGTCGTAGCCTTTTTCCTTTTTTTTATCTTTATTTTTATGCTTTCCTTATGAGACATGTCCACACATATGACATGATCACATGTGTGACCATCATGTTTGGGTCCGGTCTTTGTGCGTGGGTTAAGTATACATGAGCTTTTGAGTTTATGTTAGTGTGCTTATTTATGTTTCTTGGTGTAAGGGTATTTTTGTAATTTCCCTTTCAAAGTGAAGCCCTACTAATAAAACAAGAGGTGTGGAAGCATGTGATCATTAGAGCTCTCCACTCTCTCCCACGTTTTCTCTCCTCCTTACATTCTTTCTCCTAGATTGAGAACATGGTATCAAAGCGACTTTGATCCGGGTTTTGCTTCTTGATCTCTCTTCTTTACCTAATTTCCCCTCTTCTTATTCTTTTTTCATTCTCTCTAGTGGGAAACCCTAAATTGTTTGGGGCTGATCTAACCTAATCGCTTCCCGGTGTTGTACCCCCACGTGATGGATGGTGAAATCGTGTTTAACGAATATGTATGTATAAGGCCCGCTTTTGCATTATACCCGCGTGATGGGACAAAGTGGGTCACCGTTCATCCAGTGTGTGATCTACGTTAAGTTTCTTGAAGCATGAAATCAGATTTAGGGCTGAAAATTCAGAAGTTCGTGAAGACCCTCATTTATTGTGTTGATCGAGACAAGTTGAAGGTCGGAATCAGGTATTGATTTAGTACATCAATTTGTTGGAGTTTTTGCATTGAATAAAAATTGTTGTTATTATTCAGATGGATTCCAAAAATGGTCCTAATAGCAGTATTTTATCCTCATAGGATTTGGTGCCCCTCCAAATAACATCAATGAAATTGAATGGCACAAACTATCTACAATAGGCCACATTTGTATAAGTTTTTCTAACTGAAAATATGAAAGTTAAATATTTGACATCCCCCAAGCCTAATACCACTGCGACAGATTATGATGATTGAGTGGCAGAGGATGCCAAAATTAGGGCATTGTTGTGGAATAGCATAGAATCACATATTAGTGCCCATGTTATCTTTCTCAAGACTGCCAAAGACGTCTAGGACACCTTGAAGGAGATGTATTTTGGTGAGAAAAACTTAATCCGTATTTATGAACTCCTACATAATATATTTTCATTTCAGTAGGGAGATAAAAGTGTGGGAGAATATTATTCTGCCCTACGCAACATAGGAGAAGAGTTGAATGTTTATCAACCGTTGTCAACAGATTTTGAAGTTATGCTTAGTCAAAGGGAGAAATTTTGTGTTGCTAACTTTCTCTCTGGCCTTCAACCTAAGTTCCGAGCTTGTGAGGTCCCAGATTCTTGGAGGTAGTGAAATTCCCTCAACAACAAAAGCGTTTGCCAGAGTACAGAGGACGGCTAGCATGTCTACTCAAAGTTCCACTTCTTCAAATCATTCGGCTTTTATTTCTGCAGGCAAAGGTGATGGGGAATTCCGAGGTGGCCGTGGTCGAGGTGGTAAATTTGGAGGTGGTCGTGGTCAAGGCGGTAGATTTGGAAGTTGTCGTGGTCGAGGCAATAGATTTGGAGGTGATTGTGGTTGTGTGGTCATGGTGATCGTCTTTGCACCCATTGTGGCATCAACAATCATAATACTGATTCATGTTGGGATCTCCATGGAAAACCTGCTCGGGCTAATCAAGTTAACTCTCTGGAGGATAGTTAAGAAGGTTATGTATCAAATCCCGCCACTCATGTTGAGCCAAGTACTTCGTGTGACACAGTCAGTATGCCAAGCTTCTAAAAAATCATTCCACTAATGTGTCTTCTTCCACTGTTACCCTTGCTCAGTCAGGTACATCTTGTCTTACATTTTCAGAGTGTACCCCATGGATTATTGATCCCGGTGCTTCCGATCATATGACCGGTAAGCACAATTTGCTATCAAAGTTAGTCCAATCTTCATCCATTTCATCTGTTACCCTGGCCAATGGCACTTCAACTGGTGTATCTGGTGAGGGTTTTCTATATCCTACATCAGATCTTTCATTATCATCAGTTTTGTATATTTCGAAGTTCCCATTGAGCCTATTATTTGTAAGTAAATTAACCAAATTCTTGAATTGTTCTGTCAAATTTTTCCCTTCTTATTGTGAGTTTCAGGATCTAAAGACGAGGATGATGACTGGTGGAGGGCATGAATCTAATGTACTGTACTATCTCAAGAATGAAACGACTAAAGCAGGAGCTGCATTGCAAGCTAACATCTATCCACATCAGTGGCATTCCAAGCTTGGACACCCATCCTTAGCTAATTTGAAGCGTCTTGTCCCGTCTTTGTCCTATGTGTCTAAATTAGAATGTGAAGCTTATGAGTTAAGCAAGCATCACAGAATGTCTTTTCTTTCTCATGAAGATAAAGTTAATGACAAACCATTTTATTTGATACATTTAGATGTTTAGGACCCGTTCATATTTCTAATTTATCTAACTTTAAATATTGTCATTTTTGTGGATGACTGCTCTAGAATGATATGGTTACATTTGATGAACGATCGTTATGAGGTGTTTGTGTGTTTCAAAGAATTTCATGCTCAAATCCAAACTCAATTTGATGCTAAAGTGTGTGTTCTAATATCAGATAATGCCAAGGAGTACAAACCAAATCTTTTTCACTCATATTTCTTATCTCATGGAATCATTCAACAAACATCTTGTGCACATACACCGCAGCAAAATGGAGTTGTTGAGCAAGAAAATCGTCATTTACTTAAAATTAGCTAGGGCATTATTACTAGACATGAAGGTTCCAAAGAGTTTTTGGGGTGATGCTGTTTTAATTGCATGTTATCTTATAAATCGGATGCCCTCATTAGTATTAGGAGGTCAAACTCCTTTGTTTGTCTTGTAACCCCAGTGTCCTTCCTTTTCTCTTCCTCTTAAAATTTTTGGTTGCGTATATTTTGTACATCAATTTGATCATGTCTCCGATAAGTTTGAACCCAAAGCTGTAATGGGTGTTTTTCTAGGTATTCAAATTCTCAGTGTGGCTACAAATGATATAATCCTATTAATCGAAGACGATGTGTGTCCATGGATGTCACCTTTTTTTAAACTACTCCATATTTCTCTGATGATGAAAAGACATTGTAGTATTCCAAAAACTCTACCACCCTTCCTGTGGTGACGAACACAGATTTACTAGGAAAGCAAGCCACAGAGTCACATCCCAATCCTCCGCCGTTGCAGGTTTACTCCAGACGTTCCAAGAGAAGTACTGAAGCACCTAGTGATGTGCCATCTGCCAGTTCTACTAATCCGTCTAAAGATCATCCTCTCCAGTCTTCACCAGACTTGCTGAATGAAGCTAATCAACCTATTGTTGTTCGAAAGGATATACGTTCTTGTACTCTCCATTCTATTTCCAATTTTGTTTCATTGAATGGTCTATCACCTTCATTTCGCAAGTTTGCTTTGTCCTTGTCATTTGTGTTTGCCCCTCGGTCGTTTCAGGAGGCTCTACATTCTAATGAGTGGAGAAGAGCTATGGAAGAAGAAATGGTTGTGCTTCATCAAAATCAAACTTGGACTTTGGCTAAGTTACCTACAGGAAAGCGTGTTATAAGGTGCAGATGCGTATATACCGTGAAGTACAAGTTTGATGGCACTATGAATCATTTAAAGGCTCATCTGGTAGCAAAAGAATATACTCTAACATTTGGAATTGACTATTCTAAAACCTTTTCTCCGGTGGCAAAGCTCCATTCAATTCGTGTGGTGATCTTTATTGCTGTAAATTTGGATTGGCCCCTATATCAACTCGATGTAAAGAACGCATTTCTCCATGGTGATTTACTTAAACAAGTGTGCATGGAGCAACCACCTGGCTTTGTTGCTTAGGGGGAGTTTGATAAAGTCTGTTAGTTAAGAAAGTTGAATTATGGGTTAAAGCAGTCGCCACTTGTGTGGTTTGACAAATTTAGTAAAGTGATAATGCAGTTTGGGATGAAACGCAGACAAGCTAATCACTCAGTCATTGTTAGGCAGAGTTAGACTGGCACTCTGGTTCTTGTTGTTTATGTGGACGACATCATCATTACTGGAAAAGATAGTAAAGGCATATCTGAGTCGAAGAAGTTCTTACAGCAACACTTCTGTACAAAGGATGTAGGGCATCTTCGATACTTTATGGGTATTGAGGTAGCTCGATCAAAGTTGGGAATTAATTTATCGCAAAGGAAATATGTTATGGACTTGTTAGAAGAGACAGGTTTAATGGGGGCTAAGCCAGTTACAACTCCCATGCATGCAAACTCCAAGTTAAGTACAGATGAAGGAAACCTTTTTGATAATCCAGGCAGATATCGCCAATTGGTTGGGAAATTGATATATTTAACTATTACATAGCCTAATATTACTTATCCAGTCAGTGTAGTTAGTCAGTTTGTGCAAGCCCCTCGCGTCTGTCATATGGAAGTTGTGGTCCGCATACTTAAATATTTGAAGGGTGCCCCAGGTCGTGGAATTCTTCATAAGCAAAATGGACATCTTAGAGTCGAAGGATTCTCTAATGCAAATTAGGTTGGATGTCCTTCAGATAAGTGATCCACCATAGGTTATTGTACCTTTGTAGGAGGTAATCTTGTTACATAGAAAAACAAGAAGCAAAAAATTGTTGTTGTTCTAGTGCAGAAGCAAAGTATAGAGCCATGGCCCATACCACGTGTGAACTTGTGTGGTTGAAGATGTTGATGTATGAGTTAGGTTTTGTAGTTGATACTCCCATGAACCTATGTTGTGATAATCAATCCGCATCACATATCGTCAATAATCCAATTTATCATGAGAGGACAAAGCATATTGAAGTAGATTGCAACTTCATCAGAGAGAAGGTCGCAAACAAGGAAATATCCACACCGTTCATCAAATCTGAAGACCAAGTTGCTGATATGCAATGTTTTAAATATCAACGATATCGACCGATATATCTTGTATCCCACCTGTGTGATACGAAATGCATAGGTAGTGCCGATATATCCCACATGTTCGATCCGGTGAGCATTTTCAATTTCTGATCCCTTTCTTTTGTTGAAATTATGTTAAACCAGTGTCAAATGGTTATAGATCCATTGGTTCTTCATGTTTTCCATGAAAAATCATAGAGTTAGAGCTTTGATTTCGATATCCATAGGTTCTTCATGTTCACCATTTATTTTTCAAAATTTTCCTTCAACCAGCTATCAATTGAGACTAATTTCGAAGTATTTAGGAGCATTTGACGAAATTATCATCACATACACTCTAATTTTGAAATTTGAGTGTAGGTGGTCCAATTTGGGAAAGATTGGAGAAAATTCAAATTTTCTCAGATTTCTCCCAAATTACTTGCAATGTTGCACCCCAAACATGAAACCAAGCCTGTATGAGGGCTGATCTACTGATTTGTTAAGTCCTTGTCATTTTTTGGAAAGTAAAAATCATTTTGAGATGTTATCCCTTCAACTAGCTGTCAATTGAGACTAATTTCGAAGTATTTAGGAGTGTTTGATGAAATGATCATCACATACACTCTAAATGTTATACATTCAATTTGAATATGGTTGCATTAATTCAGTCAGACAGTGCATAGCTTAAGACCCTATACAAAGGAAACCTAGTATGTGCACTTCTTTTTTGAGATGTTATGATTTAAAAGTGTATATTAAAGTCTTTTTTAACAATCTCTGAAGTTTCGTTGAAAAATTCAGCCATTTTCCCAATCTTTCCCCATGTTTCCCAAAAAGTGCAATAAATTACCCGATACAAACGATATATCCCATGTGATAACCGATACATATCTGTATCCCAAGGATGCGATACGTAACACGATACCAATATTTCAAACACTGCTGATATGTTCACAAAGGCTTTAAGTCGGGCTAATCTAGACAGGTTTTTTGACAAGCTAGGCATTTATGATATATATATGCTCCAGCCTGAGGGGGAATGTTAGAATGGTCACGCGTGTGATGTGATCACACGTGTGGACACATGTGACGTGTCCACATGTGTGACATGAATATGATCACACGTGTGACCATCATGTTTGGGTCCGGTCTTTGTGCATGGGTTGGGTATACATGAGCTATTGAGTCTATGGTAATACGCTTATTTATGGTAATTTCTCTTTTCAAGTGAATCCCTACTGATAAAACAAGAGGGGTGGTTCTTCTTTCTTGGTGTAAGGGTATTTTTGTCATTTCCCTTTTTAAGTGAATCCCTACTAATTAAACAAGAGGGGTGGTTCTTCTTCTTCTTCTTCTTCTTCTTCCTTCTCCTTCTCCTTCTCCTTCTCCTTCTCCTTCTCCTTCTCCTTCCCCTCCTCCTCCTCCTCCTCCTCCTCCTTCTGCTTCTTCTTTTTCCTCCTCCTCCTCCTTCTTTCTTTCTTTCTTTCTTTCCTTCTTCCTCCTCATCTTCTTCCTCTTAACTTTATAAGGTCTATTCTTCTAATCTTTCTCAACAAGTGGTGTTTCACTTCCTTCCATTTTTAATCTTCAGTGGTTCCTTCTTTCCCTTCATAATCTTATTTTCTTTCTTTCCTCTTTTCTTCATCTTCTTCTAATCTTTTTCAACAAGTGGTGTTTCCCTTCCTTCTCTTCCAAATCTTTTATGGTTCCCTTCCTCTTTTCTTCTTTTCCCTTCACCCTTCTTTCTTCTTCTTCTTCATTCTTTCTTTATGTTTTAAGAGTCGCAAGGCTTTTTCCTCACTAACACATTGTGGTTCGTAAGAAGGGGATGGCCTACGGCTGGATTTGTTTAAAGGATTTTGAATCACGTGTTGCTGGATTTGAAGCCTCTTTGATATGCGGCTGAAGCCCTTGCTGGTTTTTCTACTGTCCAATTGAAGATGTTACTAAAAATTCTTATTCTATTCCTTTTTGAAGAATTTTTCCAAGGGGTTTGCTGGTTTTTTTTTTTTTTTTCGCTAAATAGTTGGAGGTATTGCCGGACATTCAGGTTTGGCAGCTTTTTTAAATTGTTTTTTCTTCAAATTTTCAACATCTGGTTTGCAACAGTAAGAGTTTGTTGGCTATTGTCGTTTGGGCTTCTTTTCTGATTTATTTGTCCAGCTGTAAGTAATGCCCTTCCTCTCATCCGTAGTTCTCTCAATATTTTTTGACATTATATATGGCCTCTTCATCGACTTCTAAGGCAATTGATCCTATTAACTCTAAGATGGAACAATTGATTGTTCATTCTAAAAATCTTGGTTTACAGATTACCACATATAAACTTAAGTCCAACAATTGCCTTCAATGGTCGAAAGCCATTGATATGTTTATTGGAGGAAAACAAAAACTGGAGTATATAGATGGCAATATCATAGAGCCTCAACTATTTGATAGTTCATATGGAGACTAGAAATCAAATAACTTGCTTGTCATGTCCTGGCTTCTGAATTCAATACAACTAGAAGTTAACAAAGGTCTTTTTTTGTTATCTACTGCTCACAAGATCTGATAGACTAACATGAACTGTATGCAAATCAGAATAATATGGCTCAGATTCATAATATTTATCAGGAGATTAGAAATCTAAAACAGGAGTGATTAGTGTCTGACTATTATGCCAAGATGTGTGGTCTGTGGCAGGAATTATCATTTATGGATGATGTTTAGTTTGTGTGTTCCACAAATGCAGAGGCATATAAAAAGAGCATTGAGAAAAAAAAAGAAGAAGAAGAAGAAGAAGAAGAAGAAGAAGAAGAAGAAGAATTTTCGAGTTATTGGAAACCTTAATACAAAGTTCGAACCAGTTCGCGTTCAGATTCATTACCATCAGTTAATAGCATTTATACACTATTGTTGCGTGATGAGAAGCGTTGCACTACTATGGGATCAACTATGGCTGAAAAATCTGCTCTAGTGACTGGTTTTCGAAACTTTGACAATGCTACTGTCGGTCGTGGTAGAGAATCAAAAAGAGGAGGACGTGATAACAGCCGTGGTCGTGGTCGTGGCCGTGGCCGTGGTCGTGGCATAGATCGATTGTGTACCCACTATGGTAGATAGAGGCATAGTATGGATTATTGTTGAGTTCTTCATGGTAGACTTCTGGGTCAAGCTGCTGACTCTGTAACTTTAGATGGCAGAGATTCTTAAACTACTACTAGGGATATGGTTCCTTAGCTTCACCTGCGGTCCATCGACTGGTGATATTGTTAATCTCTCACTTATGTGATTAAAAAGCTTTGTTTCTGGGTTGGGATTTCCTATGAAGACTTTTGTGTCAATGTATTGTGACAAGCTATTATTCGCATTGCCTCTAATCATGTTTTTCATGAGCACACAAAACATATTGAAGCTGATTGGACCTTTATTCATGAGAATGTTGCTATAGGTGTTGTTTCTGCTCTATTTGTTCCATCTTTCAAGCAGTTGTTGGATATCTTCATAAAGGCTCTTACGGTGAAAGTTGGACGATGTATTCTTGACAAGCTGGGCATGATTGATATGTATGCCTCAACTTGAGGGAGAGTGTAGGTGTATGCAGTGTTCGTAATATCGATACTATCGGCTGATATTATCGTTATTGCTGGCCAGTGACACAATATCAGCCGGAAATCCCTCAGAAATTTAAAAAATAAAAAACAAAAAAAAACAAATTTCTATGTATCGTGTGATATATTGCACGTATCGCACCATTTTTTTGCGATATCGAAGATATTATCTATAGATTTATTCCTTTTGGCTTGCATAATTACCAAAAAAAAAAAAAAATCGAAAAAAAAAAGGAGGAAGAAACAGGAAAGAACTTTGAATTCAACAATTCGATTTCTTACCTTTTTGCTTCTAATAAAAGAAAGATTCAAATTGCGCACGAGGTTTCGGCGAGAAATCTGTCAAAAAATCCTATAGATTTGGGTTTGAATGAGGGAATTTGGGAATTTTTGAGAGATTTTAGGGTTCCGGTCCTTCCGGAACCCTTTCTGTTTTGAAAATGGGAGCGGATTAGCTACTGACAGGTAGAGTGGCGCAAATAAAGTGACATTGTCAAGTTTTGTGGGGCCCACCATGATTTATGTGTTGTATCCACACCGTCCATCATTTTGGAGAGATCATTTTAGGGAATGAGACAAAGAATGAGACAATCACAAATCTCGAGTGGACCCCACCACATAAAATAGTAGAGACAGTGATGTCGACCATTGAAACCTTCCTAGGGCCATCATGAGATTTTTTTGTGATCCAACCTGTTAATAAGTTAACGCGGACATGAACGAAGGGAAAACATAAATATCAGCTTGATCGGAAACTTCTGTGACCCCCAAGAAGTTTTTTAATGGTGGGCATTCAATCCCCATTGTTTTCTGTGGAGGGTCCACTCAAGCTTTGGATCTGTCTCATTCTTTGGTTAATGCCCTAAAATGATCTCTCCAAAATGATGGACAGTATGGATATAACACATACATTATGGTGGGCCCACAGAACTTGGTGACATCACTTTAGTAGCCAATGGATACTCAACTAGTGTGGTACATGTCCAGCGCACTGACGCTCCTCATCCCCAAGTTGTACGTTCCAAAGGAGATCAATGTAACATGGCCCCCAAAATGATGTATTTATTATATCTACACCGTTCATCCATTTTCCAAGATCATTTTAGAGCATTAGCCCAAAAATGAGTCATACCCAAAGATCAAGTGGACCACACCACAAACAGAAGTGGGAACAATTATTCTCACCGTTAAAACATTTGTAGGGCCCACCATAACGTTTATTTTTCATCCAATCTGTTAATAAGGTCACACAAACCTGCATGAAGAGGAAAAAGAAATATCATATTGATCCAAACCTTTTGTGACCCCTAAAAGGGTATCAATGGTAGACGTTCAATCCCCCACTGCTTTTTACAGTATGGTCCACTTGATCATTCGATCTGTCTTATTTTTAGGCTCGAGCCTTATGACAAGCTCGCCTAATGGACAGATGGCTTGGATATAACACATACCTCATGATGGGACCCACAGAACTTGGTGACGTTAACACACCAAGCAGGTCGATGGTGTCTGGTACACCTGCCAATCTACTTCCCCTTTCTCATGGCGTTAGCTAGAGACGAACTCCCCTGCGGGCTGTGGGGTCCACTTGATGTATATGTTTTATCCAATCTATCCATTCAATCTAGAATATCATTTTAAGGCATCAATCATAAAAAAATGGGACCTTTTTAAGGCTCAAGTGGACCACACCACAGGAAGCAGTGGAGATTGAACGCTTACAATTGATAACTTTTCAGTAGGGACAAGTTTTGGATCAAGCCGATATTTATTTTTTACCTTCATTTAGGTCTATATGACCTTATGAACAGGTTGGATAGCCAAATAAACATCAAGATGTGCCCTACAACGTTTCGAACAAATTGGACGGCAAATAACTCAATCACCACTATTTAATGTGGTGTGGTCCACTTGAGCCTTAAATCTACCTCTATTTTAGGATCATGCCTTAAAATGACCTGTCAAAATGTATGGACGACGTGGATAAAACATATACAATATAGTGGGCCCCATACAGTCCCTGATAGGTTAGGTCTGTCTACCTCTTGCGCACCTTTGAACCAGCAATGTGGGTGGGACCCCTAACCGAGTGGGCCACCTCGATGTATGAATTGTATATTCATGCCATTCATATGTTTTTTCAACTTATTTTAGACCATGGTCCAGAAATGAATAAGATAAAAGTGTCAGGTGGATCCCACTACATGAAAGAGTAGTTAATGACCATTGAAAACCTTTTGTGGGCCACAAAAGTTTTACATCAAGGTGATATTTGTTTGTCTTTCATCCAAATCTGTATGACCTTATCAATTGGTTTTATTTTCATACATGTCTTAATACATTTATAAATGTTTTACATCATATTTGAATATAGTGTGGTCTTAGTTCAATAGGACAACGCATAGTTTATGACCCTATACAAAGGAAACCTATTATGTGCACTTCTTTCTTGAGATTCTGATGTAGAGCGGGTCGCGGACAGTTTCATGGCCAAGATGGATCAGAAAAGGCCCGGTCGACGACAGAAGTGATCCGGACCGTCAGACCTTAGATCGGCGTATCTCACAATCTGGAATGAGTTATCGAGCGTAAAATGTATGATTTTGGGGTGGAACGAGCTACTTTAGCCAACCAACCCAGCTACGCCAGGTTATACCCCTGGATCGACGGTCGTTTCCTTATTTTAATTCCGTTTTTACTATAAATAGTAAGTTTTAGTTTAATTATAACTCTTCATCGTTGGGCTTTAGGAGTTGCGCCCAACGCGAAAAGAGCTTAGAAAAATTAGGAGAACAGCAGGTGAAGCCAAATAGGACACTTACTATTTTTGGCTGAAAACCTTGCACACTAGCAAACATCACGACCGTCTATAAATAGTAAGTTTATTATTTATAGTAAGTTGCGAATTCTAGGAGTTTTAGTTGTAGTTTGCTTCTGATTTCTCTCCCATTGCTTGGTATCCCTATTTAAAGGGTTGTGAACTCGTTTATTTCATTCATTAATCAATTTTGAATTTTATAGAATTTATTTTCTATTTTGCTTGCTTTCTTTCTCGTGGATTCGAGAAGCCTCTATGAGAAGTCCAGAGAAGTTCCGTGGATTCAGAACAGTTATCCTCTTGAGGGAGACGGTGCTCGACCTCATCATCTTCATCCCTACGTCAGATTCTATGATTTAAAAGTGTGTATTAAAGTCTTTTTTAATAATCTCTGAAGTTTCATTGAAAAATTCAACCATTTTCCCAATGTTTCCCCATGTTTCCCAAAAAGTGCGATAAATTACGCGATACAAACGATATATCCCGTGCAATAACCGATACGTATCTGCATCCCAAGGGTGCGATACATTGCGCAATACCGATATTTCGAACATTGGGTGTATGTGCGTGTGGACCTATGACTGGACTAACAAGTACATACACCTAGGCATTGAGTTATTGGCCTTAATCTTAGTCTTTTTTTTTCCTTTTTATCATTATTTTTACGCTTTCCTTACTTGTTCCTTCTTTTATCTTTATGCTTTCCTTATTTGTCCCTTGCCTTTCTTTAGTTTTTCCTTCCTAATAAGGGCATGTATGTAATTGTACCCTTCTCCTATTGTTATAAATAAGGGAGGACTAGACATCGAAGCCCTATGAGCTTCTTTTCTCTATCGAATTCTCTCCTCCTCCAACACACCTCAAACAACAAGCATAACGCCAACAATATAAAAAATATTGACCAATAAACAAGGGAATAGAGGAAATACTTGGTTGAAAAGAAAGTATCATTGCCAGCACAATCGAGGTACACCCACTTCAGTGGGAAAAAACATGGGTTAACCCCTACATTCAAGCAATCCTACCTCCCAACACGGTAATGCTACATGAGCATTACAAATTTAAGACGTCATTCAAAATCATTTTGTCCTCTTAAGTTTGGCCTACACTATAGCATTTCATCTTTCCCCTATTTTTATGTTTCAATAATGATCGAACATGTGCAATCTACAAAATCAAAACTCTATATCAATGTGGTCTCAGTTTAATGAAATAATGCCTTTAATTTTCTCTAGAGAATGCAGGATTATAAAATTTGCAAAAGCAATACTAATGATTGAGGCATACCTCAATGTGTACATCAAGATACAGAGATGACCCGGCTCTTCTTCCCCTCAAGCGATGGCATCCCTGCAACAGGATTATATGACCTACTCTTATCCACAAACCAATGACATAAAAAGAATGAAACAAAACCAAAAAAGAATAAAAATTACAACACACAACTCATCTCTGTTTTTCTTATTCTTTTTTATTCTTTTTTGTTCTTTCTATTTTTGAAAGCTCATGCCGCTCATATGTATCATATGTAAAATCTTTCAAGGTATAAATGCAGATTTAAGCTTACCTTGACACCTTCAACTTGGAGTATTGTTTGTTTAATGGAAGCTAAAAGATGTTGTGGGACAGCAGCATCCACCAGTTCCATGACACTAGAGAGTCAAATAATGGGAAGTGTCAAATGTGGGAAAACAAGCTAAGTCCTATCAAAATTATATTTAATGTTGAACACTATATTGCTGCGACACATCTCGAATAAGCTCATATTTTGTTCAGTAGAAATTGACAATGCTCTTTGGGAATCATTTCCTATTCTGATCAAATATTAGGGAGAATTCATCATTCCATTAAACAGATTCAAATCCGAGATAATTTTTTCATCAAAACCCAAACTAATAAATTAACTCTTAAGGAGTAAAGTAATGATACTGTTCAAGAAGCCAGGTTAAAGATCTAGTGCTCAATTTATGATTACACCTGAGTAGGCTATCTGGAATTTTGGATGCATTTTAAAATTGGTCAAAAGACCAAAGTGAATATTGTATAGAAACAGATTAAACAAGATCATGTGACATGTACAAATGTGGAGACATGGAATATACACACAAGATAAAGGGCAATCTAACCTCTTTTAATCATTAATTATTGAAAACCATGTAAATAATGGAAGTAATTGGACAGAAAAGGTCACCAATAATAAGAATGCCAAAACTAGCTCTAAGTTCGACAAAAGATAATCACCTCTGGTACCCAGTTTCAACACCAGCTTTCAGAATCATGCCTGAGACGACAAGTCCTGCAAGGGGGTCAAGAAATTGTACTCCAAGAATAGCACCACCTAAAGTCAAGATTCATGATCCAAAATCGGTTAGCATTAGCAAGGGAGTGGCATTCTAGGTACAATTCCATCAAAAGATCTAGAGAAAGAGAGCAAATAAATCCATTATCAATGATAAGAAATAAGGAATATAAATACCACATAATTTTTGGTACTTTCATTTATATAATCATAGAAATGAGAGAAGAAGCAGAAATGATGGTGATTGCTAATTTGTTCCATCCAAGTGATGAATAGATCATTACACTCAAGGTTTTGTCGATCCACAGGTTGAGTCTAGGATTAAGCCACACTAACCATGATTCTCCAGAAAAAAGAGCAAGAAATGAGTTGTAAAAACATTTAATTGCTTAAACTAACTTGTAGCGGCAACACATTCCTTGAGTGCTTCTTTCTCAAAAAGAGAAACGCGATGATTAACAAAAATGCATCTAACCAAGGTACGGAAGCTCACTACATCTCTGCCTATTTGATTTCAACTTCACTAGAATAAAACTCTCATAACTAGCAAAGCACTTGCAGGATGCAGTTGTTGAAAGAACGAAACACAAACTTTAGGGGTGGAAAAGTAAAACTTTATTGCAGGCTCAGTGTATTACATTCATAAAGGTGGTGCTGTCCAATATGCCTCTTTATATGATCCTCTCTATATGATTAGTGTAGTTCCATTGCCCGTTGAGCATTATGGAGAGGATTTAAAAACTCCCGAGGGATTTTCTTTGGAGGGAGCGGAGGAAAGGGGAAAGTTCCACTTTGTCAAGTGGGAGGAAGTCTGTAAATCCAAAGATGCAGGTCGCCTTGGCATACAGTCATTAAAATTCCTAAACCTGGCACTACTTGCTAAATGGCAATGGAGATTTCAGGAGGAAAAAGAAGTTTTGTCATTTAAGGTTACCTCATGCAAATGCGGTGAGGACAAAGGTTGTTGGTTCACCATGGCAATGTCTATATATAGGGCTTCAAGTCTGTGGAAGTTGATCCTTAGGGTGGCTAATTCACTTAGACCATGGCATTGTCTACATATAGGGCCTCAAGTCTATGGAAGTTGATCCTTAGGGTGGCTAATTCATTTAGAGAGCAAATCTCTTTTGCCACTAGCGGCAGGCTGCACATCCATTTCTGAGAGGACAGCTGGCATGGGGAGCGACCATTGTGCAAGAAATTCCCTCTACGCATAGGGTGGTGAAGGAAAAGGTCTTCATCTCCAAGTGTGTATCGACAGTGGTCTGGAACCCAATCTTCAGAATGAATCTCCTAGATGAGGAGATACAGAATTCCTTATATTGATGGATATGTTGCACAACCAAGGTACACAGATGATGGGAAAGGATAGATGGGTGTGGAATCTCAACAAGTTCTTTCGTCTAAATTCTTCTACTCCGCTCTTAAAAACTCATTAGTGCCACAGGACAAAGATCCCATTCGTCATATATGGAAACATCCTGGCCCTCCCCAAATAGTGGCTCTTGCCTAGTTGGTGGGAAAGAACAAGTTCTCACTATTAACAATTTGAAGAAGACAAGCATGGTTCTCACTAATGGGTGCATCATGTGTCTAGAGGACAAGGAAACAGTGGACCATAAATTTATCCATTGCAATTTTTCCAGGAAGATTTGGGTGATGCTCCTCACCCTACTAGGTACAAGTTGGGTGATGCCACATAGCGTGGGGGATCTCTTTTCAATGTGGCATATTGCTAGACCAGGCAGGAAGAAGAAGATGATTTGGCGCCTTTTCCTAATTGTTGTTCTTTTGGGCAATCTCGTTGGAGCATAACAATAGGTTGTTCAATGAGAAGTCTACATCTTTGGAGCAGGTTTCTTCAAAGCCAGGTGGATGGTAGTGGAATGGGCAAGAGCCACCAAAGACTTTACGGGTGTTCTTAAGGGAGTAGTCCAAGATAGTTGGGGGTCATCTCTTCTTTGTACTAGTTGAGTGATTTCTCATCATCTTTTATGTACCTTCATTATTCCCCTTTTAATGAAAGTTTGACTTACCCATCAAAAAATAAAACTCTCATTCTCATAACCAAATATGGTATGCATTTAAATTCCTAATAAATGACTACATGGACTTACAAGTTATTCAAAGAAAGTAATATCCAATCAACAACATTAAGTTTTATAAGTTAGGACTTGTGAGTTGGATTCTTTTTATAATTAACAATTTTATTGCAAAAGAAATAAATTAAAAAATAAATAAATAAATAACAAGGAGGGCAACCAAGTACACTAATTTGATTTTTTATTAATGATCTTTCACTCTTTCCTAGATAACCAAGTGTTTAACGATACATACTAGATAGCTTTTGTTGTCTCGTTGTGGATCGCATGGAGTTCCATAAGCTTGTCAGTACTATAAAGCATGAGGAGCGAGGTTTTGATACTTGGTGACTCAGCTAACTCGTTCAGTCCTGAATCGAGTCTATTAGACGAGTCAGGAATGACTCGGTCGAGCTGGCCAAGTTGCTCCCTTTTTTCTCAAAATAAAAGGAAACAAATAAAGATATACATAGAGAAAAATAAAAAATAAAAAAATTTAATATAAAAGAATGGTACCAAGGTTAATTTTAAGATAAAATCTGGTTAAAGTATCCTACAATAAATATCAATTCGTTGTGCTGACATGTTGAATCGGTATCTGATAGAAAATATTCTATTAAATTAATAAATTCATGGGAGGCTCCTAAATGATCTCCCAAGACTCAATAACAAAGTTCTAGGGTGCGGAAATGAGTGAGAAATGGAAGAAAGTTGCAAAAAGATGCAAGGATTCCAGTCAAGCTGAGTAGCATGGAACTAACTCAAACTGAATGTGACTCGGCTTTATTTACCCCAACTCGCCAGAGTCTCAAGCAACTTGTCCAAGTCAAACCAAGGCAGCCAAAGTCTGCCTCACCCTGAAAGACTTGTGGTATTGACTCGACATCTTGACCTGGGTCTAAACGAGCCCAGTCAACTTGGATGAGTCGTATCATACTCAGAAGAGTCTTCAACCATGTAAAGGGATATTACTATATAGGCCATAAAGTTTTTGACATATTCGATCTAGGACTAAAGATGGTATAACTTAAATCCCCGTTCCATCAATGGATGGCAGTAGAGAAATCTCAATCTGCCCCTTATTTTGTGGAACTCCTGTCCTCCTTGAGTCATAGCATTCATATGGACTGTTATTCGCTGGAAAATTCTGATGGTAGATAAACTACAGCGACAAGGCATGAGCATCCAAAACAGGTGTAGTATGTGTAAAGCCAATGAAGATTCCTGCAATCATCTGCTTATTCATTGCCTGGTGGCATGTTCAGTTTGGAATTCCCTTCTCAAAGCTTTTAAGATTCCCTGGGTAAGCAGCACGTCTTTGGAGGATGAATTCAGCACTTGGAGTTGCAAGTCGGGTTTAGTTGAGTGGAAGAATTTGTGGAACTTGGTCCCCTTCACTGTCTGTTGAGAGATCTGGAAAGAAAGAAATAAATACTAGGATCTTCAAGGATGTTCAAATCTCGACAAAGTTACTGATTGAAAAAATTAAAGGGGAGATTAAGAAGTGGGTAGTGTCTTCGTCGAAATGGAAGGGCCCGTCAGTCGATGAGTTAGGAATACTGATATTTTACAGCTGTGTTGCCTGCTCCCCATGGTTTAAGCATTTTGTTTATCAGGGGGGCCAGGTTTTCTATATGGTCGTTTCCATGTATCTTTCTTTGAGTTGCATTTTTTGTCTTCAGATCTTTTCCTTAATGAAATTTTCATTATTTGCCCTCAAAAAAAAAAGTTGGAGATCTCATATGTTTGCACACATGTATCATACAAATCCTGTAGCACCATGAATGCCTCAAGTTTTTCTTGTAAAAATTACAAATAGATTGCATGGATAGCTCAATGAGATTGGAACCATGGAACACAAAGTAGAAAACCAAAAATACTAGCTCTATATTTAAATAAATACCAAAAGATAATAAAATGTCATCTACAAAATAAAAGAGAAGGGTTCTCACCAACTCCGATGAGAGCAACTACAGATGACACTGCATCTGCACGATGATGCCATGCATTTGCTTTCATTAGTCCACTCCCTACCTTCTCCCCAGCTCTTTTTGTAATCCAATAAAGCCTATTATGTAACAATAACCAATTATTCTACAGAACTAGAGAGAGAGAGAGAGAGAGAGGAGAGAGAGAGAGAGAGAGAGAGAGAGAGAGAGCATAAACAAAAACAATTAGGTAAAACATTTTAAAATGAGAAACAACCATTACTAGATAAAAAAGTTGGTATATACTTGACAAAGCCAGACCCTTAAATTTAGAGATTTAGGATATAAAGCTTTCCATGGAATCAAAGTTCAAAGAGGAAAATGGATCTGACTTGTGTTAAGTTGGTTAGTGCAAGCACCCTACCAGAGACTCGAGTCACAACTAATGGCTTCGGTCTGCCTGAACCAATTATGTAATCCAAACCCAAAAAAAAAAAAAAAAAGGGAAGTTCAAAGGGAAAAATGGCACATATGCAGTGTCTGAAACGCGGCAATCATGCCCAAATGATAGACAGAGAAAAGAGCTCAAGTTTTTAGTTCATAAGTTATGATTGATTTAACAAGGAATCAAGGCATGGTTTATAGGTCAAAATGCACCTTCTACAAAAGTGTTGCTTTTAACCAGAGATGCAGCCAGATCATAATAAGTTTGATTCATTTTGATGGGATATTCTTTGAAATCATATCTGGAAATGATTTATTTCCTTTGAAACCAAAAGAACTTGTAAATAGGGCCATGATCAGTCCCAGGAGGACTATAGGGTCCAGTACATATGCAAACGTATAGTTGTGGATGTTGCATGACTCCACACGAGCAGGTCTAATGATTTGATCCGACGTATCCAACGCAGATGGGAACTGCAGTGGGAACCTCCAAGATTGGTAGACACTAAGCTTTTGATCAGTGGATACAAATAGACGATTAAAGAAAAATGCAGGAAAAGTCCACATTCCATTGACTATTGGGATAGTATCCTTTTGGCCTTCAAGGTCCTTTGGGTAATGCCATCCTCTATAGGGGAGCCCTCCTGGCATGGGGGCAGCCCCTCTTCCTCCAAAAAGCGGAAGTGGCGAATTGCTTTGCTGGCTGTTCTTTGGAGCATATGGTGGGAAAGGAACGAGAGCCGGGGGGTGTTTCAAGGATAATAGCCACTCTTCGGCTTATATTGTATATAAGGTGTTTTCTTTTATTAGGGAATGGGACCCCTGATCTAGGGCTGGGGTGTTGTATTTTTGCTCCTGTTTTTCTGCCTTTTCTCCTTGTTTTTCTGCTTTTGCCCCTCGGGCTTTGCTAATAAAGTTCATCCAAGTTTTTTTTTTTAAGTCAACATTCCATGGAAAATTGCAGACAGAAAGGTTTAAGATCACCCCATCTAGGGATTTCAGTCATCCCACATCTAAGGTGGGGCCCATCAGATCAATTGTCTGGTCATCAAAAAGGACCCTCATTCAAGCACGTATGTTTGCTGGTGCGCAGGACACTAATTACTCACAGTCCCTGATGGCCATTCCATTGCATTTAAAAAATAAAAATAATAAAAAATTAAAATAGTAAGCATTAAAATCCGATAACTGATCCATTGCCTCTAGAGGCACAAATTTTCACTAAGATAGAATCCACAACTGCAACCATTTGTTTGAATTTGCAGGTGAAAAGACAAGCATTGGATGGATCCATTTAAATTGTCCCTTGGCTGAGAACTAAATCATCTGCATCCAACTGCTAAAGTTCACCCCCAGAAGTGATGCAGGACATGAAATTCAAATATGATGTGCAAGATATTCAGGCTTTAGATCACATTAGTTCAGAAACAATTACACAAAATTCCATATCTCACACAAAAGTTCAAGCATTCAATCAAGGGGAATCTATGCAGGCCCAGGCCTACACAAGCTAGGGTTGGATCAATCAAAATTATAGACCAAATAATAATCAAAGGAGGGTAAATCATCCACACATGCACATAAATAATTCTCCAATCCAAGGGATTCACAGATTTCAATTCGGGGAACCCTAAGGTTGAAGAAAGGGTATAAAATTAGGGATTTGAGTAATTTAGGGTTAGATTTAGGGATTTTGGGTGAAAGAGAGGAGAGAGACGAACTAAAGAAGTACCACACGTGTGGACAGCAGCAATGGCCCAGACGCACGTGCGTGCGATCCTAGCCGCACGTGTGTGGAGCCGACTATTCAGAAAAAGTCCACCTTGGCCCTGGTCGGCCATGGATGGACTCCAAAACCCTCAAATCTCAACTCGATCCGACGACGGTTTGTGCGTGGTGCTCCGCCGAAGTTTCAGCCCTCCTGCAGGGCGAGATTTCAGAAATCTGTTGTAGATGGAGAAATGCCTGCAAATATTAATGAAATGCTTGTAGGAAAAGAGAAATATGGGTAGAAGGTGAGGGCGAATCGGGATAGGTGTGGCTTTGCACCACGGTAGTCAGCCCTTCGAGGAAGGGAGGGTTTCACACCCAATTGAATCTCCACAACTCAGAAATTTAGAGGAGCAAAAAAACGCAGTAATTTTATTAATCTTCATTGAGAAAAAATACTACAAGGGGTGCCTATTTATAATAAAACCCTATACCCCAAAACTCGCGCCATGTGCGCAACCTATTACTTAAGAGACAAAGTAATAAAAAAGAACAACTAATCAAAGCAATCTAAACCCTCCATGATATTCCTAATAACAATAATAAGCAAAACCCAAAGTACTAGGTCACCTAGGGTAGTGGGCCACGATTATGAGATCCAATGATGGGATCCACATGATGATCGGGTCCACCCCAAAGAACCAAAACACAGTCCTCTAACTAAGAGGTCCTCCGTGGACGTCGTCATCAATCCAGATCGACGGTGGGGTCCTCCTCTTCCTTGCGTACGTGCGTAGGGGGCGTTCGTGTGCGCGTAATGTCCCCATCAACTCTCCCCGACTGAGAAGATTTTGCCACTAGCGAAAAAAAACTCCTAAACTGCTCCAAGATGTCAGGATCAAGTCTCTGAAGCTCCTCCTCGGTGAGCCACGTACTGTCTGAAGCCGGGAGTGACTTCCACTTGACCAGGAACTTTTGAAATTCGCCGTCTGACGTCGATATTATCTGATGGTCCATAATATCCTCTATCTCCTCTCTGGGTGTGGAAAGGGTAGGTATGGGAGGTAGAGGCTGGGAAGATGGGTCGAGAGGGGGTCAAGGATCAAGGGAAAGGTCTGGGGAATCAGGATGGTTAGGTAATAGGCTGGACAATGTATCAGTGGTCCCCTGAAATACAACTAGCTCTTCCACATTAAATGTAGAACTAATTCGCATGGAAGGTGGAAGATCTACCACATACGCATTGAGATTGTTGCGTTTTATAATTTTGAATGGATCTAGCGTTACGCACGTGTAATTTACGAATTGTTCCCTGAGGGTACCGCTCTGGCCTGATGCGGACCATCACAGAGTCCCTTACATTGAATTCCTTGAAACGTTTATGGTGGTCTGCAGAAAGTGTGTAATGTTCATTACTAGTCATGATCTTCTACTGATTTTTTGATGCCATGAATGAATGTGATGCGCAAAAGACTCTGCAGACTCTGACGGCCTATGGGTCAGTGACATAGGGATAGGATCAATAGGTTTCCTAGGTTTATAACCAGTAACAACTTCACAAGGACTTAAGACCCGTGGACCTATCGACAGAACTATTAAATGCAAACTCGGCTATAGGTAGTACTGTGTCCCACGTCCTGGTGTGTTGTATATCCCTCATAGGGGGAAACTCATCTAGTAGATCATTAGGAAAGGTATCCCGAAACTCATCCACTACCGGAATGGCCTCAGTGGGTAACTCTACCCTAGTCTCTAGTGCACTCTCCCTAGCCACAAGGCCGTACATGTCGTACCACTCAAAAAGGTGGTCCATGTCTGTCAACCAATCTTGAAAAGCTTTAGGGTCAAAGTGGCCATCAAACGTTGGGCATTTACTCTAACTCCTTTGAGAAGTTGCGAATCGGGGTCACAGTGGTCTTGATGTACCTCACGGGGTGGGTGCACGGGTGCGCGCACATAACTGATTCCTAGCCACCTCCATTCCTTAGTCTATCCTCCTGACCACCTGCCTAAGATTGAACATCTTCCCCAATGGTGGGGTTTGCCCTGGCGGAGGTCTTTAGTTGGGTAATGCGCACATCAAGCTGTTCAAATCGTTGGTTCATATGTTGTTCCAAGCACCTACCGAAATACTCAAACTGTTGGGTCAGCTTGTTCATTGACTCTTGCAATTACTCCATGTTTAGTGTAAGGTGCAAGCCAAAACCACGACCCGTACGTGTGGGCATACAACTACTAAATCAATCTAAGGACCTTCTACTACGACTATATGCGCCTAGATAGGACTAAATGCTCCTATAGGACTCTATATAGAGAAAACGACACAATACTACTCAATTTCCAGCAACCTATTTGTCCAAAAAAATATGTCAACAGAAAATCCAGCAAAAAGATATGCGGATTTTCTGATAGCAAAAAATTCAGCAACCTATATCAGAAATTATGGACCTCTAAACAACTCTATATGATGATACTTAATGCATAATGAACACAAATAAACCAAACCCTAAATATGCAATGCATTCCCCTACAAGAACCCTAAGCTCTGAGAAATTCAAATATGATGTGCAAGATATTCAGGCTTTAGATCACGTTAGTTCAGAAACAATTACACAAAATTTCATATCCCACATAAAAGTTCAAGCATTCAATCAAGGGGAATCTATGCAGGCCCAGGCCTACACAAGCTAAGGTTGGATCAATCAAAATTATAGACCAAACAATAATCAAAGGAGGGTAAATTCATCCACACATGCACAGAAATAATTCCTCAATCTAAGGAGTTCACAGATTTCAATTCGAGGAATCATGAGGTTGAAGAAATGTCATAAAATTGGGGATTTGAGTAATTTAGGGATTTTAAGTGAAAGATGAGTGAAAGAGAGGAGAGACAAACCAGAGAAGTACCGCACGTGTGGACAGCAGCAATGGTCCAGACACACGTGCGTGCGATCCCGGCCGCACGTGTGTGGGGCCCGCTATTCAGAAAAAGGTTACCTTGGCCCTGGTCGGCCAAGGATGAATTCCAAAACCCCCAAATCTCAACTCGATCCGACGCACGGTTTGTGCATGGTGCTCCGCCGAAGTTTCAGCCCTCCTACATGGCCAGATTCCAGAAATTTACTGTAGATGGGGAAACAATTGCAAATATTGATGGATTTGCATATGGAATGCTTGTAGGAAAAGAGAAATATGGGTAGAAGGTAGGAGCAAATCGGAATAAGTGTGGCTTCGCACCACAGTAGTCAGCCCTTCAAGGAAGGGAGGGTTTCGCACCCAATTAAATCTCCACAACTCAGCAATTTTATTAATCTTCATTTAGAAAAAAGACTACAGGGGGTGCCTATTTATAATAAAACCCTATACCCCAAAACTCGCGCCATGTGCGCAACCTATCACTTGGAGACGAAGTGATAAAAAATAACAACTAATCAAAGCAATCTAAACCATCCATGATATTCCTAATAACAATAATAAGTAAAACCCGAAGTACTAGGTCACCTAGGGTAGTGGGCCACGATCATGAGATCCAAAGATGGGATCCACATGATGATCGGGTCCACCCTAAGGAACCAAAACATAGTCCTCTAACTAGGAGGTCCTCCCTGGACGTCGTCATCGATCCAAATCGACGGTGGGGTCCTCCTCCTTGCGTACGTGCGTAGGGGGCCGTTCGTGTGCGCGTGATGTCCTCATTAAAAAGTGAATTGCCAGCTGCAGATTTTGTGCCTCTGAGGGCACCTAATCACTTCTCCTAAAATTCATCCAAAGGTTAGACAGATGCAGTTCTACGGTTCTCACTTACAAACTAGCGACCATCAAAAAATGATATTTCTACCATAGAATTAATTCATATACAACACATCATGTTATCCTTCAAATAAACAAATGAATATTGCAGCATACCCTTCTTTGACACAAATTGATATGATTGTCATATTCAACGCCAACACAGGGTGATCCATGTCAATCCCATGATGGTGGCCGCCATTATTATGGTTATGCATATGCCCATGAACCAACGAATGATCAAGTATATCCGGACTTGCCAGCAGACCCTGCAATGAAAGGAAGTTAAATTCTAAGGGATCCAAGATCAATGTGAAATCACAATCTATAAACTCCTCATAAGTGATAGTAATAATTTGCTTTATAAAATTTTAAAAGCCTCAAGAAAAAGGACCTATCGATAATATGCTTCAATTTCTAGTAATATTGGAAGGTTGAAAGAAACTAACAGGTGATTCCAATATCGAAATTCTCAATCAGCTATTTCATTACAAAGTGAAGTACAAAATGAGAAAAGGAACCAAAAAAAAAAAAAAAAAAAAGAGTAAAAAAGAATACCTGCAAAACATCTACAGCATGCCATGCAATACCACCCGCAGTCACCAAAAGCATGCCAGAAATTCCAAGAGCTCCTAGAGTCTCAAACTTACCATGCCCTGGACAGAAAAAGCAACAAACTACAAGTCAACACTACTCTAGAACCTCGGTAAGGTGTTCAACATATAAATTACCTTCAATTTCTATTTACAAGAGTCCTAGAAATAATATTTATATGTACACGAGCTTTAAATCTAAGCTATGGAAAAAAAAAAAAAAAAAAGACTGGACCACTTCCAAATCCTTATAAGAGACCACTTGGAAAATAGCTGGCTTGAGTCTGGAGGTTCAAGAGAGTTGATGAAAGGATCTTCAATTCCGGACTCTTGAGTTGTCTTAGAACTGTTAAACTCTTCTTTCAGTAAATGATTTCTCTTCAGCTTCCCCCTAATGGGTTATTTTACCTACACCAATCCCCTTCTGGTGGACCAATGCATACCCCACCCAAGGGAACTGTGAAGAGAGGTCAAATGACACTCGTTGTCCCATCTAAGGTACCCCATTTCAACACTGAAACTTCTGTCCCTTACTCTGTTTCAAGTCATAGCTCATAAGAACTAACTCATTGTTTTTATATTCTATACTGTATGATCTTCATTAATCCTCAAGTTGTGCAATAAGTAACCTGCAACTTTTATGATGGATAAGCTGAATGTAGAACCCTCAGTTATTGAACTCACAATCTCCTGCTTTGAAGCTGTAATTTGCATTATTGATCTAGTAGTAATAAAAACATAGCCTGTATGCTCTAGATCCCCCATTCCCACAGATCAGCCACCCTTACGTCAAGCTCATTCCTGGAGCACTGAAAAAGTTTGGAGAAATCTTAATTAAAGTAAGCGATTATAGTTTTTGGTTGAGTGGTGCGCGCGAGGGATAGGTGGTATTAATAGACCACAATGGGATTGTCAAGATGGCTTATCTTGAAATGTGTTAAAATTCCAAAGAAGCTGAAGGAAAAGCCTTTTTACAAGGTATAAAAGTTTTTAAATCTTCTTTTACGGGTCATGACATGATGGAGGACAGCTCATCCAAGCCATTTCTTGGGCTTCAAGAAGGAAGTAGATGGAGATCAAAGAATGTTGTGGACAAAATTTTACGGCTTCGTTGTACCCTTTCTTGAAATTCCCTTCTCTAATCAAACTCTATGTTCACCATTTGGCTTTAAAGATGTCATGCTAATGACTACTATATACAACGTGAGTGGCCAGCAATTTTACCCAATTAGTCTTCCGAGAGTAGTGAGCTTTGGGTTTTAAGAGGACATTTGTAACACCCTGAACTTTTCAATGCCCGAGTATTGAAAGTTCTCGAGTGTTACCATGAAATTTAACTTAATATTTACATGTGTACAATGCTAATCTAACTACCCTAACCTCACATCTATTCCCTATCGCGAATCTAACCATTGGGAATGATCTACATTCATAGATCAAGCCATCTAACCGTTGATTTTAAAGACTAGACTATCCATCATGAGACTTGACTTGTGTACTTCCCTTAAGTAAATTAGCGAATCTAACCCTTGAGAATAGCTGCCATCTATAAATCTGGTCATCTGACCGCTACTCACGTGGATTAGTACATGTACATTCCATTGAACGAAATCGATGTATGATCCTTCATCCATAAGGATTTGGACATAAGTTCTTTAATAAGAATTACTTAGAAACGTGGCCACAACCATGTATAACCATTAGATTTCGCAAAGCTCTTAGATTGTCAATAACTACGAAAATGCCATTGACCTATACACTGAATCCTAGATCACGTGGTTCCCTCTATCCGTTTAATGGGAAACTTTATACCATGCCTAATTATCCTAAATTAACCGTACACGACAAAGTTCAGCCCTTAGATCATGGAAGAAATTACCTAATGGACAGATCAGCCATTAACCGCCGATTTTAGGACCACCTGATCGTTGGATATGCTTCAAATTTGGGCTCAACCCCTTAAATTAGATGGAAAAACGAATGGACAGTGTAGATTTCTCAAAAACATCACAACGGACCCCACATGTAGACCGCGTGTGCACGTCAGGAGCGCACCCGCACTGCACCGTATCTCAGAGTCGGTCAAAGACTCCTTGACCCGACAAAACACGGAAGCTAGCCGCGTGTTGCGGACGATCGTCCGCTGGGATCGCACTGGGCCCCCACCTTCATCCAGATGGATGATCTGAACCATCCAGTGTGATCGGGAAGGGATTTCTACCATAACCATGGTGTACGGGAGCATCCATGCACACACGCGTGCTCACAGCCGCGGGTGCAAGTGGACGAGCGAGGGTGCGTTTCTAGCCACCCAAAACGAATCCATCATGATCAAGGTGGGCCACCTAAAGCCAATCCAGACAATCCATACTGCAACTAGGCAATCTCCGAACAATCCCTAGAACCAATCCTCTCCCGCAGTAAACACATGTAGCAAGAAGCCCGGATGCATCCCAGATTTTCCGTACGCAAGATGCCCAGGCCTTGAATCGTGGTTCCCATCTGGACCGTCCAATCTTAAGTGAAGGGAATTCCGACTCCCCTAAAAAGTTCGGATAGTCCGGAAGAGTACTAACACGCTGTAAACACCGAGCTTATCAGCGCGGTTGTAACGAGTGCGGAAATTCCGTGAGCATCAAGGAGTCCAAAGATATAAAAACTCCAATGATCTACGCAATCTGAGCCGACCGAAACTGTCCCAAAGCGAATCCAAGATATCCCACGTCAGGAGAAGATGGGAACTCCAACAGCAAGGCACCGATTCCCTGTTTCCGTAAACAGAGATTACGCAAAGGACGGCTCCGAAATCCCTGCAGCGTAAGCTCATCTGCACAAGAAGATACACAGAGATCCTAGAAGCTCTCATGCCTATATAACACAATCGTCTGTCCGACGGTGGGAGAGGAAAAAGAAAGGAACGAGCGAGAGAAAGAGAGAAAAACGAGAAGGAGAGAGAGGGCTCCAGCTGCAGCAACAAGAGGGGAAGAGAAGGAGAAAAAAAAAAAAAAAAAAAAGGAGAGAGAAGGAAGAAAGAGAAGGAAAAGAAAAGGAAAGAAAAGAAAAGAAAGAAATAAGAAAGGAAAGAAAAGAGAAAGAAATAGGAAGAAAGAAAAGAAAACGAGAGAGAAAGAGAAGGGAGTTTCGTTGTCGACTCACTGCTACATTGAGTTGTGGACTTGGTCGAGTAGAGGGAACTCAACATCAAACCGAGTTAACTAAGTTGTGGGTCTGGATTGTCCATATCCTATGTCTGACCTTCCAGAGAGAAGAAGAAGAAGAAGAAGAAGAAGAAGGAGAAGAAGAAGGGAAAGAGTTCGGATCGAACCGAGTTAACTCAATAAAGCGAAAACTCGTTGAACCTCGGGATTTCTACCTGAACCAAATCTCTGCAGAGGTAAGTCAACGCACAGTTTCCTTGTAGACCACAACCCTAGATCTATAAGATTAAAACCCTCAAGTTTTGATCTTAACCGTACAAACCATATAGTATTAATATCTAATTATACTAAGTATGTTAAACATGATAGAATCTGACCTTGTGACACATAACTCAAGTTCCAACAACTCTAAGAAGTGATCTGACTCAAAAGGTGAGGGTTTTATCCTTTAAGCTTACACTAATTTGAGTTGTTATATTTGTCCTGCCTTTTACATGCCTTCCCGTTATTTCATCTTGTCTTTTACATGCCTCCATGTTATTTTATCTTGCCTTTTACATGCCTTCATATTACTCTGAATCTTCTCTGCAATTATATGTTTTACCATCAATTATTTGCTTTAATATTACAGTATAATGTTACTTACAAAGTGATCTTTCTGAATTTATGTGGGGCCATGGATACAAGCCTTGCCCTTGCCTTACCAAATTTATTGAGTTGGCCCTGCCACACTCCTTATTAAAGAATCAGCCGTGCCGCTCTTCTATTTATGGAGCTGGCCATTGCCACTCTCCTTATTAAAGAATCGGTCGTTGCCGCTCTTCTATTTGTTATGTTGGCCATTGCCACAGTTTGAGTTGACCATTGTCACTCTTCTCTATGTTGGCCTTGTGCTATCTATTTTCAAAAGGCTTGAACATGTTTCTTGATATTCCAGAACCTCCATGATTCAGAATGCATTATCTGTAAGTGCAAGTACTATGTTGGGAATCCCTCTTCTAGCGATCGAATAAATATCATGGACGTAATGCGTTTTCGGTAGCGGCCTTGGGGCGACACTTAATTCCATGTTTCACGGGTGATGGTGCAACAGCTGGTGTATGTAAATCGTTTTATATATATGTGTGTGTGTGTGTGTGTGTGTGTGTGTGTGTGATACACCAATTCTTTCTTTTGGGGGTTGGATGTCGCATTTAGTCGCTCCAATCCCGTCTTTTCTTTTGGGGGTTGGATGTCGCACCAGTATGGAAGATAAGCTCACTACTGGAGCTCTTACGGGGCCCTCTGATTCCCACGCCTAGTTAATTACAACCATTAAGTTGAATGGAAACAACTATTTACAATGGGCTCAATCAGTTAAAGCTATTTTTGAGAGGAAGAGAGAGACTTTCTTATATCTTGGATGAACCCCCAGACTCTACAAATGAGAGATTTAAAACCTGGACTAAAGAAAATTATTAGGTTATGACTTGGCTTCTAAATAGCATGGAGACTACCATTAGTAATTCCTTTATGTTTTTAACATTGGTTAAGAAGATATGGGATACTATACGAGATATGTCTTCTAAAGATCACAATATATTCAAGGTGTACAAGCTGATTTCAGACATACATAAGTTTCAACAAGAGTCCAGAAGTCTGAAAGAGTATTTTACTATTTTACGCGGTATGTGCTACAACCTAAATGTGTATCATCCTCTTCATCTCATTGTACTCAGGACTATGAACTCGTCTGACAACAACGTGAAGAGACTAGAATTATACAGTCTCTCTAGATTAAATCTAGAATATCAAAGTGTTCGTGATCAGATCATAGTTATGGAGCCATTCCCTTCTCTTCCAGTGGTCTATGCCCTTGTTCATAGAGTTGTTGTCCCATCTTTTGCTGCTCCTGATAGATCTGCATACATAGCTGGAGATCAACATTCTCCTAGTTCCAGTTCTAGAGCTCCAAGTTAGAGCTCCCCGAGTAGCAATTATGCTCCTCAATATGGTGGTCGAAGTAGGAGTAAAGCTCTTGATAGAGGCAGTCGTGGCCATGGCCATGGCCATGGTCATGATGGATCTACTCGTACTTGCACTCATTGTGATGGCACCAATTATACTATTACTATATGTTGGGATATGGTTGGCTGTCCATTGTGGGCAAGAGCCTATACAACCGATGTTATATCATCCGATTCCAAGAAGATTCATCAGGTATCTCCAGCATTGCCCGCAAGATGTCTACCTCAGGTAATTTTGTCACTATTTCTGGCGAGCCATATGATGCATTGATGTGGAGCCATACTCAAAACCCTATTTCTACTTCTAGTGCTAACTTAGCCCAATTAGGTATTGCACTTCATACGTCCTCATCTCCCTCTTACGTTATAAACTCTGAAGCCACATCATACATGACTAGTAAGCTTCACCTTTTTAAATCTTATCAATCTACTAATCAGTCTAGTTTTGTGACAATGGCATATGGTAATCAATCTTCCATCTCTGGGACTAATTCCATCACCCTCTCTCCCACCATGCAGTAATCTTCCATCCTCCATGTTCCTTATCTTTTGTTGAATCATTTGTCGGTAAGTTCTCTTACAAAGTCATTAAATTATTTTGTAACATTCTTTCCTTCTCATTATGTATTTCAGGACCTCCAGACGAAGCAAACAATTAGTGAGGCCGTGAATGTGAAGGGATTTACTTTTTGGATGATACACTTGCTAGTCCTACAACTGCTTTGTCATTAGATAGGGAGTTTGTATCCATATGGCATTATTGTTTAGTCCATCCATCTTCTTTTTTTTTTTTTTGAAAGGTCACTTAAATTTCATTAAAAGAGAAAGAAACCAAACAAAAGGAACATAGTCCGTTGAGGAGGTGGACATTACAGCGCTCCTAGAAAGAGAAAATCAGACTCCTTTACACAAACATCGTTAACCGCCCATTCTAACAACATACGCTTAGCATTTGAGACTATAACCTCTACTGGATTTGAAATGTTATCAAAGCATCTGTTGTTTCTCTCTTTCCAAACAGCTCACCAGACAGCTAAAATAGACATTCTCCAAAGCCGATTCTTAAGCTTGCCCAAACTGACACCATGCCAAGCAAAGAGAAGAAGATCGGCCGAGCCCAGGCTACACCAATTTATTCCAAAACGCTGAAGGAACTCTTACCATATTCTAGATATGAACGGGCAGTGAACGAGGAGATGATCAATCGATTCTTCTTCCTTCATGCAGCATAAACGGACATTGACGATGGGCATCCCCCTTTTCTTCAAATTGTAGACCGTGAGTATTTTTTTCTGACCCACCAGCCAGCCGAACACCACAACTTTTGGAGGAGTTGCATATTTCCAAATGAGGGAGAGCGGATGAATCTCGGTAGCAGAAGAACTGGTCATCGTCTAATAGAACGATTTACCGTGAATACGCCGGTCTTATCCCCTCTCCAAATAAGACAATCAATGGACTGATGGTCAAGCTTGAAACTATCTAGGCTGTGAAGAAGATCAACATACTCGGAAACCTCCCCGTCTTGAAGATGTCTTCTACAAGCCACATTCCAGACTATGTCTTCACCAGAGGGAGAGAAGCACCTGTCAATCGTTATCTTGTGATTGGGGAGAGCAAGAAAATATTTGGAAATACTTCTTTCATAGGAGTATCTCCCAACCAAGTGTCTTCCCAAAAGCGAATGTTGTCACCCTTTCTTGGGACAAAACTGACTCCCTTTAGAACCTGATTTTTCATAGCTAATATACCCCTCCAAAGGGTCGAGGGCCCTGTAGGTGGAAGAGGTTTTTGTCCACCAGCCGCCCTCCGATCTGCCATATTTACTTTTGATCACCTTATTCCAAAGACTCTCACCTTCTGTCCCTAATCTCCAAATCCACTTCCCAAGAAGAGCACAATTCATAAGCTTGAGATCTTTTATACCTGCACCATCTTCTTGAAGGCTTCTACACACCTACTGCCGCTTGACTAAATGAAATTTTTTCCTCTCAACCTTCCCGTTCCAAAAGAAGTCTTGTCTCAGCTTGTCTATAGTATTCAAAACACAACCCAGGCATCTGTATAGAGACATGAGGTGCAAAGGCAAATTAGATAAAGCCGCCTTAATGAGAGTTAGGCGGCCTCCTCTCGAGAGATAGCGGCATTTCCATTTTGCTAGATAAATTTCGAACTTGTTAATCACCTTGTCCCACGAAGATTTTGGGGGCGCCCCAATACATAATGGAAGGCCAACAAATGAGGACGGAAATGAAGCCGCCGAGCAGCCAAAGTGATCTGCATATTCCGATATCTCCTTTTCCTCCATATTAATGCTAAACATCTTTGATTTGACCAAGTTGACTTTCAGACCCGATACAGCCTCAAAGCAGCGGATGGAGGTGTGCAAATTATCCACCATTGCTGGAACTGCCTCGCTGAAAATTAGAGTGTCATCCGCGTATTGGATATGGGAGATTTTGGTGGACATTCCTCTCACTCTAATTCCACTTAAGATACCTTCTTCTTCTCCTTTTTGCAGCATTCTGGATAGGGCCCCCCCAACTATGAGAAACAGGAAAGGAGACAAAGGATCACCTTGGCGCAGCCCTCTTGAACTTTTGAAGAAACCCTTAGTTGACCCATTTAGAAGAACCGAAAAATAAGTTGTGTCGATACACTCCCCCATCCACTGTCTCCATTTGTCACTGAACCCCATCCTCCTTAGCATGTACTGCAGGAAGTCCCAATCAACATGATCGTAAGCCTTTTCGATATCCAACTTACAAATAATACTCTTTGAACCGGATTTGTGATTGGAGTCCAAGCATTCATTTGCAATAAGGGCGCAATCTACTATCTGTCTCCCCTGGATGAACGCACTTTGATTACCTGAAATGATCTTTCCTATAACTGTTTTTAGACGAGTCGCTAACACTTTGGCTAAATTCTTGTACGGCCCACCTAGCAAACTGATCAGTCTGGCAGCTCCCGATGTTTTTGGAATGAGCGCGATAAAGGAGCCCCGAGGCCTTTTGACAATCTACCCCTTTCGTAAAATTCCTTGAAGAAGTCCATAACATCATCCTTGATGACATCCCAGAAAATTTGGAAGAACCTGATGAAGAAGCCATCAGGGCCAGGGGCCTTTTCCCCACCTAGGGAAGCCACTGCCCTCCTCACTTCGTCCAAGCTGAAAGGGGATTCAAGGTTGCTGGCCTCTTCATCTGACAGGCAATGCATATGGAGATAGTCCAACCTTGGTCTGTCCCAAGAATCTCTTTGGAACAGGGATTTAAAGTAGCCTATCGCCTCTTCAGCAATTTTATCCTTGTCTTCAATCCAGCTGCCGTTAACAACAATACTGTGATCCTGTTCATCCTGGCATGCATACTGGCAATGGCATGAAAAAATTTCGTATTATTATCTCCCTCCTTTATCCATCTGGTCCGAGATCTTTGTTTCCAATCTAATTCTTTTTCTAGAGCTCTAGTTGATTAGGATTGAATTAGCTGAATGCATCTAGACAGAAAGTCTGAGGGCCCAATGCCATCTTCTGCTCCTACATCAAGAGCTTGCAATTCTACCAATAATGACTCCGTTTCCAGATCCCTGTTGCAGAGCTCAGACTGCTTCCACTGCTTGATTTTATCTTTCAACATCCTGAGTTTGCTGCATAATCTGTACCCTGCAAAGCTTTCGACTATAAATCCATCCCACCAGTTAGCAACCGAGTAAATCCTTTTATATTTGTCCAAGAGATCTCAAATCTAAACGGTTTCGGGCCCCAATTTTGGTCCTCAGCAGATAATAGCACCGGGCAGTGATCAGAGGTTGTTCTTGGGAGGGCAGACTGAGACACCAAAGGAAACGCTTCCAGCCAATCAAGGGATATCAAAAATCTATCCAGCCTGGAAAAGATTGGGTCAGCTCTCCCATTGGTCCATGTGAATTTGGAGCCGAGAAGGGGGAGGTCCAGCAAAAATGTCCGTTGCCAAGATTCGAACCCAGCCTGGAAAAGATTGGGTCAACTCTCCATCCATCTTTATCGAGACTGAAACTTATTTGTGTGATACTTTTGATACTTGTGAATTTTCTAAGCATCATAGAACTGTGTTTCCTCCCTAATTGACTGAGAGGAAGTCCAGACCTTTTGAATTAGTTCATTCTGATGTTTGAAGTCCTATACCAGTTGACTCTATCTTAGGTTATGAATGCTTCATATGAAATTCATTGATGATCATTCTTGAATGGCATGGATTCATCTTATGAAGTTTAAACATGAAGTATTTGATATGTTCAAGACTTTTTATAATGAAGTTGCCACTCAATTTCATTGCCCTATTGAAGCTCTTCGTTCGGATAATGGGGGTGAATATATGTCAAAAGCCTTCTTAATCTTCTTGCAGGACCATGGTACTTTATCGCAAACTTATTGCACAAGGACTCCTCAACAAAATGGTGTTGTTGAAAAGAAGAATCGTCACCTTCTCAAAGTTACAGATGCACTTCACCTTGGTATATGTTCCTAATCATTTTTGGGATGATGCCTTACTTATTGTTGTTCTTCTTGTTAATATAATCTCATTTACCATTCTACAAAATAAGTCTTCCTTTGAAATCCCACATCCTCATTCCTCATGATAAAGCATTTCCCTTACCTCCTCAAGTTTTTGGGTGCACATGTTTTGTTCATAAGCTTGATGGCAATAATGACAAGTTTAGTTCATGGTAAAAGAAAAATAAAAAAATAAAAAAATAAATTGTGTTTTCTAGATATTCTCATCCCAGAAGGGGTATAAATGTTATAATCCCATGACTTGCAAGAAATATGTCTTAGCGGATGTCACCTTCTTTAAGGATGTTTCCTACTTCTCACCTGAAGGGTGCTCGCTACATAATCACCTTACCAGTCAAGAGGAAACTTTGTTAAATCAATATACACCTCTTCCAATTCCCTTTCTTAATGGAAATTTCCGTTCTTCTAAACCTCTCAAGCCATTCCTCATGTACCAGAGAAGAAAGAAATGCCCCACTGATTAGCCACTCATCATTCCATCTACTTCTAATAGAGGTTTAGGTACTATCCCTCCACCTTCTAATGATCTCCCCATTGCTTTACATAAGCCTCCTCGATCATGTACTTGTCATCCTATCCATAATTATGTTTCCTTTCAATGTTTGTCTCCTACTTTCAAGTCCTTTGCTACCTCAGTCTCCTTTTCATTTACTACTCGAAATCTCATGGCAGCTCTTAGCAGTCTTTACTAGAGGCAAGCAAACTATGATGGAAGAAATGCGGGCTCTTGAGAAGAATGGTACTTGGGAGCTAGTTCCCTTACATAAGAGCAAGCAAAAAGTTGGGTGTCATTGAGTGTATACAATCAATTATCTTCCAAATGGATCAATTGACAAATATGAGGCTCAATTAGTAGCCAAGGGCTATAATCAAACATATGGTGTGAATTATTTCGAGGCCTTCTCCCTTGTGGCCAAGCTTAACTCGGTTTGTATAATCATCGCTTTAGTTGCAAATTTATCTGGCCATTATTCCAACTGACGTGAAAAATGTCTTTTTTACATGGTGACCTTGCTGAGGAAGTTTATATGAATCAACCACCAGGGTTTTCCTTTTTTTTTTTTTTTTTTTTTATTTGAAAGATAACAAAATTTATTTAAAAGCCTACCGAAAGACAGGAAAAGAATACAGCAAAATTAGGCCTTACCAACAGAAAAAGCAGCAGTCGTAGCTGCTAAAGCATTAGGGGCCCATCCCTTTACAAGCTCAAAAATTATACTAATCACCCCACGAACCGAGGAATTCTAATTTCAAAAACACCGCTCATTTCTTTCTTTCCAAATTGCCCAAGAAACTACCATTGCAATGAGCCTCCACATGACTTCACCTACCTTCCACTCCCTCCTTCCATGCCAAGCCCAAAAGAGATCCTGAACCGACTCCGGCATAACCTAGGCGACATTAGATTTGGCAAGGAAGAAGTCCCACACTTCCCAAGCAAAGACACAGTGTATAAATAAGTGATTAATAGTTTCTGCATCTTTCATGCACATTAGACAAATATTCGGAAGAACTATGGACCTCTATTGAATATTATCGATTGCGAGGACTCTCTTTCAACCAACTAACCACACAAACGCTACAACGCGTGGAGGGGACCCATAATGCCATGAAGGTAGGGGTGGGAGGAGCCTTAGGAGCTAATGGGACATGTTAGTAACTGGAAGAAAGTTGCTACTGTAAAGATCCTGGATTTGTGCCATCTCCAAATCAGAGAATCCTCCTCCGGAGGCGATCGCATCTCTTTCTTGAGGAGATCCAATAAACTAATAAACTCTGCCGCTTCATCGTCAAACGAACTTCTATGGCAAGGAGGGCACCACGCTATAACTCCCCCGGAAGAAGAAAAACATTGAGAGACAAGTACAAAACGATCTGAGGCAATGTTATTTAGTCGCAAGAAGGAGTCTTGAAGAGCCCTATCTCCACACCACACATCCACCCAGAAACAAATACAATCCCTTTTGCCCAAAGCAAAAGACACCTTCTCGCACTGAATGTTCCGTCGACACAATTGCTTTCCAAATACTCAAAGCATGGTATAAAGTGGATCATTTAGTAAACCAACCATCATCTTGAACACCATACTTACTAGCAATGACCTCCCTCCACCGTTTAGCAAACCAGGGTTTTCCTTGACCAATGATTCACATCATATATGTTGCCCTAAGAAGGCTATCTATGGTCTAATCAGTCTCTCTGGGCCTGGTTTGATAAGTTCAGCCGTGCTTTGTTATTTTGTTCACAGCCAGGCAAATTAATCTCTTCATCTGTCGACACACTACTGGGATTATGGTTTTGCTAGTCTATGTAGATAGCATTGTGTTATTTGGTGATGATGCCATGAGAATTATTGACCTCAAATCTTTCTTCAAACATGATTTGTAATCAAAGATCTGGGCACACTTCGTGACTTTCTTGGAATTAAAGTTGCTAGATGAAAGTATGGAATTATTCTATCTCAGTGGAAGAGTGCTTTTTATCTCGTCTTAGACTGGCATGTTTAACTCTAGACATGTCACGACACCTATTGATGACAAAGATCTTTTATCTAATCCCGGCATGTATCACTGCCTAGTTGGTCACCTCATTTACTTAATTATTACACAACTAGGCCTATCATATATAGTAGGTGTAGTCAGCCAATTTATGCATGCTCCTTGTACAGTCATCTTATTGCAGTATATCAGATTCTCCGTTATCTAAAGTTGACTCCTGGTAAAGGCCAACGATTTCAGCAGCATACTTATCTTCACATCAATTATGCCGGTAGCCTTCACGATTGACGTTCTACATTTGGCAATTACAGCTTTGTAGGTGACAATCTAGTCACCCGGAAGAGTTAAAAAAGCCAATGCTTAGCTAGTCCACTGCAAAGGCTGAATATAAGGTAAAGGCGCATGCGAGATGTGAACTTATGTGGCTTCAGACTCTATTGTGAGAGCTTAGCAATCATCCTAGTCCTATTCCTTTGTATTGTGAGTTTGTGACAATCAAGTTACCATTCATATTACTAGCAATCCTGTGTTTCATGAGTGTACTAAGCATATTGAGTTTAATTGTCACTTCATCCGTGAAAAGATGACCACTAAAGATTCCATTTATTCGTTCAGAGGAGTAGCTGGCTGATATGTTCACTAAATCTCTTGGTCAGGACACCCCACATCATCATATAGACAAGTTGAGTATGATTGAAAACTATGTTCCAACTTGAGGGGGAATATTGAGAATATATATATAAAGTAAAACTTTTTTTTCTCTTTTTCCTAAGTGTGTATGCATGGCTTTATACTCTATTGGAGTATTATGCTCATGTTAACAATAATAAAGGGGTGTGTGTAAGTGAAACATACATAACACCGATTGCCCTATCAGTGTTTCAAATAGCGCCCGTAGCATAGCGGTAGCATACGCTACGTAGCATAGCGTGGCTGTAGCGCTACGTAGCGTCCTAAATAGTGTAAATCCCCTGTAGTGTACGCTACAAGGGTCGTAGCATACGCCACAGCTACGTAGCACGTAGCGTACGTAGTGTAAGCTACAATGTGTTTTTTTACTATTTTATTTTTTTATTACTTTTTTCATATTTTCTTTGTATCTAATGTTGAGGAATGTGACACTTGTATTGTACTGATACTTTTAATCATTGTGATCTTTATTTCTTTTCATAATTGTGATTTATGGTTTCAATTAGACATTATTAATTAAAGTGGTTTGCCTAGAAAATTGTTGATGTGATAATTATTTGATTTGGCTTACATGTGGATTGGCTTTTGATAAATGATAACTAACAAATCATTTGAACATGCTTATAATTGATAAAATGAATCATCTTTTAGGCATTTTTATATTTTTTGTTTCCTTTTTTCCAATATTTATTATATGTCCTATTTTTAAATTAAAAAATAGAAGTATTGTGTAGCTTACGCTACACGCTACGTATTTACGCTACACGCTATAGAGGGCTGAGCGCTACGCATCACACTACCGCTATTTAAAACATTGATACACACACACACACACACACACATACATATCCCTTCTTTTTAACTCCAAATTTCTTCTCCTCTCTTCTTTTATTAATCTCCACTTTGTCCAACTTTTACCCATTCTACCTAGCGAGTAGTGCCAATTTTATCCCAAGGACAATAAACCTTCTTTTGTCTATCTGCATATAGCCCGCAACACCCCCCTCCATCTCCATTTGTAGCCAACACCCTACATGTATCCTATGCTAGTTCTTGGGCTTCAAGAAGGAACCAAATTGAGACTAGAGAATGTTATGGACAAAATTTTACTTCCCTTCCTAAATATTGTCTTCTCCAATCGAACTCTATGTTCACCATGTGGCTTTGAAAGATGTCCGGCTAATCTCTAATATATACAACACGAGTTGCCATGGGCAATTTTACCCACATGAGTAGTCTTCCAAGAGCCATGAGCTTGGGGTTTTAAGAGGACATTGGAAGGGATTTCAAACATAGGAAAGGCTACTTAGGTAACTTGGATGCATTTGCGTGCTTATCATCCAAATGTCCAGCTTTTACCCACTCTGCTCGACGAGTGGTGTCAATTTTACCCTAAGGGCAATTTCTACCGTCTTTCAATTTTTATGCAAGTTGCCCACACCCTTCTTTTGTCTCTTTATGTATAGCCTAGTGTTGTGCCCTATGAACCATGTCCAACTACTAATGTGGATGTGATATCGATGATCTTAACCATAAATCATGATGACTAGAGGTCCCTATGTGGACATATTTCTATGCCATAGTTAACATGTCAAGGTGCCTAAATGCATACATGAATGTCGATTAAATGAGAGGGATTCCTCTGGTTGTCCTCAGAAACTTGAGATTGGACATAACGGTCACTGACCAAGGGAGAGTTGTGGTTCATGGAAATTCATGCCCTATTGTACCATGACCTACCTGGCAAGTTATAGGACTAACCTATGGTTGTTGTCATCATTACAATGATGGATGCGGTCATCTTATGTGAGGGGACTGATGACGGATCGATATGGAAGTCTCCACCATCAACCACGACAACGAATCGATGTGCTTTACCCTACCCCGAATAGGAATGTGAGTATAACATGGGCTCCTGGTGTTGACCTATTGGGCACTTGCATTGGTGGATTGAGATCAAGTCTCTAGACCAGAAAGCTCATCATGCCTAGACTATGATCAACTTGAGAATGCATTGGATTTAATTAATCCTTAGACCTAAGGACGTGTGAGGGTTAAAGGTCATAATTATATGTGCTTTGACTCTCTTTATGAGGTCATGATGTGGCCAATAAAAGTGGGTGTACTTGGGCGCATCCGTTGATACTCACATGGGCCAACAAGGGTTCCACTAGTTTCTTAGGAACTCACTTATGGCTTTGATCTAGGAGATCATATATTGATCAAGTGATTTTTCTATTAGGCCCAGCACTCAAAAGATTTTTCTTAAGGTGACATAATTGTTATTAAGAAGCCGCCCCCAAAAAGGGAACGCAAAGCATTACAAGCCAACAGAGCCAAAAAAAATTACAAGCGTCCATAGGGATTAAGCCGAACGCCCACACCACTACATCTTAATTCTCCTAATAACCTCGTTTATCGAACCCCAACGATTGCGAAAGCACCAATTGTTTCTTTCCCCCCAAATGGCCCAAAGCAACGCCATAAGAACAAGACACCTCAAAACCTTTCCATCTTTGCCAACACTGCCACCATGCCAAGCTCAAAGGAAACCTTCAATGGAAATAAGCATCACCCACGCTATATCGAACAGACCCAAGAAAGTAGACCATAACTCCCTAGCAAACTTGCAGTGAATAAAGAGATGATCTATCTACTCAACGTCTTCCATAAACAGAGCAGACGTTGGTGAGCATCATAGAGCTTTTCTGAAGATTATCAATGATTAGCACATGTTCCCACCAACCAGACAAACAATGCAATCATGAGAGGCACTCCATAAAACCTATAAAACGAGGTTGAATAGTCTTCCCCATGAGGGCATGGCTTACTGATATAGAGCGGAATCTATTCTTGGCATAGCTGGACCGAAAGAAGCCCGAACGGAAGCGGACATAGTCCGTTAGATCCAGGGCCAGTCCTATGTAGGGCATGACGTAATTGGGCCTCAGGCGCATCCAGTTCGAAGAAATTCATTCCAGATAGGGAGAAATTGTCGTTCGAAGTGTGAACTACAAATTGGCCATAACTTTTGATCCGGGTATCATTATGGCATACACAACCTATGAATATTTACTATAATAGGCCACCCGGGGTCAACCAACCCCTGTAGCAAGTCACATTGGTCCGTTTCACGAGAAAATGCTTCCTTCCAATTCAAAATTGCAATTTTGGGAAAAAACTTATTATTTTTAATAAGTTTTAATTTGGACATATCTCATTCATTTTAGAGTTTTAGCATATGCAATCTTCTTAGGAATTGCTACTAATCATGCTAGGAATCATCCAGCACGCGTGATTAAATTAGGACTTTCTATTTTTAGTAAAATTACTATTTCAGGTAAATTCTAGTTTAGTCAAATTAGGACTCCTAATTAGGGTTTTTTCTTTTTTTCTTTTTTTAAAGTGATGTAATCGGGAACTCTAAGCATTATTGAATATAAAATTTTGAATTTCCCTTTTTATCTTGTGGATTCAAGGTTTTGCATACTTGAGGTAGACTGTGATCTTCCTCCTCAAGCCCTTCCATGTGTCACTTGAGAATAATATTATTGAGAGATTTCACCAAGAACTTCCCCGAGCTGCCACGATTCCGCATCATCAAATGTGACTCAGTTGTTTCTTCCTTCAAAAGGTCCCATCGACAAGGCAAAAACCAAACTATGGCTCCCCCCATCCTAGAAACACAGTGAGCTATTGCAATTCCTTTTTCTGGAGTCAGCATGAAGAATCTAGGAAAGAGACTTTAAAATGGAGAATCACCAAACCACCAGTCCTCCAAAAACTGAATCCACTTCTCATCACCTAAAATGAAAGCAACTCCCTATTTAAACTTCACCAAACCCGAAGAGATCGCCCTCCAACAAGTTGACATCCAGTAGCAGGAGGAGTCTTTAGTCCACTAACCCCCTTCTTGTACGCCATATTTACTAGCAATCAGCAATGTTGTCAAAATCGTTATCGTATCTCAAATCATGGTTGGGATTGAATTGTATCGATTCGCAAATTGTATCATAAATTGTAAGATTTTTTACAAATTTGAAGAAAAAAAATATATGAAATATATAAATAAATCAGAATTTTTTTATTTTTTTTTAACTCATCAATCTTCCTTTCACCATCAATGTGCACCAAGTAATACTATGTCATGATAGTGTTAGAGGATTCTTTTTCTTTCATTTTTGTCTTTCAAGAAATTTCCCTTTAAAAAACATACAAGGATCCTTTAATAATTTATGTTCTTGTTACCTTCTTGAATGTAGAATCACGGTAGAAAAGTTGTTTTTAATACTTTAGACAGATGAAAAAAGATATTTTGATTTCTAAACATCATTCCATAATACATATAAGTCAGCATGATTGTAACCATCCATAAAAACATTATAGGTAAGTCATTCATCAATTTGGTGTTTCATCCAATTAAGAAATAAGAAATCACAAAAAAAAGCTACATGATTTAACGTTGAAGAGAATATCTATCATTTAATCTCTTATAAAGAACACATAAACTAATTTACCTTTTCGAAACGATTATTAAAATCCCCACCAATTTAAAAACATAAAATGAAAGCCTAGTGAAGCTTAAGATAAAAAAGAACAAGTATAATTTGAATTGTAAACCGAGATTTGAATCGTAGAACCGTAGGATTCATTTAAAAAGGGTTTCAAGGTTGGGATTCAAATCATTTGCTGAAGATTTTAGTCGTATATCGTAAATCATAAATAGTAGGATTTTGACAACACTGGCAATCAAAACTCTCCAAACCTCTCCTTCCTCCGCAAATTTCCACAACCATTTCTCCAAAAGGGCCAAGTTCATAGCATCCACTCCACCTAACAAGGTGAAATTTGTTGCTTACATTCACTCCACTCCAAAGGAAATCCCTTCGAAGCTTGTCCATTCTATATAAAACTGCCTTAGGGCACCAAAAGATAGACATGAAATAAATGGGAAGGTTTAAGAGGGCTACCTTGATAAATGTGATTCTTCCCCAAAAGAAAGTTAACTACTTTTCCAACGAGATAGCTTCCTTTCCATTATTTCTAGGACCTTGTCCTAAAGATGCTTAGGCAACTTACTAATACAAAGAGGAAAGTCAAGGTATGACGATGGGAAGGAGCTAGTGCCACGACCAAAAGCTATTGCAAACCTTCCCACCTCCTCATCTGCCATTTGGATTCCTAACATCTCACTTTTTCGGAGGTTAATCTTCAAACCTGAAACACCACTTCAAAACCATTTTAAACCTTCCATGTGTTCTCCACTATCTCCTTTTTTTAATGATGACAAGGTCCCCGCCTCTTTTTAAGGCGACACTAATCCATGCAAATGCACGCAATCACCCACAAACCATGTGCATCGGGTAATCCCAGGGAGGGGAATTGAACTCGTGGCTATGGGGAGCAAACCCATGGTGCTAGCCATTCTCCCAAACCCCACCTCACAAAATAAGATAGTGTATTCGACAACTTGCAGGTGGGAGATATGTATGTGGCATTGGCCAACTCAAAGCAGCGAGTAAGACCCACATCCCTACCCCTTTCAAGAATACAACTGAGAGCCTCGGCGACTATAAGAAACAACTGAACAAGAGAGGCAAGAGGGGATCTCCCAGGCTTAGAAATCGCGAGGCCATAAATGAAATCAAAAAAATAAAAATAAAATAAAAGATTTGGGGACAGAGAAGGGTGTTGAATCACCAATTGAACACACTCCCACATCCACCCCCCTCCATTTCTTCCTAAAGCCCATTCTACCAATCATGTGGTCCAAAAAATCCCAATCAAGCTTACAAACAACTACTTTATTCCCTTCTCAGTGCATAAAATCAATGCATTCATGGGCCATAAGTGCAATATCCAAAATTTGCCTTCCTTCAACAAAAGTCCCTTGATTTTCAGATATGAACTTATCAAGAACCTCTCTTAACCTTGAAACAAAAAATTTCGCCAAAATCTTATACAGGCTCTCAAGCAAACTAATAGGCCTAAAGTGTTTCAGATTGTTTACACCTTCAACTTTTGGAATGATGGATATGAACATGGCACCCGACTCCTTGGAAAACCAATTCCTACATAAGAATTCCTGAAAGAAAAAAATAATAATAATAATAATAATCACCAAGTCAACCTTAATAACTATCCAAAACACCTTTAAAAAGGTTATTGCAAAACCACCAGGATCCAGGGCTTTATATTCACCCAAAGAATCCATAGCCTGCTTAATTTCTTCTGAAACTGGTTTTCTAGATTCGAGCATTTGCTTCAGAAATGAGAGATGTCTAAATTATCCAACCTAGGCCACCTCCATCTGTCACTAGAAAGCAACCCCTTAAAGAATTGCACAATTGCGTAAAAAACTGGCTTTTACTTCCACTCGTTGATTATCCACCATAAGACTCGAAATCTCGTTGGTCCTTAGTCAGGCACTCGAAAAAAAAAAAAAAAATTTAATCAGGTGTTTTTATCACCTTCCTTCAACCAAACCACCCTCAACCTTTGGCACCACTTAATTTCTTCTTCTTTGAGATGATTAGAATACTCCAACGGCAGCTTATCTCTTCCTCCTTCAATAGCATCCCGCCCTCTTCCTTAATGTCTACAGACTGAATATCATTTAAAATGCTGCCTGTCTCGACTTTGGAATTACCCAAGACCTCCCATTTCCAAGCAAAAATATTTTCTTTCAAAACTTTCAACTTCTGGCTAAGCACAAAACCAGCAAACCCCCATACCTGACAAGAATCCCACCATTGCCTAACCAGATCCTTGAACCCTGCCACTTCTAGCGATAAAGTTCAAATCAAAAGGGTCTTGGACCCCAATTTACCTCCACATCAAGAAGAATTGGATGATGATCAGAAGTATGTCTAGGAAGACGAAGTTGATGCACCTTAGGATATTATCAATCCATTCATGCAACAACAAAAACCTGTAGATACGGGACAAGATGGCATGCCCTTCCCCATTGGACCAAGTAAACTTTGAGCCACCCAGCAAAAGATCAACCAAATTGTTCGAAGAGAATTCCAAAGAAATCCTTCATACTTTTAGTTACCCTACCTCTATTCAACTTCTCATATGAAAAACGAGTCACGTTGAAGTCACTGCCTATACACCACAGTGAGGCCATATTGCTGGAACTAAATTCAATTCCTCCCAGAGAGATGATGGCCTTTCCGGCTAACAAAGACCATATACAGCCATAAAAATCCATCCGAAACCAAAAGCCACTTCACACAGGACAACAGAAATGGAGAAAGACCCACACCAACAATCCTCCCGAGCCCATATCCCATTGATCCAAGCTACTATGATGCCTCCAGCAGCACCAACTGTATCAAGCAAGACCTAAACCTTGCTTTTGATCCCCCAAATGGAATTCATCATCGAAATATCAACTAACTACAGCTTGGATACCTAAATAGAGTTTATAAAGGTTTTGGTCACACTTGATGATAATCTAATAGTTCAAATATGAGAGTCAACCACTTGATGTGCATGGGCATTGGGTGTTTGGTGGATGACCATGGCAGTGGAAGGATTGGATCGGATATACGTGCATTGGATAAAAACTGTAGTAAGGCACACTAGTGTCAGCGCCCTACATGCATGTACATCTCTCTCTCTCAGTGTGCTGCACATGCCATACCCCATAGTGGTTAACTAATCCGATCACAACTTTTTCCTATTTCAGAAAAGCCAAAAACATCCTGAGGCACCTTATCCCTAGGATCAAAGCAAAAATAGCCCGTCTTGGACAAATATGACTTGGTTTATGTCCTCATATAAACATGGAAATGTTATTATTAGTTATAAAGATAGGTAGTCATGCATTTCTTAAGATTTATGTAGGATCTAGGTAAAAAACAAGAGTGACCATATGGGTGTTCTTTGTCCTTAGGAGCCCTTGCAACTCTAAATGACCACAAAGCAACGCCACTAAGGACCTGCGAAATAAAAATATAACGGCAATAAGCACAGAAATGAAAAATCATACATTTCATGATATTCTTAAGACATGTCGATTTTGTAATGATTCCTGAATCTATGAAGGAAATGATAGATGCAAATACTACATACAATGGAAGAGTTAGAAAATGGACAAACTAGTTGAAATGATATGAATATCAAATATGGGCACAGCCACTTGGGATATTTCCTAATTGTGATATGATCACCTCACATTATGCAGCAAAGGGCAAGGCACAAGGCACCAAGGGATCAATTTCGTGCGGAACTTTATTTATTTAATTTCTAAATTGGCATTTAGTCTCTTTATTTAATTAACCACAAATTCAGGCACAGTAATACAAAACCTTTTGTTCATTGTAGTTGATGCCAATCAGTAGTACAATGTGACTTTTAACTTGTTCGAGTAATACAACAAAATAAACCATGAGGTAGACAGAAGAATATTTCCACAAACAACAGCTCTGCAAGCCCTCTGCTCAAATGCAATAGAGCTCTTGAAGAATTTTGAAATTTTCTCAGCTTCCAAATGTACTAGGATTGATCAAGAACAGAACTATACAAAAACACAACTGTGTGAAGCTCATCTTCCGTACTTGTGGTAAATATGAACCCTATAAGTCTCCCTGAAGTATAGCCTTAACTCATCTATTATCCAAGTTCACTGAGGACAAAATCCATATGAGGTATTTTTTTGTTGGTTCCATACAACCCTTCACAAGAACCCTCCAAAAAAACTGCCAAAAGTCTAGCAAATCTAGCAATAATCCAAACAAGTTACATTAGGCCTCTATCCATGGTTTAAAAGCATGAACCAGTGAAGTCTGAGTCACCAAGTTTGACTCAAGAAGGTGATCACTGATGTCTTTGAGTTGCAGTTAACCATAAGTCAGCCCAAACTCTTATGAAAGGATACCTCAAAGCTTTGTGTGTGAACCAATGGCACATATAAGTCTTCACATAGAGCTTCTCCAATATTTAAAAGGGAATTTTACAAAAACTATCTAATTGATATGGAATTTACTCTTCTTTGTTTTTTTTTGGAAAGTGATATGGAATTTACATTCTGGTACCTTTTTTAAAAGGTTTTCAAAAAGCTACCTCATTAATCAATATAACTATCATTTCACCACCTTCTATTACATTTATTTAATGGCCGATTGGGTGGGCAAGAAAGCAAATGGGTTGGCTGCTTGTGTGTGCCCCACCGTGATGTTTATGTAAAATCCACTCTGACCACCAGGTGTGTCACCTCATGTTAGACCAAGGGCCCAAATATTACCCCCCATTGTGAATCAGGTGGACCACATGATTGGAAATAGTGTACAGGGTAACAATCGCCCTCCAAACTATTTCCCTTGGCATGGCCCACTTGAGTCATGGATGGGCCTAATTATTAGGCTCCATACCTAAATTTTGGTGTGGAAGCTAATGGTTGGAGTAGATTTCATATAATCATCACGGTGGACCATGTAAAAATCAAGGGTGGACATCTCTCTCAACTTTTTTCTTTGGTGTGGCCCACCTGAATCACAAGTCAGCCTGATTATTTGGCTCTTGGCCTAAACTGGGGTTATGCATCAAATCGTCGGAGTGTATTTTGCATACACATCACGATGGGCCCTGCCAAAAATCAAATTTGTGGGCATCCCCTCCAACTATACAGAGAGATTATATAGAAGAAAAACAAAAACAAAAAAAAAAAAAAAAAAAAAAGAAAAAAAAAAAGAAAAAAAAAAAAGAAAAAAGGAATTGTATGGTTGTATGGAACACCCTTTTGATTTTGACAGGGCCCATCTTGATGTTTACATAAGATCTACTCCAACCATTAGATATATAATCACATATTAAGCCCGGATACAAATAATAGGCTGACCCATGATTCTGGCGGGCCACACCAAAGGAAACAGTTGAGAGAGAGGAGTACACCTTATTTTTATAGGGCCCACCATGATAATTATATGAAATCCACTCCAACCATTAGATTCCACACAAATATTTAAGGCGTGTGGCCCAAAAATCATACCCATATGTGACTCACGTGGGCTGCACTAAGGCCCTATTTGGGCAACTGGATTAGAAGGGATTAGGTGGGATTGTATTCAAAAAAACATCATTATTACCATGGCAGGGATTGTCCCCTGATTCCATGGGATAGATTAATGCTCTGCTTTGTTGGTAATACGGTCGTACATTGAATGGATATACCCACCATCATTTGAAATTATCAGAATAATATATGTATTATATCTAAACCGTTCATTTGTTTGTAACCTCATTTTATGGTTGGGCCGAAAAATGAGTAGATCCAAAACTTATGTGGCCCCAAAGAAGTTTTCAACGGTAAGTATTCAATCCCCATGGCTTTCAGTGGTGGGTCCACTTGAGCTTTAGAATTACCTGATTTTGGCCCATGCTCTAAAATAATCTCAAAAAATGGGGGGACGGTGTGGATATAGCCACACGTCAGGGTGGGACCTACACAACTTGCTAGCATTGAATGAAATTGGCACGGGACCAAATGTAATTCCATCCGATCTAATTCCAAGCTTTGCCAAACATGGAGTGGAATTGGCACGGAACTAGATGAATCCAATCCCACCTAATCCCTTCTAATCCTGTTGCCCAAACAGGGCCTAATGGAAATAGTTTGGAGGATGAGTGTTGCCGTGTGGACTATTTCCAATCATGCGGTCCACTTGAATCATAAATGGAGCTGATTTTTTGGCCCTTGGCCTAACATGGGGTGATGCACTTGGTTATCGGGTGATTTTACATAAACATCACGGTGGGGCCCACCCAAGCCACCAACCCATTTGCTCTCATAGTGGCCATGACGGAAGGTAGTGGAATAATAATTACATTGATTAATGAGCTAGCTTTTTTAAAACTTTTTTTTCTAAGGTATGAAATGTAAATTATATATTAATTAGGTAGTTGTTTTTTTGTAAACTTACCTATTTAAAAACACAATCAAATCTGAGTCACCTAGTTTGACTCACGAAATTGGTGCTTGAATCAGCTCTTAGACAAGACCCAATCGAGACTGGATTTGACTTCAACTTATCAAATTTCGTGATACATTTACCTATAATCTTATGGCCTTATTGGCGGGCACCTAAAAATTAAGTCAATCTAAATTTAGTTAGGGTGCATTTGATTGCACCAAATATCATGATATTTCATGACTAATGAGTCTAATTTGGTGCAAATTTTCATGATATTTCATGAAATTTGGTGCAACCACACCCTTATCTAATTATGTATTAGAGATATGTTTCTTTTTGGTAAGGATTAAAAATAATATTGATAACCAAAAATCATGACCTCCGATACATAGTTATGATTAACTAAATCGAGATTAACTCATTTTTAGGCGTCTACCAAGAAGTCCCCTATTTATAAATGCATCAAGATGAATTTTTATTATTTATCCATTGTACTTTATGATATGGTAAAGGATCTGGTGTTAAATGCTAAAATCCTAGGTATCAAGCACTTGAACTTAGCATATGTGGCATTCATAGATGAGGTCTGGATTGTTCATATAAAGGTCTTACCATGGATAGCCTGTAAGAACTCTATGAGGTGGGCCTTATTGATCAACGGCCTGGATTGTCATATCAGTGGACTGTTATTTAGTAAACCAATGGGCCCCACTTCAGGTGATCCACTACGCAACTCTGATTGCGCAGCAATATGTATTAGGGCTGGAATGCTATTGCCTTACGCAGGGATGCGCAGGGCTTTTGAGTTGAGCTAGGACACAGCAATGTGGAGCAGGGGAGAGAGAGTTATGATGGGATTCAAACTCTCATCTCCTAGCTTCTATATAAGAGAAGAGTTGGGTCCCCAATCCTACACGAACGACAGAACCAAAAGTCCCATCTATCATTTTGTATATTGGTGTGAAGGAGAGGAAGATTACGGCAGAGGTTTTCTGGTATTCTTATCTGATATTCATGGCATCTCAGTTAGGTAAGTCATCTGAACCCTAACCCTTGATCTCCACGTTCTATGTATAGCAGATCTTTGGGATTTCCGCATCCAGATAATCCCACGGTTGGTATCAGAGACATTTGTGCATAGGTATGGATGATTAAATTCAGTCATATCAAATCAAATCAGGAATTTTTGAATCTCATATCAGATCAGCATCAGAGATTTTCAAATCCTAGAACTGTTGAAATCAGGGATTCTTCCCTGAACTCAGAAATCAACGATTAGGGTTTTTTCCCAGAATTTAGACATGAGTAGAATTAAGGATTTAGAATTCGGAATCCCCAAATCAGGAAATTAGGGGTTTCGATTTCGAATTTCAAAATCATAAATAATTTTGTGTTGATCAGTTGGGGATTTTAATTCCCAAATTTGCGGATTAGGGATTTCAAATCCCTAATCCCATATTGGGGACTTCAGATCTATAACCCCAAATCCAAAATATTTATTTGGGATTTCGAAATCCAAAAACCCCAAATCCGATATTAATTAGGGATTTTGGATTTCAATCTCCAAATCTAGCTAAATAGAGATTTCAAATCCCAAATCCACAGATTGGGGATTTCAGAATTCAGATGCTCTATTGGGGAATTCATACTCCAAAAACCCCAAATTCAGACAACATATTTTTCGAAATCCCAAATCAGAGGATTAGGGTTTTCTTTGCCCAATTCGTGCAACAGATTAGAGATCTTCGAAACCTCCAATCTGGCAGATTGGGCCTAAGATTGCATAAGGTTTGCACCCTTACCAGTATCCTCAGCCATGGCAGACATGGATTTCCAGTCTACCACCGGTATCTTTCGTTTTCCAGCCTTAAAATCCCTTCATCATGGACAGAAGTGCCATCCTTACCGGTACTGTCGAAGATATTGGCAGGCGGATTTTCATTTGACTGCGAAAGGATATGCGGCAGCGGAAGATTTCATCTCTCCCTTCAGCTGTTGCCTGCTACAGGTCGTAAACGGGCTAGAGCTTTTTTTTTCTCTCCTACGGCGCCCGTTTTAGGTCGAGAATCAATCTTGAAAGACATCGGGTCAACAGACCCAATTTCAGTATTATTGGGTCAGCAGACCCGATTACAGTTCATACGGGTCTGGACCGCAAACGAGATATGTCTGTCCGGTTCTCTTTTGTTGGGCCTGACGAGATATATGGGCCCATATACTGCTATCTGGGCCCACTCCCCTATTTCTTTGGGCCTAGTCTTCTATAATAATTGTTAGGCCCGATTTTCATAACCATTCATGGGCCAAACAAGTATATGGTTAGCATTGTAAACGTTATGTTTACTTTATAAACATTGATTAATAGATCTAAACCATCCATGATGTATGTGGGCATCTCATATGGAATATTCACTAGGTGGGCGGTCAAGGGTGTGTATACACTATAATTTGAACATCATATATGTTAGATCTAACCATAAATTTGAACTCAACGGATTGTTCAATATTACCACCCATCTTAAGATAATTCTGACCAGATTATGAGTACCTTAGGATGATGTATAGATCATATGGATTGAGTTCTAATGAAGCCCACATTTAGGCCCTTTACCCATCCTTAGTGGTCTTACTTGGACCATTGGATCATTGGGAGCAAAACTCATCTAACAGTTTCTCCCTGAAGTTTACCTATTTTCCCATGATCAATTTTGACTGTCTTGTGGGACTCATCAGACTAATTTAGATATAATCCATTGAGAGGCAGGACTATAATTGCGATCCTGAGTCTGTCTTTGTAGTGTTAGATTCGGTTGTATTAGCCACCATAGTGACCTCAATCAATGAAAATTTTACAAGAACAGACTTATAACATTGGGATAAGGAGGATTGCATACAGTTGCGTTCACATTTTCATGCAAACGGTAACGAAAACACAGACGATTACCGTTTGACAGTCACGTGAACGGGTGAAGTAAATGGTGCTGGTTATGTAAAGCTGAAAGATTCATCTCACCCACAATGTTGAGTGTCTCAGATTTACATCACTGACATCACTTAGCTTCATGTTCAGGAGGATCACTAGCATGTTATTATTACCGCCCACAGGAGGAATGATGATGATGTAACAGATTCTCACCAAGATGTGATGGTTGGGCCCATCTTCATCTTGGATAATTCAGTTGATGCCTCCCTTAGCAACTGAATTGATTAACTTTGCCTGATATTTTTGTTTACATTCACGAAATTGCTTTGTGAAATAATGAACTAATGTGAGTATATATGTATCTCTTCTATTTCAGTCTCAATTCCAACAAATACACATCAAGTTCCTGCTCTAAATGGGTCTAATTATGCTCAATGGAAGAACGTCATTGAAGTTATACTGGGCTGCCTTCAATCAGATCTTGCCCTGATAACACCAAAACCGCCAGAACCATTTGATAATGCCATTAAAGCTTAAAATAATCGATGGGTCGCATGGTTTAGATCAAATGATAAATGCCTGAAAGTCATTAAGTATTTGATTTCTGAATCAATGAAGGGCGCCATGACTGATACAGATAAGGCCAAAGCTTTCCTGACCAAAATGGGAAAACGATTCAAGAAATCTGACAAGTCTGAAGTGGGCATTCTATTGAATAAATTGACTCGCTCATCCTACGACGGAAAAGGCAATATCCGTGAATACATTGTAGAATAGATCGAGGTTGTTTCCAAGATCCGTTCTCTAGGACTTGTACTCACTGATGATCAGCTAGTTCATTTGATCATGAACAACCTTCCTCCCCAATTCGGCACGTTTCTGGTTAATTATAACACTCTGAAGGACATGTGGACATTGGATGAACTCATCACTCAGCGCGTCCAAGAGGAAGACAGGATCAGGCAGATGGGCAGAGTTCAAAATGTTAATATGGTGACCTCAGGTCATGGGCATGGGCAAGGGAATAAAGGCAAAAGGAAAAGGAAACAAGGTTCTAACAATGGATTCTCTGGTCCTCCATCTAGAAACCATGAGAATCAATCTAGAAATGGATCTAAACGCAAACGGGTTAAAGGCAAACCATGCTTCTTTTGCAAAAAGGTGAGTCATCTAAAGAAAGACTGCAAAGGATTTAAGAATTGGCTTATAAAGAAAGATAATCATTTTGTTCTTGTCTATTTTGAATTTAATATAACCGATGTGTCAGCGGATTCCTGGTAGATAGATTCAGGAACTACTATTCACATATGCACTTCTATGCGGGAATTACTACAGGCCAGGCCACCAACTGATGCAGAGCGCTCAGTATACGTAGGCAATGGTGTCAAGGTTGACATAGAGGCAATAGGAGTCTATAGGCTTAAGTTGAAGTCTGGTTATTTTTTGGATTTAGTAGATACATTTTGTGTGCCGTCTATAAGGCGCAATTTAGTTTCAATTTCCTATTTGGATAAGTCGGGATGTTCATTCCACTTTGAAAATAATAGTTTTAGTATTTACTTTAATTCGATTAAAGTTGGAACCGGCTCTATAGTAAACAACTTATACCGGTTAGACTTGATTGCCTCTCACGTCCATAATATTAATACCTTGCATGGAAATAAAGTGGGATCCAAGCGAAGGCTAGACTATAAGAATTCCTCCATGTTGTGGCACAGGCGGTTATACCATATATCTCGTGAGAGATTAGACAGGCTTGTGCGAGAATGAATTTTGCATTCTCTAGACTTCTCTAACTATAAAGTGTGCATTGATTGCATAAAAGGAAAACAGACCAGAACTAGAAAGAAATGTGTAACCAGGAGTGTAGGTCTCCTAGAGGTGATACATACGAACATTTGTGGACCATTCCCTACAGCTTCATGGAGTGGACACAAATATTTTATCACTTTTATAGATGACTACTCTCGTTTCAGGTACCTCTACCTTATCAATAAGAAATCAAATGCCCTGTATGCTTTTAAAATCTATAAAGCCGAAGTTGAAAATCAACTCGATAAAAGGATTAAAGTTGTCAGATCTGACCGTGGTGGTGAATATTATGGTAGATATGACGAATCAGGACGCAATCCAGGGTCATTCGCTAGATACCTGCAGGATTGTGGCATTGCCACTCAGTACACTATGCCTGGTACTCCAGAGCAGAATGGTGTGGCTGAGAGACGCAATCGTACCCTTATGGATATGGTGCGAAGCATGGTCAGCAATTCGACATTGCCAGAATCTTTGTGGGGTGATGCGATCAAAACCGCAGTTCATATACTAAACAGGGTTCACAGCAAAGCAGTAAGCAAAACTCCTTTTGAGTTGTGGAATAGGAGAAAACCAAGTCTCTGATATCTACATGTTTATGGTTGTCCTGCTAAGGACAAAATTTATAACCCGCATGAAAAGAAGCTTGATCCTAGAACCGTAAGTTGTTTCTTCATTGGATATCCAAAAAGATCAAAAGGATATCGATTCTACTGTCATTCCCACTCTATCAGGATTGTTGAGACTGGGAATGCCAGATTCATTGAGAACACTGAAAACAGTGGGAGCACGAACATAAGAAATTTTGTATTTGAGGAAAAAGGACTATGACTCCAGTCATAGTCACTTCAGATCACGTGAATATTAATGATGCAGTTGATCCCGCAGTCACTGCAGAACACCACGTAGAACCTCATGTACAAACCACTGATGAGGAAAATCAAGATCACACCCAACAAGCTGACCCATTAAGAAGATCTGAAAGAGAGAATGCCTGTAAATCGAGACGATTATATCGTATACTTACAGGAGCACGACTTTGACATAGGGGTGGAAAAAGATCTTGAATCCTTTACACAAGTCAAACAAAGTGTTGATCCTTCTCGTTGGTTTGATGCCATGAAAGATGAGTTAAAATCCATGAGGGACAATAAAGTATGGGATCTTGTAGAGTTACTTACTGGAATAAGGCCGATTGGTTGTAAATGGATATTTAAAACCAAAAGGGACTCCAAGGATAATGTCGAAAGATATAAAGCCAGACTTGTTGCCAAGGGTTTTAACCAACGTGGGGGCATTGACTTTAAGGAAACTTTCTCACCAGTATCTAAGAAAGACTCATTCAGGATCATAATGGCTCTTGTAGCTCATATGGATTTAGAGTTACATCAGATGGATGTAAAGACTGCATTTCTCAATGGGGATCTAAATGAAAATGTGTACATGTTGCAGCTTGAAGGTTTTTTAGCTACTGGCTCAGAACATTTGGTTTGCAAACTTAAGCAATCCATCTATGGATTGAAACAGGCATCGCAACAGTGGTACCTAAAGTTTCATGAAGTAATTTCCTCATACGGCTTTGTAGAAAACACAGCAGATGAATGTATCTATATTAAAATCAGTGGGAGTAAGTTCATAATGATGATTTTGTATGTTGATGACATTCTGTTGGCTAGCAGTGATACCAAGATGTTGAGCGACACCAAGAAATTATTATCTCAGATATTTGAAATGAAAGATCTTGGTGAAGCTTCTTACGTCATTGGCATTGAGATTCGCCATGACAGATCACTTGGACTGCTCAGCCTGTCACAAAGGGCCTATGTTAATAGGGTACTCGAAAGGTATGGCATGCAAAATTGTGCTTCCGGACAGTCGCCCATTGTGAAGGGCAACAAATTTGGCCTGTTTCAGTGTCCAAAGAATGATTTGGAAAATAATCGAATGAAAGAATTTCTGTGCGCATCAGTAGTAGGGAGCATCACGTATGCTCAAGTCTATACGCGACCGGACATTACCTTTGTCACTGGAATGTTGGAAAGATACTTATCTAATCCAGGAATGCAACATTAGATAGCTGCAAAGAAAGTATTACAGTATCTACAGAGAACGAAAGACTTTGGACTCACATACAGAAGATCTGACCAGTTGGAGTTGATCGGATATTCAAACACAGACTTCGCAGGCTGCGTTGACACTAAGAAGTCTCCCTCATGATACATCTATATGATGGTTGGAAGAGCTGTGTCATGGAAAAGCGTGAAACAATCCACCACAGCCTCATCCACTATGGAAGCTGAATTTATTGTCTGTCATGAGGCATCTAATCAGGCACTATGGTTACAGAGTTTCTTCTCAGGTTTGCAGGTACTGGAGCATATCCTGAAATCATTGAGAGTATTTTGCGATAATTCGACTGTTATTTCCTTCTCTGGTAACAACAAGCATTCGTCAAGGTCGAGGCATATCGACATCAAATATCTTGTTGTAAAGGAAAGAGTTCAGAATCATCAAGTGTCCGTGGAATTCATCGGCACTAAGCAAATGATTGCAGATCCGCTCACTAAAGGGCTCCCTATCACGCCATTTCAGGAGCATATGACATCCATAGGAGTCATTGATCCCACAGATGTTTTCAGTTAGTGAGAGTTGAGCGTATTTTGATTTTCACAAACATTTAGATATCTCGTTTTATGCAATTTGGTTTTTGGATGATTTTGATATAAAGACTTATTTCTGCTTCTCTATATATATGCGCAAATTTTGAGTAAGTAGAACTACAGTCGTGTCTCGTTGGAGACATGTTAAAGCTTTAGGACCTCTTAAGAATAGGTACATATGATCACAATAAAGTGTGTAATCCTTATACCACATTTCCTAGTTCTTAATCTATGTCGTTAAGATTGAAAGTACTTGTGATCGCGCTTAGCCTCACTTCGCTTAAATTAAATGTTATGACAACTACCGCGTTTCGATACTAACAGTCTTAATAGACCAGATTGAATAGCATTACTCATATAGTCCAACAATTTCATTGGTTAACCATTTGGATGTTTTCTTAAAATCAAAACATGTTCTCAACATTATTCTATATGATAATCATTGACATTGCTCAATGAAGCCCAAGTGGGAAAATGTAAGAACTCTATGAGGTGGGCTTTATTGATCAACGGCCTGGATTGCCATATCAGTGGACTATGTGATTTAGTAAACCAGTGGACCTCACTTCAAGTGATCCGCTGCGCAACTCTGATTGCGCAGCAATACGTATTAGGGCTGGAATGCTATAGCCTTACGCAGGGATGCGCAGGGCTTTTGAGTTGAGCAAGGACACAGCAATGTGGAGCAGGAGAGAGAGAGTTATGATGGGATTCAAACTCTCATCTCCCAGCTTCTATATAAGAGAAGAGCTGGGTCCCCAATCCTACACGAACGACAGAACCAAAAGTCCCATCTATCATTTTGTATATTGGTGTGAAGGAGAGGAAGACTACAGCAGAGGTTTTCTGGTATTCTTATCTGATATTCATGGCGTCTCAGCTAGGTAAGTCATTTGAACCCTAACCCTTGATCTCCACGTTCTATGCACAGCAGATCTCTGGGATTTCCGCATCCAGATAATCCCACATAGCCATGTCCCAAAAATCACACTAATAAGATGATTCCAATTGCTGGTTGGATGATTTTGACCTATCGAATGTTGACCATTAGAACATTTTTCTAACCACCCAATTGTAACCCTCAAAAGTCCTTCAATAGTTGGCTAGGATTACCCATTCAGTGCAATTGTTGGGAAACATGCAATCCACGGTAGGACCCAATGAAAGGACATTCCAGATTAGAACATGTATACCATGTGCTTGGTCACTAACATTTCAGCTTTTAGAACCTTATACTCTCTCGTAACATCTAAAATGAGTGTGAGTGGACCAGCCTGGATCATGGGCTAAAGATATGCTAAGTTCAAGTGCTAACAGTTGACCAAGTAGCCAGGGAACTCAACATGGTGGACCTACTTAATGAGTGGCTTGGGTCTCTGACAAGTAGCATGTGGTTTAGAGTTTAATTTCCATGAGGCTGGGTCCACTACTACACTTTGTAGGTTAGGCTTAACCTATAGCACGATGTGCCCCACAGTGATGTGTGCATGATATCCAATCCACCCATCATGTGCGCCCCCTCATGTTCACCTTCGAAGCAGGCAGATTCAAAACTCAGGCAGGCCAAGCCACAGGGAAAAGTTGGGATGTGGATGCCTCCCATTAAAAACCTTCCGGATTGTGTGTGGTGCACATGGTATTTTGCATATGCCATCCAATCCATTTAGGCGATGTGTCCCACCATGATGAATGGGCACCAAAAATCCAGCCATTCCAAAAATTAGATGGACCACATCACATGATTTTAGAGGTTTTACAGATGATTTTACATGCCGTCGCCCACCCAAGTATTGGATCAGCTTGATTTTCAGGCAACTAGTAGAAATGAGTGGCCGCACATGATGAACAGATTGGCTGGCAGAGCATCAAATTCAAGCTTAATCGACAAAGCTTCAAAGTGGATCGGGCTTCAAATTCAATAAATGGCCATCAATACGTACTCTCAAAATCAACTAATTCAGCAGAAAATGGAATCAAATTCAAGAAAAAAAAAATGTCAAATTACGAAAGGATTCGCTTTTCTACGTACAATATCAGAGATAGAATGAGCGGCATCGGCAATGATCGCGGTGCTTCCAGACAAGTACCCAGTAAGAGTTTTCCCAGTAGCCAATGCGATGTCGGCCGCAAGGCCCAATCGAAAGACGTAATCAGCTTCCTTTCCGGCATGATCATGATCATGATGATGATGTGAATGGCCCACATGCCATCTCCTGCTGGTTTTAGAGTGATTTTGGTTTGGAGAAAGCAAGGAATCGTAGTGAGAGTCGATTGGGAGAAGGAATGGGAATGGGGAATTTCTGACTATGGTTGGAGAGAGTCTGGAAGCGTAGGTTCTGTAGTGATAGATGAGATTTGGGAACCGGAAACCCATTTTGGAGGAATTTCTGTTTCTATGAGCGATTCTGCATCTGATTTTGTTTGGCTTCGCTTCGATGCGTTTGGGGTTTTATTGAGATTCTATTTTTTCAGTGATTGTGTTTCTGCTTCTTTATGTTTTGGTTCTTAATTTGCTTATGAGGGAGAATACCAAAAGCGGATGCGATTTGGCTGGTGACCCGAGCACCACCCAGCTAGCTGGTGTCTAGGGACGCGGATTGCGTGGTGTGACACGCCGCCGACGTGGTGTGTTAACGTGGCAAACTGCTGTTAACCCACCATAATGTATATGTTGGACGCGGATTGCGTCCTACCCCCGTCCGGGCAGGACTCTGTGGGGGCCGCCGTGATTTAAGTTCTTTATCCACGCCATTAATCGCTTTTCTAAGATCATTTTAAGGTATGATGATAAAAATGAAGCTGGTACAGGCCTTAAGTGGACCACAAAGTGGGGACTGGACGTCCACCGTTAAAAACTTCTTGGGAGCTGGAGAAGTTTCGGATCAGGATGATATTTGTTATTTCACTTCATCCACGTCTACGTGACCATATTCATCCGTTGGATGGTAAAAAAACAGCACAGTGGCCCTTGGAAAGGTTTCAAGGGTTGATGTCATTATTACTGCAGCTTCCTTGGTGTGGTCCATTTAAGCCATGTACCAGCTTCATTTTTATTATTATAATTAAAATGATCTTAGAAAAGTGATTAACGGCGTGGATAAAGAACTTAAATCACGGCGAGCCCCCACAGAGCCCTACCCGGATGGTAATCTGTCCGGACAGGGTAAGACGCAATTTGCATCAGTATCTGTTATATCCGCGCGCGGATTAACCGCCTTTTTCGGAGCTTCCAACAGGTGGAGGCTCCGAAGGCCACTGAGGGCTATCCTAACGTATGAATTTTACCCACATCGTCCATCAATTTTTTCATATCATTTTAGATTTCGAAAATAGATAAAATCCAAACTTAAAATGGGCTACACAGTGGGAATTAATTTCTAACCATTGAAAATTTCTTAGGGTCCACAAAAGTTATAGATCAAAATTATATTTGCTTCTTCACTTCATCCAGCTTTATATGACCATATCAACAGGTTGGATGGAAAATAAACTACACAGTGGATGCTAAGAAGGTTTCAATGGTGGATGTCTTTAGTACCGCTGCTTCCTGTGGTGCGGTCCGCTTGAAGATTTTATATGCCTTATTTTTGGTCTAGTACTCTGAAATGATATGGAAAAATGGATGGACAGTGTAGATAAAAGTCATACATCACAGTGGCTCATCAGTGGCCTTCGAAGCCTCCGCCTGTCTCGAGCTTCGGAGAGGGAGGGGTAGTACCTAATCCGTGACCATTAGGTACTACCCCTGCTGTTCGAAGCTAGGGACGGGCGTACCTTCGAGCGTTGCTGAGGGAAGTGGATTGGTTGGTGTACGACACACCAGTTGTATAGCTGCTGTAGGTACGTGTAGATGCAAAGACAAGCACCGACACTCCTCGAGCTCCGAGTTGTATGAACGGTTCAAAGGAGATCAAAGTTACATGGCCCCACAGTGATGTATTTATCATATCTACACCATTCATCTAATTTTATAGATCATTTTAGAGCATTATGCAAAAAATGAATCATATCCAAAGATCATTTGGACCACACCAAAAATAGCAGCAGAGATAATGATTTTCACCGTTAAACAATTTGTATGGCCCACTGTAACATTTATTTTCTATCCAATTTGTTCATAAGGTCACAAAGACCTTAATGAAGAGGAAAAACAAATTTCATATTGATCCAAAACTTCCGTGACCCCAAAAAGGGTATCAATGGTAGACGTTTAATCCCTCACTACTTTTTGTGGTGTGGTCCACTTGATAGTATGACCTGTCTTAATTTTTGTCTCAAGCCTTAAGACGAGCTCGAAAAATGAATGGACGGTTTGGATATAACACATACCTCATGATCAAACGCACAAAACTTGCTGGCATTAATACAACAGGTATATAGCTGGTGTGAGATACACCAACCAATCTGCTTCCGCCATTGAGGGGATACCGTGATGTATGAATTTTATCCACACGGTCCATACCTTTTTTCATATCATTTTAAAGAACCGTACAAAAAATAAGGCAGATCCATGGCTCAAGTCGACCACACCATAAAAAGCAGCGACGATAAGGACGCCCACCATTGAAACCTTCGTAGGGCCCATTGTGTCATTTATTTTCCATCCAACCACTTGATATGGTCATATACACAAGGATGAAGTTAAAAAAACAAATACCATCTTGATCTAAAACTTCTATGGTTCCTAAGAATTTTTCAACGCTACGAATTTAATCACCACCATGTGTCGTATTTGAGACTTTAATTTTCATTATTTTTAGCATAATATTATAAAATAACATGAAAAAAATGAATGGATGGTGCGGATATAAAGTTCATACATCTCGCTGGCCCCTCAGTGGCCATCCAACCTACTACCTGTCCGAAGCTCCAAACAGGCTAGGGTAGTACCTAATCCACGCCCATATCAAAAAGATGAGTCAGATCCACTTAGACATCAATGCTTACAGTTGAAAATTTACTGGGCCAGATTGGAGTGAGAAGCTTTGAATCAAGTTCATATTTGTATTATCCTGATCCATAGCTCTGAGTGGAAGATACCCAGTTAAACACTGAGTTCTTGGTATCGATCCCGGGGTGGCTAACAGCCGGGTGTACTAACAAGCAAAAAAAGAAAAATAAAAAAAAGTTGATATTTGTATTGTGAGAGTTGAATGGCAAAAAAAAAAAAAAAAAAAAAACATTGTCGTCAGCATTCGTTAGGTTTCAACTGTGGTCATTATTGTTCCCACAACGCTTTGAGGTCCATTTGAGCTAGGAATTTGCCTCATTTTTTTGTTCGAGTCCTAAAATAGTCTTGAAAAATTGATGAATGGCTGGATATAACACATACAATATGTTGGGCCCACAGCAGTTTGCCACGTCAACTGTGCACCATGCAAACTGCATTGGCTTTGTATGCCCTATCATGATTAATGTCTTTTATCAGGTTCAACCATCCATTTTAGCAACTTATTTTAGGGCACGAGTCTAAAAATTAGGCATATCTAAATCTAAATAGACTATATTACTTCCTATGATGGGAAGCGGTTTGGATAGTGATGCTGATTTGTGCTATGTGGGCCCCACCATGATCTATGTGTTTTATTCATGCTGTCCATCCATTTTTATACGTCGTTTTAATATTTTATCTCATTAATGAGGCAAGTCAAAATCTCATACGGACCACACAATGGAAAACAGTAGTGAATGAACGTCAACCATTAAAAACCTCATAGGGCCCACTGTAAACCTAGATTAGGTCATAAAGACTTGAATAAAGGCAAAAAACAAACATCAACGTGATCAAAAACTTTTGTAGCCCTGGGAAGTTTTTAATGGTGAGAGTTCAATCAACACCGTGTAACCCGCTTAGACTTTGATCTACCTCAGTTTTGGTTCCTAAAATAAAATTATCTAAATAAAATGGACGGGCAGCATATATGAAACACATACATCATATTGAGTCAACAAAGCACCGACCATTAGCCATTCACTGGTGGCAGGGGAGTAGCCAGTCTTGATTCAAAACTTCAATGCGCATAGGAAGTTTGGGGGGATGCAGGGACATACCTAGAGAGTGACGATCCTGCACCATCCATTTCAAAATATCATTTGAGGGCATGTGACAAAAATTCAGAGTCCTTATGCTTGCACGGGTGGTAGACTCTCGGGAGTTTCAACACCGGGTCAAGGGTTCGAGTACCCATAGGTGATGAAATTCCACCAGCGTGAGTGTGTGGGGTATATCAGGCGTGCGTCAAAAAAAATATTTAAAATAAATGTGACAAAAAATCTGATATACCAATATATTGAACACTCAAGTGAAGCACACCACACAGACTGGAAGCTCACTGTTGAAGACTTCTTAAGGCCGTGTAAGCTCTAGATTAAGCTTATATTTATGTTTTTCCATCATATAGGTTTATATAATAGAAAATAAACATCATAATTGACCTTGGGCTTTTGTAAGTTTTCAACCGTAGGCTTTCAATTTCCATTACTCCTCTTATGGTGTGGTTCACTTGGACCTTCAATCAGCTTTATTTTTGACCTCATGCTCTAAAACGATCTAGTCCTCACAGAGCCCTTAACATGACTGCCCGTCAATAGGTCAGTATTGGTAGGCGGTGCTCAATACTTTTCATGTGGTGGGGTTCACTTGATATTTGTATCAAAGATGCTTACTCTTGCTCAGGTGGTAGACTCTCGGGAGTTTCAACACCCGGTCAAGGGTTGAGTATCCACAGATGGTGAAATTCCACTAGCGTGAATGTGTTGGGTGTGTGTGCGTGTGTGTGTGTGTGTATATATATATATATATATATATATATATATATATATATCAACTTTATTTTGAGGTTCATACTCTAAAATCAGTTGAAAAAATAAATAAATGATACGGATAAACCAAAATAGATCATGGAATGGCACATAGCTGGCTGGTGCAGGGGCGCGGATTGGCAACTGATAGGTTGAGTAGCCAGACTGGCTATTGAAGTGACGTCACCAGGTTCCTAGCCCCACCATGATGTATGTTTTGTATCCACGCCGTTCATCTATTTGGAGAGATCATTTTAGGCAAGATTCAGAGAATTAGTTAAATCTAAAGCTCCAGTCCACCCAACGTAGGAAACAGTGGGACAGTGATACCCACCATTAGAAACTTCTAAAGGCTACAAAAGTTTTAGATTAAGCTGATATTTGTGTTTTCCCTTCTTTTATGTCTTTTTTAACTTTTGAACAGGTTAGATTTCAGATGAACATCATGGTGGGCCTTAGGATAGTTTCAACGTGGAAATGACTCTCCCCACTGTTTTCTAAGGTGGGGTCCACTACAGCTTTTTATCTGCCTCATTCTTTGACTCATGCCTAAAACGATATCTCCAAATGGATGAACGGTGTGGATACAACACATATATCATAGTAGGCCCACAGAACTTAGTGACGTCACTTCAGTAGCAAGTCTCGCTACTCACCTGTCAGTAGCTAATCCGCGCCCAGTGCTGGGTCACCCGCCAAACCGCCTCTCACACGCAGAGATGACGGAAGCAATGTGAGGCCCAAGCAAAGTCCGTTGGACGTCTACTCCATTCATCACTTTGGCCGTCTCATTTCAAGACGTTATCCAACAAAATGAGACAGATCCAAAACTCAATACTACCTTGCCACATGGACGGCAGTGATTGAACGCCCACTATTGAAACCTTAGTGAGAACGCTTATGAACGGTTTGGATGGCATGTAAGGATTAAGGTGAACCCACCAAGGTCTCAATGGTGGCCGTTGAATCCCAGATTTTCCTGCTACATTGAACACTCGAGTATTGGATCGCGGGAAGGCACTTGAAAGCGTCCACAGGTGTGGCTAGTTTCGAATTCCTTTTTATATGTGTGGGGTCCACTGGGATGTCTTTGTGAAATCCAAACGGTGAATATGGTGAGATCACTCATCTTCACCGTATATCCAAAGAATCATCCTGGTCCAAAACTTAGATGGGATACAACACAGGGACAAGTGCACGATCATGCCTAAAACCTGGATATTCACTTATTTCAGCCCATCTAAGTTTTTTAATGACACGAGCTTCGGTGTGTTCCTTTGTCCTGGTTGGATGCACCTGATTTACGGGTAGGATGACATATACACAACACGGTGGACCCCACCTACCATCTGGAATTTCTATGGTAGGAATTACCCTACCCAATGTCCCCATTCTCCCCTTTGGTGTGGCCCACCTTATTTTTAGATTAGGCTGGATTTTGGGTTTTATGTTTAACGAAGTGAAGCACATCTAATGGACGGGTTGGATGGCACTCACAGATCATACTGGGCCAGACACATCTCGAATGTAGGGTAATTACCATAGGTTTCCCACTCTTGTGAGGGCCCTACTTCCGTCCTGGCTCGAAAATTGCCTTAATTTGCAAATCAGCGGTGGGACACCAACCTGCTAAATTTTCCTCCTGATGAACGGTTGATCTGGTCTGGTTTTTCCACGTTTGCAAATCTCACCTTAGGGGCAAGAGGAAGCAGGTTCTTGATTTTAACAAGTGGGCTCATGGTTCGGTAATCCACGCTCGTGTATGTTGCATCCAACGTTGGATTGAACGTGCCTAAAGGAGTATCTTGGCAGGAAGATTTTAACCTTGAATTTATGCTCTGAAGATAGACTGTTAAAGAAAGAGAAACGTATCATTGGTAACTGGGATAGTTTTGGATCATAGTCAATCTGAAGTTGGATGCAACAGAACAATGGTCTGGATTGCCCGGGCATGGCCCCCACTTTCTCAAATTGAAAAGACGCATATGATGGGAGAGCCTGGCGGGTAGAGCTGAGCATGGCTGACCCGATCCGACCCGATCTGAACCAATTCGGACCGAACTGACGGACTAGATTGGTGCGAATCGAGTTAGGCCATTCAGATCTGAATGTTTTTTGGATCGAGTTCGGATCGTGGTCAATCCGGACCGATCCGATCCGACCCGATCCGGAGTGGATAAACCACATGCATTCACGGTGGGCCCAACACAGTTTACTCAGTACACACCAGCTATATAGCTGTTGTAGGTACGTGTCGTGCGAAGATGGAGAGAGGACGCTTGCAGAAGGCTTTCGCTGGAAGTTCCTGCGCTGGGATGCAAGGTGGGGTCCACCGTGATGTTTACGAGAAATTCAACCAGTCCCATCATTTTAGGATATGTGACAAAAAATTAGGAGGATCCAAAACTCGACTGGGGCATACAAGATGAAATAGTGGGAAAAGGAATTCCTACCGTTGAAACCTTCCTAGGATCCGTCTTGATGTTTATATGCCATCCAAACTGCTTATAAGGTCATTTTTACTGGGATGAAGTGAAAACATTGAAAACTTAGATTGGTACAAAACTTTGATGGCCATATAAATATTTCAACGGTGAAAAATAAATCCCCGCTTTTTTCATCTCTTGTGGCCCATTTGAGTTTTGGATCCACCTTATTTTTTCTCACGTGTCCTAAAATAAGATCGAAAAACGGATGGACGGGTTTGATTTCTTACGAACATCGCAGTGGGCCCTATCCGAAATACTTGTGCAAGAGCTTCCTGCGAAAGTCTTTCGCAAGAAATCTGCGTCCTGTGAAGACGTTCTGACGCTCCTCGAGCTCCGAGTTGTAGGAACGGTTCACAAGAAATCAAAGTTATATGGGCCTCACAATGATGTATTTATTATATCTACACCGTTCATATTAGAGATCATTACAGAGCATTGATCCAAAAAATGAATAATATCCAAAGATCATCTGGACCACACCACAAATAGCAGCAGAGATAATAATTTTCACCGTTAAACAATTCGCGTGGTCTACTTGATTGTTAGATCTGTATTATTTTTTGTCTCAAGCCTTGAGACGAGCTCGCTAAATGCATGTACGGTTTGGATATAACACATTTCACATGATCAAAACCACGAAACTTGCTAACGTCAATTCAGTGCAATGCATTGTGCATAGCATGCCGTTGTGCTTTCGCCTTTCGTGCTAACCAAGCCACTATGCTTTCGTGCACAACACGTCTACACCACGTGTCGTGCAAAGGCGAGCGGAGTCTGCGCTTCGAGCTCCGAGTTGTACGAACGGCTCGAGATCAAAATTACATGGCCCTACGATGATGTATTTATTATATCCATATCGTTTATCTAACTTTGGTGATCATTTTAGAGGATTTGAAAAAAAGTTGAATCATATCTAAAGATCAAATGGACCACACCAAAGATAGCAGCGATGATAATGATTTTTACCGTTAAAAATTTCGATCTGAATCGTGCCCAACCCGATCCGACTCGGTTTCCCTGATCGAATCCAGTTTAGATCAGGCTACGTACCTTTCGGACCGAATCGAGTTGGACCCAATCTGATCCAACTCGATCCGATGCCCAGTTATACTGGCAGGTAGACGGGAGTTGATTACGCTACAGTACATCCCGACGTATCATATCCACATGCGTCGAGATATACCCTAGCAGACCTCTAGAAGTCAATAGGTATAGTACACATCCAAACTGATCGGAAGCGGATTGGCTGGAAAACGGATTGGCTACTCCCCCTTACACCAGCCAATGGCTAGTGGTGGGTGCTATGTGGGCCCCCACATCGATGTATTTATTATATCTACATCGTTCATCTACTTTTAGAAATTATTTTAGAGCATTTATCCAAAAAAAAATGATGAATCATATCCAAGGATCATCTGGACCACACCATAGATAGCAGTGGAGATAATGATTTTCACCATTAAACAATTTTTAGGGCCCACCATAACGTTTATTTTACATCCAATCTGTTCATAAGGTCACAAATAGAGGAAAAACAAATTTCATATTGATCTAAAACTTATGTGACACCAAAAATGGTTTCAATGGTAGACATTCAATCCCCCTGGTTTTTGTAGTGTGGTCCACTTAATAGTTATATCTGTTTTCATCTCAAGCGTTAAGACGCACTCGCCAAATGGATGGACGGTTTGGATATAACACATACCTCATGATCAGACCCACAAAACTTGTTGACGTCAATACAGCAAATATATAGCTGGTGTAAGCAATCCGCTTCCAAACCGATCACTGGAAGGATCGTAGGTTCCACATTCTATAAAGAAAATCGGGCCAGTGCAACTGGGAGGTGGGTCACAATCGCACGGATAATGTGAAAAGATTAAAAAATTTAACCAATGGTCCATATTTGTTTCCACCAAGGTGGGTGGGACCCCTGACTGTGGGGCCACTGTAATGTATGTGACAACATCCACACCATTAATACACACTGAAAGCTCATTTTAGGGAATGATTAAAAAAAAATAATAATAATAAAAAAAATGAAGCATTTCCAAATCTTTGTACCATAGTACAGGAAACCATGGTGACTGACAATTAAATACTTTTTGTATACCAGTAAAAGATTAGGAAAAAGATGATATTTATGTGGTCTCTCAACATGTGTTTGTGATTTTATTAACCAGTTGGATGGCAAATAAACATTCCTACGTAATTCATAAAGTTTTTAATGGATTAAATCACAACTATTTCTAATGGTGTGGTCCACCTAAGATTTGAGTCCGCTTCGTTTATTTAGCATGCAAAAATTATCTTTCAAAATGGTTGGACGGCATGGATATTAAGACACATACATTATTGTGAGCCCTATATTCGGGAGTCTTGGTGGATCCGGGGTCTCACCTAATCCACCCCCTTAATTTTGGTTGAGGGATCCAATGATGGGGCCCACCTGATGAGCGGCAGTGATAGAGCGCATTTGTGCGACTGTGAGTACGAGTGCCTGATATTCACTTGGCAAGTTGGCATTTATCATGCGTTCGTTTCGTCAGGACGGCATCGTTCATGCTTGTTTTCATGCTGGAGGGATAAACAGATTACAGTAGACGCCACCTTTTATCCGGCGTCTTTTCAAAGCGCTCTCAAACATTACTTTTCCAAAGTAAATCATTCGGTACGGACACACTATTTGCAGACGCAAACACCCTTGCATTCATTGTGGCTAAATAACTATGGCTACGGTTATAATCCGTAGCTATAGTTAGTGAATGCAAGGGTATTTTCGTCTGCAAATAGTGTGTCCGTACAGAATGGTTTTGGGAGCGCTTTCAAAGACGCTGGGCAAAAGGTGGCGTTTACAGTGGTCAATTTCTCGAAAACAACAGAAAGGTCAAAGCTAAGTCAGCCGTCCTCTCTGTCTCTTTATATGCACTCCCCTCCTGTGAGAGAAAGAGAGTGAGAGAGAGAGAGCGAGATGGCGCTGAAGCTGTACGGACACCCCATGTCCACGTGCGCGTCACGTGTGCTGGCCTGCTTGTATGAGATGGACGCTGATTTCGAGCTCGTGCTCGTTAACGTGCAAGCCCGCGATAACAAGCAGCCTTCTTACCTCGCCACCAAAAACGTAATTCCCATTTTACCGCTCCACTTCTTCTTTCTTCTTAGCCGCTTTCCGGTAATTCTTCTCTTTTCTAAGCCTGTTTTCTTTCTTTCTGTTTATTTCGGCAGCCGTTTGGTAAGATTCCGGCACTCGAGGATGGCGATCTGACGCTCTTTGGTTAGTTTCCGCTTCTCTATTACGTGAGAAATTGATATGGTAGATGCGTGTACATTATTTTATGGTAGATTTACACTTACACCGTACACGTGGAAGGGTAGATGGTCCATCGGATCGCGTCTCTGTAGGGCCTATCGTGATGCATAGGTTTTATCCACGCCGTCCATCCATTTTGCCGGTTCATTTTAGGGTATGAGCCCAAAAATGAGGCAGATCCAAGACTCAGGTGGACCACACCATAGGAAGCAGTAACGATAATGACACCCACCGTTGAGAGCTTCTTATAGCCTACCGTGAATTTTATTTTCCATCCAAACCGTTCATAAGGTCACATGGACCTTGATGAAAGGAGAATACTGGGAATCGGATTGGCTACTCTCCTTGCCACTAGCCGGGTGGCTGATGGTCGGTGCTCTGTGGGCCCAACATGATGTATGTGTTTTATCCATTCCGTTCATCTATTTTTACAGATCCTTTTAGGGGTTGATCCCAAAAATGAAAGGGACATAAAACTCAGGTGGACCACACTACAGGAAAATAATAGTGATTGGATATCCACCATTAAAATCCTCTTAGGGCCCACTGTACTGTTTATGTGACATCCAATCTGTTGATTAGGTCATACAGACCCAGATTAAGGGAAAAAACAAAGATCAGCTTGATCCAAAACTTTTATAGCCCCCAAAAAGTTTTTAATGGTCCATGTTCATTCAACACTATTTCATATGATGTGGTTCACTTGAGATTGGGATATATCTCATTTTTAGTCTCATATCACAAAATAATCTAAAAAAATAGATAGACGGCATGGATGAAGCACATACATTATGGTGTGGGCCACAGATTACTGACCTTCAGCCATTTGCTGATGGCAGGGCAAGTAGCCAATCCGTTTCCAGAACACAAATATTAGCTTTGAGCAAAACTTCTCCGGCTTCCAGGAGGTTTTTAACGGTGGTCATTCAATCCCTACCGTGTGGTCCACTTGAGCCTTGGATCGATCTTATTTTTGGGCTTATAGCCAAAAATGATCTCGAACAGAGGATAGACGGTGTGGATAAAACCCATATATCACAGTGAGTGACTGTTCTCGAAAATCGATGGTCCTCTGTATCGGACTAGTGACCTTCAAATGAACGGTTGAAAGCAAGAATAGCCAACGATTGGCATTTATGGGGAATGATGAGAGAAGTTGATCTATTATCCATCCATGGCAGTGCAAACTGGTAGGATGGGAACGTGTTCGGCTAGGGACGCTGAGTCGGTACTCTATAGGCACATTTATTTTTTTTATATCATTTTAGGGCTTGAACCCAAAAATGAGGCAGATCTAAATCTAAGTGGACTACACCACAAAAAAAAAAAACATTGATTAAATGTCCACCATTAAAAATCTCTTAGGCCCACCGTAATTTTATTTGGCATCCAACCTGTTGATTAGGTCATACATAGCTGAATGAACGGGAAAAAACAATATTAGCTTGATCCAAAATATTCTCGGCCTCAGATAAGTTCTTAATGATGAGCATTCAATCAACACTATTTACTAACATGTTGTCCACTTGCGATTTGAATTTACCTCAATTTTGAACTCATATCATAAAATAATCTTTAAAAAAAAATTGATGGACAATGTGAATAAAACACATACATCGTAGTTTGGCCAACAGATCACCGACCACTAGCCATTGACTAGTGGCCATAAGATAGTCTTGATCCACCATCTTTCCTGCCACGTGTACTGTTGGGGTAGCTTTATCGTGTAAGTTATGTACAGTTGTAAAAACGGCCCCACCTCGTATGAACCGTACTGGAAATTCTTCCCAATTGAAATAAACCTTCATCTGACGGCTTCCACCAAGGCCATAGTCATTGGCAATTCGGCCAAAGATCTACTTATCCCATGGAGACATCAGAATCAATCAAATTCGGCCAAAATAATAAAAAGACTCACTCCTCAGTTATATATAATAAACATATACTATATATAATAAATCATATTGTACAAACTTTTGTTCGGTACAATGGATTAGAACAATGATAACCTATTTTCATTACTTTCTCTTTATTGAAATTCCAATTCATCGATACTTTAATATCATTATTCACAATATATATATATATATATATATATATATATATATATATATATATTATATTATATTAAATGTTGACTTATGAATCGAGTAACACAATTATAGGATTGAAATAGATAATCAAAATATAAAACTTAACTAACCACTTAAATAAAGTGCATGTGAGAAAAGAAGCCAATTCACTTCCTTGATAAGAAAGCACTATATTGTTAAGTGCGGTCCTGTTCCTATTTTAAAGAAACTTTATCATCTCAAGGTACCACTCGAGTCTACAATTACATATGACCAATTAAATCTAGCATGTGTCACAAAATATCACTACTTCTACCTTGTGTTGAGTTATGCATACTGTCTAAGCACTTTTGTATGCATAGACTATTTGCTTGTCAAGTGTTTCTGGAAAGATGACCACCTCTGGTGTTTCGATGATGTGTACGTTCCTGAGCATTTTAGCTTTTATGCTATGACATGCGTCTTCTGCATAAATGTGTTTAGGATCCTCACGATTTTATTTTTTTCATATTCCATAAGTGCATTTTCTTACCTTCACAGTAAGTGTGCCAACACATAGCGACATCCTGCTCGTTGGATTTGGCTATTACATATAAGGTGTAAACGACAAATGCTCCATCTTTAAATTAACAAATTAGGTTGTCTAAGGCATAAATGTTGATATGTAGCGTCTCAGTTGCCCACATCTATAATCAATGAATCTACAAATGTTCGATGAGAATCATTCTCCCAATGGACTTTTTAGGCAACACCATTCATGGTGGGCCATTTCAATGAATGGACTCTCTTGTGATTGAGTTCGTTCATGCTCAAGGCCGAATGAACAAGCCTGGCCATGAAATAAAAGGTTGGGCCTTGGCTCAACCAGGCCATCCCAACGTTTTGTTAAGTCTCTGTTTCACACTTTGAATTTTTCGAAATGAGTGGATAGTAAATGAATAAATAAATAATATTTAGTAAAGAGAAATGCTCTAGTACTCTCAGGGCACCATAAGTTATAGTGCTTTTTAGTTGCACTATATCCATTTGAAATATCTATTAAATTTAGAATACATTTCATGGACACTGCCAAAAATCAAATTGATGGGATGATCCCATACTTCCCTGATGTGAACTTATTTTCTAATGTGTGTGTGTGTTTTGATAAGGGGGGCATATATATATATATATATATATATATATATTAGAATTTCAAATAGGACTGGCCGACAGTCCGGCTCAAAACAGTTCAAAATCTGGGCTGAGACCAGTCCTATGGCCGGCCGTTGATGGCCTGAATGAAAACCAAGGTCTACTGCATTCAAGATGCATACGTTGCCTAACAGGTAAGGGTAGAGCTGTAAAATGGTCGGGCCTGGTTTGGTCTTGGCCCGAATCTTGACAATTTCGGCCGAGCTGTCAGCCGGGCCTATTCAAAATTCTGATTTTTCAGGATCGAGCCCGAGCCATTAACACTGCTGGGTAGGAGGTTGAATCAGACGAGTCGCATGTTACTGGTTCGGGTCTTAAAATTTGGGCTGTCAATGGGTGCAGCGGGGGTTGGCTTCAGTCCAAATTTTAAACTATTCATGGTTCTAGTCCTTATATCAATGGTAGACTCTAAAGAGTTTCAACACGAGGTCTTGGGTTCGAGACCCATAGGTGATGAAATCTCGCTACGGCATGCGTGGGTGTGTGTGTCGGGTGCGTGTGTTAAAAAATAATAATAATAATAAAATTTAACTGTTCAGGCTAGGTCCGATGGGCCAGCCTATTCAAAATTTTGATTCTGCCTAGCCCGACGCTGGCCCATTTACAGCCCTACTTGAAACCATGTGTACCCATTACCTGCACAGATCTGCTGTACAGAGCATTTCTAAAACTCGGTGACTCGACCCAAAACTCGGTTGAGTTAACTCAACTCAGAAATATTAAAACTCACTGAACCTACTTGACTCTAACATGACTCGACTGAGTCACTCACTCTTTCGTGCCAAATGACCCTTTACTCAAAACTCAATGGGAATGATCATTGGTAAGTTCCCATATGTCCGAGCTGTGTTAGGCCCAACGGGCCATCCAAATCGTCCATTAGATGGGCCACGCCCGATTCCAACAATCAACATAATTCAAAACTCAAGTGGGCCACACCACAGGGAACAACAGAGACAAATGGGGAGGAGACATCTCCCATAGGAACTTCCAGATTATATGCAGTTCCCAACATGCTGTGTATATGTCATCCAATCCATTCATCAGACCCTCCCCATAAATATAAAGTAACATCCCAAAATCAAGCCCATTCCGTGACTCAGGTGGGCCACACCATATGAATTTAAAGTATCGTATCCTGACTTGAATTTTTTTTCATGTGGCATGGCCCACTTAAGCTTGGATCATCCTGATTTTTGGTATGTGTAGTGAACATGAGGTGAAGCACCTGATCCACGGTTTGGATTCCACACATACATCACATTGGGCCCCACAGAAGCTCAAAAACAAAAACACATGCTGAATGCATGTATCATCCCCCCTCTAAGGAAAACAAGTCTCCCCACACTGCTAAATGATCATTTGCATTTTCTTGATTATCACATCTATTATCTTACTAACCATTGATTCCGACCGACCGACGTAGAATCTCGCGCGATCAACGGTTACATTGTGACCAAGTACAAGGGCACAGGCCCTGATCTTTTGAGGCTGGACAATCTCAAAGAATCAGCATTGATCAAGGTCTGGATGGAAGTGGAGTCCCACAGTTTCAATCCACCGATCTCGGCCATCGTATATCAGATCCTCATCACTCCCCTCCTCGGCGGGACCACCGATGATCAGGTGGTCGAGGCGAATGTCGAGAAGCTGGCCATGGTGCTCGATGTCTATGAAGAGAGGCTGTCCAAAAGCAAGTACTTAGCTGGGGATTTCTACAGCTTAGCTGATCTTCACCACATCCCATACATTCACTACTTCATGAAGACTCCCAAAGCTTCACTGATTAGCTCACGCCGGCACGTGAAGGCGTGGTGGGACGACATCTCGTCGCGGCCTGCTACAAAGAAAATTATGGAGGGGATGAGTATTGGAGGAAATGCATGAGTATCTGAGGTCATTTTATGAAATAAATAAAGTATGGAGGGTGTGATTGTCATTATATCCTCATAACATTATGTCTTAGATGTTACTCTTTGTTTCCTTTAAGTGACTTTCTTTGGTAATTATGAATTTTCTTTTTAGTGCCTTGCCTATTTTATCCATTTATGCTGTCCACATGGTGGGCCTTATCTAGGGTGGCAATGGATCGGGTCCGTCCGCAGCTTAATTGGCCCAACCCATTTTTGAGGCAGTTTTCGGTCAAGCTAGATGGGTAATGGCTCGGGCTCGGGTTGGAAAATGTGGACTGTTTAAGTAGATTGGGTTCGGGTTGAACCCTACCCAACCTAACCTGCCCATGTATCTTATGGGAAAGTCAGGCCAGATGACCCCACCTGACCTGGCCCAAAACTTGAAATAAATTAATAGATTACAAGTATAGATACATACAGATGATCTATGTATGTTTGTATGTAGAGCTAGGCACGGGACGACTCGAATAGGCAAAACTTGACTCGTCTAACTTGATCCGAACTGAGTGGGTGAGTCGATTAAAATCGAGTTGACTTCGTCCAATCTGAATTCAAACTGACTCGAGTTCGAGTCAACCAGTAACTCAACTCGACTCAACCTGAAATCCAACTCGGTACTGACTGGACTCAATCTGAAACTTGATTCGTGCGTGTGTGTGTGTGTGTGTGTGTAAACTCATATATAATGTTTTAGATCTAAGATGTTGTGTAGCCGATGGAGAGGCTGCAATTTTGGCAAGTGAATCTAGGCTTTGAGTGGTGATTTCAGCCCATGAATACCCGCTGCACCCGACTCGACTCAGTGCCAACTTGACCTGACTCGGTACTTGTGACCGGGTCGGACTTGGTCCAAATTAGTCTATGTCAGACTCGGACTCAAATAGGGTCAACTCAGATAGGGTCGGGCATGCTAGACTCGGTACCAAGTTGGTTTGAGTTCGGGTCAGGCCTATTTCCAAACCATATCGAGTCAAGTCAGCCCTAACTCAGTCCGACTCGACTTGATGTCCAGCTCTATTTGTATGTATTCACTAATTCGCCAAGGTCGTCCATTCATTTAAACCCATATTCCATTTTTAAAGCGGAGTGGGGAGGTCACGGGCAGGTTGAGTCTGTGGAGCCCACCCGGTTACAATTTAAATGGGTCGGGTCTGATGAATTTTTATAGTGGGCTGGGTTGGGTCGGTCATGGGTTGCAGGTCAGGTTTTCTTGTTCAGTTTTGTAAATGGGTCACGCTCATCCATTGCCAGCCGAGTCAAAATTCGACTCATTTATGATTTAAAGATTGTGATTAGCAGGTGATTCGAATCATCTAGGCCATTGAATTTTGGTGAGGAATGTGGCCCACCTGGTAGGAAATCAGATTGTGTGCCGAGTCACTCAGTACCCTAGACTCTATAGGGCCCACATTAATGTATGTGTCATATCCACTCGGTCCATCCGTTTTTCCAGATCATTTTAGAGCATGGTCCCAAAATTCAACAATATCCAAAGCCCAAGTGAACTAACGAGCATGGTCCCAAAATTCAAGAATATCCAAAGCTCAAGCGAACTAAACTACAAGAAACAGCATGAATTAAACATATACCATTAAAAGAAGACCGTTGAAAACTTCTTGGGGTCCACAAAGTTTTGGATGAAGCTGGTATTTGTGTTTTCCCTTCGTCCATGTCTTTAGGTTGGGGCCTAAGAAGGTTTCAATGGTGGATGTCATTCTCCCCACTGTTTCCTGTAGTGTGGTCCACTTAAGCTTTGTTTATGCTTCAATTTTGGGCTCGATCCCTAAAATGATCTGAAAAATTAGATAGACGGCGTGGATAAGCCACAAACATCCATAGTGGGCCCAACAGAGTTTACTCAATAGGATAAAAGTGCACTGAGCTACTCAGTATACAATCCGTTTTCACCTGGTAGTGTCTTTCCTTCACATTATGGACGGTTAGGATTATGTGATTAGACCAGTTCCTTGGACAATGGCTGTCCAAGGAGTTTACAATGTGAGTTGATGGTTCAGATATGATTAGATGGAATTTCAACTTGGTGACGCAAAACACTGGAAATTGGCAATAACTGGACGAGTTTGATAGCCTACTCGCAGTCCATAGATCATCTGAGCCGTTCCATTTAGTGGAAAATCATAGTTTTTGGTTAATCATACATCTATAAACTAGGAACTTTAATTGGGACAGTTTAAGTTGAATTGCCTATATGCCATTTATGTAATTTCTAAGTAAATTCCAAGTGGCTGTGTATCATCCATCACATTCAGCCAGAGTATCAAAGATTTTATCAATGGAAAAGGGTAAAGGTCGTGCAAAACATCAAAAGCCACTCAATTTTTTCTTTAGTGGTGGTTGGTCAGGTTGGATTTAAAATCCATTAGAATTCCGGTGGATTATGAAACCTGTGGACTGAGAGGATTTTACATATAGCCTTGACTGGTGGGAGCATAAAAGGGCTCTTATGAAGGATACTAAGGAATTGAAATCCATATCCTTCACACTCCTTGCTACCAAACATCTTAAAAAACTAAAATCCCCACAAATTTCTAAGAAGATGTTTGCCAAATGACCAGGAGAAAAGGCCCATGATGACAGTATGCAGGGTCACTTGATCAAGAATTCCCTCTCACCTTCTTAAGGAGCTTAAGTGTATCTAAGAGCGTGTTTGAATAGTTGTAATTGATGTAATCAATTATAAAATTGTAATAATTACAAATTACAATACCTTGGTCTACAACTAATTTAACTGAGAATTTTGGATGAGTGCAGTAAAAGTGCAATGATGATACTTTTTATTATTAAAATGTCTAATCAATGAAAAAAATATACTTCATTCTCAGTTTATTAAATCAACTGAAAAATATACTTAATTATTCACTTGAACAGGATATTCCTACTTATAATGTATCTGTATTATACATTTATAATGATTACAAATTTCTTTATCTTTCTCCTATTATATCTTCATGACCAACAAATTACGTACCGAATTACTAGTTTAAACAATCATTATAAGATAAAATTGATTGTGCTTTTACAATTATGACTATATTAATGGACGCTAGAATGTAAACCATTCGTAGTAGGGCCCACAAGATTTACTAATCAATGTAGCTTTCACACCATTGACCAACCATTTTGGAATCTGTAGTGGGAACGGTTATAATCATGATGTGGGCCTTATGTGCAGCAGAGGTCTCGCATGACTTATGATCCCATGTAAGATCAAGTGGGGCAAAAGTTTTATTTTTAACCTTTACAAATGTTGAAAGACTTTTAATTTTAGGGCTAGTTTGGATGCTATCAAATAAGTTATTTTTTAAAGTAATTAAGGACCTTTTTAGATACCATCAAATAATATTTTATGTTATGTTAAGTGATTAAGTTTCTCTCTCTCTCTCTCTTTTTTCACTTAAGTTAGATTGGTAAGCATTATTATAAAAGTAATTTATGTCTTAAAAGTTACTTATCTTAACAATTTAATTATTTTTATTTCTCTCCCACGGTCTTTGTCCAGGGAAGCTCTCTCTCACAGTCCATATCAAGGGAGCCACATGATGGACTATCCACATTGAAGATGAGGCTCACATGATGGACGATGTACATCAAAGGTAGGCCTCACATGATGGATGACCCCCACATCAAAGGTCGGCCCATAATGATAAATAGCTCACATCCAAAGTAGGCTAGTGTGATGGAGTACCCACTGGAAAGGTGGGGTCTATACGATGGACAATCCACATCAAAGTTGGGCTCTACATGATGGGTAGTGGACATTGAAGCTTGGCCCCACATGATGGATGGCCCATATTGAAGTGGCCCCACATGATGGATGGTTCACATTAAAGGTTGGCCCATAATTATGAATGATGGATCAGATTTACATAATTCCACATCGATTAAAACTTGATTTCGACCGTCTAAATTTTTAATCAGACTTTTTTGGACGTTGGGTGGAAAATTAGGTCCATCCCATTGCATCCAACATCTCTGATCCTGACCTTCGAAAGCCTTGATCGAGGCTTTTAGACATTGTATGACAGATCAGATCGACACATATTGATCACCCCAGCTCCTGACTGTTGTAAAATAGATGTTTTAAATCTTAGTTCAACGAGATGCTAGACCAGTCGAGGGACTGGCTTGACTAGTCGAAGGTCCCTTCGACTGGTCGAAGACAAATCGACTCAAAGTCCAGCAACGGTGTATTTGGAAATTTCAGGACGCTCAACTAGTCGAGGGACAAGCTCGATTAGTTGAAGGGGTCCTTCGACCAGTCAAGGGTTACACAAATGGTGCGTGGTTTATGCGTGGACTGCGTAAATTTAAGGCAGTTTCTAGGGAAGTGTGTAAGTGGGGTTTCCCCATCTATAAATAGAAGCCCTAGGGCCATTCTCAGGTATGCTAAGGGTTTCTAGAAGGGGTTCTAGGGTTTCAAAGGGTGTAGCAAGGGTGAGATTCAAGGTTGTTCGAATCGGGTAAGTCCTCTCTCTTTGTAATTTCTATTTGCATAGTGAAAGTTCTGTCGCTTTGTGCCGTGATTTTTTCCTGAAAGGGTTTTCCACGTTAAATCTTTTTATTCTCTTGTGTTTGCTTGGTGCTCTTGGATTGCCATCCTAGATCCATATCTGTGTGATTCCGCGACACAAATCCCAACAAGTGGTATCAGAGCAATCGTTAGGGCACAAATCTGAATTTAAGGGATAAGCGATAATGGTAAGCACTAGGTATGATATTGAGAAGTACTCAGGGGAAAATAATTTTTGATTTATGAAAGATCAAGATGATCAGTTCCTTCATCAAGCAAGGTGAAGATGGTGCTCTTGAGGAGCGAAAGTTTACTATGACTGATGATGATTAGAATACTCTTGATAAAAAAGTTTTATCATCGATCCGTTTATGTCTCACGGATGAGGTTCTCTACAATGTCATGAGGGAGAAAACTGCAGCTCAGTTGTGGGCAAAGTTAGAGAATGTCTATGCGAAAAAATCTTCTGAAAATTGTCTACACTTGAAGCGGCAGTGGTATAACTTCAAGATGCCAGATGGTGGAGATTTGGAGGCTCACATAAGCAACTTTAATAAATGGTTTGCAAATTGCTGAATATGGAGGAGGTGATGAAAGATGAAGAACAAGCATGTATGTTACTGAATTTTCTTTCGGCATCGTATGAGTCATTTAAGGACACAATGTTCACCACGAATAAAACCCTAAGTATCGACACCGTTAACTCAGTCTTTCAAGGGAAGGCCATGAGAAAGGTTAACGACGACATGAGGACATCTTCTGATGCACCGTTTACGAGGGGCAAAAATTCTGAACAAGGTATAGGTTCTTCAAGTTCTAGATCCAAATCCAAGGGCAAGGGCAAAGGTAAGATAAAGTGTTGGAACTGTGGGATAGAAGACATATGAAGAAGGATTGTACAAATCCTAAATTTAAAAGAGAAGAATCTGAGGCTTCATATAGGGAGGCCAATTCTACCACGTCAGATGGATCGAGTGGATGTGATGGTGATGTTTTGTCTGTGTCTACGATCAGACGACCATATGATGATCGTAAGGACGAGTGGATGTTAGACACGGGAACATCTTTTCACATGACTCCTCATCAGATTTGGTTCACCAGCTACAGGGAGTGCGATTGTGGATAGGTATTTATGGGCAATGATAATGCCTGTAATGTTGTGGCTATTGGTACGGTGCGTATCAAGATGTTTGATGGGACGGAATGTACCCTGACTAGGGTGAGGCATGTTCCTGACATGAAGAAGAGTCTGATTTCTCTCGGTGTACTCGAGGCTATAGGGTGCAGGTTCATAAGTATTGATGGTATCGTTAAAGTATATAAGGGGGCACGAGTAATCATGAAAGCGCAACGACTCGATGATGTTTACAGGTTGATTGGGAGCACTTCAAAAGGTGGAGCTGCAGTGGTTATAGCGGATTCCACCTCCGCACGTGTGTGGCATGCTGGGGATGGCCACGTGAGTGGGCAGGGCAGGAAGGATATGACGCACGGACAGAGATACGGAGCAAGTAGAGCAGCCACATGTGAGAAGAATCACACAGCATAATCGCAGGATATCGGCGAGGTACATGGACGACTCCAATATCGCAGGGGATCCGTCTTCTATTCAAATGGCTCTAGGTGAGCCTGGTGCTGAGAAGTGGAGGGTGACTACAGGCAATGTGATGGACTCATTGTACCAGATCGACACATGGGAGCTGTTGGAGCTTCAGTGGGCCGGAAAGCGGTTGGATGCAGGTAGATCTTCAGGAGGATACATCATAGATACAGAGCGAGGTTGGTAGCGAATGGTTATGCTCAGAGAGAAGGGATCGCTTCTCAGAGATATTCGCACCAACGGTATAACAAATGTCTATTAAATTCATGATTGACGCTAGTTGGCCAATGCGATCTTGAGCTGGAAAGGATGTATGTGGAGTCTGAACTTCTACAAGGAAAATTGGAAGAGCAGATTTACATGAAGCAACTAGAGGGCTTCAAAGTTTAAAGGGGCTGATAAAAAATTTGCAAGAGGTTGTTGCACGACTTGTCGCCTAGGTAGTGGTATAAAATTTGACTCCTTCATGGTGAGTCAGGAATTGTATGTTGATGACATGTGGATCGCCTATCATGACTTATCTGAAATCAATGTACTAAAGACTCGGTTAAGTGAGACATTCAAGATGAAGGATCGGGGGCTATAAAGAAGGCTCTCGGTGGTGATATTCATTGAGACTGGAAGAGGAGCAGGTTTTGGTAATCACAGGCAGAATACCTTGGGTAGATATTGATCAAGTATGTGGTGGAACAGACAAAGCCGGAGAGCGTTTCCTACGTTCCTCAAGTTTTCCTCAAGACATGTCCCAAAATAAATGGGAAAAAATAGGATATGTCTCATAGGCCTTATTCGAATGCGGTTGGCAGTGCATGTCATGGTCTGTATTAGATCGGTTATTTCACAGCCTATCAGTGTTGTGAGCAAATACTCCGGCAAGCAATATTGGGTGGCGGTGAGATGGTACAGAAGACTACGTCTTACTTTTGAGAAGACAAGAGCAAAGGTGGTTGGGCATGTTAATTCAGATCCGGTAGACATGCTCACATAAATCGTTCCTACAGAGAAGTTTAAGTTCTTTGCAACTTCTCTGGGCTTGGTGATGGCGTAAAAGAAGGATGAAGTATGCACGAGAAATGTTGATTGAAGCTATAATGCGATGTAGAGATAAGAGAAGATGTCAAGAAGCTTCACGGTTAAAGATTGAAGACATGGTGGAGATTGTTGTAAAACAGATGTCTTAAATCTTGGTTCACCGAGATGCTCGACTAGTCGAGGGACTGGCTCAACTAGTCGAAGGTCCCTTCGACTGGTCGAAGACAGTTCGACTTGAAGTCCAACAACAATGTATTTGGAAATTTCGGGACGCTCGACCAGTTGAGGGACAAGCTTGACTAGTCAAGGATTACGCAGACGGTGCGCGGTTTATGCGCGAACTGCGTAAATTTGAGGTGGTTTCTAGGGAGGCGTGTAAGTAGGGTTTTCCCATCTATAAATAGGAGTCCTTAGGTGAAAAGGCCTAGCTATATGTCCTAGAGGGGGGGTGAATAGGACAATGCCAAATAAAACTTATAACAGCGGAATTAAAAAGAATATGATAGTCAAAGTAAATCACAATACAGGAAAGTAGAACAACCTCAAAATTTAGATCTTGAGAGGTTGATACAAATGTTGTTCTAAGGACAACCTTACACAAAAACCAGAGTTTATGGTAGGACAACCTTATTTCTAGAAAGATCTTTGTATCAAATCTCAAAACCAAAGAGGAATACAGAAATAAATACAAACTGAATTGAAATAAATTGTAATAAAAAATGTATTGTTCTAGGGACAGCCATACACCAAAAAAATGGCAGGGCAACCTTGCTGGAACAACTTTTAAAGGAAATTGAATATCAAGCTGATAAAGGAATAGCAGAAAATAAATTCTAAACTATTACAAAATTCCTACAATGCTTGAATTAAATGATTACAACATTCACCACTATATATACATCCCACAAAAGAATAATTAAATATTAGAAGTATAAATCATTCAACCACAACACAAGGGATTATAGTGGTTCGCCTGTGTGTTCACCAACTATTAAACAACAGCCACACAGAATGCTACTCCACTCCTAATATCCTCACTTAGGGGATATTAGCGTTCACTAACAAAATAGGTTTTCCCAGGTTCACCCAAAACGTTTACAATTGTGTCTTTGTCTGTGGGCTTACACAATAAAAAAAGCCCCACTTCTGATTTTTCCTGGCTCTCCTTAGATAACCAATACAACAAGATTTTTCTACCAAATCTTGAAAGAAACCAAAACAGAAAAGAATTTATAATTAAATGTAAAATACCTGATTATCTCCTTCGTTGTAGCAGCCCTGTAGAACCAAATCAGAGTAGATGATTGAATGTCCAAGTTCAATGTCCAGTACTCAATTACAATGGTTCTAATTCTAATAGATTTTAAATTAAACCAAGTAGGGCTTGCCTTAATTGATTTTGATTCCAAAGAAAGGGAATAACAATTCCTCTTATTAAATTAGATTGGAATAGCAGAAACAAATCATTAATAAAGCTAAGAAAAGAGAATATTAAATAAGCACACTTAGCTTAGATGGAGCACAGAATTATCTCTCAGAAGTTCGACGAAGATTGGCTTGAATGGATTAATTAATTCGATGATTTCTTCTGAGATTCGTGCTCTATTTATAGGTGAGCAGATCGCGTCTTCGACTGGTCTAGAGAGATCTTCGACTAGTCGAAGCAATAACAGATATTTGAAAAATCAGGCGCGATAAGCTTTGACTGTTCTACGACTGGTCGAAGGTCTCCTTCGACTGGTCGAAGAACTTAAAATTCATCGTTGGATTTTGAGTCGAAGACTTTCGACTGGTCGAAGGTGCAGTCGACACTGTTCCTTCGACTGGTCGAACAGATTCCTGGACTAGTCGAAGCCTAACAGAAATTATCCGATTTTTGTAACAAACTTACGACTGATCGAGGAATTTCTTAGACTGGTCGAAGCAACTCTAGGACTAGTCGAAGAAGGCCTAGGACTAGTCGACGAACAGACCAAACTTATGTAAAATAAACATCCGATTTATGTATCCAAAGTGACCTACTTCTAAGGTCAACCTAAGGTCAGTCAAACCTCAACCATGAAGTAAGGACATTGAAACATTAGGAACTAGTGACCTTGAAGTATAAGCCTTGAAGTCTTGATGTAGTTCAATCTTAAAATCTTGATGTAGCTCAATCTTGAAAGTGTCTTGAGTTCTTTACAAACTGCCTTGTACTCTTCTTGAAGTTTTGCATTCTTGAGTCATGTCTTGTGAGCAGTTCTTGCAGTCAAGGTTGATCTTTGTACTTGTGAGCTTTGCTTGTTGTGAGCTTTGCTTGTTCATGAATGTTGATCTTTGAGAGAGCTTCACTTATGCAAGTTACATAACGGTGATTTTGGCACCACAAATTTGACAACAAACAGGGATATAAATTATAGCACTTACACTAGGGCTATTCTCAGGTATGTTAAGGCTTTTTAAAGGTATTCTAAGGGCTTCTAGAAGGGGTGCTAGGGTTTCAAAGGGTGTAGTAAGGGTGAGATTCGAGGTTGTTCGAATCGGGTAAGTCCTCTCTCTTTATAATTTCTATTTTCATAGTGAGGATCTATTGCTTTGTGTCGTGGTTTTTTCCCGAAAGGGTTTTCTACGTTAAATCTTTTTGTTCTCTTGTGTTTGCTTGGTGCTCTTGGATTGCTATCCTAGATCCATATCTGTGTGAAGCACAAATCCTAACATTGACTGCCCAAAGTTCGCATTGGACGTCGTATGATGGATTAAATCTAACGCGAGCCATACCACATTCTGTATACTTAACACCTACGTGAACACCAGAAGGCATATATGTCTATTAAATACAAAATCCATAAAAAAATAAAAAATAAAAAATAAAAAACTTCTAAAACTTCTAAAAATATCAAACGCATTTGACATCTCACACACTGATCAGTTTCCCATACTCCTCAGTGGATGCCAACGCAACAATAAATTTGATTTCGGTTTAATTCCAAGTGAATTTCACAGGGAAAAAAAAAAGCACACATAAGATGACCGACCTGAACTGACAACTTCAAGTCAGTCATCCCAGGAAAAGGATAAATCCAGAATACTTTGTTTTTATACATGGATTAACGTAATCACACTCAACTTGTGAAAAGAACTCTTACAAACCACAATGACAAATTTCAGAATTTGATTGGATAAAGCATAATCCAGGTAACTCTAGTCTGGGACGTATACATAACTATTCCATTGTAATGTAGGAGATTCGTAAAGCCGCAAAATGCATAGGCAATTGGCCATTACAAACAATATGCTTGTAAGCGATCTTAGGGGATCATGTAACATTAAAAAAACTACTACTTCCAAATCCAACGTGTGTTATCCTCGAAAGGCCGCGCGTGCAGGGCCTCTAACCACTGAAACATCCAACCCAATAGATTTCTTCGATATGTAAGCCGATCAACGACATTAAAAGGGTTGCAATCAAATATTGCAACATTTTTTCAACCCTCTGAATTGTCTGAATTAAGCTACTAATCAAGAAAGCTTCTCGATCACGATACTTTGGCTAGTAAAGGAACCAATCGCCTCTTCATCTACTCTAAGCAGGGTGTCTGCTCACATTGACATTCGATTGTATCTTAACTTTTGTCAAAGAAGGGCGTCTTTAGACACCCACTATCAAAACACGACCACTTGGCTATGTGGCTCGGTCGTTTCTATGCTGAAATGGGCCTCAGTTCAGCCGTTTCTTTGTAGAAATAGCCCCGACGTGCTGGCTCCATCCTAGGCTTGATTTTTTGGGTCTTATTTGATGAGTCAACACTTTTGCATAGGCTTGCTTGGTCTTATCTCTTCTACGTGCTTTGGTTCTCCCAAACCTAAACCCACATGATGAGTCAGCATTTCTATCCCATAACAAGGGCAGCCAAATCGAACTATCCAACCCTCTCCAAATGCTGATAAAAGAGAGCGTCTAGTGTGTGTGTGTGTGTGTGTGTGTGTGTGTGTGTGTGTGTGAGAGAGAGAGAGAGAGAGAGAGAGAGAGAGAGAGAGAGAGAGAAGAGAGAGCCCTAGAGAGTTAGAGTCGGGAGAGCATGAAGAGAGTTCTAAGACAGAATGATATGTCTGCAATTTTGAGATCGAGATAGAGACAAAGACTTTGACTATATATTTTCTCGATCTCTTACAATCTATTTCAAATTCAAAGTCAATGTCGTATTTTCGATCTATCATTTTTTAGTCCATATATTCCAACCCCACTGCTTTGAACACTTGAGATAGTAGGCATTGTTCTTATATCACATAAAGTATGCTTTACAATTGCTTCTCTTGAGGATCTTCTGTATTAGAAAACGTGACTTAAATGAGTAAAAAAAAAAATCCGTGTTCTTTTTCTTTTTCGTACTTCTATTAGAAAACTCTTTTCTTTTCTTTTTTTTACTATTTCCATTTCCATTTCGTTTTTCGTTTACCTTTTGTAGTTTGGACATCTATATCTTAGTATTTTACTGGAAGTTCTTTGAATCTCCTTTCAAAGCATGTAGCCTGGCAAAGTAAAGACTTTTTTTTTACTATTTCCATTTCCATTTCGTTTTTCGTTTACCTTTTGTAGTTTGGACATCTATATCTTAGTATTTTACTGGAAGTTCTTTGAATCTCCTTTCAAAGCATGCAGCCTAGCAAAGTAAAGACCGTGTTTCACACGAGTGGCAAAAATTGTGTCTAGTCTCTTCATTTTCTGTAACTGAAACCCTTACCCATAATCTATGGCGCAGGCCTATCCCAAAGTCACTCAAGTCAAGAATTCATCAATTTTTTCGATCTTAAGGTGATTCCACAAATTATAACCAACCTTGGATTATAGAGCCTTTATTTGGCTAGTGGTGACTCTTACAGGTCTGACAAGTCATTTTGTCAACCTTGTGAAAGGTAGTATAAAATCAAACTAAGTGTACCAATCAATCACAGCCCTAGGGATCAACATCTAAAAATATGAGCATGTTGTTGTAACGCCCCGGATTTCCGGGGCCGAGTAGATACTCAACTCTCGACATCCTGGGTGTCACTAATGCTTTGCGGAAGTGGGATTTCATAATTTCTTTCAGCTGACATTTGAGCAGTTCATAGAATTAAAATAAACTATATGATGTACCCTGGAATAAACATAAATTTTAATGTAAGTAAATTAGTAACAAGTAAAATATGTCTATCCAGAGTATAGGACTACAGTTGAGGAAAGTTTACAATTCAAAAAAAATACAAATGTGCAAAAATATACAAAAATAACCCTACCCTATGATCCCATCGCTGGTAATAGGAGAGCTCCTCTTCCGAGTTTATGGATGCCTCGTCCAGCGCATCGGATTCTTAGTGCCTGTATCTATGAAAGTGTCTGGTTGGTGTTTTAAAACACTGACCCAGAATGAGAGTGAGTGATCAACTACTCTTTTTAATGCATTAGCAATAAGTTACACATGTTATCAATTCCATAAGTGCAATTAATGAAAAGCATCAAACACAAAGTTCACATTAGCAATAAGTTACACATGTTATCAATTCCATTAGCAATAAGTTACACATGTTATCAATTCCATAAGCGCAATTAATGAAAAACATCAAACACAAAGTTCACAACTACTCTTTTTAATGCATATGCATGTTATTATGATATGATGCATGCCCTCGCCATCCAACACTCCCTCGAGCGACACCATCTTACGTTTGTAATGCCCAACACTCCCTCAATGTGACCTCGATTGCCGAGTCACCAACCTATGCTAATGCAATGGCATGAATATTCATGTTAACCGAGTATTTAATTAAGTCCATTCATCCAGCAAGATTAGGGAAGCTGAAACACCTCCATTTAATCAATGGCCTTATCCAGATCACTTGACCCAGGGCAACCGCAACGGATCTGAGCCTGCGATCCATGATACAAATTTAGGTATCATCCAGCTGTCTCAGAAATTAATAATTCCAAAGGTAAGGCATGATACCCAAATGTATGAGGATCAACTCGGTATGTGTCGTCACCCAAACACCGAGTATGATCACTTAGTTCTGAGGTGCGAGCTTGTCACATAATCAAATCACCATAGGGAAGGGCTCGTCACCCAATTTCATTCATGCCCAGGTTGTTCGAATAGTACTCTGGCACAGAACCATCGGCCAGGTAATTTAATATGAGCCGTTCAAATAAGGACTTATCACCTATTGTGCTCGCTGGTCACTACGGGGAGGCTCATCACCCCAGCGTAGGCTGACAACACGGACACAGTGTCCCATTCTACCATGCCCGACTCCCGAGACTTGGTTACTCACTGGTCACTACGGGGAGGCTCGTCACCCCAGCATAGGCTGACAGCTCGGACATGATGTCCTATTCCACCATACCCGGCTCATGAGTCTTAGTGGGATCGAATCACTAATGGTTATCAGTAGGCTTCTCAAAGGTATGGGGTGTCTCGGATTCAGGCAAACGTGACTATACATGGTTAACACATATGGTTGGTCAGTTAGTGGATCAATTCGTCTGATTCAGGTGAATTACGGGACATCCGACATTGGGTCGAGCAACCCGCATAGTCCAACTACTACCGAGTACCCGTGTTTGACCTAAATTCGTCAGATTGGTCGCTAGGCGGCCCAACCTTGAAGTGTCGCTGACCAACCCAGGAAAGAGATTTAAATTTCCCTAACAACATAAAGAGGATCAAGAATTACTTCTAAATGTAAAAAGTTTATGCATGCATGTATATAAGGTTTCATTACTTAATATCATAAGAAAGTCATGAACTACTTCTAATTGTAGAAATTTCAGGCATGCATGTAAATAAGTTTCAAATTACTTATCATCATAGGAAGATCATGTATTATTCCTAAATTCAAAAAATTCTGGCATGCATGCAAACAATCAACAAGTATTTGACTCAATTTAATTGCATAGGAGACATGCAGTACAATTTCCCCAATTTACTTCAGACTTGGGGATGATCCATATTCAGTTTCACATAATGAGAAGGGAAACAAGGAAAAAAAAAAAAGGAAAACATTATATTGACTTAGTCTAATTTAACATGGAATTAAGCATCTCTTACTCTAAACATATTTAGACATATTTATAACGAACTATCTACTAACGGATTCCTTGTAAATCAACATGTAAAGCAAAATTCGCACACATAATCATTAATTCTAGTCTAGGTTCGATAAATGGCCACCTAAGGATAATGGTCCCCACTTAGGTATGGTTCGACAACTTGTGGAATCGCTTCTAAGGTGCCGGTCCCGTGAATTGATGCGTCGGAGCCCTTCCGATCGCTGGTGGGCCGCTTTTACGACGGTGAGGTTGTGAGCTCAGGAGCGGGACTGTGGTAAGAGAGGGAAATTCCTCAAATTTCCATCTCCTTGGAGCTCTCTCCCTCTCTACTCCCTCTCTATTCTCTCCTCTCTCTCCCCGCTTGCAGGAAAATTCGTATGGGAGTGTGGGAGAGAGATTTTGGGACTTATATAGTCTGAAGTTTTGTCTAATTGGCCCTAGAAACTCTTGTTTTAACATATATACCCCTAGTGGGTAGATTTCTGGTCCCTGAGGGCATCCTAGTGGCCCCCTGGCCCATCTGTGTCATGGGGCATGTGTCTCATTGTCAGATGAATGGTTGTTCCAAGTTTGGTGGCAAACGGATGACCCGATTGGCTATGGGGGCCTGATTTACGATCAACAGTCACCGATGTTTGATCGGGGTCCCAGTTATACAGATATGAGCAGGAAAATATCCCTGGCTCATGGCTCGAGTTTGATTACAATCCAACGGTTGGAGTGTCACAACTTCGCAAAAGAGTGGAAGGCATATTTCACTTAAGTTTTTAGATTTTAACATAAGGGATTTGTGTGTTTTAAGCACTTAGCTTTTGGTCTAAGTTGAGCAGTTCTGGGCACTTTCTTGGTTCGCCACCCGCTATAAACGTCAAGCCCAGTGAGACGGACATTAATCTATAATTTCGGAACTAGTGGGCCACTAACGAGCGGTCTGGAGCTCGTTCAGGTAATCAGAGCATTTTTTTTGAATGAATGGGTAGGGAGATTTCTCGGGCATAGTTGTTAGGGTCTGGGTTAGTAAGTTCACAGTGTGGCCTATTTAAAATTAACAAAAATGGTAATTCGGTCATGATCACTCTAAACCGTTGGTTCTTATGCTAAATGAGTAAATAGGTTGATTTGGTCCATTAGTTAAGATCTGGCCCATAGTCGGCTCGACTTTGGGTAGATCTTTAATTTAGTTACGGTTGTCTTGATTAGTCAGTGATAGGTTGGTTTGATTTTGGCCCTAGACGAATAATTCACGAGGCTAGTTATTTCATATATATATTATATAATATATATATATATATATATATATATATATATATATATATATATATATGATTTTTGGCAATCCAAAATAACAAAAATTCAGGATGTTACAGTTGTATAAGGTATTACGAATGGTATAAGTATAATTATTAGTGTCTCTTCTCAACCCCTTTGCAAGGTTGATCTTAGATATGAGTTTCATTGGATCTGAATAGACTTCGGATTTAAGCTTTCATATGTTATTGCATATATCAACTTAGTATATAATATTTTCTAGGCTTATGAAAGACGTATGTTATGTGGCTTGCCGGGTATCAAAATACTGTCACGTTAGAAATATAAGTAAATTTTAATTCTATATTTATCACTACACACACACGCACGCACACACGCGCACACATATCACAACTATCTATGGACATTAAGTTTTTTTTTTTTTTTTTTTTAGCTTTTTAACTTTTCACTTCTCTACTTCTCTCCCTGTCATGCCCCAATATTTGGCACTCAAGTTGGCTAGACTAAACCCTGAATTCCAAGCCATGATTGAATTTTTTAAATATTCGCAAATACAATTAAAAAAAATTACACCATAATAAATCAAACATTCATTTAATACAACGTTTAAGTATAACATTCTCTACTCACTTCGGAATTTCCCTATACATTTTTTTATTGGGTATAAAATAAAATTAAAAAAAAACTAAATCGGCGGCTAAATTTTCGCTCCACTTCACCCTTACTAAACTATGATGCCCTGAAACATTGTTAATATGAGTGTGAGCATGACAGCTTGTGGGGTCACATCCAACCCAAATATGAAATTTCTATAATTATACAAAATGTATCAATAATTAAAATACTTTGTTTAAAGTTCAAAATACAAATTAAAGTATCAAATCTTAAAAGATGAGATGAATGCAATACTATAATCGTAAAGATACTCTAAATGTCAGAACTTTCCATGAATTTCATAAATAACAAAATTAAATCACCACCATCTTTTACAACACCGTACTCAAGTGAATGGCCACGTTGCATTAACGTTCTTGCGTTGATACCTCATGGTGAGGGACACATTTATACGTTTGTTGGTCATACTACTGCTTAAGTTGTACTTGTGACGTATGTTCACACATACAATTGTACTCAAATGCCATACACAAATGAGACTCAAAAGGATCCAGTGGATTTTATGGTCTTTCACCCAAGGGGCATGATCGCCCTACTTGCTAGCTTTAGGGTCTTTCACTGAAGGGACACAATCAGCCTACTTGTTAGTTTTAGGGTCTTTTACCAACGGACACAATCACCTTACTTGTTGACTTTAGGGTCTTTCATCAAATGGACACAATCGTCCTACCTGCTTATGCCTTTTAGGAACATCCCCAGGGCAACGCACCTGCATTCCAAACTTCATTCTTAATTAAAAATAAATATGCACACGATACGAGTAACCACCATCCATTTAAATCAAAATTATTAAATATGAAACTTACCGCAGATTAGTCACAAACTAAATAGCGTTACATCACATATTCTTCGTTATTATCAAATTATGCATAGAAGTCGTTGTAAGGTTCGATAACTATTAAATAAGTAATTATTGTAATTAAATAATTAAATTTAAAATTTTAAAATTAATCGCACCATTTTCTTAAAGATTTATCTTAACGTACAGTGGCGCGTAGAAAAAGTGACTTATGACACAAATCCCTTAAAAGACAACGTAAAAAATATCAAAATAAATTAAGAATATAAAATTTTCATATTTAAAATAATTAATTTACACTCAGGGATGTTTGTTGAATTTTTAGAAAAATTATAAAGGATACCTTATAAAGTTTAGGATTTCAATACGGAGCAATTTTAATCGCATATATTTATCGGTGTAATTTTGAGGATAGTTATCAACTTGAATTACAATATTTCTTCGTGATTTATTTTATAATCTAAATTATTTAATTTTTTAAGTATGTCGAACCTAAGAGTTTAGAAAATAATAATTTAATCTAAATTCCTACATTATTAATTAATGGTGTTTTAATTTCTTAAATTTAGGGTAAAAAGAAAATAATGAGAAGTAATGCTTAACTTCACAATAGAGATAATCCTCAATTATAAATTCAAAATTATTTTTTAATAAACTTGATAATTAATTTATCAATATTAAAATTTTATTTTTATTTAAATTCGAATTAAATTTTCTTTATAAAATTGTAAATCAGCAAAGCATAAAAACTACTAAAAGTAACCTGTGTTAAATATCAAATCCAAATAAATTGATGTATAATTTAGATTTAACAATTCTAATTTAATTAATATAGTAATATATGAATAAAATCTTATTATTATATAATAATTATTTACTTCGTTCTAATAAATTGAAGAAAAATATCTACTAAACATATTGGATTATCTCTCTATTTATTTCAAACCATAATAGTTGAATTAAGATATATTAATATATCTTAATTTAATATCCTATATTGGTACACTTAAAGCTTTTAGGCTTAGATAACTACATAGATTGAAAATTTATATTAATCACTAATTTTCAAAATTTAAAATTTAATTAATTAAATATAAATTTATTAAAATTAGAATTAGTTATTATTTATTTTGTTTATTTAGAATTAAATTTAAAATTTAAATTTATCCAATTAAAATTAATTATATAATCCCTAAAATTCATAATTAAACTCTAAAGTTTATAATCTAATTAAATTTCTATTAATCAAGCTAAGCTAAATAATGCTAAAGAAAAATTAAGGTTAAATTAATTAATCATACATTAATATTCCTAAATTGAAATTTTACTTGATTGTTTAGCTCAATAAGTTATTTAAAATTATTAACTTTAATCTTTAATTATTATTAAAACTTACTTAATATTGTAAATATCATTATTTTTAATTAGTATGAATTATTTTGATATATTATTTCTGATTAGTCTTAAATAAAAAAAATTATAAAATTAATAACTTGAGTCACTTTACAAATTTACGTTAGTGGAATTAATTTAAAATATAACTTAGGCAGGATTTGGAATAATTTCGAATTTAATTCAAACATAATTCAAATAATTTAAATTATTCCGCATTAAATTCAATAACCTATAAATCCAACTTAGATTTTACTTTGATTTTATTGAGTAAATTACTTTTTATTCATTTTTTTATAGATATTCCGACAATAGAAATATCAACAATAAACAATAATTTCCTACAATTTTAAAATTAAAATAAATTGACTATAACGATTAAAAAATAATTTTAAATAGCAACAATTATAAAAAGTTCGAATTAGGGATGGATCTTGACAAAAGCTTCACGAAGCTTCTTATTTTTTCTCTCATTATTATTATTATTATTTATTTATTTTCTCTATTATCTTTTTCTTATACCTTCACTTCTCATGCCTACACCCACGGCCTTATTTATAGAGGGATCCCACCGTACGTAATACACACATGTGAAAAAAATAAAATATTCTCTTTAAGTGGCACCTCGTGTAAGTGAAACACCCACCATCATTTAGTTTTCTTTATTACAAAAATGCCTCAGGTGTGTATATGATGCGATGCTTGTGGTGCATGGTGCTCATGTGTGAGCAGTTGTTCACAACCCCAAGTGTAGGGTCGCGATGCAGTAATAATCTCGGTGAGACTGAGGTCGAATTCACAAGGACTAATCTCGTGTGTATTTTGAAAGCAACTAGAAGTAGAACTAGAAAAAGATGTAAATCTAAATATGGAAGTGTAGAGAGAGTAATTGTGAATTATTTAACTAAAACTTAAGAAATTCAAAGGTGGAAACTAGGGTTTCTAAGGATCCACTTATAGGTTCTCAAGATGCTACCTCGCTTGATTTAAGGACACAACTGGAAACAGAGTCCTATCTTATCCAATTGGTAAGAAGAGATTTGTCAGATCTCTGAATTTCTCATGGATCTAATCATTAATGGATGAAAGTTGTGAGGATTTGAAAGTGATTTTATCACCTAACCATGTCAGGTGAACAACAAGACTTGCTAATTTCACAATCTCAATTCAGGAAAAGAAAATATTCAAACCAATTGCAGATCTATTGTAATTTGTCACAATAAACCATTAACAACTAAAAATATTATTTATAATCAAACTAGAATTCAAGAGGGGTCCTTGCTCTTACTCCGGTGGTAGACTCCCAGGAGTTTCAACACCTGGTTGAGGGTTCGAGTACCCATAGGTGGTGAAATCCCACTACGGTGTGAGTGTGTGGTGGTGTGTGTGCGTGTGTTTTTTTTTTTTTTTTTAAAAAGAAAAAAACTAGAATTCAAGAGAGTTCAACACCTGGTTGAGGGTTCGCGTACCCACAGGTGGTGAAATCCCACCATGACATGAGTGTGTGGTGGTGTGTCTGCATGTGTAAAAAAAAAAAAACTAAAAATATTCCTTATAATCAAACTAGAATTTAAGAGAGTTCAACAAAACATGAATCAAAACAAAGCTAACATCCCAATCACGCTACAAGCTTCACCTCTTAGCCCTAGCTAAGAGGTTTAGCCAACCATAGACATGATCAGATCTTAAACCCTAGAAGAAAACATGAAAAACTAAGGAAGAAAGAAGAAAAACGCTTGGCAACGGCTCTCTGCCCTCGTGCTTCGCTCTTCCAAACCCTAGATTGATTGATAGATGCCCAGGGATGTCCTGGGGACTCCTATTTATAGTTGTGCAATACCTCCTTTCGCACCTCTTTGAAAAATTTTGGAAACTACCTCAAATTTACGTACTCTGTGTAACTTCACACGATTCGTTCGATGTCATCGAAGGTGTCTTTTATACGTGTTTTTTCCGTGCTTTTGTAACTTCATCCAAATTCTGCAACCTTCGATATCATCGAACCTACCTTCGATGTCATCGAACATCGTTCGAGGAATCGATAATGTGTCCAAAACAGTTCAGAGAGTTTTCCAATTTCTCCAATAAGTTCGATGTCATCGAAGAGACCTTTGATGTCATTAAAGAGATCTTCGATGTCATCGAGGAATGCTTCGAGTAATCGAAAATGGTGTTCAATATGTCCAACGAGTTTTACTGAAATTCCACAGAAAATTCGATGTCATCGAGTAGGTCTTCAATGTCATCGAACAAGTTCTCGAGTCATCGAAAAACGTCTTCAATTTGTCCAATGGCCAACTCGATTTTCCTTCATAAATTCGATGTCATCGACCTGTGTTTGATGTCATCGAATGTGTCCTCGATGTCATCCGTTCGATAACACAGTAAATCTGTATTCCGGACTTGTTCTTTCGGCTTCGTTCCTTCTCCACATGATTTTCTTTAATCTTGAGACCTTGAAATCTTCAATCTTTGTCTCATAAGATCCATTTTTTGCCTTGGTGATCTTTGAGCGTCAAAACCATGCTTTTATAACATTTTTCAATCCAAGCTCTTAAATTCACCTTGCAACACAAACATGAATAAAATAAGACATTAAGCAGTATCATGTTCGTAAAACCAATATATAAATGGGGTCCAATATGCAATATTTGACCCTCAAAAGCAGTGTATACATAGGCATAGTGGATGACTGATCAAGTGGGTGGGTTGAGGATCGAATGAATGTATGAATTTGGGTAGTAGATTGTGAGTTGATGAGTTCTATGAACAGTGTTGACATTGTGTATGAACTTAATGGTTTCATTTTTTTAACATGCCCAAAAATGATTTTTCAAAATGGTTGGATGGCGTGGATTTAAGACATACATTATAGTGAGCCCTACATTCAGGAGTCTTGGTGGATCCGGGGTCTCACCTAATCCACCCCCCTAATTTTGGTTAAGGTATCCAACAATGGGGCCCACCTGATGAGTGGCAGTGATAGAGCACATTTGTGCAACTGTGAATATAAGTGCCTGATATTCACTTGTCAAGTTGGCATTTATCATGCATTCGTCGGGACAGCATTGTTCATGCTTCTTTTCCACGCAACACGTTAACAGCAATGCCAAAGGGAGAAATTGACCATTGTAAAGGCCACCTTTTACCCGGCATCTTTACTTTTCCAAAGTGCTCCCAAACTTTACTTTTCCAAAGTAAACCACTCTACACGGACACACTATTTTCATATAAAAATACCCTTGCATTCACTACCTATGGCTACGAATTATAACCATAGCCATAGGTTTTTAGCCACCGTGGATACAAGGTATTTTCGGATGCAAATAGTGTGCCCGTACATAATTGTTTACTTTGGGAGAGAGTTGAAAAGACGCCGGGTAAAAGGTGGTGTCTACTGTGGTCAATTTCTCACGCAGAGGCTTTGGATTCCCGCGAGATTAGTAATGATCCATACACATGCATCCAACTCTGTATTAATAGCGTATATATGGTCCAAAATAAACCGTCCAAATTTTGTACCCCACTTTTTCATTGTCATGATTATTAAATCACACTTAAAAGATTATTCTAGCCGGTTGATTTATAAACATCTAGTGGGCGGTTTAAAATAAAAATAACCAGACATTGAAAATGTCAGGTACTTATAATTTAGGATTGTCAAAATTAGTATGATTTCAGAGATAGATATATCTAAGTGGGTCGTTCTATTTTTACGGTTTGGATTTAGTTAGGTACATGCGGCGTATACTAAATTACCGAGTGAGTATGAATTGCGGAGATATGGATATTTTTCTTCCAACTTAGATATATCTAAGTGTTGAATGAGGGTCGACCATTAAAAACATTTTGGAGGTCATAAAAGTTGTGGATCAAGCTGATATTTGTTTTTCTCTTCATCTATGACCTAATCAACAGATTAGATGTCAAATAAACAGTATAGTGGGCCATAGGAAGATTTTAATGGTTGATATCCACTTACTATTGTTTTCATGTAGTGTGGTCCACTTGAGACTTATATCCCTCTCATTTTTGGGATCAAGCAATAAAATGATCTTTAAAAATGGATGAACAGAATGGATGAAACACAGACATCATGGTGAGGCTCACAGAGCACCAAACACCAGCCACGGAGCTGGTGTCAGGAGGAGTAGCCAATGGACGCGGATTTCCTGCGAAAGCCTTTCCCAGGAAGTTCCTGCGCAAGGATGTTGGGTGGGTCCACCACCATTGTTTTTGTGAAATGTACTCTGTTAATCCATTTTGCAAGATAATTTTAGGACAAGCTAAAAAAACGAATTGGATCCAAGACTCAAGTGGGCCACACGAGAGGAAACAGTCGGGATTTAGTTAGAACTGTTGAAACATTCTTATGACCATAAAAGCTTTGTTTCAAGCTAATATTTTTGTATTTTCACTTCATCCTTGTGTTAATAACCTTATAAACGGTTTGGATGGCATATAAACATCAAGGCAGAACGCAGGAAGGTTTCAACGGTAGGTATTTCTTTTCCCAATTTTCCCTCTCCAGTGGCCCACTTTAGTTTTGGATCCACTTCGTTTTTGGTCGATTTTCCTAAAATGAGCTCACCAAATGGATGAACAGAGTACATTTCTCAAAAACATGGTGGTGGACCCCACATAACATTCTTGTGCAGGAACTTCCTGCGAAAGGCTTTCGCAGGAAATCCTCGTCTGTAGCCAATCCGTTTCCGTTTGGGAACTTGCCTTAAAATGGACGCGGATTTCCTGCTAAAGGCTTTCGCATGAAGTCCCTGCGAAAGGATTTTGGATGGGTCTACTGTGATGTTTGCTAGAAATCCAACCCTTTCATCCCTTTTTTGAGCTCATTTTAGGACATGAGACCAAAAATTATTGGGATCAAAAACTCAAGTGAGCCATACTAGATGAAACAGCCGGGAAAGGAATTCCTACCGTTGAAACCTTCCCAGGACCCACCTTGATGTTTATATTCCATCCAAACCGTTTATAAGGTCATTTTCACTGAGATGAAGTGAAAAAGCCAAGAAATTATATCGATGCAAAACTTTTGTGGCCATATAAATGTTTCAACGGTAGTCACTAAATCCTCACTGTATCCTTTCGTGTGGCCCACTTGATTTTTTTGATTCTCCTCATTTTTGGTCGCACGTCTTAAAATGAACTCAGAAAATGAATGGACGGAGTGGCTTTCTCACAAACATGATAGTAGACCTCACATAAAATCTTGCATAGTAACTTCTTGCGAAAGGCTTTCGCCGTAAATCCGCGTCCCCTTAAAATGCGGATTGCGTCCTACCCCGCCCAGACGGTACGTTAATCCGTCCGGGCAGGGCTCTTTGGAGCCCATCCTGATGTAACTGTTTCATCCTGCCGTCCAACGATTTTTTCAAAAAATTTTAATGTTTGAACCAAAAAATGAGGCAGGTCCAAGGCTTGAGTAGACCACAAAGTGGGAACTGAACGTCCACCATTAAAAGCTTCTTAGGAGCCAGAGAAGTTTCGAATCAAGCTGATATTTGTGTTTTCACTTTATCCACGTTTACGTGACCTTATTAATAGGTTTTATGGTAAAAAAAACCTCACGTAGGCCCTTAGAAATGTTTCAACGGTGAATGTCATATCAATGCAGGTTCCTTTGGTGTGGTCCACTCAAGCCTTGGACCTGCCTCATTTTTTAGTTCACATATTAAATTTTTCTCAAAAAATCGTTGGACGGCAGGATGAAACAGTTACATCACGGTGGGCTCCACAGAGCCCTGCCCGGACGGATTACCGTCCGGGCGGGGGTAGGACGCAATCCGCGCCCCCTTAAAATAAGCTTTCAAAACGTTAGACAGGGACGATACATCATGGTGGGCATCCTAGTAAGCGATCCCACCTACTTCAGATCTGCTCAATCCACATTTGATTTTATGCCAGCCCATCTGACAATAATATGTTGTCCAATCAAATTTCTCTGGGTGCTACAATAATATAAATGATAGTACCCAATCTATTTCTTGGAATGCTACAGTCGGTAAAAAAATATCAGAATGTAAAAATTACAGTAGACGGATGTTCCTCACTAGCTGATTGATGGCTATAAAATGCATGATTATTAAAAAGAACATACGATCAAAATTCAGCAAACAAGCATCCATCAACCGAGGAAATCAAGTAGGCCGCACAACATCAAGAAATAGTAATTATTGAACATTTGCCGTTGAAATTTTCATGAGACCTGAAAGACTTGGATCAGGCTAATATTTTGTGTTTTCACTTCATCCCACTAGTAATGACCTTTTGAACGGTTTGGATGGCATATAAATATCAAGTTGGACCACTTTTTTCTATTGTGTGGGCCACTTAGAGCCTTGGATCTGCCTCATTTTTGGGTCATGCCCTAACATGAGCCAGCAAAATGAATGGACGGGGTGGATTTCACACAGACCTCTATATGGAGGTTTCACATCACGTGCACCCTGGTTGATAGGAAGGGCTCATGATGTCGGCCCCACATGATGGATAATCAAATCAAATATTATGAAGCTGGTCAATGCCCTTTTTATTACCATGCTTGTATCATCAGTTTGTATGAGTTCTTGAAATGTATGGACCATCGAAGAGGAGCAGCATGATGGGCAGGCCATGCCGTTGCCTTTCTGGGTATAATGAATCTGAACCGTCCATTTCTCAATCAAATGATCAGATGATTAAAGTCGTCCAAACAAAGTGAATCTAGAAAGCTCGGGCCAGTCGAAGGTTAATGAACCATCGCTAAAACCAGTTACACTTAATTAATCTAGACTGTCCGTTTTTCTGACCGTTGATGGTGGATGATCATTATTGGATTGTTTCGATGTAATCAGATTGTACCTCCAATTTCCTCACCGTTGATTGGATGGTTCAAATCGATGGCCTTTGGCCGCACCCCTGCAATAGGAGCAATCAATGCCACCTATGTTTATAGTTACTGATCAAATGAACATAAATGTCAAAACAAAGTCATTCTTAGGCCCACAGAAAATCATTGGCAAACCAGAAGGATGGACGGTCCAGATCAATGCATGGGAATTTTATATTATCGTTAATCTAGACCATCCATTTTCTCAGCCGTTAGTCCAATGGCTGTGGTTGTTTGAGTGAAGTCAAAGTCATATTTCATAGATGCACACAGTCAAAGGTGAAACCAACATGATGGAAAATCACGATCACTGGTCAAACTTTCTGGTGGAACCCATCCCAACCATCAATTTTCTTGGCCATCGTGAACTATCCCATCAAGGTGATTTGTGAGAAGCAATGGATAGCCATAAGTTGGGACCTACTGACATAACCGATAGGTGTTTTTTTAAATAGATAATGTAGATTTTTTTTAAAAAAAAAAAACTAATTTCAATTAAGTTTTATGATGTTTGCCAAACAAAGAAAATAAGCTCATATAAGGTGTGGTTGGTAACTTCCTCTTGGCACATGAGTTTGTTGGGAGGTTGTATTTGAAATGCATTGAATTACAAACCACAATTAATATGATTCTGAATCCTACCTTGTGTTAGGTAGCTTATGGTAGGAATGGATTGGAAAAAAGAAAAAAGAAAAAGAAATGCATTAAAATTTAGGAATTTGAATTTGATTGCTAAATCTACTTTAACATCCTTAATTAATATACATATGTGGTGTTTGATAGAATTATTGTAATGAACCCTTGAAATATATACTTTAACAATTCGTGACAAAATTCAGAGACTCGGGTGGTCCACATGCATAGGATCACAAGAGAACTACTTGCCAATGTTTTCTAACCATCGGTTTACATGACCAATATTTGAATGGCTTGAATCATTATGTTAATGTAATTTTAGTGATGCAATAAATATTTTGATTGTTTTATGGTATCATTAGCATGCCATGTGTATAGTAGATTAATAGCCTAGCGTCGCCCTCATTACATTTGTACTCTTTTGCCTCAATGAATGAACAAAAAGTGCCCATAACTTGGAATCGAACTTAATGAGAGATTTCAAAGCACATTAAAGCTGGATATTTTAAATAACTTTCAAATACTTCTCAATTCATACTACTATACAACTTTTGAATTTTAAATGCACTTAAATACATGCAAACCCACATTTTAAATTATTTCCAAATATCATAATTGCTCCCTCCCACATTCTTTTTAAGGCATTTGCACTCATTTACAACATTAAATATTCTAATTACATTCATACCATTATTGTAAAATGCATGGAAAAAATAAGGCATGTGTGATTATTAGGTGAGTTGCAAAAAACATCTATAGAAAAAAGAAGAGGAAATGTGTGTTTTCTACTTCAATTAAAGGTCGTCCGGGAGCTTGTAAATAGAAGTAATTGGAATTCTTTTCACATTTACTCCATTTTTTAAGTGTTAGTGATTTATTTAATTGTGTTTGAAAGGGAATAAATGGAATTCATTGAAATCCAAATATTATGTTTGGATGGGAGTAAATGTGAGGAATCATAATACATTAGAAATTTTCAATATATCTACAAGAACACATTATATCATCGATGAACTTTAATATCCCAAATTAGTATATATGTACAGTATTTTACAAAATGATTGTAATAAGCCCATTGAAATATATACTCTGGGAAAAAAATGAGAAAATTCTTTAAGTTGAAAGTTGGGAAGGATTCTAAATAAGCAACTTGCCAACGATTTTAAACTACCCATTTAGATGAAAAATGTTTGAACAGCTTGGACCATTTTATTGGTGTAATTTCAATGATGTAGCGAATAAATGGATTTTTTTTTTTTTTTTTTTTGGAGTATCATTAGCATACCAGTTGTACAGCAAACACATGCTTTGCGAAACCTTTGTGATCCACCTGTGAGATTGTCCAAGGGAACTCAAAAAGACATTTCACTTTATTTCCAAAACTCTCATATTCCTCAGATTTCAAACTAGCCCATTTACTCCCATCCAAACACACCTCTAACCTCATTTACTTTAATTTTTTCTTATTTACTTCCATCTAAACAACCCATTATAAAATTATTGATCTAACTTTTTTGGCATACAATTTGATACTTCAAAATCACCTTAAATTTAGGCTAAGCTTAGGCTCAATACAAAAATTGTTTCACATGCAACATTTGAGATAATTTATATGGTCACGTTCATTATCCCATGGACGTTAATCAAAATACAAGCTAACAAACACCATTTTGGAGTTTTAATATTTTGAAAATTCAAGTAATTAAACACAACCAGAAATCTAGGGTTTGAAATTCCGAACTGGTAAAACTCCACGCTACCAAATAACATATAGAATGCCTCTTTAAAAATTTAAAAAAAAAACAAAAAAAAAACAAAGGTGCAAAATCCTAGAATTTCATTCGTCTCATATAGTTATAATTATTCGTTCACCTTCTCTTTAGGGCATGTATATTAATTCACATGGTTAAATATTTTTTGTTGCATTCATACTACGTTAATGAAATTCTCATAAATCATACATATACAAGTATTAAGCAAGATATAATATATATTTTTTTTAGAGGTACCGAATTAAAAGGAATTTTGATCTATTGCTTTAACTATGAAATTAAAGCAGGCGCCATGATGTTTGGAATCAAATTAATTTTAGGTAAAAGGCATCTTACAATGGATTATATGTTGCATACGTATGTCAAGTTTGAATATCTAAGATGACATCCTTACCACATTCATAATCTCGTGTAAACAAAACTTCAATAATCCCATTTGTCAAAATGTTAACAACATAGCTAATATGATAAAAGCCTTAGGATTGATAGATTCCGTCAATCTGTGCTTTTTAAGTCGCTGAGATCATGATATTCTACCATGCTCCACAACTGACATCCATAGGAGCCCATTCTATGGCAACACTCACTTTGACCTCTTTTCTAAGGTATGACGGTTGTACTTTAATTATCTAAGTAACCATTTTCATGTCATGGTAGCTTTCAATCTGGTTTAAGTTGCCAAAAGTTTCAAGCTAGGCGCCTTAAACCATTGGCATCATAGCATTTCTCCATGCTTTGCAGCTGACATCCATGGCTAGAGCTATACATGATCCAAAAAAGCTCGGTCAACTCGGTTGACTCGGCTCAATTTGAAACTGAGTTTGATTCGAGTTGAGCTAGTTTTTTTTAGCTTGAAAAATTTTTTAGTCGAGTTCGACTTCACTCGGTTCAATATATAGCTCAAACTCGCTCGACTCGATTAAAGTATATAAATACCCTTTTTAAAAAACCCCTAAACCCTATCCCTTTCTCAACTCAAACGGACCCACGCCACCCGACCCGAGCTCTCTCCCTCTCCCTCTCCCTCTCCCTCTCTCAGCCAGCACTCGCCCAAGGCCCTGAGCTCCCTCTCTGTAAGACTTGACCTAAGTTCCTGTATGTGCATGTGTGTGTGTGAGTGTGCATTTCATTTCTTGTGGTCTCGCGGTCCTACCGGTCGAATTCCGGCGACCCGCGACCCTCGGATTGTGTTTGCGGTCATCCTTGAGTCCGGAATCATGTGGTCCACTTTTGTACAATGCATATGGACCACCTTCTTGGCACAAATCCCCATACACACTATACACACTACACAAATTCTATGGAGACACCACCCACTTTAACAAACACCACTCAAGCCTAGCCTAAAAGCCTAAGCATTGTAAACTCCTTCCTATGCAATGATGACTTCTCTTACAAACTCATGATGACACCTCTCTCTCTTTCCCTCTCATTTCCCTCCATTGCTAGCAACATCCCACTCCAACGTTTCTCTCCCTCTCTTCTCCAGCCTCCTAACCCCCAAAATACTCTCAATCCAACCATCAAAAGTAGATCTCCACTATTAAAACTTCTTCTTAGGCTCAAGACCTTTATGGTGTAGGAGTTTGGAGGCTTGCTTTGCATGTGGGTGAATATAATTTCTGATTTTCTTTCTTAACATTTAATCTTCTTTTTTCTTAATATATGGATCATATAGGACCCACCAATCCATGGTGGGGATCCCATTTGACCCCATGGATGTGGCCCTTTGGTCCATCCTACATGTATATCATGAAACATGATGGGGTCATTCTTCATGGACCCCATAATGATGTATTGTATTATCTACTTCATTTCAAGGGTATCTAGACCCTAGAAGTCATGTTGGGATGACATCCTAACCACCCATTTTAGTTATGGATCATGCATGCATTGGTTTATTGTTGCATGTACAATTTACATAGTTGTATGGATGAAATTGAATCTTGGGATGACCCATTAGTGGCGGGACCCTACCCCCATGGCAAGATTGCACTTCTTTTTATTTTTTCTCTTATTTTGTGGATGATGATGTGTGTGGCCCACTTGGTGAGCCTGTGACATCCCAAAAAAATTCAACAAGGGTGGGACGCCTCTACCATCTTAATCCATGATATTTGGACACCCCAAATCAATACATGCGAGTGTCTTGACCTTAGTTCATGATTTGGACATGTGTGGGGCCCCCTAAGGAAGGTCACACACCCTTTTAATTGCTGAGATTATTGAGATATAGGCTGATATATCCAGCCAAATATTGTTGTCCAAAAATCTAGACCGTTACATGGACTGTTTTAGTTAATGTTTGGCATGGATTTTGGATCCTGTTTTCCACTATTTCTTTATGATTGTGGGGTGTTATATGAAGGTGTGGACCCCACCTTGCTGTATTTTATGGGAAAAAATACTAAACATCCATTTTCCCCCTCCTAGATGAAGTTTGGGCCCACCTTATTGGATAAACATTGCATGGACAACAACATTTCACTCTGGAAAGATTGTAATTCTGATTTTAATTAAAATACTTTCGAGTATCCAAAATTATGAATTTTTGTGGAGGTATGGCCCACCCATGGTAGGACTCACCTATCAAATTTTGGAGCCAACGAACCCCTGTGCACACCGTGGCAAGGGTTGGACCAGCCCACCACGTTGGGACGTTTAGGTCAGACAAATTTTCTAGACAGACTGTTTTCTTTAAATTAATTAAAATACTTCTAGTTATCCAAAAATAGCAAAATTTTGTGGAAGTGTGGCTCACCCATGAAGTACCACCCTGCAAATTTTCAGGGCCATCGGGCCCCTGTACCATCCGTAGTGCGGCCTGGAGTGGCCCACCAGGCTGGGATGCCCAGGCTGGGGCATCCAGCCTTGGCTGGCTGTCCAAGCCACTTTGTGGGCTCACCTTAATGTATTTTATTTTCCACCGTTCATCCCTATGGGGTCCATAGGGGACTTGATCATCCTCCCCTTCAGTAGCATCCAATTGGGGCCCATTGGATGAGTTTTTGGGCCAAATACCCAGGCCCATAGGACTCCCCACCATGGGATGCCCAGCCCATTGGGCTGCTGCTGGACGTCCAGTCCAGCAGCATGACCCATCTGATTTATGTGTTCAATCTACTCCCTTTATCTGGTGGACCCCCCTGTGACATGTATGGTCACCAGGAACTAAAATAAACATATAAATTAATTAATTTCTGAATTTTCAGCAATGCCAGATTGTGGGTGGGCTGGAATTTCAGCAATAGGCCCATAGTTGCTGCCCATAAATGAATGTTTTGGGGCAGCATGGTCCTCCAAATTTGGGGATATTATTACATATATCTTGCCTTATTTTTAATTAGATTTTGGGCTTAATAAGTGTATATTTAAGGCCCATTCCAATTGGGTTTTTATTGGACTAGTCTTCTTAGTTATTTGTTGGGTTTTTCTAGGCCCATTATCTTGAAACTTTTTGATAGGCCCATTGGACCTTTGGGGCCTATATTATCATGCCATTGTGATGAGTTTTATGGGCCAAATACTCAAGTAGTTGGGCCCTTTCTTGCCCATTAAAATAAACCCATACTTAGGCCAAGATGTGAGGTTCAACTTACTTGTTTTTAAATATAAGGATTACCCTTATGTTGGAATAATGGGCTATCCATTAGGCCCATCACAATGAGTGGACCCATGATCTTTATGGATGGGCTCGAACCTTGCTTGAGGGCACACCATATTGCATATGTATTGGGCTTAGTGTATGGCCCACTAGGCCCAAATTGTTTAGGCCTTGGGCCTTGGACTTTACTTTGTATGTGTAGCGGGCTACCTTTTAGGACCCAGTTGAGGTTAGTTGTCCTCCTTGGTGGCCCTAAAGTAGACCCATAGGATCCTCATAGGTGGTTGAAAGCCCGCCTTAGACCTTATTAGGATCGCTTCCTCCTTGAGGCTTTATGACTTTCTTAGCTTGTGGGTCATCCCAAAGTATTGGGCCCCCACTAGAGGACTTTACTTTTCTTTAGAATACTTATCTACGTATCTAGACCTTGTCCCTCCTTGAGAAGGAGAAATATATTCTACAGGTAGCGCACTTGCATCATTGTGACCCATATGCATCATCTGTGTGAATTGATTGTATTGTGTGGTGGCTATAGAGGGATAGAGTTTCTCCCCTTATGCACATTGAGTGCCTGAAACTAGTGCATGATCTGTATGTGTGTCTCATACATTGACATCGCATTTCATGATGATATCGCCCTTGCTTCATCAGGGCCCTACCTCCACAAGGATATTCGTGGATGGTCGTATGTGTGGACATCGAAAATGTATTTGAGCATATTAGGTGCATAGGATGCCCATGGGTGAAATTTTCAAAACTTCCATGGTACCAAGGATTTGCCCCAACGTTGTGACCGAGTGGAAACTATGAGCGCACGAGGGCCTTATACCGTTAGGTCGCGACTCCCACTGTCGTGTAGTCGGTTGGGTAGGGGTGTGGCCTTACTCGCCTGATGTAATGAGGCATTGCTAGGCTGAGTCTAACCAGCTCGTAAATGGGTCCGCTACCGTCAGGCCTTACTGGTGATTGGTTGTCCACAGGCGGGTAGTAAGGTCTCTTACGCTCGTTCGACTGTACGGGGTCTGTAGAGCGGCAGTCATTTAGTAGTGTAATAAACCTCGGTGATTTCTTTATGATTGAAAATGTACTTGATATGTGGATTGGATATGAGCACTAACATCACTTTGCATTGCAATCGCATCGGTTGTATAAGCCCCTTTATGCATCGCCTGGGTAAGGTGCCCAGTACTCATTGCATCGTATTCATGATAAGCCTTGGTAAGACCGGTGATATTAACATTGAACATGTTTCCCTTCCTATACCTCTTATTATTCTTCTGCATAATATTGTCACACACTTTTACCACCCTCTAAGCTTCTATAAGCTTATGCACGATTGATGCGTGCAGGAGACCCTAGGCAGGTGTTGTAGCGGTGGAGTTTGGATCAGAGTTGAGCTTGAGGATCCAGTGTTACAGTCTTTTCCCTCTTTCCTTCTTTATCTTATATATGTCCTTTTGGACCTTATGAAAATTTGTAAAAGTTCAAATTCAAGTGGATTTTGCAACGTGTTCCTTTGTTATTTTCGAGATTTTACTGTTGTGATCTTGGGTATGCTCGTGTTGGGAATGGTTATACGATTATGAAATCCTCTTTACGGGATCCTAGGATCGGAACCTGCCTCATGAGCTGAGTATGGGGTACTACGGAGGCTGTTGCGGCCATAACTGGCTATCTGGTTCCTTGTGAGTCCGGTTATCGAGTCTGGGGCGTGGCAGGAGTACTCTCTCTCACTCCCTCTCTCTCAGCCAGTGGCTGACCGTTTCTACTCGTCCGCTCTCAGTGGACCCTACCCTGTTGGTCGCCTTGCAGCCTTGCTCGCCTGTCCGGCGGACCTGCTCGCCCAGGCAATTGCCCTCTTTCCAGCCTACACCTTACAACGTCCAACCGCACAACCCTCTTTCAGGTACTCACTCTCCTCCAAACTCAAACTCGAACTGGACCGAGTTGCTGACTGAGTTGAGCCGAGCTGCCAATCCAGGCTTGATGACCAAGTTGAGCCGAGCTGCCAATCCAAGCTCGATAACCGAGCTGAGCTGAGTTCAAGCTATGGTATCTTGCGGCCGAGCCGGGCAAAGCCCAACTCGGATTGACTCGTGTACACCTCTATTCCATGGCAACCTACTCAACAGCAGCACTCTAGCTTTATTCCAGGGTGTAGTGCTAGCTTTGATGCCAATTGCTAGGAAGTTAATTAATATGCCAAAAGTTCCAGGATTGATGGACAGCTTCAAGCTAAGCTAAGCTACTTGAGCCATTGAGATGATAAAATCCTAACCGCCGTCCACAATTTTAAAATTTTCCAGGATTTTGGAAATCCAAGCGGCTAAACGCAACCGAAAGTTTTAAATCCGTGCTGCCAAAGCGAGCCAAGGAGCTGAAAAGGTCCATAGCTGAAAATTGTATTTTAGAACAACTATCTTTGGACGTGCAGGCCTGTTGGCTGCCAAATGACCTAACGTACGATTGATGGCCTATATCTGCACACGTGTATGCCGCGAATCGGCATTTGAATATCAAGTGTCCTCACGCAGATCGCTTCAACCATCGTTGTCGATCTTCACTTGCACTGCACCTCTGCGTCTCCGCCACGGCATTGTCGAAAACGGGCGATTTTCTTTCATCCACAGGACTCAGAAATGGGTCAGGCCCTACGGCGAGTCGGAGGACGAGTCCGGAGCGCGAGCCTCGAACCAGCAGCCCAACCGAAGAACGTCGAGCAGCGGCCGCCGCCGGTGGCCCCACCGGGACCAGAGGTCCCGACCGACGGTCAAGATCGACCTGGCGTTTCTGATACAGGTGAGTGAATTTCAGCGCATTTGCGGGTTCAGGGCAGTTTTCAAGCCCTTGATTATTTCCCTAAGAAGAAAATTGGAAAATTGCATTTTAGGAGAAATCTGGAGGAAACTTTTTTTTTTTTTTTTTTAATGATAATAGTCGGGCCGCGTTTGGATGCACAATGGAATTGAATTGCAAACTTTCAGGTTAATCAAGAGGAAAGATGGCAGAAGTTGATAATATTTCGTAGTATCCGTAACGAAGTAGCAATCGAAGGGCAGTTGCGTTTATTTCAACTCTAGCTTGGAAGTAGTAATTGTTGGATCAATGGCCATGACACAAAGCCCTCTTGATCCCAGCCATTCATGGTGGAAATTGTGGGCAATTCCCACAACAGCTTGTTAATCGAGCTTCTAATCAGTTTTCATTTGGTATTGTTATCAATATTAGAACTAAATATTTTCAAAACCGTTTTGGAACTGTTAAAAATAGAGATTAAGAAGGGGATTAGCATTTCCCAAATGAGAGGTTCACCTCCAATCATTAGGATAGTGGATTGACAATCTCATTACACATACAATAAGAAACAAGAGAGAGATCGTGAAAATACAAAGCAAATCATCGACAGTGAGGAAGAGCAATCTCACATTGCAATCACCAGTCTTATGACATTCCCCTCTTCATTTGGGTGACATTAGATGGTCCTGATCTTCTGACTTTTTAGTAATTTTGATTTGGAGTGCAGACCCTTGATGTGGATGCGAAGGAAGGAGATTGAGATTTGGTTATTTCACAGAGCAGTGATTCTAATTCAATTCTCTAGTGATCTAAACACGCCTTCATGCCATTTCTGTCTTTGGGAATGAATTAGGGGGGAGAAACTAGAACTGAAGGTTCCCAATTGAAGCTAGATTTGTACATTTCAGCATTAATCATCATAATCATCAGTTTTTTAAAAAAAGATAAATGGATTTATTGAGAAGGCTCTATCTAGCAAAAAGCCGGCGCCAAAAGGCTTACAACCTATCTAGCAAAAAGCAGAAAACTATCTTTCTACAATGCACTATAAGAAGCCCACTTGGCTACAAGAGATTTCATCCTATGAATGACAAATCAACATCCTTTTTATATCATCGAAGCATCACCCTTCCTCTCCTCCCAAATAGACCAAAAGGCTGCTAAGATCACCAACTGCCACTCTGCTTGAGCTTTCTTCGGAAGACTAACCTTGTGACCTACCTCTGATAGACTATCCACTGAAGCGTGCATGCACCAGTGTATCTTGCTCCCTTGAAGAGCCGTACCTTTCCCTCGGGGATCGCCTTACCTTGATTAAATCGGCTCTTTCGAACCTCCCATCCTACTTCCTTTCTTTGTTCCACTGTCCTAAATCCATCATCCTCAAGATAGAAAAGCTTCAAAGAGATTTTATTTGGAATGGCAGCTCCCCTCACCATAAATTTCAGCTTTAAGTTGGTTAGAGGTCTGTAAACCTTGCACCAAGGGAGGTGCAGGCATAAGGGTTCTATTGGATGTTAATTCAGCCCTTCTCAGAAAATGGCTTTGGCAATTTGGAATGGAGATCGGAAGTTGGTGGAGGAGAACTATAGCTATTAGCTACTAAATATAGTACCGAGGAGGGTGGCTGGTTCACCAAACCATCCACCCTCTATAGAGCCTCCAAAATTTGGAGAGTTATTACAGGTCTGAAGGATTGCTTCCTCGAAGGGATTTCTTTTAGCTTGGATGATGGCCCGAGGACTAGATTCTGGTTGGATAGATGGGTTTTAGACAGGCCTCTACTGTCTGTCTATCCAAACCTGGCCAATGTCTTCACTGACCTCTCTATTTCAGTCGCTGATTGCTTTTCTCTTGTTGGAACAAGAGTTTGGTGTGTCCCTTGTAGAAGGGCCCTGTCAGAGGTGGAATCTGGGACCTTTCTCGAGCTCCTTCATCTTCTGCAAGGGATTCAACCAGCCCCCAAGACAGATAATAGCTTTTCTTGTTCGCACTCCTCCTCCGAGATCTTCTCAACCATATCATTCTTCAATCTCATCAGTGGCTCCTCTTCTAACCAAGATTCTCCCTTCCCTTCTTTTGGTCTTATAAAGCTCCCCTAAGGTTGTAGCATTTGTCTGGCTTGAGGCCAAAGGGACAATCCTCACGTTGGAACATGTGTAGAGGCGTGGGCTGATCCTTCCAAATGTTTGCTTCCTATGCCACAGTGATGTTGAGACTATCCCTCACCTCCTCCATTGCCATTATGTTGTTGATATCCAGTCATCTATTTCCAGCAAGTTTTGTGCCTCTTAGGTGATGCCCGGTTCCATCAATGGCTCTTTTCATGCTTGGCATAACCCTAGCTTCAAGGACTCCAAAGCTTTGTGGTGGCTGGCAAGGATGGCACCTCTTTGGGCTATCTGATGCAAAAACATCTCCTCCTCTTCCTCTTTGTCAGTTGCGCTCAATATTATCAAGGAACTGAAGGAATGGTGTATCTGATGAGGACATCACATCACGTACACCTTTGCGTACGTATCAAAAGAGGGGGCGGGCCCCAATTTCTCTATGGCTAAGCGAGTATCCGTGTTGAAGACCCCATAGTGCATGTGCGAGCATCCGGAAGACCCCACACTGGGAAGATGCACATGGTTTGCTTTAGGGAGCAATTTTGACCGTTGGATTTGAGGGACGTGACGATCGGGCCGTTGGATCGCATGGATTACATGATCGGGTTGCTAATCGTGGACCATTCTTTTTATTATAGGACATATATATGTTTTAAGATCTAGTTTATGTTGGATTTATGCTTTGGACACTTTATAAATGGTTTTATATATTTTTTCATTAGACTTATTTTGGTTAAAAGTCATAAAACATGGCCTATTTTGTAATTTTCAAAATTTCTTGAGACTATGTAAGGGGGGTGGGGGGCATGTGAAGCTCCTTAATGGTTTTTGCTCATTAAAAAAATAAGAAAATTTTCTTTCTTTTCTATTCCTCATGAGATGTGAAGAAGTCTTCCATGCGATTTGGAAGAGAGATTGGTGCGAGGCCGATCTTCTATCAATGAGAGCACGAGGTTCTCATTTATTCCCCTGAGTTCTTCTTGGCAAGGTATTTTGTTGAAATCTCTTTAGTTCTTCATCCCAAACCATCCCAAAACCTATTCAAACACCTTCCTTTCTTCTTCCTTATCCTTTCCCTCAAAACTCCAAGGTTACGAACCAAACCCTAGCCGACTGGACCCCCCATTATGTGTGACCGTACGGCCACATGTGCTAGCCCACGGGCTGGTCTGTACAACCACATCTTTATTCCCACTTGCATATTTGAACCTTCCCTCCAAAACCCCATCTTCCGCTGTCCAAAACCCTAACCCTAATGCTAAAATCCCAAATCTCCCAAATTCCTGAACTCTAGATTTTCAAATTGTTCAATTAACTTAAAATCCATAATTTTCCTACATCCAAAACCCTAATTCCCACCTTTTACTACATAAATCCTTTAATTTCTTTATTCAATTCCCCACTTTAACCTTAATCTCACTTTTTCCCCCAAACTTTCCTAACCCTAGCTTCACCCACACCAAAATCTAGTAAACCCTAGATAGTATTAAACCTTCCCCTTTACAATAAGCCTAACCCTATGCCATTCATATGTTTCTACATCCATTAGATCCCTGTTTCTCATGTTTAATGGTCTCGTAGGATGATGCTTGACAAATTAAGCTTATACTATGCATGTTTTTCTCTTAGAATCTCGATGTTTGTGATGATGGTAGCAATATTTGTAGTTTTCATCAATTAATTTAAATTTGCTGATTGATCTCTCACACTATTTGAGTTCATGCATTGGTCCTGCATCACTTTCAGTCTAAGCCTCATAGACAGATCTATGATTTTGTCAATCTTGGGCTATTATGTGTACGCTGGGGCTTCTTTGGTTTGGAGGATCCCTTTTGTTTCGAGACTAGAGTTGTGTAGCACTTTTTCAGGTTTCTTTTTGCCCTTTTTGTTCCCTTGTTGTTTACACACACACACACACACACACACACACACACACATATATTTCGTTTATATATATATATATATATATATATATATATAATTAATATATATTATATCAACATGGCTCTCCCTAAAATGTGCTTCCTTTGCCGGAAAGATGAAGAAACGGTTGACCACTTTTTCATCTATTGTGAGTTAGCTTGGGACATTTGGTCCTTCCACTGGGTGACCCCAAGACCTGTGGTTGATCTCTTGAAGCCTAGGGATCCTGTCCCTTTCGCCCTCATGGTAGTCCTATGGAAATTGCGACCTCGACACAATGTGGACCTTATGGAAAGAACAAATTAAAGAATTTTTTACAACAGGATATCATCAAAGTGGAAGTATATAGGAGAAAGCAGAGCTTTCTTCTTGAGTGGGGTAGAGCTACAAAGGATGTCAAAAGTGTTCCTTTATCGGATTTAGAAAGTTGGATAGAGGTGGTCATTGAAATTAGAAAGGGACCAAATTGGTTGCTAATTGGAAACAACCTCCTGCGGTGTTTTGTAAATTTCATACCGATGGCTGCTTGCTTGGCAATCTAAGTGACTCTAGTGTCAGGGGTGTGCTAAGAGGTGATCAGGGTAGAATCAAGTTTGTTTTTTCCATGCTATGTGTATTCGCATACTTGAATCGTGTAGAATTAGGAGCTTTGTGTATGGGGCTTCGCCATGCCGAAGCATCTCTTGGCTTTGTTAATAGCCTTGTAATTGTCAGGGTTCCTAAAGTGCTCTTTCTTGGGTGGAAGGATCCGATCAATGTTTTAAATATCGTTATCGCGTAAAATATCTCACCCTTGGGATACGGATAAATATCGGTTATCGCATGGGATATATTGGTTGTATCGCATAATGTGTTGTTGTTGTTGGGAAACATGGGAACATTAGAAAATTGGTCGAATTTTTCAATGAAACTTCAGGGATTGTTGAAAAAACATCAATACACACTTAGAAATCAAAACATTACAAACAAAGTACACATAATAGGGGTTTCCTTTGTATGGGGTCTTAATATATGTGCTTTCCAACTGAATTTATGCAAGTATATTCGAAGTCTATTCATATAATTTATAAACGTAAGAAGACATGTATGGAAACACAAGCAATACATTCAAAAGCAAAAGAAGAATCACTATATCAGGTTACATATGTGTTTAATTTTGTGTTTGGATACAAAGATTGCAACCAATTTATCAGAAATTGAGAAATTTTGATTTTTCTCAATTTTCCGCAACTTGACCCATCTCCTACAAATCTCGAAATCGAAGTTCCAAATCCATGATTTTTCATGGAAAACATGAAGAAGCATAGATTTGTAACCATTTGACACTGGTTTAACATGATTTACAACAAAAACATGGATCGAAAATTGAAAATGTTCACTGGATCGAATAGGTGAGATATATCGGCACTACCTGTGCGTTTCATATCGCACAGGTAGGATACAAGATATATCGTGGGATATATTGGCTGATATCTTCGATATTTAAAACACCGGATCCGATCAGTTCCATGGAAGCGGGTTTTCTGTGTAACTGAAATCAAAGATATGATATTCCAGAGTTCTCGCTCTCTCTTTTAGCTTATCCATCGCATCCTCTGATGAATGATCTAGCTAAATAGGGGTTGCTAGGCCTGCTTCGCTTGCTAATGCCTCGTATTCGTTATCTTTATGTATAAAGCTTTTCTTATGTCTTCTTTTCCCAATAAAATTGGTGTTAATGATTTTTAAAAAATGATGGAGAACTAATTGAAATGATTTGGCCAGGTGCTATGAAAGATAGAGATGGTGTTGGTAAGATCACATCCAGCCCTGATAGCATATCTTTCAAAATAAATAAATGCATAAAAAAGGCCCTGATAAACAACAAAGTTTGATTAGGTTCCAATGGTCTGAAAGATGAGGGGACGAGCTAAAAGGACTTCTCGAGATGGTGAGAAGTGAAGGCTTGTAAACTTACCGAGGACATGTCTTTAGATAGGTGTGATTGGAGGAGAAGGATTTGTAAAGCTTATCCCAAGTAGCTGGGACAATACTATGTTGATGATGATGTTTGAACTATCGCAAATTGATGCAATCCATCTTTGATATATCTGCCTATTAACCATTAGAAAAGGTATCAGTGTGTTATAGCTCACACTATCAAATTAATTTGAGAGGAAATTTATAATAGGGAACATTGTTGTGCTTCTTTGTGGTATAACATGATAGTAACAATAGGTCCTCTGCGTGCTTCATTAGGTTTGTGGTGCTTTTTTTTTTAATCATGTTTATTGAGATGTTTAGAGACATTCTTTATAGTAGTTTTAGATGCTTCTGAAAACTCAAACTTCAATCCTCATGGAATTCTAGTTGGGAGCTTGTTGCTTGTTGTCTATTTTCAGAAGAGGAATGCTGATTGTGCATGACTTACTGCACACATTTATTGCACGTGAGTTCCCATGGGTACATGTGCCAGAGCTTACAAGATTGGCAGTGCTCATCTATCGGGCCCCATCATGTGCGCCATGGCCCCAAAATTGGGCTGATTGGATGATTCTAACTAAATTGAACAAGTGCCCCAAATTGTAACTGTTCTTAAAAATAAAATTAAAAAAAAAAAATAATAAAAATAAAATCAAATCGAGTGGTTGGGACTTAGGATCATCTAGTCCGTTTTGCCCCTATATGGTGGGGACCTCCAGTCCAGACCTTGTACAAATCTTTTCCCATGAAACTCGCAACAACATCTGCAGTTCATACTTGCCATTGTCAGAATTGTAAAGCAATCCGACTTCTAATTAATAAACTATATTAGCGGAAGAATACATCACTTTTTAGGTTGCCCATTATGAGGCTATATGGAGCAATACTCGAGCAAAGTTGCATCCCATCATGCTGTCAGTAGTTGCATGCAGCTGCAGTTATTTTCTTTCCTTCTATTCATGTATTCAATATTGATAACCCTGAATTTGATTATTCTCACTGTCAGGAACAAAATTTATTTTGATCTCTAAGGTCCTGTTTGGTAGACGACTTAAAATGGGCTCTTCCCATTTTATTTAACAGTAATGATGCATTATGCATTATACTGTTAACTAAAATAATGCATTATTACTGTTAAATAAACTGGGATGAACCCATTTGTCTGTGTCTACCAAACAGGGTGTAAAAAACTTCAATTTATTAGATTATTTAGTTTGAAAATTGATAAATGTTATGTAAGTTCTATTAATTGCATTGTTGAGAATGTTAACCATCTACATTATCTTTGCTGACCCTTTTTTATTTTCTATTTTTCGTTTCTATTTTGTTTTAGAGGCCGTATCTAGGATAAACAATGACAATGTCCTTGAAGAACGGGATCCGGAATATGATGCTATGCTTAGTCAGTTGGTTGGGAGAATCAGGTCAAAGCCTGGAGGGAAGCTTGAAATGGGTGAGGTAGGTTCTTGCCCGTTTTTTTCTTAATTTTTCACACACTGCAACAAGTGTTATGCGGTGACTCATTAGGTGTTTTTCTATGTTTGATACAATGACTGACTTCTTTTCCTTCTTTTTAGGAGTTGATGTCTACACTTTCCCTGATTGATAGATGTACCCTTTATTCTCTACTTTTGATATTACAACAGTACTGCTTTCTACTACAGTACTAAAGTAGAAATGAGGGTATGTCTATCAATAGCAGTGGGTGTAACTATTGCCTCCTTCTCTGAAGGTTTCAGGTAATTTTATAAGGCACGTCTGATAATGAAACTGTTGTAGTGTGTGTGTGTGTGTGTGTGTGTGTGTATTCTAGTAAGGTCCCAAGTCCAACTGGTTGGGGCCAACCTATTGGAAGGGTTGGATGTCGCCTGCACTTTATGGGTTTGAAATTATCTGCTGGGTGGGCCATAACTTGTCGTCCAACCGGTTGGACTTGGGACGTTCTCTTTTTTATAAAGTGGGCTGCTGAAGTGACAGTTATTAATGCTCTAGATTAAGTGCCTATCTGCAAAAAAATACACAATTTTTACTTGTGTTCTAACCATTCATCCCTTGCAAATGTGATAATCTGGCTCATGTTGACAAATATGTTACAGATAATCACTAGTTACATGTCGCATTGATGTAGATATTGTAGCGTTATGATGGGGACATCTTGCGCACATGCACCCCCCCCCCCCCCCCCCCCCCCCCGCATGTACACAATGAGGAGGAGGGCCTCACCACCGATCTGGATCGATGACGACGTCCAAAGAGGGCCTCCTAGTTAGAAGGCTGCGTTTTGGTTCGTTGGAGTGAACCCGATAGTCCTATGAATCCCATCATGGGTTCTCGTGATTGTGGCCCACTATTCTAATTAATCTAGTACTTTGGGTTTTGTTTATCATTATTATTAGGAATATCATGAACGGTTTAGATTGTTTTGATTAGTTGTTATTTTTTATTACTTCGTCGCTAAGTAATAGGTTACGCACATGGCACTAGTTTTGGGGTATAGAGTTTTCTTATAAATAGGCACCCCTTGTAGGTTTTTTTTCTCATTGAAGATTAATAAAATTTTCGCATTTTTTCTGCTCCTCTAAATTCCTGAGTTGTAGAAATTCAATTGGGTGTGAAACTCTTCCTTCCTCGAAGGGCTGACTATCGTGGTGCGAAGCCACATCTATTCCGATTCGCCCCCATCTTCTATCATCCATATTTCTCTTCTCCTACAATCATCTACGCTTCAAATTCATCACTTATTGCAGTCATTTTTCTCTCTATAGCAGATTTTCAGAATATGGCCATTCAGGAGGGTTGAAACTTCGGCGAAGCACCACGCACAAACCATGCATCGGATCGAGCTGAGATTTGGGGATTTTGGAGTCCATCCCTGGCCGAACAGGGCCAAGGTAGTCTTTTTTTGAATAATAGGCCCCACGCATGTGCGGCCGGGATCACACGCACGTGCGTCTGGGCCATTGTTGTTGTTCACTCGTGCAGTACTTCTCTGGTTCGTCTCTCTCCTCTCTTTCACTCCGCTTTCACCCAAAATCTCTAAACCTAACCCTAAATTACTCAAATCCCCAATTTTATGCCTTTTCTTCAACCTTAGGGTTCCCCGAATTGAAATTTCTGAATCCCTTGGATGGGGAAATTATTTCTGTGCATGTGTGGATGAATTTACCCTCCTTTGATTATTATTTAGTCTATAATTTTGATCGATCCGGCCCTAGCAAGTGTAGGCCTGGACCCGCATAGATTCCCCTTAATTGAATGCTTGAACTTTTGTGTGGGATATGGAATTTTGGGTAATTGTTTCTGAACTATCGTGATCTAAAGCCTGACAATCTTGCACATCATATTTGAATTTCATGTCCTGCATCATGTTAAGGAGGTTCTATGGCCAATACGCCGCCATGCCTATCATCTCTTGTTTAATTGAAGCCTACTAACTGCAAATTGATACAACTTTAGGCTATTCCCCTCTTAGTGTCATTGTGTGTGTAGTGAAGTACGTACATGCTATGAAGAATGAACTGAACTGAGCTAGGTAACATATTTAGGCAGAGGAGTGCTATTGTGACGTTCGTGCCTCTTGGAGTTTTATGGAGTGAGTGCTGAAACAACTCTATTGAGTACATCTTTAAAATAAAATAAACTCTATTGAGCACATGCAACTTGTATGTGGAGATAAGTATCACTCATTGGATGGACCACCTTCTTGATGGTCAATCTGACTAGTAGCCTGAAAAGAGGACAATTAACTCGAAAAATGAGCCAAGGTTTTCATTCAAAGGGTGAAACTCACAACAATAGATGCTCAGAATTGTCCAACCATTATGATATTGGTCTTTAACCGTGAAACAGACTCGGCAACCCACCAGAAAATTGCAAAGGTGCGAAAAGGTCAAATGGAATTGCTACTAACTGGATTTTGGGATTTGAATTCCTTTGGGCGGTTAGAGAACCACTGAGTCAATTCCTTAGCAATAGTCGAAAACTTGAAAATTTTGATTCCAGCGAGGACCCATTTGGACATGCACAGAAAGGGATTTCCCAAAAGGGGGTTTCAAGCATGCTTTTTGGGCTGACTCGACAAAAACCAATTGGATTGGAATTGGTTTTCTTCAAGTTTGCATTTTCGTGCCGAGTATGTCAAGTGGGATGTTAAATGGGAGTTTGCAAAGTGCACCCAAATGCACATAAGGGCCTGTTTGATTTTGAGAGCTTGTGTAATTACCCTGTAAATGGGTAATTATTACCATTTCACCTGTTTGATTTTCAAACGAATTTCTGCCTTGGAAACCGGTTCAAAAGAGTTAATTTAAATTTGTGGACCCCAATGTGATGTGTATTATATATCCATTCCGTCCATCCGTTTTACCAAAATATTTTGTGGCATGATCTAAAAAATGAGGCAAATCCAACACTCAAGTGGCCCACAACAAAAGAAATAGTGGCCCGAAGAGGTTTTTAACGGTAAGTGTTCGGTTTCCTTTTTCCCATGGTGTGGTCCACTTGAGCTTTGGATATGCCTCATTTTTTAGCTCATGCCATAAATTCAGCTGGCATAATGGATGAACGGTGTGGATAATCAACATGCATCACAGTGGGACCCACAAATATTTTGTGGCCTTCTCGATTTTTGTGTCTAAAGAGCAGCCGGTCAAATCAAGCACCGGGAATAGTGCTGTAAATAACAGGTGAAATAATTATTACCCATTTACCGGGTATTTACTACTGAATTGAAAATTCAAATAGGCCCTAACAAAGCCTGGTTTGGTGCAAAAGGGGGTTTATGCCTCAAACTGCCCTTTGGAGGGTGCGCCCAAATGGGTCCTAATGGTCTCTACTCCCAAAATCCGGGTGAGGGTCCTGGTGGTGGAAAAGGGGTAAGGCACCTTCCTTGCCCATCTAAAACAATTCTTCACTTAACAGTAGATGCATTCTTGGAATTGGTCTTAATCATGAAAGAAAATAAAAGAGAGAGAAGAAGATACTAGTAAAAAAGAAAATAAAAAAGAGGTGGCAAGTCCTTTCTCAGCAACACTACTTTCAATGTGCCTTGCTCGATTTTTTGGAGGGTGTCATCTAATAATGTTCTTTAAATGAGAGATGGTTTAGGAGGTTTGGTATGGGGAGGAGATCATTTGAATGCTCCTCATTCAGTGGTTAGTGGAGCTGTTTCTCAGAACCTGAATCTAAGGGGATGGAAATCCAATTTCCCAAAAATTCTAGGCTTCTAGGCCATTTTCAGCTCTTTTTAAAAGGGTTTCTTGTAAGAAAAAAAGGGGGTTACCTAATTATAGTTAATCCCTGCAAAAATGGAGTTTTAGGAGTCAAGACCCTCTTAATGTGATTCAATTAGGGCCTGTTTGAATTTTCAATTCAGTGGTAAATACCTCGTAAATGGGTAATAATTATTTCACCTGGTATTTACAGCACTATTCCCGGTACTTGATTTGACCGGCTGCTCTTTAGACACAAAAACCAAGAAGGCCACAAAATATTTGTGGGTCCGACCGTGATGCATGTTGATTATCCACACCGTTCATCCATCATGCCAGCTGAATTTATGGCATGAGCCAAAAAATGAGGCACATCCAAAGCTCAAGTGGACCACACCATGGGAAAAACAAAATCGAACACTTAACATTAAAAACCTCTTTGGGCCACTATTTCTTTTGTTGTGGGCCACTTGAGTGTTGGGTTTGCCTCATTTTTCGGATCATGCCTCAAAATATTTTGGTGAAATGGGGTCCACAAATTTAAATTAACTCTTTTGAATCAGTTTCCAAGGCAGAAATTCGTTTGAAAATCAAACGGGTGAAATGGTAATAATTACCCATTTACAGGGGTAATTACACAAGCTCTCAAAAATCAAACAGGCCCTTAGATGATTTCGGACCAGTATTAGGTTAGGTGTCTACAATAATCCATCCACATGGTGGCCAGTGGCTCACCAGGTCAATAGTCTGGATCACCATGTGCATTTGCCAGGTGAGGTTGGGTTGGTATGCATAAAAATTTGTTGGGTAGCTGGGTAGGGTTGGCACTTTATGGAACTTCTATGAAGCATATGTGATACTAGCATTTTCTGGCATTTTTTCTTCAGGTCAGAAGTGGGTTGTTGGAGAGGCCACCTAAAATGGTCCCACTGCTACTCTCGCTGGGCACATGGTGAACCACAAACAATGAAATAGAGATGTATGGGGTGTTGCATGATTGGTAATGTGTCTGTGAAGAAAGTGCATAAGTCACCGCTGTGCTGGATCAGCACTTGAAGAAGTTGTCCCGATCTATATGATTTAAATATTGTAGTTTGCAACGATAGATATCTATGGTCCCAAAGCATTGTAGCAGGCCTGTCCATTGCCTCTTGAAGATTCACATCAAAGCATCAGTGCTGATGTGTGGTCTATATCTTAGATTGGAAAACATAAGGATACAATGTGAGGAACAACAAGCCTCTGCAGCAGTTATCTTCTGTTGTTAGCATTGTTATCATTGTAATGACAGCATTGGAAACTCATTGTGTTGTCCTTTTAGTGGACAGTATCTTGAAGATTGTGGAATTGGCCTTTTTTTACCAATTCGACAGGTTTCCTTCAGCAGGCCCAGGATGGATTCTTTGAGATTGTAGATAGGAGTCTGACAATTCATTTCGGAGGGCCCTTTTTCAGCAGAAAATCAAGAAAAGTGGCTCGAGTCTTTAGTCATAGATGAGATAACGTGGACTCCATGCAGAACAACCAAAGTATTACTAATTGTGGAATATCACCTACAACTGGTTATAGTTTTAAGTTAGCCTACAGCCCATCTCTCCTACGTATAACGCCAACAGCTTTGGGCATTTTTGCCCTCAGATGAGTGTTCACAACATTGGTTAAGAGAGGGTAAATTCTTCATAAATATGGAGGGAACGGTTAAAAATTTACTGCACAGGGACGGCATAGATTGCATCTGCTTCCTTTCACTTCTTTCAATGAATCTAACCTGCATGGACCTCTTCACTTCTTTCAATGTGTCTAATTAGGGAGACAGTGAGACAAAGGCTCTATGAGGCCTACCTTGATGACCGTGTGAGATCCACTCCGAACATCTACTGCATAAGCTCATGATTTACATCGATCCAAAAAATAGGCGGATTGGAGACTCAAGTGGGCCACAGCAAGGGAAATAGTGAAGATGGGTTGCTTACTATTCCATTTTCTCTTTCTGTGTAACATGCACCTGTGCGTAGCCCCCCTGTCTCCCTTTACTTCTCTCCCTTCAGAATCTTTCCCTCATCCCCTCCTAGCTCCCTTTGCGTCGCATGTGCTATACCCCTGGTTTCTATGATTGTGCTGTCCTGGAAAATCATGGGGTTGTAGGTGATCATTCAACATGAGTGAGGCCTTATTTGTCATATCTTGACATTTGGGTTCGCAGAAAGTTGTGCATGTTCAAAAACTAAGTGATCACTTTGATTAAGGGTGTGTTTTGAAGTTTCAGCTTTTTATGGTGGGTGGGATGCCATTCATCCAAATCGCAGGGGGGATAAAGATCTCTGGCTCTGAGCAATTTCTCATATCACTTGCAACCTGGGGCAGGAAAAGCTGGAAATGAGAACCTACCTTGGTTCCACCGAAAAAGCAGAAGCAATCATACTTTGATGGATGACCAAGATTGCCTGATGAGCAAAAGGAGACCATAACCCAAGAGTTTTAGAGATGTGCATCATGTGGCCTATTATTATGGCTCATTTCGACAAAAATATAAGTTACAGGATGTCTGCGAGCCCCAGCAAAAGTCTCCTGCACACCTTTACAAGCGTCACACATGTTGACCTGGCATGTGTGGGAAATCTGACCTGTGCATCAGGTGGATCTACCATGCAGATGATCTGTTACAAAATTCAAAGCCGGGCCACTCATCAAACAGGCGACTCGTGTACAAAAACAATAGATATCTTACAATTCAATGTATACTTGTGGCCAGCCTTAAAGGTGGACTGACTTGATTCCGGCACCAAATCATCCTCACAGGGAGGCCTGCATTGTACATGTCTCACATGTCCCTTGCACATGTGCCGCATGTTTTTAGCTGTCAATGGCCTAATCTGCATCCAATTGCACCGCATCTTGATTAACTGTTTCATAACTTTAGTTGACCCATTTTCCTTTTCCTGTCTTTGGCGCAGGCATCGGTTGTAGAGAGATACAATAGGCCCATGCCAAAGCTGCGGAGCTCAAAAGCTGAAGTAGGTCGCGATGAACAAAAATCAGCGCCCCCAGGAAGTCTGTCCATTGCCCAGTTGCGGCATATCCTCCTCCTACATCAAGGCAAGGCTGATGACCATGATGGACCGATGGATGCTCACAACATCGCCGAGAATTCCGGATCGACGCTGCTCAGGTAGAGAAAGTCTTACGGTTCCTTTCATTGCCTCCAGAAAATATCACTAAAACAAGAACGATGACAGCAGGTAGCCCGATTATTTTTATTTTTTTGCCGCTCTCTTTTGTTATTCTGCAGACTGAGTATACAATCCAAATCAACACAATGATGGGTCCAATAAGTCTTTTTAACCTAGGAAGATGGGATCAGTTAGTGGAATGTTGAGAGGAATTATTGGTTCCAATACATCAGGGTGTAAATAGTGTCCTAATGTGCCAAGTACATATGAGTGGGACCCATGATTGGGTGATCCAGGCCATTGATATGATGGACTTCACTGTGGATGGGGAACTCTTTTGCCATTTTTCTCTGGACCATTTCTGTATTCTTTTTCTCAAGCAACAACAGTAGATTAGGATCATCCAATCTAGGAGATTTCAGTAGAGCATCCTGTCCACAGTGGGGGCCCACCAAACAACCAGATCAAGGGTCTCACTTGTACCGAATGGATTAACACCTTGGATCTCTTCATGTCCTGATGCATCAAGAACCAATAATGTCAGAAGGCCTGATATGCTGTTGGTGGCTCACGTTTAGGAAGTTTTGTATGAGAGACTCATCACCTCATAGAGGCTTATGACAGAGCATTATATACAGAGGAAAATCAAAATGGACAGATCTGAGATTAAATGTATGTTAGAGGTGTGGGTTCAGATGCTATATTTCAATAAACAGATGCATTTGTTGTATTTCCAGTGTTGTTTTGATGTCATTTTTTTGGGGGGAAACGTTCGAGCTGGGTGGGCCAGGGCCCATCCATGATGTGTATGTGGAATCCAGACCGTAAATCCCAAGAATAATCCTGACCCAAAACTCAGGTGGGACAGGCTAAAAGATCAATGTACATCCATGCCCAAACGTATATATTCGCTTTTGTTGCCTGCGTAGGATTTATATATTATTATTATTATTATTATTATTATTATTATTATTTTATTTTATTTTTTTGCAATGGTACAAGTTTCACGGTGTGTTTATCCTTGTGGGGCCCATCTGATAGATGGGTTGGATGATATATAAACAAACATTGGACCCCACATTCTATTCGGATGTTTCTATGGTGGGCTCCTCTTTCCCTGTTGTTCTCCATTGTTCTCTTTGGTGCCACCCATCTGAGTTATGTATCAGGAAGGATTTTGTAATCTAGGCCTAATGTGGTTGGATTGGCAATCATACATCATAGTGGACCACACAGCTCGAACCTATGTCCAAACCCATTGTGAATCATACGTGTGGCACGTGTATGATGATCCAAACCAAGCATTGAGCGGGTCTGCCATTGATAGGCCACTTACGGACGATGGTTTTGTTGGACTATCCCAACCATCTAATAAATGAAACTTTTATAGCGGAATATGAGCTGTTAATTTTTCATATTAGTCACTTTGTACGTTGCTCTGCCCTTGGTGAAGGGTCAGGATTGTCCAAATACTGTGTTTTTTTTTTTTGGGTGGGCTATGACCCATTCAATAATGGAAGTACTAAATGAACGGTTCCGATCTCATCCATGTATGCCATGTGTGCTGCAATGACATGGTGCAGCAATTCCTTTGCCTTGAGCGTTACGCTTGAAAGTTAGAGGCTAGATTATGGTACTTGTCACTTTCTTTTACTTATCTGTGGCTTGATTGTTGTACACGTGGCAAAAGTCAGGAATTCGTCATTGTATGCTGTATCTTGGGTGGGCCATACCCAAAACATACGTCAATCTGATAGTATTAACCATTGCATTGGAGGACTACGGCGTAAAGAAGGTAGATGGTTATTAAAAGTCCATAGAAGTTCTGTCGACGGTCCATTCTTTCCAGAATGTCCTCCAATCCTAGAGGTAGAATTTTCTAATGAGTTTGTGGGTCACGTTTGTATGATCAGAGTCGTCCATGTTTTGGGTGCCATCCCCGACGAGACACGGTAAGAAACTTACGCTGGATGGATATTTCTGACCGCTTATCTGTTTAGCAGAATTTGGACCGCTGGGAAATGGAATTTTCCGAGTGGCTAACACTCAACTCTGCAGATCAACGGTTAGGATCTCGTTTCTGGATCATAGGCAATTTAAAATAGTATCCACTGGGGAGCTTTCATCATCCGACCATCTTACATGTGGGCCCCATGGGGTGACATGCTGGTGATAGCAAATTCAGGCAAACCGTTCTCTTTTCTGATAGTTGTAAATTTTGGGATATGGCCCATCCGTGATTGTGGCCACCTGATGGTTGCACATCCAGGTTGTCCCTAAAGTCGACAGTTTTGGAGGGCTGATATGAGTTCTTGTTACTCTCTTCTTAGAAAACTAATACCTGCATCCCCTGCTGCACATGTATCAGATCAAGGCTGTTGGGAGCGAATACCCTGGGGACCCTGCCACTAGGGACGTATTATAGTGCCTGTCTACCCAATTCAATCAAACACGAGGCAGCTTGTATTCAGTTTACGTGTGATTAAGAAGTGTAGGTGTGTCATAGTTGTACTCGACTCAATATTAATTGCTAGTGCTTTGCAATGAGATGGACTGATTAAGACCAAATTCAGAAATTCAACCACCCTCAATCACTGGTTGTAATAACGATTAAGTAATTTGTAAAAGAGTAGAGATTAGTCCTTCTTGATAGATTCTTTTTACCTTACGTTCAAGACCTTTCTTTCACTAATAATTGTAACTAATGTATTTTTCAAAAGAACAAAAATAAATAAATAAACAAAAAAGACTAAACCAATTTTATTATTTTGTAGATGATGCTCATTACAATCGATAGAGTAAAAATAACAAGAGAAAATAAATAGATAAATATCTATTCTATCCGCATGGATGGATGATCTAGGCAAATGGTCAACAAGATGGGAACAGAATGTTTGATCGCCGAAGTAAGAAATCGGTTGATTGGAATTCAACAACGGAATGTTGTTGACGGATATGCTAATCTTATGGTACTGTAGCGGTAGCGCTAGATAGTAACGATATATGCTAAGACTAAGGCTAGACTAGACTATGCTAAGATAAATGTGTGTGTGCGCGCACGCGCCGAGCTCTTTATGGCATTCTTACACACACCCAGACACTTCTGTGTGTGTGTGTGTGTTTAAAGTGTGCCCCAAGCTCTTTATGGCATTCTCCTTTTATAGGCTTTAAAAGGTGGCAAAACCCTTGTTAGGTTCCTTGATGGTCTAGGATCCTTCGCGGCTATAGCTTATAGTCTTCACATGGGGAGTTTTCATGAATATGAAACCGTTGGTCAGATCTCTACTTTTACGTTGATGCTTCCCTATAGGTTGGATTTTCAGGACACTGTTGCATCTAAATCTGGCTCAATTAGAGCCATCTCCACCCTTCCACCCATCATTCCTTTGAATATTTGCAGGTTTGATGAGACTAGATCCATTAGACCTTGATCAGGCCCCAATCCATTGGTTCTAATCCGCTTAGATATTGGTCTAATCTTCGGATATTCAAAATCTTCATAATCGCTGCAAGAGTTCCGATTGTCTCTAGAAAAATCTCCAATTTCAGAAGGACTATGAGTAGGGCTGTTCACGAGTCAAGCTAGCTCGAAAAGCTCGCTCGACTCGGCTCGAGTCAGCTCGGATTGACTCGGCTTGAATGGCCGATTAGAGCCGCCAAGCTAATTATTTGAAGCTCGAGTTGAGTTCAAGCCAAGTTCGACCAGGGGGCATTTCGACTCGACTCGACTTGAAACTCGAACTCGAGCTCGACTCGGCTCGATTAATAAATATATTAAAATTATATTATATATATTATATTATATATATTATATTAATATAAGTTTTAAGTTTAAACTTAAAATAAAAAAACAAAACCCTAGAGCCTCTATTCGACCGCACGCACCCCCTTCACTTTCCCTTTCTTCTCTTTCTCTGCCCAATGCCAGCCGTACTCTCGCCCCAACCATCACCACCAATTTTCATTTCAGCTCCACAATAGTATGATTTCAATCTCTTGAGATCTACTTCTTAGGCGAGAAACCCAAGAAATTCGAGATGGGTTCTTCTCAAATTTGTTAGAGCTTCAAGGAAATCTAATGATGATTTGATTGACTAGAGCTCTTTACTTGGATTTCTGATCTGTGTTCTGCTCTGTTTTTTCTAGTACTTGGATTTGTGCTGGTGGAAGAAGATCAAGAACAGATCGATTCTTACAGGTGTCCTCATCCAATTCGAAGCTTTGTTTAGTTTTTTCATTGAGTTTTGCTTTGATTCTCTTAAGATTTTTGAATTTTTCATCAATGGAGGAGGATCAAGAACATAATCCATTACTCTCTTACCCAACAAGCTCGAGCTCGACTCGAGGTAAACTCGACTCGACTCAAACCACTAGCTCGACTCGAACTCAACTCGACAGCTTTGGCAAACAAGCTAAGCTTCAATGTTGAGCTCGAGGCCAAGCTCGAACTCGAGTACATCATGGACAAGCCAAGCCAAGCTTGGCCCACCTCGACTCGACGCGGCTCGATGCCCACCTCTGACTATGAGAGATGGCCTTACCAAGCATATTCGGATTTGCGATAGGATACTTGTCTCATGGGTCTTTTATTGGTGTGTTACATACGTTGCCTTAGTTGTGCCTTAAGGTTGTATGTCATTCGTCGCTTCATTTCTTGAAAGGCATGCATATGGTTCTATACCACTCATTAACGATGGAAGACGCATTGCCAAAGAAACAAGCGGTAAATGATATCCTCCGATGCAAGTACAATTCTACAAGTATCAAACCTGTAATGTCGACACATGGTGACTTCTTATTGGTTCACGTAGGTGCACCAAAAATAGGTGTTAACAGAGCCCACCGTGATGTATGTGTTTTTATCCACACCATCCTCCACTTTGCTAGCTTACATTAGGGCACAGGCCAAAAAATGAAGCAAATCCAAAGCTCGAGTAGACCACACCACTGGAACAACGGGGATAAGGACACCCACCCTGACACTTCACTAAGGTCCACCATGTTGATTTTTTGTCATCCAACCACTTCATAATATCACATGAGGGAAAAGCCAAGTATCAGCTTGATCCAAAACTTTTTTGGCCTAAGAAGTTTTCAATGGAAGGCATTTGATCACCACAGTTTTCTATAGTGTGGTCCACTTGAGCTTTGGATCTCCTAAAATGAGCTGGCAAAAAAAAAGGATAGACGCTGTGTATAAAAACAAAATCACGGCGAGCCCCACAGCACCTGCCGCCCCCAATATCCTAAGTGACAAGATCACCAGGGGTGCAGTTTGTGTGGATCCCTAACCGTGGGGCCCACTGTGATGTATGTGCCTTACATTCATACGGTCCACCCATTTTAACAACTCATTTTAGGGCATGATCCCAAAAATAAAGCAGATCCAAATCTTAGGTGGACTATATTATATGAAACAGTCGTGATTGAATCCCCACCATTAAAAACTTCATAGGGGCCACCGGAATGTTTATTTGCCATCCAACCTGTTGATAAGGTCACAAAGACCTGGATGAAGTGACCACACAAATATCAGCTTGATTCAAAACTTTTGTTGCCTATGAGAAATTTTTAATAGTTGATTACAACCATTTTCTGTATCATGGTCCACTTGAGATTTGGATATGCTTCATTTTTGGAATCACCCTAAAATGAGTTTTCAAAATAGATGAACAGCATGGATATAAGGCACATACATCATGGTGGGCCCATCTCGATGAATCGTGGTGGATCCGGGCAGGTAATCCGCTTCCAAGACGGTTATGGGTGGGCCAACCTAATTTAATTTTGCAACCTAAGTAGTTTTTTATGCTACCATAAGCAAAAAATAATAATAAATACTTATTACTATGCATCCAATCACCCTAATCAAACAAAACCCAAAAAAAATGAAATCCATAAAAATCGACATTATGGTGGAGTTAGGGACTCTTCAAGAATTCATTACTGGATGATTGTTACATTTTTCTTTTCTTTTCTTTTTAAATTTGACTTTATTAATAAAGTAATCCCAATGTCTACTAAACTCTGGCAACTTTTGGAAAAGCTATGCTTTTGTCCCTTCTTTTATCTTCTTCCTCTTCTTTATGAAAGAATAAACAACTAAACCATAAAAATATGGTAATTATCTTAATATCTGCTTCTTCTTCCTCTTTGAAAAATAAAATATAGTGAAAATCAAATTATCAAATAAATAAAATAATAGAATATTTGAAACTAACTAAATTAGTAATTAATAATTGATAATTTATTTATTTTTTCTTACTTCCTTCTTCAACTAATTATAATTACTTATAGGCTATAATGGTAACTACCCTAGGGATTCTATTTCAAGAATAGGAACTGACAAACAATCAAGAATAACAACTGTTGATGTTGTTTTGGGCGCGCCCCCTTCGTGGTACTCGAAGACCTACGCAGGAAGAGAAAAAAAAGGGACCCTGTTTAAGACCTGCGCAGGAAGAAAAAGAAGGAGACCCTGGCTTAACCAGGAGACCTCCACTACTAAAGTTAGAATCTAGGTCTAAGAGTAATGGTGGTGTTAAAGCGAGAGAATGTGTGTGTGTGTACCTTTCACCTATCGGCGTCCCCTGTTTATAGGGGTGAAGTCCTCAAAGAGCTTTCCTAACTGGAATAGATCTTTATCTTGAGTGATCCTATAATCTTTGATCTTCCTAGATTTTTGAGATCAAGGCTTATCTCCCGAAGATCTCGGGTGGAGATGCCGGGCCGATTCCTTGAGTCAGCTAAGGCGAAACCTAATAAACAGCTTCTGAAAGGAGCGATGGGGCTTGGTTGACGGTTATCTTTTGAACACTGTCGTGTTCGGATAGGTCATAAGGAAAATCTTCGACCACTCTATTGGCCGACCGAGAGGGTGGGTCGAACTAGAGCTCGGTCAGAACTGGGGCTCGACTAATGAAATGGGTCGGCGTATAGTTGCTTCTGTGAGATCCTTAAGGGGACCTAGAGGTGTATTGATCTCACCTGGAGGTCCACTTCGTGCTTATGGCATGCAGGCCGCGGTCAGGTTCGACGCCTAGTGAGTCCGGGCTATGTCCTCTCCATTCAGCGATTTGGGCATGGGCTGCAGTTAGACTCGGTGCCTGGCGAGTCTGAGACATATCAACAGGGTCGGTCCGACACTTAAGCTGACTTAAGGACTTATTATTTTTCCCCAACAGTGAGCCCCCCTACTCCTTATGCCGACCTAAGGCGATCGAGGATTGGATTGGAGTTGGGTCAGGTTACGCACGAACCGAGCTCATGATGAAACATTTATTATTTGTAGGGCGGTTTAATACGGCTACCGAGGCATTTCGCCACACGCCGCCGTTCGTTTCTCGAGGCCGCACGAGCGGGACGAGTGTCGTTTCAGCGGCGGAGCGAATGAGAGAGAGACATTGGCGGGGTGCTTGATGGCAGTTCCAAACAACGTGTAGGGTACTGCCATGTGTCAGACTGGGGCTTCTGAGGGGGCAATCGGTTCGGCACCTCATTTAATGTCGGAACCACGTGGCACGACTATATATAGGGTTGCTCTATTGTACGCCTCTACCTGTTTTCGCGCCCAATCCCATTTTTATTTCGTCTTCTTCATTCACCTTCCATCTCTGCGCTTTCTTCTTCCTCTACGATTTCTGGCATCTTTGTATTTCTCTGGTGAGCTCCTTCTCCCTCCCCTTCTTTTAATTTCATCAGAAATGTCAGGCCCCGCAAGCCCTCAGGAGGGCGGTATGGGCGACAAAGGTGAAGCGAGTCGCTTCTGGCGGCTTTTGAAATCACCTTCGTTGCTGGCTGGCGGAGGTTGCTGTGAAAGTGGATGCCTTGTTCCGCCATTCGCCAGAGGATGTCAGATTCTCCGGCGTAAAGGCTGGTGGCGTCAACTAGGGCATCGGACCCATCTTCGGGCAGGAAGGCATGGGGGGTTTCTCTGGTCGTTCTAACCCCCCCCAGTTGAGGATGAGGCTGAGGAGGCCGAAGTAGAGGAAGGGGCTAAAGGGCCAGTGCCTTCTATTTTGACTGCCGATGATCTGATTCTATTCTGATCCGGTTTAGGTACCATATCCCCGACTCAGTCATTTTAGGTCTCCCTCGGCCTGATGAGCTACCCGACCAACCCCCTGCAGGGGCCGTCGCAATCTTCCAGGTCACGCTACAGTGCGACCTTCGCTCTTACCGCTTCAAGGAATAGCTCGGACTCTGCTAGGCAGCCTTGGCATGGCTCCGGGGCAGGTCACACCGAACGAGTGGAGCAACCTCTTTGGCTGCAAGGTTCTTTGGGCCAAGATGAAGCAACATGAGCTAAGGGTGGAGGAATTCCTCCATCTTTATCAAGTACAACCGAACACTCAGCAGCCCAGCTGGTATTATTTATGCTCCTGGCGGAATACCAGCAGGGCTCTGATAACCGATCCCCCTTCTTCTAACAAACACGGAGGGATCGGTGGTTTTGGGCCTTGGGTCATTGGGAAACGGTCAAGCAGGGCCCTACCATCCCTTTGTCCCCCGAGCCTTCTCCAAAGTAGGTTGTTCGCACGATATTGGATCTGTTGCTTTAGTTTGTTGAGTCTTCTTCCAATACTTTCTAACATATTTTTCCATCTGCTTTTCAGTTGTCCCCAGGCATCCTCCGGAGCTTGACTCGGGCTCCTTAACTCGGATCCAGAACTTCCGAGCCTTAAGCCCGGAGAGGTCTTGTAAAAGGCTTCTTCAGTCGGAGCTTCTTCTTCAGTCGGGCCTTGACTCTGCCTTGATCGGTGAGAATTAGCTCGCAATAGTTTTCTTTTTACTGTCTTGCTGATGTTTCTTGCTTCTGATTGCAAAGATATCTGAAGCTCGGCCATCACTTCGTCCTGCGTCCAAGGTTAGGCCCCCACCTCGAGTGGATCCTCGAGCATCGAAGAGACAGAAGACGATCTCTAAGGGCCTTTTTGAGTCGCCCTCCATGGAGCAGACGCTTGCTAGGATTACGACGTCACTCCTCGAGGTAAATCGCGGCATCATTGCAAACTTGTTCAGATTTTTATTTTTGTACTGAGTTTTCTTCTTTCCTTTTGCAGTTCGCATCATGCGTGCTGAGGGCCCCTGCTAACCTATCCAAGACCAATGGGCGAATTGAGGAGGCGAAGGCTCGGCTATCGTCCGCTGAGGCTCGGGCCACCTCTGCGGAGGGCCAGCTCGAGGCGACAAGGGTCGCCCTTGAGACAAGCCGTAACAGACAGGGACAACTTGGCCTCGCGTTTGGAAGAGGGTAGGAAGGCGCTTAACCATGCCCGTAAAGACTGCATCACGGCCTGTGATGCGGCCAACAGGATTAAGACGAAAACTAAGGCCGCTCTCACCTTTACGTGGAAAGAGGTCGTGGAAAAATTCCTTTCATCCCAAGCCTTTGAAGAGGAGAGAGCTACTCTCTTTCGCCAGGACTACGCCGAGTGCGTTAAGGTGATGAAGGAAGCCTTCCCCGATCTTGATCACTCTGGCTTTGACGAGAGTGAGTCAGGGGGCTTCCCCTGCCACTGCTCCTGATGCAGCTCCATCAGTCATCCCTGAGTTAGCTCCTGATTGGGCGGCCAAATCTTAAAGTCGGTCTTGCGGAGCAAAATTCCTTTATGCTCCCCACATTTGCTTTAGGCACTTCAAGCACGCCCGGCGCCGAGCTCGAGAGCATCTGCAGCAGCAAGCGTTACCCTCCTTCGACGTTTTTGTACTTTTGTTGCTTCCCATGTATATAACACTGACGCGAATGCCGACGTACTATCGATGTAACATTTTCATCCAATCAATAAATACATGTTTCTTTGCAATTTATTGTGCATTTTACATTTATCTGTCATGAATTCTTGTGTGTTCACCGATGAGGGTCGAGCGATGATCGTCCGTCGACCGAGTTAAGGATAGTAGATCTTGATATGTCGGCGTTCCAAGGATGAGGTAATAGTTGGCCTGTCAGATCTTCCAAATGGTAAGTCCCAGGTCGAACGATACTTGCAATCACGTAGGGGCCTTACCAGTTGGGTCCCAACGTACCCGTACCTGCCTCCTTGGTATTTTGGAATGTTTTCCGAAGGACTAAGTCTCCTACTCAGAATCGTCTGGCCTTAACTCGGACATTGTAGAACAAGACACTTGTTGTTGGCGGGTGATTGTCCGGAGCCAAGCCTGTTCCCTTCATTCGTCCAAAAGTCGAGGCCGAGCGCTAGCAGTTCCTCGTTGTTTTGTTCGTCGAACGAGCTTACTCGGGCGATTGGCAAGTCGATTTCCATGGGGGTGACCGCTTCCGAGCCATATGCCAAGGAAAAAGGAGTTTCTCCTATAGCGGTCTGGGTTGTGGTTCGGTAGGCCCATAGAACCTTGGGGAGTTCTTTGGCCCACGCCCCCTTTGCTTGGTCAAGCTTGGTCCGAAAGTGTCGCTTGATGATCTTGTTGACGGCTTTCGACTTACCCATTTGCCTGTGGATGACGTGGGGACGAGTAAACGTTCTAATCCCGAGGTTCTGGCACATCTCCTGATACTGCCTGTTATCGAATTGTTTGTCATTATCCGAGACAATGGTCTGAGGTATCCCAAATCGGTAGATAATGTTTTTCTAAACAAAATCTTTAATTTTTTGCTCGATTATTTTTTACCAGGGGCTTGGCCTTCGCCCACTTAGTGAAGTAGTCTACAGTGACGACGACAAATTTTGTCTGACCCTTCCCTGGGGAAAAGGTCTGATGATATCGATCCCCATTGAGCGAAGGGCCAAGGGCCGGCCATCGGTGTGAGCTCCTCAGGTGGCTACCGAGGGATGACTGCGAACCTTTGGCACTTGTCACAGCTTTGGATGAGCTTTCGAGCATCTTGTCGGACAGTCGGTCAATAGTAGCCTTACCGAATAACTTTGTGAGCTAAGGATCGTCCTCCAGAGTGGTTGCTGCAAATGCCTTCATGAATCTCTCGCATGATGTAGTCGGCCTCACTAGGTCGTAAACATCGCAAGAGCAGTGCAAAGAACCCTTTCTTGTATAGGATCCGTTGAGCATGGGTAGCGGGCAGCTCGGACCTTCAGTCGTCGAGCCTCAGCGCGATCCTCGGGCGGTTCATCGGTCTCGAGATACTGAATGATAAGGTTCGCCCAAGTCGGTTCCGAGTCGATGGGGAGCATGGCCACAGGGTCGGTTTCGTCGATGCTCTGCTTAGCCACGTACTCAATAGGGATAAATCTGGGATCTTGGCTTCATCGGCCGAGGCAAGCTTCACCAAAAGGTCGACTTTGACATTTTCGGCCCTCGGGATTCAGGTGACAGAACAATACTGGAAGCCGCCGATCAACTCTCTTGCTTTTTGTAGGTAGGCTTTCAGTCTCTCCTTTCTAGCTTGATAGATATCAGATATCTAATTAACGACTAGCCGAGAGTCGCTGTAGACATTAAGATGGGTAACTCCCAGGCTGGCTGTCATTCGGAGTCCTAGGAGTAGGGCTTCATATTCCGTTGTGTTGTTGGAGGCTTGAAATCTTCGTTGTGTTGTTGGAAGCTTGAAATCCAAGTCTTAAGGCATACTGTATATGCATGTGATCAGGAGTTTCCCAAAAAACTCCTGCCTCGCTTGCCTTAGAATTGGAGGAGTCATCAACGTACAGACTCCAGAGAGGGCGGGCGGGCGTGGATTGTTCTTGATCGTGCTGGTTGAGCGACTTTTCTAGCCCAGTGGAAAATGGCTCGGGTTGCTACATGACTTCAATAATGAAGTCGGCCACCTCTTGGCCCCTGATTGCTACTTTGGGTTTGTAGTGAATGTCAAACTCGCTAAGCTCGATTGCCCATTTTGAGTCGTCCTGAAGCTTCTGATTTTTGGAGTATTTGTCGCAGTGGTTGGTCGGTCATAATGATAATCGAATGAGCCTGAAAGTAGGGCCGCAGTCGTCGGGATGAAACAACCAACGCTGCGGCTACTTTCTCTAGGGTCGGATATCTCGTTTCTGTCAGGACAAGAGCTTTCTTGATGTAATAAACTGGAAATTGTTTGCCCTCATGCTTGCGAATTAAGGCCGAGCTTATGGCCACGTCAGAGATTGCTAAGTAAATCAGTAGTGGTTCACCTGGCTTGGGCTTGGAGAGCAAGGGTGGCGACCCTGAATATTCTTTGAGCTGCTGGAAGGCCGTCTCACATTCTTCTGTCCAATCGACTATCTGACGACCCTTCAACTGCTTGAAGAGGGAAGACATCTGTTGGTGGCTCGGGACATGAAGCGATTGAGCGCCACTATCCTCTTAGTCAGTCTTTGGATGTCTTTGATCGTTTGGGGCGATTCCATGTCAAGCAAGGCTTTGATCTTCTTGAGATTTACCTCGATTCCTCTTTAGCTAACCAAGAAAACCGAGAAACTGCTGCTCGACCTACCCGATTGCGTATTTGCTCAGGTTCAGTTTCATATGATATTCTCGGAGGATGAGGAACATCTCCCTCAAGGTCGCAACGTGATCGTCGCTTTAATGCTCTTGACGAGCATATCGTCGATATATACTTTCATTGTTCGCCCTATCTGGCGGGCAAACATTTTGTTGACTAACCTTTGGTAGGTCGCTCCAACATTCTTTAAAAAACCAAATGACATTACTCGGTAGCAATAAATGCCTTTGTTAGTGACAAAAGGTTTTCGATTTATCAAAATGGTGCATTATAATTTTATTTAAACCTAAATAAGCATCCATAAAACTAAGCAACTCATGCCCCGTAGCTGTGTCGACCAACTGATCGATCTTAGGAAGAGGGAAACTGTCCTTTGGGCAGTCTTTATTTAGGTCGGTATAATCAATACAGACTTGCCATTCTCATTGGCCTTTTTTACCAGTACGACATTGGCTACCCATTCAGGGCAGTGTATCTCCTCATAACATGGCCTTAAGATTTTCTAACCTCTTCTTCTATCACGGCATACCCTTAGGACCGAGGGCGCGCTGCTTCTGTCGGAATCGGTTTGTAGGTCGAGTCGATGGTGAGGCGATGAGTCATGACGGAAGGCTTGATGCTCAGTATGTCTTCATGAGACCATGCGAAGACGTCGGTGTATCAACGTAGCAACACTATTATCATCTCCTTTAGCGGCAACGTCAAAGACGAGCCAATCCGCACGGTCTTAGAGACGTCAAACTCGTGCAGCGGAACCTGGATGAGGTCTTCAACCGATCGACCGCATTCAGGGGATTCGTCGTGCAGATTGAGAGACTCAATCATTGATACCTCGGACGGCGCTATCGGGGCTGTGGCATAACACAGCCGAGCATCGTGCTAATCTCCCTTGACAATCTCGACTCCTGTCTCGGTCGAAAATTTCATTGAGAGATGGTACGTAGAGACTATGGCTCGGAGGAGGCACAACGAAGGTCGGCTGAGTATTGCGTTGTAGACCGAAGATTGGTTGACTATAAGAAAGTCAATCATGGTCGTTGCTTGGTTTGGCGGTGAGGGGGAGCTGAATGATTCCTTCGAGGAGGACTTATCCGCCCGAGAAGCCGATCAAAGGAATCATCACCGGTCGTAGCGCCGACCGTTAGATGCTCATCTTATCGAACGCCTGGGTGAATAACACGTCTGCGGACGAGCCTGTGTCAACGAGGATCCTGAAGACTCTGCGGTTTGCTATGGTGATAGTAATGACCAAAGCATCATCATGTGGGTGGTGGATGCCTCGAGCATCTTCTTTGGTGAAGTCACGCTATATTTTTCGAGCTTCCTCTCCTTCGAAGTCCGAGCCAGAACCATGATCTCGGACTCAGGCGACTAATGCTCCTTGCATGGTTTTTCTGAGCATTGTTTGAGTTACTTCCGCCCCAATGGCCACTGACAATGGTTCAGATTTCTTCCGTGGGTCGGTTATCACCTGGACATTCTTCCGTAGTCCTGGCTCCTTGGTCCAGGTGCTCGCCAAGATGACCCTCTCAGATGAGCCTCTCGATTTCCTGCTTCAGATTATAGCAGTCACCTGTATTGTGCCCGTGATCACGATGAAAATGGTAGTATTTGTTTTTGCTTTGTCGGTTGGGGTTTCCGTGGAGTTTGTCCGGCCAGTTGACAAATCTCTCGCCCTTGATTTCCATCAGGACATGCTCTTGTGGCTTATTGAGCGGGGTGTACGTCGAGAACTTGTTGTCAGGTCGCTTACCCGACCTACGTTCGTTTTGAGGCCGATCATCCTTTCATTTCTTACTACTGGTTGAGTCGACTTTCTTTTTGGCCAACTGTTTTACCGAGGTATTTTTGTTATGAGCTGCCTCGCATGATCCAAGTTTCCTCAACATTGGTGTATTTTTCTGCCCGGGCCATGAATTCGGCCAGGGTGGATGGAGGATTCTTATCCAGGGATAAGAGAAATGGTTTGTCTTTTACCCCTTGCATGATGGAGTTGAGAGTTGTTTCGTCCGAATGCTTTTGAACTTACAATGCTTTGAGATTGAAGCGCTTGATGTAGTCCTTGAGGAGCTCTCCCTCCTTCTGGACTATGTTATTCAAATGCGCCGATGCCATGAGTCTTTTGTTTCCCCCGATAAAGTTGGCGATGAAAGCGTCACTAAGCTCGGTGAATGAGCTAATGGACCTCGGCTTCAGTTGCTTGAACAAAAGTCGAGCAACGTCGGCCAAAGTAAGGGAGAAGGCTCAGCACATCACGACATCCGAGGCATCATGCAATTCCATATAAGTCCAAAAGGACTCAATATGCTCTGTTGGATTGGCTTTACCGGTGTAGGGCACGATCTGAGGAAGGCAAAACCGTTCTGGTAGCTGTGCTTGCATTATCTCATCCACGAACGGGGATTCCTTCTCTTCCAGTCCTGCCTGATTGGCCGGACGATTCTGCTTCAGGTCAGCAATCTGCTTCTGCAGATTTTGGATCTCGGTCTTCCATGGTTCTTCACTGTCAGTCGTTCCCTCGGCTGGAGGCCTGTTACGCCTCCTCCGGTCTATTTCATGTCGTAGATCGGAAGCTGGCAGCGGGACTGCCGCAGAAACATGAGAAGGAGCAGGCTCGGCTGGGTCTTGATATTGACTCGGCTGAGGAGCAACTTGCGGAGCGGATGGCCGAGGGTCGGCAAATTGTCGAGCAGCATTCGACCGACCATCCCCCAGGTTGGGCGCCTTTGTCCGTTGGGGCTGCATTTGCTCTAACATTTGTCTCATGTAATTCATGTTAGTTCTGATCTCTTGAACTTCTCTTTCCAGTCGCCCGTTCCCTCGATTCTGTTGGGCGCGCCTGGTCAAACCAGAGGTTGCTTAGCGGGCTGTGGAGCCTGGCGATTTTCCTGTCACTCCAGCTGATCCGGGGCACCATTTGTCATCGGCGGACCGGTAACAGGAACATCATCAGGAAGGGCCTGGGCATTTTTTCTTGTTCTCGCCATAGCGGGTTGTACAGTGGCTTCGATAAAGCTGAAAAACGACTTTTAGTGTCATTTCTCACAAACGGCGCCAAGCTATTAATGTTGTTTTTGGCTCGCCCCCTTCGTGGTACTCGAAGACCTGCGCAGGAAGAAAACAAAGGAGACCCTGGCTTATCCAGGGGACCCTCCAATGCTAAAGTCAAAATCTGGGTCTAGGAGTAATGGTGTTAGGGCGAGAATGTGTGTGTGTACCTTTCACCTATCGGCATTCCCATCTATAGGAGCGAAGTCCTCGAAGAGCTTTCCTAACTGGAATAGATATTTATCTTGAGTGATCTTGTAATCTTTGATATTCCTATATTTTTTGGATCAAGGCTTATCTCCCGAAGATCTCGGGTGGAGATATGGGGCCGATTCCTTGAGTCGGCTAAGGCAGAGCCTAATAAATAGCTTTCGAAATGAGCGATGGGGCTCGACTGACTGTTATCTTTTGAACACTGCCATGTTCTGATAGGTCATGCGGCAAATCTCTGACCGCTCTATTGGCCGACCGAGAGGGTGGGTCGGACTAGAGCTCGGTTAGAACTGGGGCTCGACCAATGAAATGGGTCGGCATATAGCCGCCTCTGAGAGATCCTCAGGGGGACCTAAAAGGTGTATTGATCTAACTTGGAGGTCTCGCTTCGTGGTTCAGGGCATGCAAGCCGCGGTCAAGCTCGATGCCTAGTGAGTACGGGCTATGTCTCTCCATCCAGCGATTCGGGCATGGGTTGCAGTTAGACTCAGTGCCTAGCGAGTCTGAGTCATATCAACAAGGTTGGTTCGACACTTAAGCCGACTTAGGAACTTGTTATAGTTTCTCCCAATAACAACAGACTAACAATCAATTTAAAAAATAAGAAAATAATGGACTAATAGCTCATTTAAAAAATAATAACCTATCTCTAGTAAGAATTAGGAACTAATTATTGACTTTATTAGGCTAAATGGCAGAAGAAGTATTCTTCTTTTTCCTTTTTCTGAAAAAAATTTGATAAATAAATCATAAAATTAACGAATAAATAGGAAAATTAGTTTTTCGAAATGTCAGAAAAATCATCTTTAATTCTTTTAATTTTTTTTTAAAAAAAATAGAGAGAGAAAATAAAAAGAGAATGAAAATAAAAATATCAAATAAATAAATAAATTGCCTTCTTCTTTTTGTTCTTCCTTCTATTTCTGGAAAGAAAAAAAAAATAAAGAAGAAGATAAATAAATCAGAAAATTAACTAATAAAAAAATCTTAATTTACTTTTTTAAAAATATAGAAAATAAGAAGAGTGGAGATAAAAATATTAAATAAATAAAATAACTAACTTTCTTTTTGTTTTTGTTTTTCTTCTCTCTCTTTTTTCTTTAAATAACAAAAAAATAAAGATTTAACTGCGCTACGGGGGCTGTGGTTCACTATTGGTATATTACGTTGCATGGGTTGCGGTTCTATGGTACACATTGGTGCATGGGTCGCAGTTCTCTATTGGTACATGTGTTTCATGGGTTTCAGTTCTTTGTCGCTACACTGCGTTGTTAAGGTTCTCAACTCCCTGTTAAAGGTCTCAATTCTCTGTTGTACACTACGATTGCATGGGTCTCAGTACCTTACTAAAAACCAGCAATGTCGAGGAAGCTGTAATGTTTTTTTTTTTTTTTTGTTTTTTTCAATCAAGAGGAGGCGTATGGGCGCGGATTCCTACTCTTGCTCGGGTGGTAGATTCTCGGGAGTTTCAACACCCGGTCAAGGGTGAGTATCCATAGGTGGTGAAATTCCACTAGCGTGAGTGTGTGGGGTTGTGTGTGCGTGTGTTAAAAAAAAAAAAAAAAAAAAAAAACCTTGGTGACTGTTACCCTTACCGAAGGGGCCACCTTTCTCATATTTTGTATATCCACGCCATCCATCCGTTTTTTACCGTCTATTTTAGGACATGGTCCAAAAAATTAAGCATACCCAAGTCTCAGGTGTACCATACCACAAGAAACAGTGATGATCAAATGCTCACCCCGTAAAATTCCCAAGGCCCACTTTTAGTAGAACCGTATTGTTTATTTGCCATCCAGCTCGTTGATAATTTCAAACAGAACTCGATGAACGGAATACAAAGATTAGCTTGGTCCAAGACTTTTGTAGCCTACGAAAAGCTTTTAATAGTCATTCACCACCTTTTCAAGTGATGTGGTCCACTAGAGATTTGGATCTGCTTAATTTTTGAGATAACGTCCTTAAATTAGCTAAAATAAATGGACGGGCAGCATGGATATGAAATACAATCATCAAGGTGGGCCCACACGGTAAGGATAACACCCACTAAGCTATTACCATGTTAACAACTAATCGGCCCGAACGGAAATTGTTCGTGGCCCGCAGCCCTGACGGTCGGAAGCTAGGTGGGGCCCACCATGATGTTTTCAAGAACCCCACCTTGGTCAACATGGGCTCAAAGTTAAGGCAGGTCTAGGGCATAAGTGGGCCACACTATATGAAAAGGTGATAATTGAATACACGACCATTAAAACATTCACAGTCCACACGTTTTGGATCCAGTTAATGTTTTTGTGTTTCCAATTCATCTTCGTAAATTACCTTATAAATTAGTTAGATAACATATTAAATCACGTGATTTTTAAGAAGGTTTTAACGTTTCATCTCTATTTTTTCCGGTCATATAATTTAATTTAGTTTGAGTTTTTATTTTTTGTTAACTTCTACTGAGGCGATGATATGAGCTGGAAAAATGGACAGGTTGTATTCAAAAACACCATGGTGAGCCCGCTTAACTTATCACGGCAGGAGCTCAAGGGCTGCAGACAATCAAAGTCCAATCCAAGATGCCCTTAGAATTTAATTAAGATTAAACAAGAAATGTAGATACGTACTGAATGGTTAAAATAAATTTTATGATTTCATTTCATGAGAGGTATGTTTACAGACCAAAAGTCAGGACTGTTAGACCAATCTAATTTTTTTAGTGTAATGACAATGAGTTCCAAGTAGGGGTGCACACGGGTCGGTTTGGTCCGGTTCCGGGGCAAAACCGGAACCGAACCGTTCTTAACGGTTCTAGGATTTTCGGAACTGGAACCGAACCATTAACACACTAGAACCGAACCAGAACCGGACCGTGAAAACTGGTTCGGTTCCACAGTTCTGGGTTTTTCAAATATGGACAGGCAGATACCCCCATCTTTCATCGCTTTCTGTTGAAAAGGGGAACGTCCCTTGGGACGTTTTTGAACACCCTACATGATGGACGGTTCAGATCGTGAAAAGGGATGATGGGTGGGGCCCACTGTCAAAACCCAATCCATGCACGTCCGTCCCTGGACGTTTTTGCATGGTTTGAATATTTTGAAGAAAAAAAATAAGGGGCCACTTTTGATGGCATTCTCGGAGATCTACTCCGCTCATCCTCTTCGTAGTAACGACTAATGTGTAAGAAGAGGTAGGGACCACGGTTCTACGGTTCAGGTCAGTTCTACCTGCCCCTAAACCAGAACCGAACCGTATCCAACGGTTCTTGTAATTTTAGAACCGGAACCGGAACCGGTGCTGTCCAGAACCGGACCAAACCGGACCGATCCATCGGTTACGGTCCGGTTCCACGGTTCTACCGGTTAAATGTGCACCCCTAGTTCCAAGGACGTGGATTGGCCAGTGACCAGTGACCATCTGTGCTCTATGGGCCACACCATGATGTGTGTGTTTTATCCATGCCGCCATTCATTTTTCCATATCATTTTATGGAATGATTACAAAATGAAGTAGATCTAAATCTCAAGTGGACTACATCCATTTTAACAGTGGAAATTGCAGTGGGCCGTTGAAGATTTTTAATGGTGGACATTCAATTACTACTATTTTTCTGTGGTGTGGTCCATCTGAGATTTACATGTACCTCATGTTTGGTATCATGCCCTAAAAGTATCTGAAAAAATGATGGACAGTATGGACATATACATTATGATGGCCCCATAGCATTGACCACTAGCCACCTGGCCAGTAGCAGCGTAACTAGCCAAACCGCGTCCAAGTTCCACAGTCCAATAGGAGTCAATGCATGACACGTGTATCATTTTGAAGTGCGAGTGCATCAAGCATCGTATGCAACCGGAGTATCAAATAATTTCCACACTTTTTTATGTCACATAATTATACGAGGAGGCCATATTTTTTTCACGGTTAGGTGAGAGCGGATTAGGTGCGGCCCCCAGTCTTGATGCATTTATTCTACATCTACTTTGTCCATCTACTTTGCTACACGAGCCCAAAAATATAAAGAAATTGGTATACCTTGGTAGACCTTGATAGACCATACCGTGAGAAACAATGTTGGTTGAACGCCTATCATTAAGAACTCTCTGGACCCACTATAATGCTTCCATAAAATTTATTTAACATCCAACCTATTATCTATCGATAAGGTCACATAAACATGGATGCCAGATTCATCCAAAACTTTTGTGGTCCATTAATGGTTAATCACCATCATTTTCTATGGTATTGTCCACCTGAGAATTGTTTTTGCTTTAGTTTTGGGCTCATGCTTTATAATGAGCCATCTTGGGTAAGGGTTGCACCATGCATCTTGGGCGAGGCTAGGGGTGCACACGGTTCGGATCCGGTTCCAAAAGGGATGAAAACTAAAGGTGGCCCCCTTCACATTAACGGTCCATATTGACAGCTGGCAGGACCAATTCTTCTACATCCTTGGCCATTTGGTTCCAGTTTCAAAACCGAAACCGAACCGTGTGCACCCCTAGGCGAGGCTGGGCGGCACGTAATCCACCCCCGATTTGGATAGACGCATGACATGGACCTCATGGTTCATGGCGGTACCTATCATTTTCTTCTTCCAAGTTGGGTTGGGATTGGGTAAATGTGCGTCCAAGGGTGGTGTATCATATATGGGTGTTCAAGACTATCCATCTGATCAGGAGCATTCTATAAAGATGTTGTTGCCAAGAAAATGTACTCCGCCCATCAATAAAAGCAATTTGGGTTATTTTCATCCATCCATCCTTTTGATTCACGAGCCAAAAGTGTTGTGTGAGATCGGGATAATTCACCGAGTGAGCTCCACTGCGAGCATATCTAGCATGAAAATCAGGCTAGCCCTTCATCAGGTGGACAATGCATGTATCTATTATTATAGACACCCCACCTCGAATGAGAACAAACTACTCTTGGAATTTTAACTGTGCTTCATGTATTGAAAACTTAGAGAGGTTAAATGAGAGAGGTCTCTGACAAGTTAGGATAACAACTAACAGACCCAATCGGTAGATTTGGAATCCGCCGAATTAGATCCCAACTGGTTATCCAAACTCTCTAAAAACTCTCAGTATGCCTTACTTCGATAAAATTATATCTGGTTTACTAAAAAGCATAGAAAATCCGTTAAAAGGAAAAGTGTCTTTGGTACATCATAAAAACAACCAACATACCCGATCGATAGATCCAAAGAAACTTGGCAGAGTAGATCTTAACGAATCATTAGAGTAGATCTTAACGAATCATTTGAGCTCTTCAAAATGACGACTACTCATTATAGCTGACAAATTGCATGTGGAAAATGATAAAGTAGATTGTGTGGTCATGCCATGATGGGTGGACAAAAAAGTGTTTTTGACTTTGGCCTTTTATCTCTTATCTGTAAGGAGAGATAACTCAAAGGGAAATTGACCATACTAGCCAAAATGTGTGGTCAAATTTTCTAAAGAAATTCAACCTTTTAAATATTCCGTAGGTGGCCTTCTGACATGCCATCGAAAATTACTTAGACCAAAATGCCCTTGTCTTTGTTTCAATAGTAGTATGGTTTTTTTAGGGAATAAGAAATTACATCATATTTAATGTCGAGAAAGTGATGTGTACAGAACCTTTTTTTTGCGCGTGGGCAAAGATTAAACTCATGAGGCCCACATTGATGTATGTGTATAATCCATG
>JAJHSJ010000018.1:9675619-10138912 GCA_021015155.1 Magnolia officinalis | reverse complement strand
AACTTATCTTTCAACGGCTTATCGCCTATCCACGTGTCTTGCCAGAATTGAATACTATCACCCTTTCCCACTTTGAAACTGATCCATCGGGTGACCTCTTCTTTCATCCGACTGATAGCTCTCCACATTGCGGAGTCGATCGTCCACCAACCGCCAATCGAACTCCCATATTTACCTTTAATAATAGTGTTCCACAGACTGTCCTTTTCATAGCCAAGTCTCCAGATCCATTTTCCTAACAGAGCTCGATTTATCAAATTGAGATCTTTAATACCCGCTCCACCATCTTTGTAGGGTTTGCAGACTTGATTCCAATTCATGAGGTTGAACTTTTTCCTATCTTCTTTGCCATTCTAGAGAAAATTGCACCTGAGCATATCCATAGATCTGAGAACCGTGGCTGGGCAACGGAATAGAGACATGAAATGGGTTGGAAGGTTGGACAGAGCTGATTTGGTAAGCGTAAGTCTCCCACCCATGGATAAGTAACGACATTTCCATCCCGCGAGAATATTGCGGAATCGCTGTAAGACTTTTTCCTAATGATGCTTTTTGGGTTGCCCGACGCATAAGGGAAGACCCATGAAGACAGTTGGGAATGATCCCACACCACAACCCATAAGATTAGCTAGCGACTCCTTCTCCTGATCCTCCAAATTAACCCCATATAATTTGGATTTGGATAGATTAACCTTCAGCCCGGCCACAACTTCAAAGCATCTGATCACCGTACGCAGGTTGGCTACTGAATCCGGACTTGCTTCATAGAAAATTAAGATGTCATCCGCGAATTGAACGTGGGACAGCGGATCCTGCACTCCTTTCATTCGGAGGCCCCTGAGGATGTTAACTGATTGAGCTTGCAAGAGCCTAGCTGATAAAGCTTCACCGATGAAGAGGAAGAGGAAGGGGGAAAGGGGGTCGCCTTGTCTTAAGCCACGGGAACTTTAAAAAACCTTTCGGGGATCCGTTCAAGATGACAGAAAAGTGGGCATAGCTGATGCACTCCTCAATCCAAAGTCTCCATTGGTCATCGAAACCCATCCGCTTTTTCAGGTAGAGAAGGAATTCCCAATCCACATGATCATACGCCTTCTCCATGTCTAGTTTACAAAAGATAAACTTCTCCTTGGACTCAGTGCTGGAGTGAAGACATTCGTTGGCAATGAGGGTGGCATCGATAATTTGTCTTCCTGGAATGAACGCGCATTGGTTCGGGTTGATAATCGAGGTCATTACTTTCTTTAATCTATTAGCAAGCACCTTCGTCAAATTTTATACAAACTGCTAATGAGACTAATCGGCCTGTAGTCTTGCAATTCGGAGGCGCCTTGCCGTTTCGGAATCAGCGCGATGAATGTAGCACCAATATTTTTGGACAATCTTCCTCTTTCGAAAAATTCGATGAAAAACGACATAACGTCCTCTTGAAGGAGATCCCAAAATGTCTGAAAGAAAAGAATGGGGAAGCCGTCGGGGCGGGGGACTTATCACCCTCCAGATCCTTTATAGCGCTTAGGATTTCTTCCATAGAGAAAGGAGACTCCAGAAACCTTTCATCTGCTTCACTGATACGATTGAAATGAAGATTGTCCAAACGAGGTCTATCCCATTTCTCTTTTTGGAGTAAATCTTGAAAGAAAGAAACCGCAGCATTGCTAATTTTATCCATGTCGTCTGTCCATACACCTTGCAAAGAAATACAGGTGATGCGGTTGACCTGAGCTTGATAAGAAGCCATGTTGTGGAAATATCTCGTATTCCTATCACCTTCCTTGATCCATTTAGAACGGGCTTTCTGCTTCCAGGAAATTTCCTCCTGATATATTTTGGCTGAGAGAGCTTGCACTAACTGAATTCTGTTCGCCAAAATCTGAGGAGACATCGAATTGTCTTCAGCTTGAGAATCTATCTTCTAAATTTTGCTAAGAATGGATTCAAGCTCCTGCTCCGATCGGGACTTTTCCTCTTTAGACCATTGTTTGAGTTTTTCTTTCAGAAATTTAAATTTGCAGCAAAGGCGATATCCCGCGTATCCCTGATATTGCGCCTCTTGCCACCATCCAGCGATCTTGGATTTGAAACCTGACATTTGAAGCCAAGCAATGTTAAAACGGAAAGGCTTCGGGCCCCAGTTTTCCTCCTCTGCCGATAAGAGCACCTAGGAAGGATCGACTGAAAGGAGGAAGGCTGGAGACTAAGCCATTCGGAGGAAATCAGAAAATGATCCAATCTGCACATAATAGGGTCTAACCTCCCATTCATCCAGGTGAAACGGGAACCTAGAAGGGGAAGGTCGATCAGACAGTTACTGTCGATCCAGTCGGAGAAATCGGCCATCTAGGATATAGAGGACTTCCCCGAGGATTTTTCTGCCGCAAACCTGATGGTATTGAAATCCCCCGCAAAGCAAATAGGGCCCTTGAAACTCTGGTGGACAGATGATAATTCTTTCAAGAAATCGCATCTCAAATTAAGGTCGATGGGCCCGTAGACAGAGCAAATGAGGAAATCAGATCCCGTATTGTTGTTCCTTAGAGTAGCAGAAATAGAGAAAGAACCCACCGAAGTATTTAGAAGGGACCAGAGCGCGGATCTCCAAGCAATGACAATGCCACCCGAACTTCCCGAAGCTTCCTTAAGAACCCAGCTAGCATCAGAAGCCTTCCAAATGGTACTCGTGAGCCGATAATCCATCCTCTTGATCTTAGTTTCCTGAAGGCAGAGAATCTGGGGATTGCTTCTTCTACAGGCAGACTTGATAAGTCTCCTTTTTTGTTTGGACCCCAGTCCCCGAACATTCCAAGAAATTATCTTCATGGGGCGACTTGACTTCCCCGTGCTCCCTTGGTCTCTCTTACATTAGAAGTATCTAGTATGATTTCGGACCTGGTAGATGACTGTTTCTGATCTTTTTTCCTCCTTCCCCTTGGAGTTCGGTTCTGAGAGGGTCTGTTGAGATCCAACGGCCGACCCCTGTTCTCGACGCACTGGAAGAGAGCAAGATAGTCCTCGGGACAGTCACCGAATGAAAGGCCCAGAATTCGACCGATGTGGCCCATGGCATCCCGAATCCATCTCTTATTCTGCATCTTCTTGCTCAGCTTGGCCCTTTGTGCATCCTCTAACAAGCCGACGATAGGAGTAGTAGATCTCGTTTGAATAGGTTCCGCTATTATGACTTCAGCTTTTGAATGCTCCTAAAAGAGAGAGATGAGATTGAGATCGGAGCCGACGTATGGAAGGGAGAGACAGTCAGATAGGAGGTCTTTAAGGACGAGCGGGAAGACAGACAGAACGAATCATCGTCGGAGAACGGAGGGTCAGATGGGGCGTCAAACAGGATAAGTTGGAGGTTTCTGTCTTCCCGCATAGAAGGCCCTGAGTTGCAGAGGCTGCCTGCATCCTCTGCCGAAAAGGAGGCTGAGTCTGCGAAAAGATAGGGATGGAAAGATTGCAAAGTGAGAGGTAGGGAAGGAGGGGCAGGTGTCCGGTTGAGATCAAAGGTGAAAATCCATCTTCACCATCCATAGAGGGACAAGAGGGATCAGGCCCAGGGCTAATAGCGTGGCCAGGATGAAGAATGAGAAGGGGCAGGATGGGCGACGCTGGCAAACGGCACGAGGACTCGAAGAGGGAGCCACCGCCTTCTCAGCGGTAGGCCGTACTAGCGAAGGAAGGCTGGAAGGTAGGTGGGACACGTCATAGCTGGGAGAGGACTCTCTTCTCGCGCCACGTGATATGGACGGCTCTGACGGGTTGGCGGGGGGCGCGGCTCGAGACGGGCAGGCGAAAGTGCTCTCGCCACGTGGAGGACAAACAGGGCGGTTCGCAGGAGGGAGTAATTGCCTCACCTACCCCAAAAGAATTATCTGGTGGTCCGCGGGTGCACTGCATACGGTGTGCAACTGTGTCTCTGGTTCTGTCGAAGAAAATTTCCGGCGGGTGAAAAGCAGGTCTCTGCTTCGACAAAGGTCCCCCCAGCGTGGGAAAGGGGAGCTGGGATCTTCTCTCTGGACCGGCAGCTCAAGGGATCTATCGTCAACGAAAATCGAGATTGAAGAAGGAAGGGGAAGACCTTTCTTTCTCCTGATGCGGAGACGAATCACCCCCATCTCCACTCCCCGGGTTGTCTTCAGATCAAGTTCAACAAGGGAACCTAAGCACGAAGCAACTTCCTGGAAAAAATGATCGTTCCAAAGTTCGAGCGGTACCCCCCAAACAAGGATCCACCCCTCCTCGAAGCCAAACGCAGAGTATTCGTTCCAAGGAATGACTCCCCGTACCAACTCGTCCCTGTGAATAACTCCTGCTATCAGTAATGGACCCAACTTAACTCCCGGATTACCTTTAACCCAAACCTCATTGTAACCTATGGGTAAAGACTGAAAGAGCTAGCTCGGATGTTGGTGCATCCTTCAATCCAGTCAGAAATTTGCTCGATGGTGGCATAGTCCTAACTGAAGATGACTACCATGTCTTTCAATGTTTCCTTTGCTCGCAACAGATCGTCGGGGTTGATGAGAATGTCGTTTGGGGGAACGGTGGAGATGTTGGGGGAATGAGAGTGAGGAGATGCGATCGGCGAATGCGGGTCGGAGCAGCCTTGGTAATCTGTAGATGGGATAGGAAGCACGGGGTTCTGGAACATGTGGGGAGGAGGTTTAAGAAGCGCCTCTCTGAAAGAAATGGTGTGAGATTGAAGACGAGGGGTAGGAGCTGGAGTAGCCGTGACCTTGTTAGCTGTGTTTGAGTTGAGTGAGGTCCTATTGGTATTTCGTTCAGGTCCGAATCTGGCTCTTTGCACTAACAGCTTCTCCCCACCAAACCTCTGTCCGTGTAACATCTCCACCGCCCTAGACAGTTCGACCTCGGAACTCATCCTGATGAGGGCAAATCCCCTGTACTCGCCAGATTTCTTATCACGGGGCATGATTACGTCCATGACTGCGCCTACCCTCCCAAAAACTCTCTCGAGATTGAGGGGGAACCATCCCCTCGGATAGCCCTTGACGAAAAGAGTACGTAAGGAATCGTATTTGCCCTTCTTCAAAGTTCTTACCCGCGATCGTCCTCCCGCCACAATCCAAGGATTTGCAGACGTCCTTGGATTGGTGGCCCCTTTTTCCTCTTAACCGTCTGTACAGTCATCGTATCCGTTCTCACTGATTATCTTACTCACTTGTTCGTCACTTCGATATCTCATCCTCGCCGGAGCACCGCACTAACAATCAACATTTGGGTGATATTTGATAGTCCTGATCTTCTGACTTTTAGTAATTTTGATTTGGAGTGCAGACCCTTGATGTGGATGCGAAGGAAGGAGATTGAGATTTGGTTATTTCGCAGAGCAGTGATTTTAATTCAATTCTCTAGTGATCTAAACACGCCTTCAATGCCATTTCTGTCTTTGGGAAATGAATTAGGGGGGAGAAACTAGAACTGAAGGTTCCCAATTGAAGCTAGATTTGTACATTTCAGCATTAATCATCATAATCATCAGTTTTTTTAAAAAAGATAAATGGATTTATTGAGAAGGCTCCGAGATGGCGCCAAAAAGCTTACAACCTATCTAGCAAAAAGCAGAAAACTATCTTTCTACAATGCACTACAAGAAGCCCACTTGGCTACAAGAGATTTCATCCTATGAATGACAAAATCAACATCCTTTTTAGTATCATCGAAGCATCACCCATTCCTCTCCTCCCAAATAGACCAAAAGGCTGCTAAGATCACCAACTGCCACCCCGCCTGGGCTTGCTTCGAAAGACTAACCTTGTGACCTACCTTTGATGGACTATCCACTGAAGCGTGCATTTTACCAGTGTATCTTGCTCCCTTGAAGAGCCGTTACCTTTCCCTCGGGGATCGCTTACCTTGATTAAATCGGCTCTTTCGAACCTCCCATCCTACTTCCTTTCTTTGTTCCACTGTCCTAAATCCATCATCCTCAAGATAGAAAAGCTTCAAAGAGATTTTATTTGGAATGGCAGCTCCCCTCACCATAAATTTCAGCTTTTAAGTTGGTTAGAGGTCTGTAAACCTTGCACCAAGGGAGGCGCAGGCATAAGGGTTCTATTGGATGTTAATTCAGCCCTTCTCGGAAAATGGCTTTGGCGATTCGGAATGGAGATCGGAAGTTGGTGGAGGAGAACTATAGCTAGTAGCTACTAAATATAGTACCGAGGAGGGTGGCTGGTTCACCAAACCATCCACCCTCTATAGAGCCTCCAAAATTTGGAGAGTTATTACAGGTCTTAAGGATTGCTTCCTCGAAGGGATTTCTTTTAGCTTGGATGATGGCCCAAGGACTAGATTCTGGTTGGATAGATGGGTTTTAGACAGGCCTCTACTGTCTGTCTATCCAAACCTGGCCAATGTCTTCACCGACCTCTCTATTTCAGTCGCTGATTGCTTTTCTCTTGTTGGAACAAGAGTTTGGTGTGTCCCTTGTAGAAGGGCCCTGTCAGAGGTGGAATCTGGGACCTTTCTCGAGCTCCTTCATCTTCTACAAGGGATTCAACCAGCCCCCAAGACAGATAATTGTTTTTCTTGGTCGCACTCCTCCTCCGAGATCTTCTCAACCAAATCGTTCTTCAATCTCATCAGTGGCTCCTCTTCTAACCAAGATTCTCCCTTCCCTTCTTCTGGTCTTATAAAGCTCCCCTAAGGTTGTAGCGTTTGTCTGGCTTGTGGCCAAAGGGACAATCCTCACGGTGGAACATGTGTAGAGGCGTGGGCTGATCCTTCCAAATGTTTGCTTCCTATGCCACAGTGATGTTGAGACTATCCCTCACCTCCTCCATTGCCATTATGTTGTTGATATCCAGTCATCTATTTCCAGCAAGTTTTTGTGCCTCTTAGGTGATGCCCCCGGTTCCATCAATGGCTCTTTTCATGCTTGGCATAACCCTAGCTTCAAGGACTCCAAAGCTTTGTGGTGGCTGGCAAGGATGGCACCTCTTTGGCTATCTGATGCAAAAACATCTCCTCTCTTCTTCCTCTTTGTCAGTTGCGCTCAATATTATCAAGGAACTGAAGGAATGGTGTATCTGATGAGGACATCACATCACGTACACCTTTGCGTACGTATCAAAAGAGGGGGCGGGCCCCAATTTCTCTATGGCTAGGCGAGTATCCGTGTTGAAGACCCCATAGTGCATGTGCGAGCATCTGGAAGACCCCATACTGGAAAGATGCACAGGGGTTGCTTTAGGGAGCAATTTTGACCATTGGATTTGAGGGACGTGACGATCAGGCCGTTGGATTGCATGGATTACATGATCGGGTTGCTAATCGTGGACCATTCTTTTTATTATAGGACATATATATGTTTTAAGATCTAGTTTATGTTGGATTTATGCTTTGGACACTTTATAAATGGTTTTATATATTTTTTCATTAGACTTATTTTGGTTAAAAGTCATAAAACATGGCCTATTTTGTAATTTTCAAAATTTCTTGAGACTATATAAGGGGGGTGGGGGGCGTGTGAAGCTCCTTAATGGTTTTTGCTCATTAAAAAAAAATGAAAATTTTCTTTCTTTTCTATTCCTCATGAGATGTGAAGAAGTCTTCCATGCGATTTGGAAGAGAGATTGGTGCGGGGCCGATCTTCTATCAATGAGAGCACGAGGTTCTCATTTATTCCCCTGAGTTCTTCTTGGCAAGGTATTTTGTTGAAATCTCTTTAGTTCTTCATCCCAAACCATCCCAAAACCTATTCAAACACCTTCCTTTCTTCTTCCTTATCCTTTCCCTCAAAACTCCAAGGTTACGAACCAAACCCTAGCCGACTGGACCCCCCACTATGTGTGACCGTACGGCCACATGTACTAGCCCACGAGCTGGTCTGTACAACCACATCTCTATTCCCACTTGCATATTTGAACCTTCCCTCCAAAACCCCATCTTCCGCTGTCCAAAACCCTAACCCTAATGCTAAAATCCCAAATCTCCCAAATTCCCCCAAATTCCTGAACACTAGATTTTCAAATTGTTCAATTAACTTAAAATCCATAATTTTCCTACATCCAAAACCCTAATTCCCACCTTTTACTACATAAATCCTTTAATTTCTTTATTCAATTCCCCACTTTAACCTTAATCTCACTTTTTTCCCCAAACTTTCCTAACCCTAGCTTCACCCACACCAAAATCTAGTAAACCCTAGATAGTATTAGACCTTCCCCTTTACAATAAGCCTAACCCTATGCCATTCATATGTTTCTACATCCATTAGATCCTAGTTTCTCATGTTTAATGGTCTCATAGGATGATGCTTGACAAATTAAGCTTAAACTATGCCTGTTTTTCTCTTAGAATCTCGATGTTTGTGATGATGGTAGCAATATTTGTAGTTTTCATCAATTAATTTAAATTTGCTGATTGATCTCTCACACTATTTGAGTTCATGCATTGGTCCTGTATCACTTTCAGTCTAAGCCTCATAGACAGATCTATCATTTTGACAATCTTGGGCTATTATGTCTACGCTGGGGCTTCTTTGCTTTGGAGGATCCCTTTTGTTTCGAGACTAGAGTTGTGTAGCAGTTTTTCAGGTTTCTTTTTGCCCTTTTTGTTCCCTTGTTGTTTACACACACACACACACACACACACACACACACACATATATTTCGTTTATATATATATATATATATATATATATATATAATTAATATATATTATATCAACATGGCTCTCCCTAAAATGTGCTTCCTTTGCCGGAAAGATGAAGAAATGGTTGACCACTTTTTCATCTATTGTGAGTTAGCTTGGGACATTTGGTCCTTCCACTGGGTGACCCCAAGACCTGTGGTTGATCTCTTTGAAGCCTAGGGATCCTGTCCCTTTCGCCCTCATGGTAGTCCTATGGAAATTGCGACCTCGACACAATGTGGACCTTATGGAAAGAACAAATTAAAGAATTTTTTACAACAGGATATCATCAAAGTGGAAGTATATAGGAGAAAGCAGAGCTTTCTTCTTGAGTGGGGTAGAGCTACAAAGGATGTCAAAAGTGTTCCTTTATCGGATTTAGAAAGTTGGATAGAGGTGGTCATTGAAATTAGAAAGGGACCAAATTGGTTGCTAATTGGAAACAACCTCCTGCGGTGTTTTGTAAATTTAATACCGATGGCTGCTTGCTTGGCAATCTAGGTGACTCTAGTGTCAGGGGTGTGCTAAGAGGTGATCAGGGTAGAATCAAGTTTGTTTTTTCCATGCTATGCGTATTCGCATACTTGAATCGTGTAGAATTAGGAGCTTTGTGTATGGGGCTTCGCCATGCCGAAGCATCTCTTAGCTTTGTTAATAGCGTTGTAATTGTCGGGGTTCCTAAAGTGCTCTTTCTTGGGTGGAAGGATCCAATCAATGTTTTAAATATCGTTATCGCGTAAAATATCGCACCCTTGGGATACGGATAAATATCGGTTATCGCATGGGATATATTGGTTGTATCGCATAATGTGTTGTTGTTGTTGGGAAACATGGGAACATTAGAAAATTGGTCGAATTTTTCAATGAAACTTCAGGGATTGTTGAAAAAGACATCAATACACACTTAGAAATCAAAACATTACAAACAAAGTACACATAATAGGGGTTTCCTTTGTATGGGGTCTTAATATATGTGCTTTCCAACTGAATTTATGCAAGTATATTCGAAGTCTATTCATATAATTTATAAATGTAAGAAGACATGTATGGGAACACAAGCAATACATTCAAAAGCAAAAGAAGAATCACTATATCAGGTTACATATATGTTTAATTTTGTGTTTGGATACAAAGATTGCAACCAATTTATCAGAAATTGAGAAATTTTGATTTTTCTCAATTTTCCGCAACTTGACCCATCTCCTACAAATCTCGAAATCGAAGTTCCAAATCCATGATTTTTCATGGAAAACATGAAGAAGCATAGATTTGTAACCATTTGACACTGGTTTAACATGATTTACAACAAAAACATGGATCGAAAATTGAAAATGTTCACTGGATCGAATAGGTGGGATATATCGGCACTACCTGTGCGTTTCGTATCGCACAGGTGGGATACAAGATATATCGTGGGATATATTGGCTGATATCTTCGATATTTAAAACACAGGATCCGATCAGTTCCATGGAAGCAGGTTTTCTGTGTAACTGAAATCAAAGATATGATATTCCAGAGTTCTCGCTCTCTCTCTTTTAGCCTGTCCATCGCATCCTCTGATGAATGATCTAGCTAAATAGGGGTTGCTAGGCCTGCTTCGCTTGCTAATGCCTCGTATTCGTTATCTTTATGTGTAAAGCTTTTCTTATGTCTCTTTTCCCAATAAAATTGGTGTTAATGATTTTTAAAAAATGATGGAGAACTAACTGAAATGATTTGGCCAGGTGCTACGAAAGACAGAGATGGTGTTGGTAAGATCACATCCAGCCCTGATAACACATCTTTCAAAATAAATAAATGCATAAAAAAGGCCCTGATAAGCAACAAAGTTTGATTAGGTTCCAATGGTCTGAAGGATGAGGGGACGAGCTAAAAGGACTTCTCGAGATGGTGAGAAGTGAAGGCTTGTAAACTTACCGAGGACATGTCTTTAGATAGGTGTGATTGGAGGAGAAGGATCTGTAAAGCCTATCCCAAGTAGCTGGGACAATACTTTGTTGATGATGATGTTTGAACTATCGCAAATTGATGCAATCCATCTTTGATATATCTGCCTATTAACCATTAGAAAAGGTATCAGTGTGTTATAGCTCACACTATCAAATTAATTTGAGAGGAAATTTATAATAGGGAACATTGTTGTGCTTCTTTGTGGTATAACATGATAGTAACAATAGGTCCTCTGCGTGCTTCATTAGGTTTGTGGTGCTTTTTTTTTTAATCATGTTTATTGAGATGTTTAGAGACATTCTTTATAGTAGTTTTAGATGCTTCTGAAAACTCAAACTTCAATCCTCATGGAATTCTAGTTGGGAGCTTGTTGCTTGTTGTCTATTTTCAGAAGAGGAATGCTGATTGTGCATGACTTACTGCACACATTTATTGCACGTGAGTTCCCATGGGTACATGTGCCAGAGCTTACAAGATTGGCAGTGCTCATCTATCGGGCCCCATCATGTGCGCCATGGCCCCAAAATTGGGCTGATTGGATGATTCTAACTAAATTGAACAAGTGCCCCAAATTGTAACTGTTCTTAAAAATAAAATTAAAAAAAAAAAATAATAAAAATAAAATCAAATCGAGTGGTTGGGACTTAGGATCATCTAGTCCGTTTTGCCCCTATATGGTGGGGACCTCCAGTCCAGACCTTGTACAAATCTTTTCCCATGAAACTCGCAACAACATCTGCAGTTCATACTTGCCATTGTCAGAATTGTAAAGCAATCCGACTTCTAATTAATAAACTATATTAGCGGAAGAATACATCACTTTTTAGGTTGCCCATTATGAGGCTATATGGAGCAATACTCGAGCAAAGTTGCATCCCATCATGCTGTCAGTAGTTGCATGCAGCTGCAGTTATTTTCTTTCCTTCTATTCATGTATTCAATATTGATAACCCTGAATTTGATTATTCTCACTGTCAGGAACAAAATTTATTTTGATCTCTAAGGTCCTGTTTGGTAGACGACTTAAAATGGGCTCTTCCCATTTTATTTAACAGTAATGATGCATTATGCATTATACTGTTAACTAAAATAATGCATTATTACTGTTAAATAAACTGGGATGAACCCATTTGTCTGTGTCTACCAAACAGGGTGTAAAAAACTTCAATTTATTAGATTATTTAGTTTGAAAATTGATAAATGTTATGTAAGTTCTATTAATTGCATTGTTGAGAATGTTAACCATCTACATTATCTTTGCTGACCCTTTTTTATTTTCTATTTTTCGTTTCTATTTTGTTTTAGAGGCCGTATCTAGGATAAACAATGACAATGTCCTTGAAGAACGGGATCCGGAATATGATGCTATGCTTAGTCAGTTGGTTGGGAGAATCAGGTCAAAGCCTGGAGGGAAGCTTGAAATGGGTGAGGTAGGTTCTTGCCCGTTTTTTTCTTAATTTTTCACACACTGCAACAAGTGTTATGCGGTGACTCATTAGGTGTTTTTCTATGTTTGATACAATGACTGACTTCTTTTCCTTCTTTTTAGGAGTTGATGTCTACACTTTCCCTGATTGATAGATGTACCCTTTATTCTCTACTTTTGATATTACAACAGTACTGCTTTCTACTACAGTACTAAAGTAGAAATGAGGGTATGTCTATCAATAGCAGTGGGTGTAACTATTGCCTCCTTCTCTGAAGGTTTCAGGTAATTTTATAAGGCACGTCTGATAATGAAACTGTTGTAGTGTGTGTGTGTGTGTGTGTGTGTGTGTATTCTAGTAAGGTCCCAAGTCCAACTGGTTGGGGCCAACCTATTGGAAGGGTTGGATGTCGCCTGCACTTTATGGGTTTGAAATTATCTGCTGGGTGGGCCATAACTTGTCGTCCAACCGGTTGGACTTGGGACGTTCTCTTTTTTATAAAGTGGGCTGCTGAAGTGACAGTTATTAATGCTCTAGATTAAGTGCCTATCTGCAAAAAAATACACAATTTTTACTTGTGTTCTAACCATTCATCCCTTGCAAATGTGATAATCTGGCTCATGTTGACAAATATGTTACAGATAATCACTAGTTACATGTCGCATTGATGTAGATATTGTAGCGTTATGATGGGGACATCTTGCGCACATGCACCCCCCCCCCCCCCCCCCCCCCCACGCATGTACACAATGAGGAGGAGGGCCTCACCACCGATCTGGATCGATGACGACGTCCAAAGAGGGCCTCCTAGTTAGAAGGCTGCGTTTTGGTTCGTTGGAGTGAACCCGATAGTCCTATGAATCCCATCATGGGTTCTCGTGATTGTGGCCCACTATTCTAATTAATCTAGTACTTTGGGTTTTGTTTATCATTATTATTAGGAATATCATGAACGGTTTAGATTGTTTTGATTAGTTGTTATTTTTTATTACTTCGTCGCTAAGTAATAGGTTACGCACATGGCACTAGTTTTGGGGTATAGAGTTTTCTTATAAATAGGCACCCCTTGTAGGTTTTTTTTCTCATTGAAGATTAATAAAATTTTCGCATTTTTTCTGCTCCTCTAAATTCCTGAGTTGTAGAAATTCAATTGGGTGTGAAACTCTTCCTTCCTCGAAGGGCTGACTATCGTGGTGCGAAGCCACATCTATTCCGATTCGCCCCCATCTTCTATCATCCATATTTCTCTTCTCCTACAATCATCTACGCTTCAAATTCATCACTTATTGCAGTCATTTTTCTCTCTATAGCAGATTTTCAGAATATGGCCATTCAGGAGGGTTGAAACTTCGGCGAAGCACCACGCACAAACCATGCATCGGATCGAGCTGAGATTTGGGGATTTTGGAGTCCATCCCTGGCCGAACAGGGCCAAGGTAGTCTTTTTTTGAATAATAGGCCCCACGCATGTGCGGCCGGGATCACACGCACGTGCGTCTGGGCCATTGTTGTTGTTCACTCGTGCAGTACTTCTCTGGTTCGTCTCTCTCCTCTCTTTCACTCCGCTTTCACCCAAAATCTCTAAACCTAACCCTAAATTACTCAAATCCCCAATTTTATGCCTTTTCTTCAACCTTAGGGTTCCCCGAATTGAAATTTCTGAATCCCTTGGATGGGGAAATTATTTCTGTGCATGTGTGGATGAATTTACCCTCCTTTGATTATTATTTAGTCTATAATTTTGATCGATCCGGCCCTAGCAAGTGTAGGCCTGGACCCGCATAGATTCCCCTTAATTGAATGCTTGAACTTTTGTGTGGGATATGGAATTTTGTGTAATTGTTTCTGAACTATCGTGATCTAAAGCCTGACAATCTTGCACATCATATTTGAATTTCATGTCCTGCATCATGTTAAGGAGGTTCTATGACCAATATGCCGCCATGCCTATCATCTCTTGTTTAATTGAAGCCTACTAACTGCAAATTGATACAACTTTAGGCTATTCCCCTCTTAGTGTCATTGTGTGTGTAGTGAAGTACGTACATGCTATGAAGAATGAACAGAACTGAGCTAGGTAACATATTTAGGCAGAGGAGTGCTACCGTGACGTTCATGCCTCTTGGAGTTTTATGGAGTGAGTGCTGAAACAACTCTATTGAGCACATGCAACTTGTATGTGGAGATAAGTATCACTCATTGGATGGACCACCTTCTTGATGGTCAATCTGAGCAGTAGCCTCAAAAGAGGACAGTTAACTCAAAAAATGAGCCAAGGTTTTCATTCAAAGGGTGAAACTCACAGCAATAGATGCTCAGAATTGTCCAACCATTATGATATTGGTCTTTAATCGTGAAACAGACTCGGCAACCCACCAGAAAATTGCAAAGGTGCGAAAAGGTCAAATGGAATTGCTACTAACTGGATTTTGGGATTCGAATTCCTTTGGGCGGTTAGAGAACCACTGAGTCAATTCCTTAGCAATAGTCGAAAACGTGAAAATTTTGATTCCAGCGAGGACCCATTTGGACATGCACAGAAAGGGATTTCCCAAAAGGGGGTTTCAAGCATGCTTTTTGGGCTGACTCGACAAAAACCAATTGGATTGGAATTGGGTTTCTTCAAGTTTGCATTTTCGTGCCGAGTATGTCAAGTGGGATGTTAAATGGGAGTTTGCAAAGTGCACCCAAATGCACATAAGGGCCTGTTTGATTTTGAGAGCTTGTGTAATTACCCTGTAAATGGGTAATTATTACCATTTCACCCGTTTGATTTTCAAACGAATTTCTGCCTTGGAAACCGGTTCAAAAGAGTTAATTTAAATTTGTGGACCCCAATGTGATGTGTATTATATATCCATTCCGTCCATCCGTTTTACCAAAATATTTTGTGGCATGATCTAAAAAATTAGGCAAATCCAACACTGAAGTGGCCCACAACAAAAGAAATAGTGGCCCGAAGAGGTTTTTAACGGTAAGTGTTCGGTTTCCTTTTTCCCTTGGTGTGGTCCACTTGAGCTTTGGATATGCCTCATTTTTTAGCTCATGCCATAAATTCAGCTGGCATAATGGATGAACGGTGTGGATAATCAACATGCATCACAGTGGGACCCACAAATATTGTGGCCTTCTCGATTTTTGTGTCTAAAGAGCAGCCGGTCAAATCAAGCACCGGGTATAGTGCTGTAAATAACAGGTGAAATAATTATTACCCATTTACAGGGTATTTACCACTGAACTGAAAATTCAAACAGGCCCTAAAAAAGCCTGGTTTGGTGCAAAAGGGGGTTTATGCCTCAAACAGCCCTTTGGAGGGTGCGCCCAAATGGGTCCTAATGGTCTCTACTCCCAAAATCCGAGTGAGGGTCTTGGTGGCGGAAAAGGGGTAAGGCACCTTCCTTGCCCATCTAAAACAATTCTTCACTTAACGGTAGATGCATTTTTGGAATTGGTCTTAATTATGAAAGAAAATAAAAGAGAGAGAAGAAGATACTAGTAAAAAAGAAAATAAAAAAGAGGTGGCAAGTCCTTTCTCAGCAACACTACTTTCAATGTGCCTTGCTCGATTTTTTGGAGGGTGTCATCTAATAATGTTCTTTAAATGAGAGATGGTTTAGGAGGTTTGGTATGGGGAGGAGATCATTTGAATGCTCCTCATTCAGTGGTTAGTGGAGCTGTTTCTCAGAACCTGAATCTAAGGGGATGGAAATCCAATTTCCCAAAAATTCTAGGCTTCTAGGCCATTTTCAGCTCTTTTTAAAAGGGTTTCTCTGTAAGAAAAAAAGGGGGTTACCTAATTATAGTTAATCCCTGCAAAAATGGAGTTTTAGGAGTCAAGACCCTCTTAATGTGATTCAATTAGGGCCTGTTTGAATTTTCAATTCAGTGGTAAATACCTCGTAAATGGGTAATAATTATTTCACCTGGTATTTACAGCACTATTCCCGGTACTTGATTTGACCGGCTGCTCTTTAGACACAAAAACCAAGAAGGCCACAAATATTTGTGGGTCCGACCGTGATGCATGTTGATTATCCACACCGTTCATCCATCATGCCAGCTGAATTTATGGCATGAGCCAAAAAATGAGGCATATCCAAAGCTCAAGTGGACCACAATATGGGAAAAAGGAAATCGAACACTTACCGTTAAAAACCTCTTCGGGCCACTATTTCTTTTGTTGTGGGCCACTTGAGTGTTGGATTTGCCTCATTTTTCGGATCATGCCTCAAAATATTTTGGTGAAATGGGGTCCACAAATTTAAATTAACTCTTTTGAACCAGTTTCCAAGGCAGAAATTCGTTTGAAAATCAAACAGGTGAAATGGTAATAATTACCCATTTACAGGGGTAATTACACAAGCTCTCAAAAATCAAACAGGCCCTTAGATGATTTTGACCAGTATTAGGTTAGGTGTCTACAATAATCCATCCACATGGTGGCTGGTGGCTCACCAGGTCAATAGTCTGGATCACCATGTGCATTTGCCAGGTGAGGTTGGGTTGGTATTTATAAAAATGTGTTGGGTAGCTGGGTAGGGTTGGCACTTTATGGAACTTCTATGAAGCATATGTGACACTAGCATTTTCTGGCATTTTTTCTTCAGGTCAGAAGTGGGTTGTTGGAGAGGCCACCTAAAATGGTCCCACTGCTACTCTCGCTGGGCACATGGTGAACCAGAAACAATGAAATAGAGATGTATGGGGTGTTGCATGATTGGTAATGTGTCTGAAGAAAGTGCACAAGTCACCGCTGTGCTGGATCAGCACTTGAAGAAGTTGTCCCGATCTATATGATTTAACTATTGTAGTTTGCAACGATAGATATCTATGGTCCCAAAGCATTGTAGCAGGCCTGTCCATTGCCTCTTGAAGATTCACATCAAAGCATCAGTGCTGATGTGTGGTCTATATCTTAGATTGGAAAACATGAGGATATGATGTGAGGAACAACAAGCTTCTGCAGCAGTTATCTTCTGTTGTTAGCATCGTTATCATTGTAATGACAGCATTGGAAACTCATTGTGTTGTCCTTTTAGTGGACAGTATCTTGAAGATTGTGGAATTGGCCTTTCGTTACCAATTCGACAGGTTTCCTTCAGCAGGCCCATGATGGATTCTTTGAGATTGTAGATAGGAGTCTGACAATTCATTTCGGAGGGCCCTTTTTCAGCAGAAAATCAAGAAAAGTGGCTCGAGTCTTTAGTCATAGATGAGATAACGTAGACTCCATGCAGAACAACCAAAGTATTACTAATTGTGGAATATCACCTACAACTGGTTATAGTTTTAAGTTAGCCTATAGCCCATCTCTCCTACGTATAACGCCAACAGCTTTGGGCATTTTTGCCCTCAAATGAGTGTTCACAACATTGGTTAAGAGAGGGTAAATTCTTCATGAATATGGAGGGAACGGTTAAAAATTTACTGCACAGGGACGGCATAGATTGCATCTGCTTCCTTTCACTTCTTTCAATGCATCTAACCTGTATGGACCTCTTCACTTCTTTCAATGTGTCTAATTAGGGAGACAGTGAGACAAAGGCTCTATGAGGCCTACCTTGATGACCGTGTGAGATCCACTCCGAACATCTACGGCATAAGCTCATGATTTACATCGATCCAAAAAATAGGCGGATCGGAGACTCAGGTGGGCCACTGCAAGGGAAATAGAGAAGATGGGTTGCTTACTATTCCGTTTTCTCTTTCTGTGTAACATACACCTGTGCGTAGCCCCCCTGTCTCCCTTTACTTCTCTCCCTTCAGAATCTTTCCCTTTTCTCTTTCTATTCCCTCCTCGCTCCCTTTGCGTCGCATGTGCTATACCCCTGGTTTCTATGATTGTGCTGTCCTGGAAAATCATGGGGTTGTAGGTGATCATTCAACATGAGTGAGGCCTTATTTGTCATATCTTGACATTTGGGTTCGCAGAAAGTTGTGCATGTTCAAAAACTAAGTGATCACTTTGATTAAGGGTGTGTTTTGAAGTTTCAGCTTTTTATGGTGGGTGGGATGCCATTCATCCAAATCGCAGGGGGGATAAAGATCTCTGGCTCTGAGCAATTTCTCATATCACTTGCAACCAGGGGCAGGAAAAGCTGGAAATGAGAACCTACCTTGGTTCCACCGAAAAAGCAGAAGCAATCATACTTAGATGGATGACCAAGATTGCCCGATGAGCAAAAGGAGACCATAACCCAAGAGTTTTAGAGATGTGCATCATGTGGCCTATTATTATGGCTCGTTTCGACAAAAATATAAGTTACAGGATGTCTGCGAGCCCCAGCAAAAGTCTCCTGCACACCTTTACAAGCGTCACACATGCTGACCTGGCATGTGTGGGAAATCTGACCTGTGCATCAGGTAGATCTACCATGCAGATGATCTGTTACGAAATTCAAAGCCGGGCCACTCATCAAACAGGTGACTCGTGTACAAAAACAATAGACATCTTACAATTCAATGTATACTTGTGGCCAGCCTTAAAGGTGGACTGACTTGATTCCGGCACCAAATCATCCTCACGGGGAGGCCTGCATTGTACGTCTCACATGTCCCTTGCACATGTGCCGCATGTTTGTAGCTGTCAATGGCCTAATCTGCATCCAATTGCACCGCATCTTGATTAATTGTTTCATAACTTCAGATGACCCATTTTCCTTTTCCTGTCTTTGGCGCAGGCATCGGTTGTAGAGAGATACAATAGGCCCATGCCAAAGCTGCGGAGCTCAAAAGCTGAAGTAGGTCGCGATGAACAAAAATCAGCGCCCCCAGGAAGTCTGTCCATTGCCCAGTTGCGGCATATCCTCCTCCTACATCAAGGCAAGGCTGATGACCATGATGGACCGATGGATGCTCACAACATCGCCGAGAAATTCCGGATCGACGCTGCTCAGGTAGAGAAAGTCTTACGGTTCCTTTCATTGCCTCCAGAAAATATCACTAAAACAAAGAACGATGACAGCAGGTAGCCCGATTATTTTTATTTTTTTGCCGCTCTCTTTTGTTATTCTGCAGACTGAGTATACAATCCAAATCAACACAATGATGGGTCCAATAAGTCTTTTTAACCTAGGAAGATGGGATCAGTTAGTGGAATGTTGAGAGGAATTATTGGTTCCAATACATCAGGGTGTAAATAGTGTCCTAATGTGCCAAGTCCATATGAGTGGGACCCATGATTGGGTGATCCAGGCCATTGATATGATGGACTTCACTGTGGATGGGGAACTCTTTTGCCATTTTTCTCTGGACCATTTCTGTATTCTTTTTCTCAAGCAACAACAGTAGGTTAGGATCATCCAATCTAGGAGATTTCAGTAGAGCATCCTGTCCACAGTGGGGGCCCACCAAACAACCAGATCACGGGTCTCATTTGTACTGAATGGATTAGCACCTTGGATCTCTTCATGTCCTGATGCATCAAGAACCGATAATATCAGAAGGCCTGATATGCTGTTGGTGGCTCACGTTTAGGAAGTTTTGTATGAGAGAATCATCCCCTCATAGAGGCTTATGACAGAGCATTATATACAGAGGAAAATAAAAATGGACAGATCTGAGATTAAATGTATGTTAGAGGTGTGGGTTCAGATGCTATATTCAATAAACAGGCGCATTTGTTGTATTTCCAGTGTTGTTTTGATGTCATTTTTTTGGGGGGAAATGTTCGAGCTGGGTGGGCCAGGGCCCATCCATGACGTGTATGTGGAGTCCAGACCGTAAATCCCAAGAATAATCCTGACCCAAAACTCAGGTGGGACAGGCTAAAAGATCAATGTACATCCATGCCCAAACGTATATATTCGCTTCTGTTACCTGCGTAGGATTTTTATTTTATTTTATTTTATTTTATTTTATTTTTTTGCAATGGTACAAGTTTCACGGTGTGTTTATCCTTGTGGGGCCCATCTGATAGATGGGTTGGATGACATATAAACAAACATTGGACCCCACATTCTATTCGGATGTTTCTATGGTGGGCACCTCTTTCCCTGTTGTTCTCCATTGTTCTCTTTGGTGTCACCCATCTGAGTTATGTATCAGGAAGGATTTTGTAATCTAGGCCTAATGTGGTTGGATTGGCAATCATACATCATAGTGGACCACACAGCTCGAACCTATGTCCAAACCCATTGTGAATCATACGTGTGGCACGTGTATGATGATCCAAACCAAGCATTGAGCGGGTCTGCCATTGATAGGCCACTTACGGACGATGGTTTTGTTGGACTATCCCAGCCATCTAATAAATGAAACTTTTATAGCGGAATATGAGCTGTTAATTTTTCCTATTAGTCACTTTGTACGTTGCTCTGCCCTTGATGAAGGGTCAGGATTGTCCAAATACTGTGTTTTTTTTTTTTGGGTGGGCTATGACCCATTCAATAATGGAAGTACTAAATGAACGGTTCCGATCTCATCCATGTATGCCATGTGTGCTGCAATGACATGGTGCAGCAATTCCTTTGCCTTGAGCGTTACGCTTGAAAGTTAGTGGCTAGATTATGGTACTTGTCACTTTCTTTTACTTATCTGTGGCTTGATTGTTGTACACGTGGCAAAAGTCAGGAATTCGTCATTGTATGCTGTATCTTGGGTGGGCCATACCCAAAACATACGTCAATCTGATAGTATTAACCATTGCATTGGAGGACTACGGCGTAAAGAAGGTAGATGGTTATTAAAAGTCCATAGAAGTTCTGTCGACGGTCCATTCTTTCCAGAATGTCCTCCAATCCTAGAGGTAGAATTTTCTAATGAGTTTGTGGGTCACGTTTGTATGATCAGAGTCGTCCATGTTTTGGGTGCCATCCCCGACGAGACACGGTAAGAAACTTACGCTGGATGGATATTTCTGACCGCTTATCTGTTTAGCAGAATTTGGACCGCTGGGAAATGGAATTTTCCGAGTGGCTAACACTCAACTCTGCAGATCAACGGTTAGGATCTCGTTTCTGGATCATAGGCAATTTAAAATAGTATCCACTGGGGAGCTTTCATCATCCGACCATCTTTACATGTGGGCCCCATGGGGTGACATGCTGGTGATAGCAAATTCAGGCAAACCGTTCTCTTTTCTGATAGTTGTAAATTTTGGGATATGGCCCATCCGTGATTGTGGCCACCTGATGGTTGCACATCCAGGTTGTCCCTAAAGTCGACAGTTTTGGAGGGCTGATATGAGTTCTTGTTACTCTCTTCTTAGAAAACTAATACCTGCATCCCCAAACCTGTGCTGCACATGTATCAGATCAAGGCTGTTGGGAGCGAATACCCTGGGAACCCTGCCACTAGGGACGTATTATAGTGCCTGTCTACGCAATTCAAACAAACACGAGGCAGCTTGTATTCAGTTTACTTGTGATTAAGAAGTGTAGGTGTGTCATAGTTGTACTTGACTCAATATTAATTGCAAGTGCCTTGCGCTGAGATGGACTGATTAAGACCAAATTCAGAAATTCAACCACCCTCTCAATCACTGGTTGTAATAATCATTAAGTAATTTGTAGAAGAGTAGAGATTAGTCCTTGATAGATTCTTTTTACCTTACGTTCAAGACCTTTCTTTCACTAATAATTGTAACTAATGTATTTATCAAAAGAACAAAAATGAACAAATAAACAAAAAAGACTAAAATAATACCAATTTTATTATTTTGTAGATGATGCTCATTACAATTGACAGAGTAAAAATAACAAGAGAAAAATAAATAGATAAATATTTATTCTATCCGCATGGATGGATGATCTAAGCAAATGGTCAACAAGATGGGAATAGAATGTTTGATCGCCGAAGTAAGAAATCGGTTGATTGGAATTCAACAACGGAACGTTGTTGACGGTTATGCTAATCTTACGGTACTGTAGCGGTAGCGCTAGATAGTAACGATATATGTTAAGACTAAGGCTAGACTAGACTATGCTAAGATAAATGTGTGTGTGCGCGCGCGCCGAGCTCTTTATGGCATTCTTACACACACACCCAGACACTTCTGTGTGTGTGTGTGTGTTTAAAGTGTGCCCCAAGCTCTTTATGGCATTCTCCTTTTATAGGCTTTAAAAGGTGGCAAAACCCTTGTTAGGTTTCCTTGATGGTCTAGGATCCTTCGCGGCTATAGCTTATAGTCTTCACATGGGGAGTTTTCATGAATATGAAACCGTTGGTCAGATCTCTACTTTTACGTTGATGCTTCCCTATAGGTTGGATCTTCAGGACACTGTTGCATCTAAATCTGGCTCGATTAGAGCCATCTCCACCCTTCCACCCATCGTTCCTTTAAATATTTGCAGGTTTGATGAGACTAGATCCATTAGACCCTGATCAGGCCCCAATCCATTGGTTCTAATCCGCTTAGATATTGGTCTAATCTTCGGATATTCAAAATCTTCATAATCGCTGCAAGAGTTCCGATTGTCTCTAGAAAAATCTCCAATTTCAGAAGGACTATGAGTAGGGCTGTTCACGAGTCAAGCTAGCTCGAAAAGCTCGCTCGACTCGGCTCGAGTCAGCTCGGATTGACTCGGCTTGAATGGCCGATTAGAGCCGAGCCAAGCTAATTATTTGAAGCTCGAGTTGAGTTCAAGCCAAGTTCGACCAGGGGGCATTTCGACTCGACTCGACTTGAAACTCGAACTCGAGCTCGACTCGGCTCGATTAATAAATATATTAAATATTATATTATATTATATTATATATATTATATTAATATAAGTTTTAAGTTTAAACTTAAAATAAAAAACAAACCCTAGAGCCTCTATTCGACCGCACGCACCCCTTCACTTTCCCTTTCTTCTCTTTCTCTGCCCAATGCCAGCCGTACTCTCGCCCCAACCATCACCACCAATTTTCATTTCAGCTCCACAATAGTATGATTTCAATCTCTTGAGATCTACTTCTTAGGCGAGAAACCCAAGAAATTCGAGATGGGTTCTTCTCAAATTTGTTAGAGCTTCAAGGAAATCTAATGATTTGATTGACTAGAGCTCTTTACTTGGATTTCTGATCTGTGTTCTGCTCTGTTTCTTTTCTAGTACTTGGATTTGTGCTGGTGGAAGAAGATCAAGAACAGATCGATTCTTACAGGTGTCCTCATCCAATTCGAAGCTTTGTTTAGTTTTTTCATTGAGTTTTGCTTTGATTCTCTTAAGATTTTTGAATTTTTCATCAATGGAGGAGGATCAAGAACATAATCCATTACTCTCTTACCCACAAGCTCGAGCTCGACTCGAGGTAAACTCGACTCGACTCAAACCACTAGCTCGACTCGAACTCAACTCGACAGCTTTGGCAAACAAGCTAAGCTTCAATGTTGAGCTCGAGGCCAAGCTCGAACTCGAGTACATCATGGACAAGCCAAGCCAAGCTTGGCCCACCTCGACTCGACGCGGCTCGATGCCCACCTCTGACTATGAGAGATGGCCTTACCAAGCATATTCGGATTTGCGATAGGATACTTGTCTCATGGGTCTTTTATTGGTGTGTTACATACGTTGCCTTAGTTGTGCCTTAAGTTGTATGTCATTCGTCGCTTCATTTCTTGAAAGGCATGCATATGGTTCTATACCACTCATTAACGATGGAAGACGCATTGCCAAAGAAACAAGCGGTAAATGATATCCTCCGATGCAAGTACAATTCTACAAGTATCAACCTGTAATGTCGACACATGGTGACTTCTTATTGGTTCACGTAGGTGCACCAAAAATAGGTGTTAACAGAGCCCACCGTGATGTATGTGTTTTTATCCACACCATCCTCCACTTTGCTAGCTTACATTAGGGCACAGGCCAAAAAATGAAGCAAATCCAAAGCTCGAGTAGACCACACCACTGGAACAACGGGGATAAGGACACCCACCCTGACACTTCACTAAGGTCCACCATGTTGATTTTTTGTCATCCAACCACTTCATAATATCACACATGAGGGAAAAGCCAAGTATCAGCTTGATCCAAAACTTTTTTGGCCTAAGAAGTTTTCAATGGAAGGCATTTGATCACCACAGTTTTCTATAGTGTGGTCCACTTGAGCTTTGGATCTCCTAAAATGAGCTGGCAAAAAAAAGGATAGACGCTGTGTATAAAACATAAATCACGGCGAGCCCCACAGCACCTGCCGCCCCCAATATCCTAAGTGACAAGATCACCAGGGGTGCAGTTTGTGTGGATCCCTAACCGTGGGGCCCACTGTGATGTATGTGCCTTACATTCATACGGTCCACCCATTTTAACAACTCATTTTAGGGCATGATCCCAAAAATAAAGCAGATCCAAATCTTAGGTGGACTATATTATATGAAACAGTCGTGATTGAATCCCCACCACTAAAAACTTCATAGGGGCCACCCGAATGATTATTTGCCATCCAACCTGTTGATAAGGTCACAAAGACCTGGATGAAGTGACCACACAAATATCAGCTTGATTCAAAACTTTTGTTGCCTATGAGAAATTTTTAATAGTTGATTACAACCATTTTCTGTATCATGGTCCACTTGAGATTTGGATATGCTTCATTTTTGGAATCACCCTAAAATGAGTTTTCAAAATAGATGAACAGCATGGATATAAGGCACATACATCACGGTGGGCCCATCTCGATGAATCGTGGTGGATCCGGGCAGGTAATCCGCTTCCAAGACGATTATGGGTGGGCCAACCTAATTTAATTTTGCAACATAAGTAGTTTTTTATGCTACCATAAGCAAATAATAATAATAAATACTTATTACTATGCATCCAATCACCCTAATCAAACAAAACCCAAAAAAAATGGAATCCATAAAAATCGACATTATGGTGGAGTTAGGGACTCTTCAAGAATTCATTACTGGATGATTGTTACATTTTTCTTTTCTTTTCTTTTTAAAATTTGACTTTATTAATAAAGTAATCCCAATGTCTACTAAACTCTGGCAACTTTTGGAAAAGCTATGCTTTTGTCCCTTCTTTTATCTTCTTCCTCTTCTTTATGAAAGAATAAACAACTAAACCATAAAAATATTGGTAATTATCTTTAATATCTGCTTCTTCTTCCTCTTTGAAAAATAAAATATAGTGAAAATCAAATTATCAAATAAATAAAATAATAGAATATTTGAAACTAACTAAATTTAGTAATTAATAATTGATAATTTATTTATTTTTTCTTACTTCCTTCTTCAACTAATTATAATTACTTATAGGCTATAATGGTAACTACCCTAGGGATTCTATTTCAAGAATAGGAACTGACAAACAATCAAGAATAACAACTGTTGATGTTGTTTTGGGCGCGCCCCCTTCGTGGTACTCGAAGACCTACGCAGGAAGAAAACAAAGGAGACCCTGTTTAAGACCTGCGCAGGAAGAAAAAGAAGGAGACCCTGGCTTAACCAGGAGACCCTCCACTACTAAAGTTAGAATCTAGGTCTAAGAGTAATGGTGTTAAAGCGAGAATGTGTGTGTGTGTACCTTTCACCTATCGGCGTCCCCTGTTTATAGGGGTGAAGTCCTCAAAGAGCTTTCCTAACTGGAATAGATCTTTATCTTGAGTGATCCTATAATCTTTGATCTTCCTAGATTTTTGAGATCAAGGCTTATCTCCCGAAGATCTCGGGTGGAGATGCCGGGCCGATTCCTTGAGTCAGCTAAGGCGAAACCTAATAAACAGCTTCTGAAAGGAGCGATGGGGCTTGGTTGACGGTTATCTTTTGAACACTGTCGTGTTCGGATAGGTCATAAGGAAAATCTTCGACCACTCTATTGGCCGACCGAGAGGGTGGGTCGAACTAGAGCTCGGTCAGAACTGGGGCTCGACTAATGAAATGGGTCGGCGTATAGTTGCTTCTGTGAGATCCTTAAGGGGACCTAGAGGTGTATTGATCTCACCTGGAGGTCTCACTTCGTGGCTTATGGCATGCAGGCCGCGGTCAGGTTCGACGCCTAGTGAGTCCGGGCTATGTCTCTCCATTCAGCGATTTGGGCATGGGCTGCAGTTAGACTCGGTGCCTGGCGAGTCTGAGACATATCAACAGGGTCGGTCCGACACTTAAGCTGACTTAAGGACTTATTATATTTTCCCCCAACAGTGAGCCCCCCTACTCCTTATGCCGACCTAAGGCGATCGAGGATTGGATTGGAGTTGGGTCAGGTTACGCACGAACCGAGCTCATGATGAAACATTTATTATTTGTAGGGCGGTTTAATACGGCTACCGAGGCATTTCGCCACACGCCGGTTCGTTTCTCGAGGCCGCACGAGCGGGACGAGTGTCGTTTCAGCGGCGGAGCGAATGAGAGAGAGACATGTGGCGGGGTGCTTGATGGCAGTTCCAAACAACGTGTAGGGTACTGCCATGTGTCAGACTGGGGCTTCTGAGGGGGCATCGGTTCGGCACCTCATTTAATGTCGGAACCACGTGGCACGACTATATATAGGGTTGCTCTATTGTACGCCTCTACCTGTTTTCGCGCCCAATCCCATTTTTATTTCGTCTTCTTCATTTCACCTTCCATCTCTGCGCTTTCTTCTTCCTCTACGATTTCTGGCATCTTTGTATTTCTCTGGTGAGCTCCTTCTCTCCCCTTCTTTTAATTTCAGAAATGTCAGGCCCCGCAAGCCCTCAGGAGGGCGTGTATGGCGACAAAGGTGAAGCGAGTCGCTTCTGGGCGGCTTTGAAATCACCTTCGTTGCTGGCGGAGGTTGCTGTGAAAGTGGATGCCTTGTTCCGCCATTCGCAGAGGATGTCAGATTCTCCGGCGTAAAGGCTGGTGGCGTCAACTAGGGCATCGGACCCATCTTTCGGGCAGGAAGGCATGGGGGGTTTCTCTGGTCGTTCTAACCCCCCAGTTGAGGATGAGGCTGAGGAGGCCGAAGTAGAGGAAGGGGCTAAAGGGCCAGTGCCTTCTATTTTGACTGCCGATGATCTGATTCTGATCCGGTTTAGGTACCATATCCCCGACTCAGTCATTTTAGGTCTCCCTCGGCCTGATGAGCTACCCGACCAACCCCCTGCAGGGGCCGTCGCAATCTTCCAGGTCACGCTACAGTGCGACCTTCGCTTACCGCTTCAAGGAATAGCTCGGACTCTGCTAGGCAGCCTTGGCATGGCTCCGGGGCAGGTCACACCGAACGAGTGGAGCAACCTCTTTGGCTGCAAGGTTCTTTGGGCCAAGATGAAGCAACATGAGCTAAGGGTGGAGGAATTCCTCCATCTTTATCAAGTACAACCGAACACTCAGCAGCCCAGCTGGTATTATTTATGCTCCTGGCGGAATACCAGCAGGGCTCTGATAACCGATCCCCCTTCTTCTAACAAACACGGAGGGATCGGTGGTTTTGGGCCTTGGGTCATTGGGAAACGGTCAAGCAGGGCCCTACCATCCCTTTGTCCCCCGAGCCTTCTCCAAAGTAGGTTGTTCGCACGATATTGGATCTGTTGCTTTAGTTTGTTGAGTCTTCTTCCAATACTTTCTAACATATTTTTCCATCTGCTTTTCAGTTGTCCCCAGGCATCCTCCGGAGCTTGACTCGGGCTCCTTAACTCGGATCCAGAACTTCCGAGCCTTAAGCCCGGAGAGGTCTTGTAAAAGGCTTCTTCAGTCGGAGCTTCTTCTTCAGTCGGGCCTTGACTCTGCCTTGATCGGTGAGAATTAGCTCGCAATAGTTTTCTTTTTACTGTCTTGCTGATGTTTCTTGCTTCTGATTGCAAAGATATCTGAAGCTCGGCCATCACTTCGTCCTGCGTCCAAGGTTAGGCCCCCACCTCGAGTGGATCCTCGAGCATCGAAGAGACAGAAGACGATCTCTAAGGGCCTTTTTGAGTCGCCCTCCATGGAGCAGACGCTTGCTAGGATTACGACGTCACTCCTCGAGGTAAATCGCGGCATCATTGCAAACTTGTTCAGATTTTTATTTTTGTACTGAGTTTTCTTCTTTCCTTTTGCAGTTCGCATCATGCGTGCTGAGGGCCCCTGCTAACCTATCCAAGACCAATGGGCGAATTGAGGAGGCGAAGGCTCGGCTATCGTCCGCTGAGGCTCGGGCCACCTCTGCGGAGGGCCAGCTCGAGGCGACAAGGGTCGCCCTTGAGACAAGCCGTAACAGACAGGGACAACTTGGCCTCGCGTTTGGAAGAGGGTAGGAAGGCGCTTAACCATGCCCGTAAAGACTGCATCACGGCCTGTGATGCGGCCAACAGGATTAAGACGAAAACTAAGGCCGCTCTCACCTTTACGTGGAAAGAGGTCGTGGAAAAATTCCTTTCATCCCAAGCCTTTGAAGAGGAGAGAGCTACTCTCTTTCGCCAGGACTACGCCGAGTGCGTTAAGGTGATGAAGGAAGCCTTCCCCGATCTTGATCACTCTGGCTTTGACGAGAGTGAGTCAGGGGGCTTCCCCTGCCACTGCTCCTGATGCAGCTCCATCAGTCATCCCTGAGTTAGCTCCTGATTGGGCGGCCAAATCTTAAAGTCGGTCTTGCGGAGCAAAATTCCTTTATGCTCCCCACATTTGCTTTAGGCACTTCAAGCACGCCCGGCGCCGAGCTCGAGAGCATCTGCAGCAGCAAGCGTTACCCTCCTTCGACGTTTTTGTACTTTTGTTGCTTCCCATGTATATAACACTGACGCGAATGCCGACGTACTATCGATGTAACATTTTCATCCAATCAATAAATACATGTTTCTTTGCAATTTATTGTGCATTTTACATTTATCTGTCATGAATTCTTGTGTGTTCACCGATGAGGGTCGAGCGATGATCGTCCGTCGACCGAGTTAAGGATAGTAGATCTTGATATGTCGGCGTTCCAAGGATGAGGTAATAGTTGGCCTGTCAGATCTTCCAAATGGTAAGTCCCAGGTCGAACGATACTTGCAATCACGTAGGGGCCTTACCAGTTGGGTCCCAACGTACCCGTACCTGCCTCCTTGGTATTTTGGAATGTTTTCCGAAGGACTAAGTCTCCTACTCAGAATCGTCTGGCCTTAACTCGGACATTGTAGAACCAAGACACTTGTTGTTGGCGGGTGATTGTCCGGAGCCAAGCCTGTTCCCTTCATTCGTCCAAAAAGTCGAGGCCGAGCGCTAGCAGTTCCTCGTTGTTTTGTTCGTCGAACGAGCTTACTCGGGCGATTGGCAAGTCGATTTCCATGGGGGTGACCGCTTCCGAGCCATATGCCAAGGAAAAAGGAGTTTCTCCTATAGCGGTCTGGGTTGTGGTTCGGTAGGCCCATAGAACCTTGGGGAGTTCTTTGGCCCACGCCCCCTTTGCTTGGTCAAGCTTGGTCCGAAAGTGTCGCTTGATGATCTTGTTGACGGCTTTCGACTTACCCATTTGCCTGTGGATGACGTGGGGACGAGTAAACGTTCTAATCCCGAGGTTCTGGCACATCTCCTGATACTGCCTGTTATCGAATTGTTTGTCATTATCCGAGACAATGGTCTGAGGTATCCCAAATCGGTAGATAATGTTTTTCTAAACAAAATCTTTAATTTTTTTGCTCGATTATTTTTTACCAGGGGCTTGGCCTCGCCCACTTAGTGAAGTAGTCTACAGTGACGACGACAATTTGTCTGACCCTTCCCTGGGGAAAAGGTCTGATGATATCGATCCCCATTGACGAAGGGCCAAGGGCCGGCCATCGGTGTGAGCTCCTCAGGTGGCTACCGAGGGTGACTGCGAACCTTTGGCACTTGTCACAGCTTTGGATGAGCTTTCGAGCATCTTGTCGGACAGTCGGTCAATAGTAGCCTTACCGAATAACTTTGTGAGCTAAGGATCGTCCTCCAGAGTGGTTGCTGCAAATGCCTTCATGAATCTCTCGCATGATGTAGTCGGCCTCACTAGGTCGTAAACATCGCAAGAGCAGTGCAAAGAACCCTTTCTTGTATAGGATCCCGTTGAGCATGGTGTAGCGGGCAGCTCGGACCTTCAGTCGTCGAGCCTCAGCGCGATCCTCGGGCGGTTCATCGGTCTCGAGATACTGAATGATAAGGTTCGCCCAAGTCGGTTCCGAGTCGATGGGGAGCATGGCCACAGGGTCGGTTTCGTCGATGCTCTGCTTAGCCACGTACTCAATAGGGATAAATCTGGGATCTTGGCTTCATCGGCCGAGGCAAGCTTCACCAAAAGGTCGACTTTGACATTTTCGGCCCTCGGGATTCAGGTGACAGAACAATACTGGAAGCCGCCGATCAACTCTCTTGCTTTTTGTAGGTAGGCTTTCAGTCTCTCCTTTCTAGCTTGATAGATATCAGATATCTAATTAACGACTAGCCGAGAGTCGCTGTAGACATTAAGATGGGTAACTCCCAGGCTGGCTGTCATTCGGAGTCCTAGGAGTAGGGCTTCATATTCCGTTGTGTTGTTGGAGGCTTGAAATCTTCGTTGTGTTGTTGGAAGCTTGAAATCCAAGTCTTAAGGCATACTGTATATGCATGTGATCAGGAGTTTCCCAAAAAACTCCTGCCTCGCTTGCCTTAGAATTGGAGGAGTCATCAACGTACAGACTCCAGAGAGGGCGGGCGGGCGTGGATTGTTCTTGATCGTGCTGGTTGAGCGACTTTTCTAGCCCAGTGGAAAATGGCTCGGGTTGCTACATGACTTCAATAATGAAGTCGGCCACCTCTTGGCCCCTGATTGCTACTTTGGTTTGTAGTGAATGTCAAACTCGCTAAGCTCGATTGTGCCCATTTTGAGTCGTCCTGAAGCTTCTGATTTTTGGAGTATTTGTCGCAGTGGTTGGTCGGTCATAATGATAATCGAATGAGCTGAAAGTAGGGCCGCAGTCGTCGGGATGAAACAACCAACGCTGCGGCTACTTTCTCTAGGGTCGGATATCTCGTTTCTGTCAGGACAAGAGCTTTCTTGATGTAATAAACTGGAAATTGTTTGCCCTCATGCTTGCGAATTAAGGCCGAGCTTATGGCCACGTCAGAGATTGCTAAGTAAATCAGTAGTGGTTCACCTGGCTTGGGCTTGGAGAGCAAGGGTGGCGACCCTGAATATTCTTTGAGCTGCTGGAAGGCCGTCTCACATTCTTCTGTCCAATCGACTATCTGACGACCCTTCAACTGCTTGAAGAGGGAAGACATCTGTTGGTGGCTCGGGACATGAAGCGATTGAGCGCCACTATCCTCTCTTAGTCAGTCTTGGATGTCTTTGATCGTTTGGGGCGATTCCATGTCAAGCAAGGCTTTGATCTTCTTGAGATTTACCTCGATTCCTCTTTAGCTAACCAAGAAAACCGAGAAACTGCTGCTCGACCTACCCGATTGCGTATTTGCTCAGGTTCAGTTTCATATGATATTCTCGGAGGATGAGGAACATCTCCCTCAAGGTCGCAACGTGATCGTCGCTTTAATGCTCTTGACGAGCATATCGTCGATATATACTTTCATTGTTCGCCCTATCTGGCGGGCAAACATTTTGTTGACTAACCTTTGGTAGGTCGCTCCAACATTCTTTAATCCAAATGACATTACTCGGTAGCAATAAATGCCTTTGTTAGTGACAAAAGGTGGTTTTCGATTTATCAAAATGGTGCATTATAATTTTATTATAACCTAAATAAGCATCCATAAAACTAAGCAACTCATGCCCCGTAGTGCTGTCGACCAACTGATCGATCTTAGGAAGAGGGAAACTGTCCTTTGGGCAGTCTTTATTTAGGTCGGTATAATCAATACAGACTTGCCATTTCTCATTGGCCTTTTTTTACCAGTACGACATTGGCTACCCATTCAGGGCAGTGTATCTCCTCCATAAACATGGCCTTAAGGAGTTTTCTAACCTCTTCTTCTATCACGGCATACCCTTAGGACCGAGGGCGCGCTGCTTCTGTCGGATCGGTTTGTAGGTCGAGTCGATGGTGAGGCGATGAGTCATGACGGAAGGCTTGATGCTCAGTATGTCTTCATGAGACCATGCGAAGACGTCGGTGTATCAACGTAGCAACACTATTATCATCTCCTTTAGCGGCAACGTCAAAGACGAGCCAATCCGCACGGTCTTAGAGACGTCAAACTCGTGCAGCGGAACCTGGATGAGGTCTTCAACCGATCGACCGCATTCAGGGGATTCGTCGTGCAGATTGAGAGACTCAATCATTGATACCTCGGACGGCGCTATCGGGGCTGTGGCATAACACAGCCGAGCATCGTGCTAATCTCCCTTGACAATCTCGACTCCTGTCTCGGTCGAAAATTTCATTGAGAGATGGTACGTAGAGACTATGGCTCGGAGGAGGCACAACGAAGGTCGGCTGAGTATTGCGTTGTAGACCGAAGATTGGTTGACTATAAGAAAGTCAATCATGGTCGTTGCTTGGTTTGGCGGTGAGGGGGAGCTGAATGATTCCTTCGAGGAGGACTTATCCGCCCGAGAAGCCGATCAAAGGAATCATCACCGGTCGTAGCGCCGACCGTTAGATGCTCATCTTATCGAACGCCTGGGTGAATAACACGTCTGCGGACGAGCCTGTGTCAACGAGGATCCTGAAGACTCTGCGGTTTGCTATGGTGATAGTAATGACCAAAGCATCATCATGTGGGTGGTGGATGCCTCGAGCATCTTCTTTGGTGAACGTCACGCTATATTTTTCGAGCTTCCTCTCCTTCGAAGTCCGAGCCAGAACCATGATCTCGGACTCAGGCCGACTAATGCTCCTTGCATGGTTTTTCTGAGCATTGTTTGAGTTACTTCCGCCCCAATGGCCACTGACAATGGTTCAGATTTCTTCCGTGGGTCGGTTATCACCTGGACATTCTTCCGTAGTCCTGGCTCCTTGGTCCAGGTGCTCGCCAAGATGACCCTCTCAGATGAGCCTCTCGATTTCCTGCTTCAGATTATAGCAGTCACCTGTATTGTGCCCGTGATCACGATGAAAATGGTAGTATTTGTTTTTGCTTTGTCGGTTGGGGTTTCCGGTGGAGTTTGTCCGGCCAGTTGACAAATCTCTCGCCCTTGATTTCCATCAGGACATGCTCTTGTGGCTTATTGAGCGGGGTGTACGTCGAGAACTTGTTGTCAGGTCGCTTACCCGACCTACGTTCGTTTTGAGGCCGATCATCCTTTCATTTCTTACTACTGGTTGAGTCGACTTTCTTTTTGGCCAACTGTTTTACCGAGGTATTTTTGTTATGAGCTGCCTCGCATGATCCGAGTTTCCTCAGCATTGGTGTATTTCTCCGCCCCGGCCATGAATTCGGCCAGGGTGGATGGAGGATTCTTATCCAGGGACAAGAGAAATGGTTTGTCTCTTACCCCTTGCATGATGGAGTTGAGAGCTGTTTCGTCCGAATGCTTTCGAACTTGCAATGCTTTGATATTGAAGCGCTTGATGTAGTCCTTGAGGAGCTCTCCCTCCTTCTGGACTATGTTATTCAGATGCGCCGATGCCTTGAGTCTTTTCTTTCCCCCGATAAAGTTGGCGACGAAAGCGTCACTAAGCTCGGTGAATGAGCTAATGGACCTCGGCTTCAGTTGCTTGAACCAAAGTCGAGCGACGTCGGCCAAAGTAAGGGAGAAGGCTCGGCACATCACGACATCCGAGGCATCATGCAATTCCATATAAGTCCAAAAGGACTCAATATGCTCTGTTGGATTGGCCTTGCCGGTGTAGGGCACGATCTGAGGAAGGCAAAACCGTTCTGGTAGCTGTGCTTGCATTATCTCATCCACGAACAGGGATTCCTTCTCTTCCAGTCATGCCTGACTGGCCGGACGATTCTGCTTCAGGTCAGCAATCTGCTTCTGCAGATTTTGGATCTCGATCTTCCATGGTTCTTCACTGTCAGTCGTTCCCTCGGTTGGAGGCCTGTTACGCCTCCTCTGGTCTATTTCATGTCGTAGATCGGAAGCTGACAGCGGGACTGCTGCAGAAACATGAGAAGGAGCAGGCTCAGCTGGGTCTTGATATTGACTCGGCTGAGGAGCAGCTTGCGGAGCAGATGGCCGAGGGTCGGCGAATTGTTGAGCAGCATTCGACCGACCATCCCCCAGGTTGGGCGCCTGTGTCCGCTAGTGCTGCATGTGCTCTAACATTTGTCTCATGTAATTCATGTTAGTTCCGATCTCTTGAACTTCTTTTTCCAGTCGCATGTTCCCTCGATTCTGTTGGGCGCGCCTGGTCAAACCAGAGGTTGCTTAGCGGGCTGTGGAGCCTGGCGATTTTCCTGTCACTCCAGCTGATCCGGGGCACCATTTGTCATCGGCGGACCGGTAACAGGAACATCATCAGGAAGGGCCTGGGCATTTTTTCTTGTTCTCGCCATAGCGGGTTGTACAGTGGCTTCGATAAAGCTGAAAAACGACTTTTAGTGTCATTTCTCACAAACGGCGCCAAGCTATTAATGTTGTTTTTGGCTCGCCCCCTTCGTGGTACTCGAAGACCTGCGCAGGAAGAAAACAAAGGAGACCCTGGCTTATCCAGGGGACCCTCCAATGCTAAAGTCAAAATCTGGGTCTAGGAGTAATGGTGTTAGGGCGAGAATGTGTGTGTGTACCTTTCACCTATCGGCATTCCCATCTATAGGAGCGAAGTCCTCGAAGAGCTTTCCTAACTGGAATAGATATTTATCTTGAGTGATCTTGTAATCTTTGATATTCCTATATTTTTTGGATCAAGGCTTATCTCCCGAAGATCTCGGGTGGAGATATGGGGCCGATTCCTTGAGTCGGCTAAGGCAGAGCCTAATAAATAGCTTTCGAAATGAGCGATGGGGCTCGACTGACTGTTATCTTTTGAACACTGCCATGTTCTGATAGGTCATGCGGCAAATCTCTGACCGCTCTATTGGCCGACCGAGAGGGTGGGTCGGACTAGAGCTCGGTTAGAACTGGGGCTCGACCAATGAAATGGGTCGGCATATAGCCGCCTCTGAGAGATCCTCAGGGGGACCTAAAAGGTGTATTGATCTAACTTGGAGGTCTCGCTTCGTGGTTCAGGGCATGCAAGCCGCGGTCAAGCTCGATGCCTAGTGAGTACGGGCTATGTCTCTCCATCCAGCGATTCGGGCATGGGTTGCAGTTAGACTCAGTGCCTAGCGAGTCTGAGTCATATCAACAAGGTTGGTTCGACACTTAAGCCGACTTAGGAACTTGTTATAGTTTCTCCCAATAACAACAGACTAACAATCAATTTAAAAAATAAGAAAATAATGGACTAATAGCTCATTTAAAAAATAATAACCTATCTCTAGTAAGAATTAGGAACTAATTATTGACTTTATTAGGCTAAATGGCAGAAGAAGTATTCTTCTTTTTCCTTTTTCTGAAAAAAATTTGATAAATAAATCATAAAATTAACGAATAAATAGGAAAATTAGTTTTTCGAAATGTCAGAAAAATCATCTTTAATTCTTTTAATTTTTTTTTAAAAAAAATAGAGAGAGAAAATAAAAAGAGAATGAAAATAAAAATATCAAATAAATAAATAAATTGCCTTCTTCTTTTTGTTCTTCCTTCTATTTCTGGAAAGAAAAAAAAAAAAAAAGAAGAAGATAAATAAATCAGAAAATTAACTAATAAAAAAATCTTAATTTACTTTTTTAAAAATATAGAAAATAAGAAGAGTGGAGATAAAAATATTAAATAAATAAAATAACTAACTTTCTTTTTGTTTTTGTTTTTCTTCTCTCTCTTTTTTCTTTAAATAACAAAAAAATAAAGATTTAACTGCGCTACGGGGGCTGTGGTTCACTATTGGTATATTACGTTGCATGGGTTGCGGTTCTATGGTACACATTGGTGCATGGGTCGCAGTTCTCTATTGGTACATGTGTTTCATGGGTTTCAGTTCTTTGTCGCTACACTGCGTTGTTAAGGTTCTCAACTCCCTGTTAAAGGTCTCAATTCTCTGTTGTACACTACGATTGCATGGGTCTCAGTACCTTACTAAAAACCAGCAATGTCGAGGAAGCTGTAATGTTTTTTTTTTTTTTTTGTTTTTTTCAATCAAGAGGAGGCGTATGGGCGCGGATTCCTACTCTTGCTCGGGTGGTAGATTCTCGGGAGTTTCAACACCCGGTCAAGGGTGAGTATCCATAGGTGGTGAAATTCCACTAGCGTGAGTGTGTGGGGTTGTGTGTGCGTGTGTTAAAAAAAAAAAAAAAAAAAAAAAACCTTGGTGACTGTTACCCTTACCGAAGGGGCCACCTTTCTCATATTTTGTATATCCACGCCATCCATCCGTTTTTTACCGTCTATTTTAGGACATGGTCCAAAAAATTAAGCATACCCAAGTCTCAGGTGTACCATACCACAAGAAACAGTGATGATCAAATGCTCACCCCGTAAAATTCCCAAGGCCCACTTTTAGTAGAACCGTATTGTTTATTTGCCATCCAGCTCGTTGATAATTTCAAACAGAACTCGATGAACGGAATACAAAGATTAGCTTGGTCCAAGACTTTTGTAGCCTACGAAAAGCTTTTAATAGTCATTCACCACCTTTTCAAGTGATGTGGTCCACTAGAGATTTGGATCTGCTTAATTTTTGAGATAACGTCCTTAAATTAGCTAAAATAAATGGACGGGCAGCATGGATATGAAATACAATCATCAAGGTGGGCCCACACGGTAAGGATAACACCCACTAAGCTATTACCATGTTAACAACTAATCGGCCCGAACGGAAATTGTTCGTGGCCCGCAGCCCTGACGGTCGGAAGCTAGGTGGGGCCCACCATGATGTTTTCAAGAACCCCACCTTGGTCAACATGGGCTCAAAGTTAAGGCAGGTCTAGGGCATAAGTGGGCCACACTATATGAAAAGGTGATAATTGAATACACGACCATTAAAACATTCACAGTCCACACGTTTTGGATCCAGTTAATGTTTTTGTGTTTCCAATTCATCTTCGTAAATTACCTTATAAATTAGTTAGATAACATATTAAATCACGTGATTTTTAAGAAGGTTTTAACGTTTCATCTCTATTTTTTCCGGTCATATAATTTAATTTAGTTTGAGTTTTTATTTTTTGTTAACTTCTACTGAGGCGATGATATGAGCTGGAAAAATGGACAGGTTGTATTCAAAAACACCATGGTGAGCCCGCTTAACTTATCACGGCAGGAGCTCAAGGGCTGCAGACAATCAAAGTCCAATCCAAGATGCCCTTAGAATTTAATTAAGATTAAACAAGAAATGTAGATACGTACTGAATGGTTAAAATAAATTTTATGATTTCATTTCATGAGAGGTATGTTTACAGACCAAAAGTCAGGACTGTTAGACCAATCTAATTTTTTTAGTGTAATGACAATGAGTTCCAAGTAGGGGTGCACACGGGTCGGTTTGGTCCGGTTCCGGGGCAAAACCGGAACCGAACCGTTCTTAACGGTTCTAGGATTTTCGGAACTGGAACCGAACCATTAACACACTAGAACCGAACCAGAACCGGACCGTGAAAACTGGTTCGGTTCCACAGTTCTGGGTTTTTCAAATATGGACAGGCAGATACCCCCATCTTTCATCGCTTTCTGTTGAAAAGGGGAACGTCCCTTGGGACGTTTTTGAACACCCTACATGATGGACGGTTCAGATCGTGAAAAGGGATGATGGGTGGGGCCCACTGTCAAAACCCAATCCATGCACGTCCGTCCCTGGACGTTTTTGCATGGTTTGAATATTTTGAAGAAAAAAAATAAGGGGCCACTTTTGATGGCATTCTCGGAGATCTACTCCGCTCATCCTCTTCGTAGTAACGACTAATGTGTAAGAAGAGGTAGGGACCACGGTTCTACGGTTCAGGTCAGTTCTACCTGCCCCTAAACCAGAACCGAACCGTATCCAACGGTTCTTGTAATTTTAGAACCGGAACCGGAACCGGTGCTGTCCAGAACCGGACCAAACCGGACCGATCCATCGGTTACGGTCCGGTTCCACGGTTCTACCGGTTAAATGTGCACCCCTAGTTCCAAGGACGTGGATTGGCCAGTGACCAGTGACCATCTGTGCTCTATGGGCCACACCATGATGTGTGTGTTTTATCCATGCCGCCATTCATTTTTCCATATCATTTTATGGAATGATTACAAAATGAAGTAGATCTAAATCTCAAGTGGACTACATCCATTTTTAACAGTGGAAATTGCAGTGGGCCGTTGAAGATTTTTAATGGTGGACATTCAATTACTACTATTTTTCTGTGGTGTGGTCCATCTGAGATTTACATGTACCTCATGTTTGGTATCATGCCCTAAAAGTATCTGAAAAAATGATGGACAGTATGGACATATACATTATGATGGCCCCAGAGCACTGACCACTAGCCACCTGGCCAGTAGCAGCGTAACTAGCCAAACCGCGTCCAAGTTCCACAGTCCAATACGAGTCAATGCATGACACGTGTATCATTTTGAAGTGCGAGCGCATCAAGCATCATATGCAACCGGAGTATCAAATAATTTCCAAACTTTTTTATGTCACATAATTATACGAGGAGGCCATATTTTTTTCCCGGTTAGGTGAGAGCGGATTAGGTGCGCCCCCAGTCATGATGCATTTATTCTACATCAACTTTGTCCATCTGTTTTGCTACACGAGCCCAAAAATATAAAGAAATTGGTATACCTTGGTAGACCTTGATAGACCATACCGTGAGAAACAATGTTGGTTGAACGCCTATCATTAAGAACTCTCTGGACCCACTATAATGCTTCCATAAAATTTATTTAACATCCAACCTATTATCTATCGATAAGGTCACATAAACATGGATGCCAGATTCATCCAAAACTTTTGTGGTCCATTAATGGTTAATCACCATCATTTTCTATGGTATTGTCCACCTGAGAATTGTTTTTGCTTTAGTTTTGGGCTCATGCTTTATAATGAGCCATCTTGGGTAAGGGTTGCACCATGCATCTTGGGCGAGGCTAGGGGTGCACACGGTTCGGATCCGGTTCCAAAAGGGATGAAAACTAAAGGTGGCCCCCTTCACATTAACGGTCCATATTGACAGCTGGCAGGACCAATTCTTCTACATCCTTGGCCATTTGGTTCCAGTTTCAAAACCGAAACCGAACCGTGTGCACCCCTAGGCGAGGCTGGGCGGCACGTAATCCACCCCCGATTTGGATAGACGCATGACATGGACCTCATGGTTCATGGCGGTACCTATCATTTTCTTCTTCCAAGTTGGGTTGGGATTGGGTAAATGTGCGTCCAAGGGTGGTGTATCATATATGGGTGTTCAAGACCATCCATCTGATCAGGAGCATTCTATAAAGATGTTGTTGCCAAGAAAATGTACTCCGCCCATCAATAAAAGCAATTTGGGTTATTTTCATCCATCGATCCTTTTGATTCACGAGCCAAAAGTGTTGTGTGAGATCGGGATAATTCACCAAGTGAGCTCCACTGCGAGCATATCTAGCATGAAAATCAGGCTAGCCCTTCATCAGGTGGACAATGCATGTATCTATTATTATAGACACCCCACCTCGAATGAGAACAAACTACTCTTGGAATTTTAACTGTGCTTCATGTATTGAAAATTTAGAGAGGTTAAATGAGAGAGGTCTCTGACACGTTAGGATAACAACTAACACACCCAATCGGTAGATTTGGAATCCCCCGAATTAGATCCCAACTGGTTATCCAAACTCTCTAAAAACTCTCAGTATGCCTTACTTCGATAAAATTTTATCTGGTTTACTAAAAAGCATAGAAAATCCGTTAAAGGAAAAGTGTCTTTGGTACATCATAAAAACAACCAACATACCTGATCAATAGATCCAAAAAAAACCTAACAGAGTATATCTTAACGAATCATTAGAGTAGATCTTAACGAATCATGTGAGCTCTTCAAAATGACGACTACTCATTATAGCTGACAAATTGCATGTAGAAAATGATAAAGTAGATTGTGTGGTCATGCCATGATGGGTGGACAAAAAAGTATTTTTGACTTTGGCCTTTTATCTCTTATCTATAGGGAGAGATAACTCAAAGGGAAATTGACCGTACTAGCCAAAATGTATGGTTAATTTTCTAAAGAAATTCAATTTTTTAAATATTTCGTAGGTGGCCTTCTGACATGCCATCGAAAATTACTTAGACCAAAATGCCCTTATCCTTGTTTCAATAGTAGTATGGTTTTTTTAGGGAATAAGAAATTACATCATATTTAATGTCGAGAAAGTGATGTGTACAGAACCTTTTTTTTGCGCGTGGGCAAAGATTAAACTCATGAGGCCCACATTGATGTATGTGTATAATCCATGCTGCCCATCCTTTTTGCCATGTCATTTTAGGACCAGGGCCCAAATATTAGCCTGATCCAGAGCTCGTGTGGATCACATAATAGAAAATAATGGTGACAATGGAACCCACTGTTGAAACTTTTCAGGCTCACTGTGATGTTTGTTAGAAGTGGACATAGCCCAAGTCAGGACTTTTTGGGCCCACGGCGAGCTGACCGACAAGGTGGACGGAACAGATCACTCCATCGTGGGCCTTAGGCTATTGTACCAATGACTATCCTTTTATTTGGTAGTAAAGGAAGTGAACATGTAACAACCGCGACCCATATAACATGAAAACCATGACCCGTATAACATGATAATTACGACCCATATAACATGATAACCACAACCCATATAACATGACAACCACAACCCATGACAACTACGACCCTTACCACATTACAACCACGACCTTTACCGCATTACAACTACGACCTGGGTATGGGTTGTGGTTGCCATGATATATGGGTCGTGGTTGTCATGAGGTAAGGGTCATAGTTGTTATGCTATATGGGTCGTAGTCTTCATTTTATAGGCTTTGGCAAGGACCAACTAATGCGGCCTACATTGATGTATGTGAATAATCCATGCCGCCCACATTTTTGCCGTGTCATTTTAAGGCTAAGTTCCAAGTATTAGCCTGATCTAAAGCTCGTGTGGGCCACGTAATAGAAAATAATTGTGACAATGGTACCCACTGTTGATATTTGAGCCCACATGAGCTCTGGATTGGGCTGATATTTGGGTCATGGTTTTCATGAGGTAAGGGTCGTGGTTGCCATAATATATGGGTCGTAGTTTTCATGAGGTAAGGGTCGTGGTTGTCATAATATATGGATCGTGGTCTTCATTTTATAGGCCTTGACAATGACCAACTAGTGGGGCCTATATTGATGTATGTGAATAATCCATGCCTCCCTGTAACGTCTCGGAAAAAATTCGTACAAAGACCTGAATACCACCTCAGGCAGAAATCACTCAGGACCAAATCCTTTAGAAATTAGACGAAATTAATTAACTAGATTAGCTGTGAAATTAGCTTGAACCACTTTAAATACGAATTGCAAGACCCAAAACTTGCAGAATCATTAACGCTACATTACCCTGAAACCTAGGACTAATCTCTAAACCCAGCTGCTCTCGGGAGCACCTTGAAACTTCGTATCGAACCTGGACTGCGCGTCGAAAGTCCGTTGACCGCGAAGCTATACGGGTATGACCGCCTTACTGGGCTTGACAACCATCTCGGAAATCAAGTCTTAACAATACCTAGAAACGCACAACCTGAGCTCGGAGCGAAGTGTGTAAGAAACGCAAATATCTTTAGGAAATGAACTTAGATTTAAGTGATTTGGGCCGTTCGCTTGTGGGCCAAATTTAAGGTTTCAGACTGTCAGAATCTAAACCAATTACACCCTCGTATCATGAAAAATTTCATACGCATGTCAGTCTACTTGTGGCCCTGATCAAGTATCGGTGATTGTTGAATTGAAACTGGTCCGCCGCGGTCGATCTGTAAATCCGATCGAACTGAAAACTTAACTCGACTTAGATCCAATGCCAGGGAGCTTAAGTCCGATCGCACGCAGAAAAGGGGCCTCCAGAAGTGCTCTGTTGGATCGAAACAACCCCCATTTGGCTATAACCTAAGTATACCATGGCCCTGGGGCCATTCCGGTCAGTTCTGGGACTATATAAGGACCTAAAACCCTCACTCTCTCATGTCATACGAATTTGCAACCTTAGGAGAGAAGAGAAGGAAAGAGAGAGAAAGTGAGAGAGAGAGAGAGAGTTGGAGTTGGTTACTGGGATTGAATCACGACGCTTCACGTGCTTAACCACTATTCTTGTATCGCTATATGGGCGATTCCGGTGTCGTTCTTGGGTAAGAAATCTTAACCCTAATCTGTTTCAGGGTTTTAAATAGTGTAAGGGATGGAATAGATAACCCATTTCGTGATATAGGTTGTCGTTGTGACGAGACAAATACTCAGTATACAAACTGAGTCCGTTACTAGTTTACCGGTGAAAGGTACAGACTATAAAAGTTTAGGTTATGATTTTCAAGGCTTTCAATGTCGGTTAATGATTTATAACTGACTTGGTTGCCGTTTCTGTAACGTCCCGTCCAACCAGTACAATGTCATGGGGCGTCCACGTAGGATTTGCCGCAAGACCGTTCGTTTAAACCACTCGCAGTGAGGCACTACGAGTTAATTAACTTAGATTCAACACATTAGAGTAGACCAGTCTGGTCATGACTGGGCTAAGTGTAGCCTGTCAAGCCAGATGACCTGTTTACACTTAACAACAGCCCGTGTCGGCCACCCAGCGATCGAGGAGGGTCAGAAAATTTTAGAAATTTAGGAAATCATATATCTCACTGGGCTTGTGGTCCATCGAGGACTGTGGACTCAGTGGACTCCCAGAATGGGGATCAGACACTTGCAAATGTACCCCACCAATGCCAGAATTGGAATCTGGCACTTGCAAATAAAATCGAGATACAAGGCTTTCTAGCTGTCGGATTTCTTATAAATTTATGGTGAAGGTTTAATGTATTTTTCTACACCCTTCCATAAAATCTGGGACCCGATCGTGGCACGGTGACCGTTGATCGCAAACCGAACCCGTATGATCAAACCCCATATCCGATCGCTCCCAAATTTTGCATGGCCCTTCATCGGGCCATGAAGCATCCATCTTATAAGTTTCGTGGCCGGGGGGCCATCAGAACCACCCCAATCACCGAAATGGGCCCCACTGGGACACTTAAAGATCGAAATCGTATGCTCAGACCCCATACTCGTGCATCCGTTTATTCTCAAACTTTGCATGACCCCTCATCGGGCCATGAGACACCTACACACCAAGTTTGGTGGCCAAAGGGGTGCTAGGGTGGCCCCCACACTAATATGGAGTTCCATAGGGCTATTTTGGAAATTTGTGGAAGCTTGGGGCCAAAGGGCCCAAGTCTAGGAAACAAAACCCTAGCTCTCATAACTCTCTCTCATTTACCACAACTACCAAGAGCAAAGGGGAGAACAAGAGAGTAAAGGAGAAGAAAGTGTGAGTGAAGTTGAGTCAGGGTGGACCCTAAATCAAGGTGGGGCACTAGAGAATCAACCCTTTCAACTCCCTACCTCTCCTCAAAGGAAAAACTCTCGACCATAACCTCAACAATCGTTCGTGGGTCGTCTAGGTAAGATCCTTCACCCCTTCTTCTTGAAAATTCTCACATGCAAGGGCTTGTTTTAGGGATTCCCGCCGATCGACCTCAAAGCCCTCTTTCATAAGACGTTTTTCAAATCTCCAACGATCCATAGGTATGGACTATTGATCTTAGGTGGCCTAGCACCAATTTTAGTACAAGCTTAATGATTTTGTTTGCTTGGATGTTATATTCGAAATTCTAGAGAAACCTTAGGAATTTTATGTTCGTTGGAATTGTATGGATGTGCATGCTTAGCTCTCAAATTTGGTATTGATCTTGCCTCTCCCATGATATATTGTATGGATGATAGTATGCTCATGTTTGCTTGATTCTTTTCCCTCATATGTGGTGCTTCATTGTGTGTATGATTATTTACCCTTGTGCTCATGATTTCTTAAGATGGAGGAAGTGCTTAACTTCCTCACAAACCCACACACTCACACGCACCTTGTTCTTGATAATGTTTGCTTGCTTGGTAGAAGTATTCGTTTGTATGGTTGAGATGCATGAGAACATGATATTGATATGTTAGTTGATAACCTGGATAGTTGGCATATTATGGATCCCCTTCACCGTCTTGGGTTGGTCAGGAACATGATGAGAGACGGTAGTCTCATCGGTAGACTACGTTAGGGCTAGATCCGTGGGTTTGGGGGGGGGTGTGTTTGGGTGGCTGTAGTTCGACTACATGGGTCACTTGTGCCCGAGGTCACTCGTCTCACGCTCGCCTGACTCGTGCGTTCTAGCCTACTGTCTGACCAACCTTATTTGTTAACCCTGTTTGTACACACATGTATGGAACCTGAAACACCCTACAACCATAAGTGGCCCACCAATAACTGATTGCAACTGGTCCACAGTCTCATGAGTCGGGCATGGTGGAATGGGACACTGTGTCTGAGCTGTCGACCTACGCTGGGGTGTCGCGCCTCCCCGTACTCACCACGAGTGATCCCTTTCTCTTGGCACTCCTCATGTGCTTGAAGTCGGGGATGAGGAACCCGACGGAATCACGGACCGCGGTGTCTCGGCCTCACACGTTGATGGGGCCTTGGCCTCACAACCAATTTAGGACATTGATACGTGGGGTGTATCAGATTTTCTAATTTGCTGGATGAATGAACTTAACTAATAACTCGGCTAACACGATCGCATTGTATCGCATTAGTTAGGATGACAACTCGGAAGTCATGGTCAATCCGATGGAGTATTGTCATATGCGATCGTTAGATGGAGTCACTCGAGGGAGCGTTGTGGCAAGGGCATGCATCATATCATCCCGCACGCATGTGCATTTAATAAGAGTTGTTAGGTGCTAATGATTGATTGCTTTTCATTAAGTTCATATTACAATTGATGTCTGTTATAACTTAAGACTAATAGTACACACTGAGTTGATCACTCACTCCCACTCTGGGACGGTGTTTTAAAACACCAACTAGACTCTCTCATAGATGCAGGGGAGGCGGAGCAGGTGGAGCATGGCGATGCTACTCCCGACGAGGAGGAGGAGTTGTTCTACTTCCAGCTGATGTGCGGGACCTCACCAGACCCATAGATGGGCCGAGGAATCGCTAAGCAGTGGGCTCAGTCCTATTCTTTTTGGACTCGCTATTCTTTTGAGATTTTGTTGGGTGACACCATGTGCGACCCCTTTAATTTGCTTTTGGTCTCTTTTATTTCAGTAGACTTGTGTGATTGTGCTTCATGTTCCAGGATTTTTCAGGCTGCGCATTGACTGGATTAATCACATAATTAATGGAAACTGGTCATAAGTGACCCCAGGAACTCGGGAGTTGAGTATATACACGACCCCCGATTTTCAGGGCATTATAAGTTGGTATCAGAGCATGGTTTGGAAGTAATTGGGTCATGGGTCATGAACCCACTAACATGTCCACTGACTTGAGAGTAGACGCAACAGAAAACTTAAGAGTGTAGGAACCATCCTAGGCCCCGAATCAATGATCGTAGATGAAAAGTAAGCCTCTCAATGAGTTAGGATAGGGAAGCGAGGGCTGCAGCGACGCTAAGAGTCAGGTCCGAAAGTCATACGGTGTTTTGACGCGTCAACAGGAACGAGTCGGAAGCCAAAGGATTTGACGGTCGGAGATAAAAACCAGGTCTGGATGAGCTAATACTGGACCAAATTTGATAGTTCCGACCCATTCAGGGATGAAGATATAGAGGTGAATGAAAATTTACCGAATTTAGTGAAACTGTAGAAAAATAGGATTTTGACCTCTAACCGGGAAGAATCACGCGAAACAAATAGGCCCACAACGTGCACCGGCTTCTCCTACACAAAATCCATATATGGCACTTCCCGGGGGGCTTTTCCGACGCCCGGGAATGCCGAAAAACATCCGGACCTCCCAGTCGGCGTGGCCCCCTCCAAACCAGTGTGGCCCTCGCCGACCTACCAGCGTCCCGCGTGGCCCCCGCCGCCTGTCCGCGTGGCCCCCACCGTTTACACAGTGGGGCACGTGGCCCCCGCCCCTTGCTCCAGTGGAGCGCGTGGCCCCCGCCGCCCGACCGCGTTGCCCCCGCCGACTTCCCAGGGACCCGCGTGGCCCCCGCCGCTTCCCCTCGTGGCCCCCGCGGGACCATCCTTTTGCTCCCCCTTTTTGAAATCCAAAAATGGGGTAGGCCCCACTGCCTTGTACACTTAAGGATACCCACCCCCTCTCTCTCATTTCACTCAAAACCCTTCCCAAAGAGAAGCTTCTCCCCTCCCAAACCTCAAAACCCTCTTCTTGAACCCCACCTCCTCACCTCCATCTCAAACCCATCTCACCCATCATCTCCTCAAACTCATCCTTGACTCACATCCTATTCCCTTCTCTTCAACAAGCCCTTTTTCCTCAAATTCCTATCCTCCAACCAACTCTCCATTTTCCTTTTCCTTCACAAACCCAACACCAAAACCCACCCCATCTCAACACCCATTCTCAAATCCTCCTCCATTCTCTCATCTACTCTTAAAATCTTTTTCCTAAAACCTCACCTTCCACTACCCACTTCCACCCTCTTCAAAACCCTATTCACAAACTCCTTTCAAGTTCCACTCCCAACTCCTCAAATCCCTTAACCCATTTTAAAACCATTTTCAAACCTCATTCCAAATCCATTCTCAAAACCCCAAGCTACAACCTCATTCTAAGGACCCATTTCCCTTTTCCTAAGGTGAATGGCGTTCCTTGCCACCATTGCCTCGTTCTTTACTATTCCGGTGATCCTCTCCCTTATGGGCAAGAAGAAAAGTCCGGCTTCCGAGGAGGTAGGACCGAGCCGAGAGCGGCGTTGTAAGAGGGCGATCGATCAGCAAGCTCGGAGGTTCGATCCAAGAGGCGAAACGATTCCCAAAGAAATGAAGCGCTCGTTGAAGATTTGAGAAACTTCCGCATACGCCAAGTCACCTTTGAGGCCTTCGTAGAGAAACACCTGCTAGGTAACAACTTCCTACTCAACCGGCTTATGAAGAATGATTGGGGTCCTATGTTTTGTGTAAGCGAACAGGCCGATGTGGGGCGAGCTAGGATGTTTTACACTCGAATTAGAAACCCTAAATTCGAGCCGCTTAGATTTGATATTATAGTGCATGGCAAGGAGATCCATTTGGGAGTTGAGGATTTTGCCGAATACTGGGAGTACCACTGGGGGAGGTGCAAATCGATGAAACGTATCTCGACTCGAGAGAGGTCCGTGATGAATGAACTCGCTTCTTGTGTGGCCAAGCTACCCACTAGACATGGGATATCGGCCTATATGCAATAGCCCTGGCCCCCGAATATCGGGTACTTCACCGCATTGCTACCCACAATATATACCCAAGGTTGAATAACCGCACCGAGTGCACCCACTACATGGTGGAGTTCTTGTATCAGGTGGGTCAAGGAGCGAATGTGTGTGCTCCTAGCATAGTACTCCACCAAATTGTGAGGGCCGCAAGGGCAGTACGGAAGGACGCAACTCTCCCATTTGGCCATCTAGTCTGCTATATAGCCGAACAGTATGGGATAGGCGGATCGGATGGGGACCCTGTACCAACGGAAATCCTGGGGGACAAGCTGCTAAACTCTATGAAAGTGGGACCTAAATAGAAACAGACCCACATCGACCAGTACGGGGATCCCGATAAAGGGGAAGAGGAACACGAGGGAAGTGATGGGAATGAGGACGAGAATGAAAATGAGAATGAGGATGAAGCCGAAGAGGCCAATGGGGCTGAGGAAATCAGGGCAGTCAGGAGGGAGCCCCTTACCGTCCCAGGTATACACGAGCGCTTGGATACGCTCCAGGCCGAAGTAACGGAGATTAAGGAGAGCCAAGTAAGGATTGTGGAAAACCAGGTGAAGCAGGAGAAATGGAACAAGAAGATGTACCGGGCCATAAAGGCCCTGATCTGCTGCAGCAAAGGGGAAGAAGCACCCCTGCTTTCGCCCAACTCAAACAAGTAGCTCACGACCTTGCGGATAACTAGTAGTTGCTTTAAGCCAATTAGACCTAATCCCCTGTATTGAAAGATAGTTAGGACATTTGCTTATCTAGCTTGTATTTTCCTTTCTGTCTAGCATATTTACTGATGCTTGTAATCCATGCTGTAACATGTAATTGGCCATGTCAATGGCATTTTGAAATCAATATGAATGTATGGATTGCCTTGGAAGATTTTTTGTTGTCATGAAAATACTTGTATGTATGTTGTCTGTGTTTACGAATGGATTATATATGGATCTCGCATATGTACACATAAACTGGGTATGAGAAATGTTCTAGTACCTAACCTGTCCAAGGACATTCTTTCAGGAAATGCCTCCACGACTGGAGGATAGATACGTCCGCCTCCCTCATGGCGGCCTAGTCTATCGGGACCAGGTCCCTGACGAACAACAAGGCCCCCAAGTGGCGAGCGGTTCCCAAAACACGGGAAGCACTACCCAGGAGGCGACCTCAAATGCTCCGCCACCATAGGCCGCGACACCCGTACCCCCTCCGCCTCTGGCCCTGGACCAGATGGGCCAGATATTGCGCCTTATGCAATAACAACAACAAACGATGGCCGCTAATATGCAACACCAACAACACATGATGGCCACTATGATGGGGGCTTTGGCCCAGAATTTGGGCATACCACAACCGGAACCACCTGTCATGGCCGCTCCTGCAACTAACACAAACAACCTATATGAGCGGTTCTAGAGGCACAGGCCGCCTACTTTTACTGGCACCCAGCACCCAGAGGAAGCGGAGTATTGACTCAACCGGGTCATCAAACTGCTTCGGTCCCTCCACTGTTCCGAGGCTGAAAATGTTGAACTCACTTCCTACCTCTTTGAGAAAGAGGCGGACTTGTGGTGGGAGAGCGTCCTCCGGTCCATTCCTGAGAACCACATATGGACGTGGGAGGCATTCGAGTCCCACTTTAATGAGAAGTACATCCCTCAATTGTATCAGCATGAGAGGGAGAATGAATTTCTCCGCCTCCAACAAGGGGGATGAGCGTGGCACAATATGAGAACCGCTTTACGGAACTCTCACGCTATACTTCCGAAATGATCACCAATGAGGCGATCAAGATGAGACGATTCATGGCAGGGCTGAGAAGCGGCATCCGCTCCAAACTGTGTTGCATGAACCTCAGGACCTATGCCGAGCATGTGGAGATGTCTATACGGGCAGAGTAGGATGAGAAGCGAGTCTCGCGGACCCATTCACAACTAAGGGCACGCAACAAAACGGAGGGACCATCCTATTCATTCGTCGGGAAAAGGCCGCGACCAAACTCTCCGCTGCGACTAGCTGCCACACCGGCCCATTCTGCACGATCTGGCCAGATATGTAATTACTGCAAGAGGGCGGGTCACTCCAAGCCATACTGTTTCACAAGGATGAGGGATCTTGGCTTCACGCCACCTCAGCGCAACAACAGACCCCCACAACAACCATTGCAGATTCCACCCCTACGGACGATGGAGCCTAGCCAGCAGTTTCGTCGTCCTCCTGCACCTCAAGTTAGGCCACCACTGAAAGTGCACTTGCTAGTGCCCTTGTTTGTCAAGTTACATGTGTGGTGAGTCAGACTGGCTACAGAACTCGATAGGAAGATTATTTCAAGCGTCTGCCTCAACCGGATGTGTGGAAGCTCGCAATAGGTAAATCATAGCCTCACATCTCATGTCCCAAAACACCAGGTGATTAAAACCCTTAAAACAAGATAGATATCTTAGGATTTTTAAGGTGAGAAAACTTTTTCAAAATAGAAAAATCTCTAAGTTTTTCTCACCTTGTCGATCTTATCGAAACACCCTCGATATGATCGACCTGCTCTGTCGATGTCCTCGATACCTTAACGATATTATCGATGAGAGGACCAAAAGTGTCCAGCAACTAAATATTCATTTGGACGGATTTATCGATGTATCGATGCACATATTAATTTCATCGATATAAACACTAATATGTCCAGCAACTTCATAACATATTTGGACAAATTATCGATGTATCGATACACCTATCGATATCATCGATATTCAAATCTCGAGTCTATTGGGAGTGGCTCGATAAGATCGATAGACAGTTTTTCGGCGTCCCTGTTTTTAAAAGAAAATCTCAAAATCCTTCGATAGCATCGATGCTCTTCCGATATGATCTGAATTCAAACATCGATAACATCGAAAGTCCATCGATGATATCGATCGTGGGTGCGCATATCTTATAGCAGATATTTCAAGTTGTTCTTAACTATGATCGGGGGCCCTTCGATAGAATTGATATTTAAATATCGATGATATTGACACCAGGTCGATTGCATCGATCAAGGTTACAATATGTCCAGTAGCTTAAAGAAAAATCCGCTGGAATTATCGATGCCTCGACTCTGATCTCGATATCATCGACATTCAAATTCTAATGATCTCGACGGTTCCCCGATCAATCTTAAAATCCTGAAATATTTCAAAGTCAAGTCTCTCTCATTTTTTCAAATGTCGATGGATCGATCCGAACATCGATGGAATCGAAGTTCGAAATCCGATGACATCGACCATGGTTTCAATTCATCGACCAATTGGCAAGAAGTTTCAAAAGTGTATGACATTGAGTTCGAGTCATCGAGCAGACCATTGATGCTATCGAGAGTATATGCTCGATGATATCAAACATGCTCGATGATATCGAACTCTGCCATAAATGTGACCGTTTTATATCCGTTAGAACTTTTTGCCTATATATATAGAGGACTTGTCTTTTGTTGCAGTGAGAGAAAATAGAGAGAGTTTTTAAGTGTTTCAATTTATATCTTATATCCAAAGCCCTTTCTCTCAAGGGAGTTCATCCTCCAATCCACTCTCACCATTGACATTCAATAGAGTGGATTGGGGAATGAACTTCCGCATTCAAGGATCATCCAGCTACCACCTTAATGGCAAATCATTAAGCTGGGATGCCTTGAATGCATAAGAGTGGAACTACTCTATCTTCCTTATAGGAAAATCTTTAAAGAGTAGGATTCCATCATAACCTTGACCCAACCCGAAGCCGAGTATTAGTATACCATATTGTGTTGCGGATCAAGAGAGCAGAAGACTCTTCGTCAACAAGGAGGAGATCTTCGGCATTGCGCTGAATGAGACTCATCAACTTATCTGTAAGTATCTAGAGTTCAGAGGACACTTGTGATCATTCCTTTCTAGGATTGGGTCCTAAGTGGTTCTCATCCTTTGAAGTCCTCGTAGGAGGCCTCCGGCGGGAGTGTACGTGGTGGGTGCGTTGTGTGGACCCTTGCTCTGTGGAGAGCATAAACATATAGTTAAGAGTGAACCAGTAAAACTCTGGGTTTAAGGTGAACCGTGTAAAACCTTGGGTTAGGAGTGAACCAGTAAAACTCTGGGTTTGATGTGAACCGTGTAAAACCTTGGGTTAGTAGTGAACCAGTAAAACTCTGGGTTTGAGGTGAACTGTGTAAAACCTTGGGTTAGGGGTGAACCGAGTAGAAACCTCCGTGTAAAGGTTGAAGGTGAACCTGATTTAAAACATTAGGTTTGAGGTGAACCCTGGGAAACTTCCTTAGTGAAATCCGGTGCACTCAAGGGTTGAGTGCAGCAGCCGGGAGTGGAGTAGACTTATCGTCGAACCACTATAAAATGACTATGTTTGTGATTGCTTTTTTATATGTGTGATTCATGTCAATGCATTCATATTCATATATCTGATCACATCTCACACACATACACAGTCACGTCCACATAGACTAAGTTGCATATTGCTATATCTTGATTAGTTTGTGATTAGATCCTCTACTTGGCTTGGAAGCTAGTAGAGTTATATTTGAGTAATCCTGAAAATTGCATACATGATAGGATTAGAGTGATAGGATTTTTAATATAACTCATAAATCTTTAAAAAATCCTATTCACCCCCCTCTAGGACATATTGACATATTCTAACTTCTACTCAAGCGGTCTTCACTGCTATTTCAGCCACAACGGTCCATGCAACGACCGAACCTACCTCAGCAGGCATGAGTCCATGCATTAGCGACTGAGGGTCAAGATGTAGTCATCCCCACTCCTACGGCCTTTGAGGTGACGGCCCACATTCAACGTACTTCTATATTTCTTTTGATAGACACCGGGTCCACTGCTTCACTCATCTCGCATGCAACCGTCAAGCGTTTAGGGCTATGCCTCACACCCATCGAGGGGGTGAAAATCATTGCCGCCGCTGGAACTTTTTCTGAAGCGACGAGAATGTATCGTGATTGCCCCATAGACTTGGGGGGCAAGGTGGTACTCGTGGATCTAATAGCAACCAAGATATTTCATTACGACGTCATCCTGGGCATGGATTGGTTAACCCCGATGAAGGCAGAAATCAAATGTGACACTATATCAACAAAAGTATACGGGAACGACGACGCCTTCTTTACATTCCCAATCCAGGTCAGCCACGAACAGAGAATTCTGTGTTATGCTTCATTGGAAGACGGTTATGACGGACCCTCACTCACATGCACTCCCGTAGTCCAAGATTTTGTCGACGTATTTAAAGTCATACCTGTACTTCCTCCTCGACGTGAGATAGACTTCACGATCGATCTGACTCTGGGTGCCAAGCCCATCTCCTTGCCTACCTATCGCATGCCCCCATGTGAGATGGAAGAACTAAGGTCCCAAATTGACAAATTGCTAAAGTCAGGCTTTATTCGACCCAGTGTATCGCCATGGGGAGCCCCGATCTTATTTGTGAAGAAGAAGGACGGCACGTTGCGTTTATGCGTAGATTACAGGAGATTGAACCAAGTGACGGTTCGAAACAAATACCCTTTGCCCAGAATTGACGACTTGTTTGATCAGCTGAGGGGTGCCCAATACTTCTCCAACATCGATCTACAGTCAGGGTACCATCAGTTGCGAGTTAGGGACGAGGATATATAGAAGACGACCTTCGAAACCTGCTTTGGCCATTATGAGTTCTTAGTTATGTCGCTCGGGCTCACCAATGCTCCAGCAGTATTCATAGACCTCATGAACAAAGTCTTTAGGCCGTTTCTATACAGATTCCTCATCGTGTTCATCGACGACATATTAATTTATTCAAAGAGTCGTCATGCATCTAAGGGCAGTCCTGGAAACACTTAAGAAAAATCAATTATTTCCGTAATTCAGAAAATGCGTCTTCTGGAAGGAGGAAGTCAAATTCTTGGGACATGTAGTGTCCAATGAAGGAATATCTGTGGATCTCGCCACGGTGGCAGCCATGCAAGATTGAAAGCAACCAAAGTCGGTTACAAAAGTGAGAAGTTTTCTCGGTCTCGCCGGCTATTATAGAAGGTTCATTAGAGACTTTTCAAAAATAGCTTGACCACTATCCCAGCTGACACGGAAGGACCTCAAATTTGCCTAGGATGAGAAGGCGGAGGCGGCCTTCTAGGAGTTGAAAGATAAATTGACCTCGGCACCTGTGCTTGTACTACCTGAGCAGGGGGTCAAGTACACCGTCTATACTGACGCTTCTCGTGTGGGCTTGGGGTGTGTGCTCATGCAAAAGGACAGAGCAATTGCTTATGCATCTCGGCAGTTGAGGAAACATGAAGAGAACTACCCCACGCATGACCTCGAGCTTGCGGTGGTAGTTTTTGTATTGAAGATATGGAGGCATTACCTCTATGGTGAGGAATTTGAGATCTTTTCCAATCATAAGAGCCTCAAATATATCTTCACTCAAAAGGATCTGAACATGAGACAGCGCCGCTGGATGGAAACGTTGAAGGACTTTAAGTTCGACGTCTCGTATCACCCTGGCAAAGCAAATCTGGTGGCAGACGCCTTGAGTCGCAAAAAGACAATTGAATTTGCGGCCCCGCTAATGGTGAGAGAGTGGGACATGGTGAAATTTGTATGGGACTTCGACATGAAGTTAACCCTGGAGGAGTCGTACGAGGTCGTAGCCCACATTCAAGCCCAACCAATGATTGACAGCAAAATCATTGAAGCCCAGGAGGGCGATGAGTTATTAAAGAAGATGAAGGAAAGAGCAAGGAATGATGTGAAGTCCGAGTGGAGAGTTGGAAAGGATGGGGGATTGCGGTACCGAGGCCGCCTTTGTGTTCCAAATCTTCAAGGACTACGAGGAGAAGTCCTGAATGTCGCTCACAACTCCAAGTTGGCAATGTATCCCGGTAGTACCAAGATGTACCAGGATTTGAGGCGAAACTATTGGTGGGACAACATGAAGAAGGAAATAGTGAAGTATGTGTCCCGATGCCTCACTTGTCAACAAGTCAAGGCCGAACACCGCCAGCCACAGGGCCTTCTGCGACCAATGCCCATAGCAGAATGGAAATGAGACTTCATATCTATGGACTTCATCTCTGGGTTGCCCAAGACTAAAAAGGGGCATGACTCGATATGGGTGATCGTGGACAGGCTCACCAAATCAGCCAATTTCCTCCAATCAAGACTTCTAGCTCCGCCGATGATTTGGTTAAACTGTATATCAAGGAAATAGCGCGGCTCCATGGCGTCCCTTTGGAAATTGTGTCTGACCGGGATACTCGATTCATGTCGATCTTCTGGACCCGCATTCAAGAAGCTATGGGAGTGAAGTTGAAGTTTAGTACCGCATTCCACCCTTAGACGGATGTGCAAACTGAGCGGGTGAACCAGATTTTGGAAGACATGTTGCGGGCTTGTGTTTTGGACTTTCAGGAGAGTTAAGACGATTGTCTCCCATATGCCGAGTTCGCCTACAATAATAGCTTCCAGGCTAGCATTGGTATGGCGCCTTACGGGGCCTTGTATGGGCGTCCATGCCGAGCCCCGCATTGTTGGGAGGAAATTGGTGAGAAGAGTTTGCTAGGCCCGGATTTGGTACGAATTACGATCGAGAAGATTGGAATTATCCGGCGCCGCCTCTTGACGGCTCAAAGCAAGCAGAAAAGCTATGCCGACACAAGGCGAAAGGACTTGGAATTTGAAGCTGGGGATCATGTGTTTCTCAAAATCTCCCCAATGAAGGGTGTTTTGCACTTCGACAAGAAGGGAAAACTCACGCCCCGATTCATCGGGCCCTTCCAGATTTTGGACCGGGTTGGTGCGGTTGCCTATTGCTTAGCCCCACCTACGCCACTCATCGGGGTGCATAACGTCTTTCATGTATCAATGTTGAAGAAGTATGTCCCCGATCCTTCACACATCATTAAGTGAGAGCATGTGGAACTCAAGGAGAATGCCACATACATTCTCCAACCCACTCGAATACTGGATAGGAAGGAGCAGGTTTTGCGCAACAAGGTCATCTTATTGGTCAAAGTACTATGGACTCATCATGACGAAGAAGAGGCTACTTAGGAGACAGAAGCAGAGGTTCATAAACATTACCCCAGCCTTCTTTAGCAATACGAGCAGGTATAAATTTTGAGGACGAAATTTATTTATAGGGGGGGTAGATTGTAATGTCCCGTTCAACCAGCACAGTGTCCTGGGGCGTCCACGTAAGATTTGCCGCAGGACCGTTCGTTTAAACCACTCATGGTGGGGCACCACGAGTTAATTAACTTAGATTCAACCCATTAGAGTAGACCAGCCTGATCATGACTGGGCCAAGTGCGGCCTGCTAAGCCAAATGGCCTGTTTACACTTAACAACAGCCCGTGTGGGCCACCCAGTGACCGAAGAGGGTCAGAAAAATCTAGAAATTTAGGAAATCATAGATCTCACTGTGTAACGCCCTGAAAATCGGGGGTCGAGCATATGCCCAACTCCCAAGTTTCAGCACATCACTTATGCAACACAATTAATGATGATTGAATGTTGTTCTTGTTAGAACATTAAACATGAGTGAGATTAAGCTAAATCAGTATATCATACTCTAGAGACAATTGAATTACGCAAGCGGAAGACTGTGTAAGATAGATATAAAACATATAAGTTGTGGTATGTCTCCAGAGTATAAACATATCCCAGGTGAAATATTACAGGTATCGGTTCAAAAATATAAAATGTTAAAAATGTTATGGTCCTCTACGATGTATAAACCATGAAGCCCCGTCAATCATAACATGGTCTATATAGACCCGCCTGGTAGCTGTATAAAGGAGAAACCCTCCTTGACATCATAAAAGTCCGGTTCCGATTCGTAAGCATCGCCCTCATCTGAAACTAAACAGGGTCTGGTTGGTGTTTAAAATACCGTCCCGTAATGTGGGAGTGAGTGATCAACTTAGTAGAACAATAAAGCAAAGGTTAGCATGTTATTAATTCAATCAAACAGTAATGATAAAGCAATACAATCAAGCATCCCTAAGTACTCTGATTAATGCAAGAATGGTATGTATAAATGATGCATGCCCTCGCCTGCACTCCCTCTGCAATCTTCATATAACAGTCGCGTATGTCGGTCACTTCTTCAGTGCTCTACCCAACGCCAAACGGCACATGCAATGCGGTGCATGTGCGTGTTACCAAGTTCTTATTAGTCATTTTCATACAACAGGATTGGAAAACTAAGGTACCTCCCTTATATCATTTCCCAAACTATGATTCATTCTAGGGTCGTCAGTCCTAGTAAATCCCATACGATGTTGCAGTTCTAGGTCACTACAAAGGGCTCGTCACCTCGATGCAGTGCAGGCCTACTTATACTCTAGTTGTTATGGAAAGGCTCGTCGCCTCTCTGCAGGCTCAGAGTATACTCGAGGTCACTACAAAGGGCTCGTCACCTTATCAGTGTAGGCCGACAGCTTGAATACAATGTCTCATACCACCGTATTCGACTCACGAGTCTGGGTTGCTCTTTGGTCACTACGGGGATGCTCGTTGCCCCAGCGTAGGCCGACAACTCGACCACGGTGTCCCATACCACCATGTCCGGCTCATGAGTCTTAGCGGATCAAGGTACCAAGGTTAACGGGGATTTCACTGGTGAGTTTGGTACCCTATGTTCAAGCAGTAATGTCCAAACATGGTTAACATATATCGGATCAATCGGGTTATTTGACGGGCTCGACTAGCACAAGCGCACATCGAGCTGATCGACATGAAGCTCATAAGCACTTCGTGTGGCCTAACCACTGTCGCCAATCGATATACGACTCGGATTCATCAGGTGCGTCTCATGTGGTGGGATAAAGTCAGCCACTACTTCGAGGCCTATTAAAGATTGCCTGGACTATGTAATAGCCCCAAACACATTCAATTACAACGATCTAACATATGAGATACTCAAGCAGTAATGGAGCAATGATTCAAATCATACAATCAGTTGAGGATGTTATGAAGTACAACATAAATATGAATCCACACTTATGCATTTCTAGGTAAAAGCAATGAATATGAAACAAGACATATGGAGGAAATCGTACACATCATTAGAGTGGCTGAGAATCCTATCTCAACACCCATTTAAAGAACAGTTTACAAGTATTTATTCATACAAACATATTTACAAACACTTAGCATACACATTATATCATACATGGTATGTATTGGCTAGCATACATATTAGGGCAAGTCCTTTCGTCAAAGGATTACCGCCTACACAACAATCGCATAGCCATGATAGTTAGTCATGGCGTACACTAACACAAGGTTTATACTCATTTAGTCTTTTGCTCAAACACTTAGGCTACGCATTGTAACATACACGACGTATGTTAATATAACATGTATTAGGCTAATCCGTTCACCTAGAAGTTGATACACATGCATCTAGCATACATAGACAACAATTAATCATGGCAAGCACAAATCCGAATTTCATACGTATACGGTATTTTCTACAAATACGAGGCATACTATATTTGACCTAGTTAACGTATAACTGAAAAACAAAACGGACATCACTTTATGCATGTGAAATAATGTCCACGTCAGTAATATATCATTAACTGACATTGAAAGCCTTGAAAACCATAACCTATATGTTTATAGTCCGCGCCTTACGCCGGTAAACGCGTAACGGAGTCGTTTTAGACACTTAGTCTTTGTCAACGGCGGATTGGCGACCTATAGCATGAATTAGGTTAGCTATTTCATAACTTATACTATCTGAAACCCTAAAACAGATTAGGGGTTGGATTTCTTACCTAAGAATGGGATTGGAATCGCCGGAATAGCGATACAGAAAAGCTGATTCAACCCATGGAGTGATGGGATTGAATCCCATGGATGAACTCCAACTCTCTCTCTCTCTCCTCTCTCTTCCTCTCTTCTCTCTCCTAGAGTTTTTCCCAAATTCGAGAGGGTTTAAGGTCCTTATATAGGCCTAAAACTGATGGAAATGGCCCCAGGGCCAAGGTATACTTAGGTTATAGCCAAAGGAGGCTTGTTCCGATCCAACGGAGCACTTCTGGAGGCCCCTTTTTCTATGTGCGGTCGGACTTAAGCTCCCTGACCATGGATCTAGGTCGAGTTAAGTTTTCAGTCCGATCGGATTTATAGATTGACCACGACGGGCCAGTTTCACTTCAACGGTCACTGGCACTCGATCAGGGCCACAAGTACGATGCCATGTATGAGAAATTTCTCCTGATCCGAGGGTGTATTTGGGTCAGATTATGACGGTCTGAATCCTTATATTCGACCCGCAAGCGACAAGTCTCAGATTACTTAAATTCAAATTTCATTTCTAAATATATTCACGTTTCTCACACACTTCGCTCTGGGCTCAAGTTGTCTGTTTCTGGACACTATCTGGATTTGATTTTCGAGATGGTAGTCAAGCCCAGCAAGGCGGTCATAATCATTTAGTTTCACGATAATCGGACTTTCGACGTGTGGTCTAGGTCCGATACGAAGTTTCAATGTGCTCCCTATAGCAACTGAGTAATGAGATTGATCATAGATTAAAGGGTAATGTAGCGTCGATGATTCTGCAAGTTTTGGTTCTTGCAGATCATATTTAAAGTGATTAGTGTAAATTTCATAAGTAAACTAGTTTAGCACTAGCTAATACTCACCTACTTTCTAAAGGATTTAGTCTTATATGATTTCTGCCTGAGGTGGTATTCGGGCCTTTGTATTTTGTATAGAAGGTGATTCAAGCTATTAATACTTCATTCAATTACGCCTTAATCACGATAGAATAAGGTCCTAGGGCAGTTCTACGTCCAATGACGTTCATTGCCAAGTTAGGAAAAATCCGGAGTGTTACACACTGGGCTTGTGGTCCATCGCGGGCTGCAGACCCAGTGGACACCCAGAATGGGGATCTGACACTTGCCAAATACACCCCACCAATGTCAGAATTGGAATCTGACATTTGCCAATAAAACCGAGATACCAGGCTTTCCAGCCGTCAGATTTCTTCCAAATTTACAGTGAAGGTTTAATGTATTTTTCTACGCCCGTCCACAAAATCTGGGACCCGATCGTGGCACGGTGACCGCTGATCTTAAACCGGACCTGTATGATCAAACCCCATATCCAATCGCTCCCAAATTTTGTAGGGCCCTTCATCGGACCATGGAGCATCCATCTTATAAGTTTTGTGGCCGGGGGGCACCAGAGCCACCCCAATCACCGAAATGGGCCCCACTGGGCCACTTAAAGATCGAAATCGTATGATCAGACCCCATACTCGTGCATCTGTTTGTTCCTAAACTTTGCATGACCCCTCATCGGGCCATGAGACACCTACATACCAAGTTTGGTGGCCAGAGGGGTGCTAGGGTGGCCCCTACACTAATATAGAGTTCCATAGGGCTATTTTGAGAATTTGTGGAAGCTTGGGGCCAAAGGGCCCAAGTCTAAGAAACAAAACCCTAGCTCTCATAACCCTCTCTCATTTACCACAACTACTAAGAGTAAAGGGGAGAGCAAGAGAGTAAAGGAGAAGAAAGTGTGAGTGAAGTTGAGCTAGGGTGGACCCTAAATCAAGGTGAGGCCCTAGAGAATCAACCCTTTCAACTCCCTACCTCTCCTCAAAGGAAAAACTCTCCACCATAACCTCAACGATCATCCGTGGATTGTATAAGTAAGATCATTCATCCCTTCTTCTTAAAACATTCACCCCTTCTTCTTAAAAATCCATGTATTAAGAAGGATTGGCTTCGTTTCTCACATGCAAGGGCTTGTTTTAGGGATTCCGGCCAATCGACCTCAAAGCCCTCTTTCCTAGGACGTTTTCCAAATCTCCAACGATCCATAGGTGCGGACTATTGATCTTAGGTGGCTTAGCACCAATTTTAGTACAAGCTTAATGATTTTGTTTGCTCGGATGTTATATTCGAAATTCTAGAGAAACCCTAGAAATTTTATGTTCGTTGGAACTGTATGGATGTGCATGCTTAGTTCTCAAATTTGGTATTGATCTTCTCTCTCCCATGATATCTTATATAGATGATAGTATGCTCATGTTTGCTTGATTCTTTTCCCTCATATGTGATGCTTCATTGTATGTATGATTATTTACCCTTGTGCTCATGATTTCTTAAGATGGAGGAAGTGCTTAACTTCCTCACAAACCCACACACTCACACGCACCTTGTTCTTGATGATGTTTGCTTGCTTGGTAGAAGTATTCGTTTGTATGGTTGAGATACATGAGAACATGATATTGATATGTTAGTTGATAACCTGAATAGTTGGCATGTTATGGATCCCCTTCACCCTCTTGGGTTGGTCAGGAACATGATGAGAGACGGTAGTCCCATCGATAGACTACGCTAGGGCTAGATCCGTGGGTTTGGACGGATGTTTTCGGGTGGCTGTAGTTCGACTACATGGGTCACTTGTGCCCAAGGTCACCCGTCTCACGCTCGCCTGACTCGTGCGGTCTAGCCTACTGTCTGACCAACCTTGTTTGTTAACCCTGTTTGTACACACATGTATGGAACCTGAAACACCCTACAACCGTAAGTGGCCCACCAATAACCGATTACAACTAGTCCACAGTCTCGTGAGCCGGTCATGGTGGAATGGGACACTGTGTCCGAGCTGTCGGCCTACGCTGGGGTGCCGTGCCTCCCCGTAGTGACCACGAGCGATCCCTTTCTCTCGGCACTCCTCATGTGCTTGAAGTCGGGGATGAGGAACCCGACGAGATCACGGACTGAGGGGTTTTGGCCTCACGCGTTGATGGGGCCTTGGCCTTGCAACCAGTTTAGGGCATTGATACGTAGGGTGTATCAGATTCCCCAATCTGCTGGATGAATGGACTTAATTAATAACTTGGCTAACACGATCGCATTGCATCGCATTAGTTAGGGTGACGACTCGGAAGTCGAGGTCGATCCGAGGGAGTGTTGTCATATGCGATCGTTAGATGGAGTCGCTCGAGGGAGCATTGTGGCAAGGGCATGCATCATATCATCCTACACGCATGCGCATTTAATAAGAGTTGCTAGGTGTTGATGATTGACTGCTTTTCATTAATTTCATATTACAATTGATGCTTGTTATAACTTAAGACTAATAGTACACACTGAGTTGATCACTCACTCCCACTTTGGGATGGTGTTTTAAAACATCAACCAGACTCTCTCATAGATGCAGGGGAGGCGGAGCAGGTGGAGCATGACGATGCTACTCCCGACAAGGAGGAGTTGTCGTACTTTCAGCTGATGTGCGGGACCTCACCAGACCCATAGATGGGCCGAGGGATCGCTGAGCAGTGGGCTCAGTCCTACTCTTTTTGGACTCGCTATTCTTTTGTGATTTTATTGGGTGACGTCATGTGCGACCCCTTTATTCTTCTAGACATGTGTATATGTATATATATGTATGTATTTGCTTTTGGTCTCTTTCATTTCAGTAGACTTGTATGATTGTGTTTCATGTTTCAGGATTTTTCAGGCTGCGCATTGACTAGATTAATCACATAATTAATGGAAACTGGTCATAAGTGACCACTGGGAACTCAGGAGTTGAGTATATATACGACCCCCGATTTTTCCGGCGTTACAGTTTCACGTGCTAGATACGTCGTTTCTTTCACTTTACAGATATATATGAACTATGTTGAATATATTGTATTTTATGTGTGTGTGTTGAAATGTTTGGATGAGTATGGAATTTGGAATCGTGCTTCCCATTATTATCCGTCATGGATATGTGCTTGATGTATGTGCGACAACTCCTTGGTGAAAGAATTTGCCCAAATACATGTTAGGACCAACATACGTCATGTATGTTGAAGTATGTAGTCTAAGTGTTTATAAAAATGTTTGAATGAATATAGAACTATGATTTATGCTTGCCATGATTATTGGTTGTTAATGCATGATTTTGTATACGTGGCAACTCCTTCGTAATAGGATTTGTTACTATATGTGTTTTTAACTAACTTATTACGTGTATGCAATATGTGTAGTCTAAATGTTTGATAAAATGCCTGAGTGAGAAAATGCTTAATGTAATGTGCGTAATGAGGGTTTTGAGATAGGATTCTCAATCCCCTTATCTAGGGATATAGTTTCCTTCATGTAATCTATTTTACTACTATGTGATTTGTGAATTAAATGCTCATGTATGTTAACATGTATTCTATGTGTTCGTCGAAATGCTGATATGGGATCTATATTTAATTGCGTGTTACATGCTGTCATGGCTATTACATTTGAATGCTATTGATTTGGAGTGTGTTTGTGACTATGAAATAGTCCAAGCAATCGGTAACAAGTTCTGGTTTGGTGGCTGAGGTTGTTTCGTCATACAGGACGCGTTCAATGAATTTGAGTCGTACGTCAGTTGTCAACAGTGATTAGGCCACACGGAGTGCTTACGCAATTCATGTCGATCAACTCGATGTGCACTCGTACTTCGAGCTCGTCTTGTAACCCGATTGACGTGATGTATGTTCACCATGTATGGACGACGCTACTGCTTGAATCTAAGGTACCAACTTACCAGTGGGAACCCCGTTAACCTTGGTACCTCGATCCGCTAAGACTCAAGAGTCAGACATGGTGGTATGGGACACCGTGGTCAAGTTGTCGGCCTACGTTGGGGCGACGAGCCTCCCCGTAGTTACCAGTGAGCAATACTGCCTCGTGAGTCAAATACGGTGGTATGGGACACTCTATTCGAGCTGTCGGCCTACACTGATCAGGTGACGAGCCCTTTGTAGTGACCTCAAGCGTACTCTGAGACTACGTTGGGGCGACGAGTCTTCCCGTAGCAACTAGAGTATAAACTAGGCCTACACTGATCAGGTGACGAGCCCTTTGTAGTAACCTAAAACCACAACATCGTATGATATTCACTAGGACTGACGACCCTATAATGGATCATTGTTTGAGAAATGATATAAGGGAGGTACATTAGGTTCTCAATCCTGTTGGACTGCTTTATCATTACTGTTTGACTGAATTGATAACATATTAACTTTTGTTTTATAGCCCCATTGAGTTGATCACTCACTCTCACATTCTAGGACGATGTTTTTAAACACCAACCAGACTCTGTCTTAGCTGCAGGTATTGGCGATGCCTACGAGGCGGAGACCGATTTCGAGGTCGATGAGGATGCGTTCTCCTACATGCAGTTGTTAGGCAGGTTCATGTGAGCCGTGTTCTGATCGGCGGAGGTTGCATGAATGCTGATTAGATAACCTTGCTCATTTTGTACATTTTGAAATTTTCTATGTACTATATTGACCTGGTAACATGATCAGACTCTGGAGACATACGATTACTTATACGTTATATATATCTATCACAGTCTTCCACTTGCTTAAATTTATCGTCTCTGGAGTATGATATGCTGTTTGGCTTAATCTCATTCATGTTTAATGTGCTAATACAGTCAACATTCAATCATCATTATCTTTATTGCATAAGTGATGCATTGGAACTCGAGAGTTAGGCCTAAGCTCGACCCCCGATTTTCAAGGCGTTACACTCCCATCGTTTTTTGCCGTGTTATTTTATGGTTAGGACCCAAATATCAGCCTGATCCAGAGCTCATGTGGGCTCAAATATCAACAGTGGGTGTCGTTGTCACCATTATTTTCTATTATGTGGCCCACATGAGCTCTAGATCAGGTTGATATTTGGAACTTAGTTATAAAATGACACGACAAAAAGAATGGGCCGTGGGCGACATGATTTATTCACATATATCAATGTAGGCCCCACTAGTTGGTCCTTGCCAGGGCTTATAAAATGAAGACTACGACCCATATAGTATGACAACCACAACCCTTACCTAATGACAACCACGACCCATATATCATGGCAACCACAACCCATACCCGGGGCCGTGGTTGTAATGTGGTAAGGGTCATACTTGTCATGGGTCGTGATTGTCATGTTATACATATGGGTCATGGTTATCATGTTATATGGGTCGTGGTTATCATGGGTCATAATTATCATGTTATACGAGTCGTGGTTTTCATGTTATATGGGTCGCGGTTATTACATGTTCACTTCCTTTACTATCGAATAAAAGGATAGTCGTTGGTACAATAGTCTAAGGCCCACGATGGAGTGATCCGTTCCGTCCACCTTGTCGGTCAGCTCGCCGTGGGCCCAAAAAGTCCTGACTTGGGCAGTGTCCACTTCCAACAAACATCACAGTGAGCCTGGAGAGTTTCAACAGTGGGTTCCATTATCACCATTATTTTCTATTATGTGACCCACAATAGCTCTGGATCAGGCTGATATTTGGGCCCTAGCCCTAAAATGACAAGGAAAAAAGGATGGGCTGCATGGATTATACACATACATCAATGTGGGCCCCACGAGTTTGGTTCTTGCCCACGCGCGAAAAAGGGTTGTGTACGCATCACTTTATTGGCATTAAATACGACATAACTTCTTATTCCAAAAAAAAACTGTACAACTACTGAAACAAGGACAAGGGCATTTTGGTCAAATTAATTTTCAGAAGCTTGTTAGAAGGCCACTCTCGGAATATTTGAAAGGTTGAATATCTTTAGAGAATTTGACCATACATCGAGGTCAGTACTATCAATTTCCCTAACTCAAAAGATGATATACAATCCTGACCACCAGTCGATGTGGTTTATAAAATTAGCTTAACATAGAATCTTTGAAAGGGGATAAAGGGGGGAGAGTTTAAAGACAGGGTATCCAGAGAGTGTAGAGACGGAGATGAGAGTATTTTAAAGTTTTTAAAGATTCTGAAAAACCCTAACAAGCATTATTAGGTTGTCTGATGTGGTTGACGTGGGGTGTGTACAAACCATCAATGGGCAACCCCATGACAGTTGCCTAATTGTAATGTCGAAAACCCATCAAATCACAAGGGGCATCCATAGTTGCAGCAATGTTTTTTTTTTTTTTTTTTTTTGTTTTAAAATTTTTATTTTTAATGTACTGCAACTGTATAGGAGATGGGTTTCCACCATTAATGGTGGTTAGCGATGCCGGAATAGGAAGAAAAAGAGGGGGCAGGGTTTAACGGCGTTGTCAAACATTATTACTATTATTTTTTATAAATCTATATGGCCGAAAGTTTGCCGGGGTCCATGGCTTTCGACTTGAATTACACTGCTGCCGTGGTCTTACAAATAGTGCTGCCATCGGGGTTTTCACCCTGATCTGATTTCACAGCAGTAAAACTACCCACAACCGGCAACTTACCAATATAGAAAACCTCGAATCGTCGAAAATGAATAGGTGCTCGACAAAAGAATATACCATGATTGATGCATATGTGGGCTCTGATTCGCGGTTATAACTGTATTCGCGGAACTGACAAATGGTCTATGCATCGATAATGGACATTCAATACTTTAATATAAAAGCATACCTGATTAGAAAGACATTTCCGATTTCTCGATGTAGACGGAAATCCGGATCTTCTGCTCCTCACACCTTCAAGAGAATTGAATTAGGGTTTTCTCTATGTTGGTGATGAGAAGGATAATTGAACTAGTGTTTTCTCTCATGGGTTGGTGAGAAGACCAAAATATCTATTTATATAAAAGAGGTAAGAGAAGCTTACCTAGCATACTTCTCTCATCTCATGTCTCTAAAGTGTAGGTTTTCATATCCAGCTTAATAACCGTGTACCATCCCAAACTTATTTACAATGATCACAATAGTAGCAGAGCCAATTGAATCACTCAATATAAATATTCCTACGATCATATCTAAACTGATGATCGTGTATGGCCCTCCTAATAAGAGTCTTACAATATTTTCCAAGATCACAAGTCAATTGCACGGGTAACTTAAGTCGGGAAATCTTACCCTGAAAATAATTCTACAATTTTTATTAGCTTTCATCTGGTTAGCTAGGACTCTAGATCACATGCATGTCACCATCTGAATGCATAGCTCACCTCATTCACTTGAACTGAGCCAAAGAAAGAAAAAGTAGGAAAAAAGTGTGGGCACATGCTTTGAGCCAAAGAAAGAAAAAGAATGGAGCCAAAGTAAGAAAAAGCAGAGGAAAAAAGTGTGGGTACTCGCATGTGGTTTTAGGAGGGGTGGTTGCTCTCTCTGTCTCTCTGTTTTCAGGGCACCTATTTTTTATCAACCATACCCGGCCAAATTGATGATTGAGCTAAGCCTTATTTACAGGCAAGGACAGATCCAAGGTGGGTCCTACCCGATGAATGGCAGCGATCTCTAACAGTGCCCGGTCGACGGGATGCATCATGCCGCCACCTGTGGGTAGACAGATCAGCCTACCATCTGCCTGCTTTACCAGCTATGCGTTTTAATCTCGCACGAGTATCCTAACCTTACAAATGGTCCCGTACGACCTCCATTCATAATCCACGCAGAGTGGGTCCCGTGAAAATGAACGGTTCTGATCTATGTGTCAACGTTAGCAAATCGGGCTCCAGTTCCTTGGTTTGTCCAGAACTCCGCATGCGCGAATGCCATTCCCAGGGCTTTGGAGAACATTTTCAGAACTGATGGCATTCTCGTAGTTAAATCAATCAACCAGGGTAGGCTTACTTAGATGTCTGTAAAATCATGATATACGACTCCTCTTTGTACGCCTGTTGCAAGGCAAAATATTGAATGTCTTGGAATTGTATTAGATGAGATTAACACTATTATTATACAGTGATTGTATGGATGTAAATATCATGTATTTGGTTCATACAATCTCCACATTTGAGATAAAATTAATGCCATGAGAAAAACATTGGATTAAGCAAAATTCCGTTTAGTGGATGATGATATTACAATCAATGAACCAAATTCACAGATTTTGGTCACTTGTGCATGTATATAACTAAAATGTTGTGTGTAAAAGCATAACATGCATTAACAAAATGGATAAAACACATGCATCGATGTGAAGCCCACGTGTGTAGTGGATTTTAAAATATGCCGAAATTTCACGTAAGACCATATTTGGATTTTAAAATACACCGATATTTAACATGAGACCATATGTGGATTTTAAAATACACCGAAATTTCACATGAGACCATATGCAAGTCTATCCCAACTAATCTTAACCCATCGGTCTTCCCAAATGTGATATGGAATTGACACATAACTAAATGCAATTCCATCCCAACTAATCCTAATCCATTTTATCCTCCCAAGCATTGGGTGAAATTTGCATAGACCAAATGCAATTCCATCCCACCTAATCCCATCAAAAACCATGCACCAAACACCCCCTAAATTTTGGGGAGTAAGGCCCCACGTCCATGATGTATACAATCCATTGGTCTAGTGGGTCTCGCACTGGATGGACTATGACCTAAAAATATTATCCACGTTAGAATATTAACCTTTTGGTTATGGGGAGTGATCACATGCGATTCCCATCTATGGTAATTATCATGCAGTCGAGCTGTGTGAGGCCCACCGATGATCTGCGAGTTCCATCCAACCCGTCTATTAAATGCGACCCGAAATTTTAGAGTTACCCTTAAAATCCAGCCTGATCCATACCTCATGTGGGCCACACCAAAATGTAACAATGGGGGACACCCACCATATAAACTTCCATATGGAATGTGGGGTCCACCGTACTTTGTACATTCCATCCAACTCATTCATCACGTAAGACCCGCCAGGATGAAAGGGCGCACCGAAAATCAAGCCATTTAAATTAATAGGCGGGCCACAAAAGTGAATATACAGGTATTAGGACGGATTGTACATTAAGCCTTTTTTTTTTCTTTTTTCTTTTTTAGGAATTATTCAAAGTATGTACGGTTCACATGATGAGTCTCATCAGATTCACGGTTTGGATCCACATACACATAACAGCTGGGCCCCACACAGCTCGAACGTATGAAGTATTATTTCCCTTTAATTAATAGCCTTTGATAAATGGATGAAAGAAGATAACGGTGTTTTAAAATTCAACTGAAAAGGTCCCAAGACCGATCTTACATTCTTGCATAAACATGTATCATGGTCCATCCAAATAAGGAACCGATAACCAACGGTCTGGATTTACTGAAAGATGGGCCTCACTTGTTAGAAATGAAACCCGCGTATATAGTGAAAAGATTGTGGGTCGCGTATCGTACGATTCCTCTATGTGAAGAAAGCTGAAAGCTAAGAAGTATTTTTACCCTCTCTCTCGCGGGGCTTTCAAGAGAGAAGCTCAGATCCGAAAAACCGTAAGAAATTCTTCCTCCTTTCAATTTCTCGACGCAAAAGAGCTTCGAGATCGAATCATTTTGCGGTATTTTTCACACAAATCCGTTGAAAATCACGTTAATCCGTGTTCTTTCTTTGACTGAGTTGATTTCAGATTGAGAGGTTGATATTAGGGTTTTGTTTTGTAGTGAGATTGATTGCTTGTTTGTATTGGAGACTGTAAATCTTTGATTCAATCTCTTGCGTTTTGGTTTTATTAAGAGAAAACGAAAATGTTTTTGTTTTTGTTTTTTATTTTTTAATTTTAAAGAAATTGAGGATATTTTTTGGCATATTAGTGAAATTTTCGATGTTCGAAACTGTAGATCCTTGAATAATCCATCTTTCTTTCTTTTTTCTTTTCATTTTTCATTTTTCTTTTCTTTTCTTTTTTTTTTTTTTTTTTTTTTTTTTTTTGTTTTGAAAAAGAGGCTTTGTGAAGGTAATTTTAAAAAACTGGAGGATATTAGTGAATTTCAGTGGGTTTCGATGTTTGGAACTGTAAATCTATGGGATTTCAGTGGATTTCGATGCTTGAAACTGTAACCCTTTTTTAAAGTGGATGGTGAAAGAGGACGTTGGAAGATTTATTTTATTTATTTTATTTTAAATTTAAAATTTTTTTACTGGCATTTTATCATATATATATTTTTCAAATTAGAGGAATTAAGTGAATTGTAATTTTTGGGATGTTTAATTTACAACAAATTCCTCTTCTTTTTTTTTTTTGGTTGTCACTGATCAAATAGAAAGATACAGAATTTGTTTTTCCTGTTTTTTTTATTCCATGTCTTCTTGTCTGTCTTTTTTTTTTTTTTTTTTTTTTTTTGTTGTGTAACTGAGCAAGTAAGAGGCGTTAATGCAATTTCTGCATGGGCAAATTGAAGAAGCAAGCAATTCCTGGCACATGCCAACCTGGCACTGTTGGAGATCACTGCCATTCATCAGATGGGGCCTAGCATTGTTATGTTCTGGCCTGAAAATCAGGCCAGTATTGCCCACCTACCTGTCCACATATGGTTGAGTAAAAAGGGTGCTTAGAAAAAAAAGATCGACATTTAATGTAATATGTGAATGTGTTGCCTTCCTGATTAGTGGATCAACCTGATTTGTATGCTAGGGCATGTTCACAGTGGGACCCACCTGGTAAAAGATCAGGGAATGTTCACGTATTTGCCAGTAGACACGTGGACTGCAAATTGCTTCGACAGTCTTGCCTTGTGTGCATTGCCTTAGCATTCCTCTCAGCATGTTATAGGGCTTCAATGAATTTAGCAGATTATCTGAAGTTGCAGTGCCGATACATTGTTGATGCAATTTTTTTTCTTCTTCATGTTTTGTTTTGAAGAAGCTTACTCTTTTTTTTTTTTTTTGTCTCCGATATGTTTCTACACTTGTTTGTTGGATGGATGGTCAACTGAAGTGAATATCCAAATTTGGGTTAGTCCTGCTATGTTTAGATCGAATAATCTGTCCAAAATTTTGTTTTCATTCTAAGTTTGACAATTGATGGTTTATAGATCTAAGAAAAGCACTAGATGTTTAACCCTTGGAGGTTATGTGGTTGGTGAGGAGGAGAAAAGAAGAGTCCCAGACTCCCAGGAGTATATATTAACATCACTGATAAATGCATGTGGCTGGGTGGAATCTCTTTGTCAATGTTGCAATGGACTGGGTCTCCATTGTATTTGGGTGATGCTTTTTTGGGTTTTTGGCTTTTGGCACCTTGGCTTGTATCTTTTTGTGTAGTTTGTTTTTCTTCTTGAGCTAGGGAGTTGACAAGAGGGCCACCCTTCATCTCTGTCCTCTAATTTTGTTTTCTTTGTCGTGTGCTTAATAATTCATCGTCTTTAAAAACATAAAATAAAAATAATGACATACGTGAGGGTGTTCTTAAAACAGTGAGGACAGTTTGTAGGGAGGTCAATGAGTCCCTATAGTAGTGGGTCTTCATCAGGAGTCAGCATTAAGCCCTTAACCTCTTTTCACTTACAATAGATGACTTAACCACTAGTGCTCAGGATAAAATCTATTGGTGTTTGTTTTTTGAGGATGATGTGGTGTTAGTTGATGAGACTAAAGGGAGTGCAAACTCTAAATTGAAAGTTTGATGTAGTGGATTAAAATTAGTAGAACCAAGAGCCAAGACAAAGTATTTGGAATGCAACTTTAGTAAGACGATTATAAAGGTGGGGCACTGGGTAAAATTGTTTTTTTTTTTCCTGAAAGGTAACACTACCAGGAAGTGAACCCTGGATCACTCACACACACTACACTGTCTCCACCAGCTTTGGGTAAAATTGATGGTCAAAAGATTCCTTGGAAGGATGGGTAGATTGATGAGGATGTTTTCAATAGAATTAGAGTGTGGTTGATGAAGCAGAGCCATCCTCTAAAGCCTTGTGTGATTGCTACATGCTTATGAAAGTTAAGAGAAGATTTTATAAGGCAACTATTCAACATACTATGGTATATGGGTCGGAAGTGTTGGGCAATTAAAGAGCAACATGAGTAGAGACTACATGTTGCAGAGATGAGGATGTATATGTGAGAAGACATGGATAGAATTCATAGCGGGGTCATTTGAAGCAGCCTAAGGGCAGTCCCGATAAGAGATAAAGCGATGAAGAGTAGATTGAGATGATCTAATCATGGGCAATGAAGACCAAAGATGGCTTTGACAGGGAGGGGAACATTGATTAAAGTTGAAGGCAAAAGATGATAAGAGGACCTAAAAAAGGGCTTGGATTGAGGTGGTGAGAAGGGATATGAAGTCTTGTTCACTCATTGAGGATAAGGCCTTAGATAAGATTGATTGGTGAAACAGGATTAGCAAAGCTGGCCCCAAATAGCTGGGACAAGTCTATGATGATAATAATGATGAAGAAATTGGACTTAGAAGAAAAACAATTGCAGTAGTGCGGTGAGAAGGGATATGAAGGCTTGCTTACTCATTGAGGATAAGGCCTTAGATAATATTGATTGGCGAAACGCGATTAGCAAAGCTGGCCCCAAATACCTGGGACAGGTCTATGATGACAATAATGATGAAGAAATTGGACTTAGAAGAAAACAATTGCAATAGTGTGGAGAGAGAACTAGCTTTCGTAATTGAAAAACTATCCAGATCATTGATTCGCTTCCATTTTGTGTTACAGCTTCATTATTGCAAATCAATCTAAGTCAATTCCACAACCAAACATACTGTCAAGGTCCTTTTGTTCAACAAAAGTTATTTGCTTCCATTTTTTTTTTTAATTACAGCTTAATTATTGCAATCTAAGTCAATTGTACAACCAAACATGCCCTCAAGCTCCTTTTGTTCATCAAAGGCTGTAGTGGCATGGGGTACTTTTAAATATTTAATGTGATATCTTATTGTGAGTTGAGTCAAAGATTTAGCTTTGTTTAGCTACTCATTAGTTTAAGTGTTAATGGTACTGTTGATTGGAAGAAAAATTAAAGGGTTAATGCTACTGGACTTGTAGGTCCCTGACACTTTTTTCTTTTCTTTTCTTTTTCCTCTCTCTCTCTCTCTCTCTCTCTCTCTCTCTCTCTCTCTCTCTGCACACGGAATTAGTGGACCAATTGGTGATTTAACATCTGCTTTGTGCAGGTTTTGGGCTTATTTATTGAATTATTTTGAAGATTTTTACTGGGTAAGAAGTGAAATGTCAAGATTTCGCGTTGATGGGAAAGTTATAGAGGGAGTAGACTTACTGAAGAGGCGACATGGGCTGTGGCGCTTGGATGTGTGGCCCTTTGCCATTCTTTATGCTGTTGGCTTTTCATTGTCGTTCCCAGTATAGATTTCAGTGATGCTTCAATAGTTCTTGGGGGGCTGGCGGCCTTTCACATTCTGGTGCTGCTTTTCACTGCTTGGTGGGTGGATTTCAGATGTTTTGTTCAGTATAGTAAGGTATGCAACTTGTTAAGATTTTGATTGAAAGTCCATTTTACATATTAAACTGCTCATGGATTTTGTGGTTGTCAGAGTATTAATGCCCATCTTTTCTTAATCGTTGAAAATACTTAGCTTAAATATTGGAGATATCATTGATTCACACATAGACACACACAAGGTCCCAATCCAATGCGGTCGGCTCTACCATGAGTACGGTGGAGATGACCACCTTAGGCTCCACCATGATGTCTGCGTGACATCTGCTTCGTTGTCTGTTCGCCGCCTCAAGTTCACCGAGCCCAAAATCAGCCTGATCTTTGATGGGCCACATCAAAGGGAAAACTGAAAAATAATACGTAAAAACTCTATATTCACTTGGTGTGGCAGACTTGAGTTTCCGAATGACCTGATTTTTGGTATATTCGGCATCTAGTGATTGGATTGGATAGCATCTACACAACATAGTAGGCCCAACAAAACAGTTTGGGGGTTTATTGGTTGGCCGTCCCTTCCCAACTTCCAATCAGGCTGATTTTTTGCTTCATAGTGCAACATAGAAGGGCTCACCTCATGGATCAGGTGGATCTGATGCATACATCACGGTGCAGACCACAGAGATTAGGTCGAGCTTTTACGGTAGAGTGGATTCTATCATCTATGGGATCATTTTCTGATGAGGACATCCGAGAACAAAGAGTGTATCAAAGGAGGAGGAGAGCCCCGACAACTTCGATTTGGCTAGATGATTATCACGTGGGGCCCACCTATGGGCCCAGATGGAGTTTCTAGCCCATTCGGAAGACCCCACATGCATGTACGTGTATCTAAAAGACCCCACACTGGGAATATGCATGTTGGCTGCTTTATTAGGAGCATTGGACCGTTGGATTGCATGGAGTATAGGATTGGGCTGTTGATCGTGGACCGTCATCATCGGGGGGCATCATATATTTTATGATTGCATATTTATTAATGATGTCTTCTTGGATTAGATGCTAGTTTTATGTTTTATTGCTTTGGTACACTTATTTTATGTTTGGGAGTATTTAGGATGTGCTAGGAACTTTTTTTTAACCGAAAGGGTAGTTTGGTCATTTGTAGCCCAAAAAGCTATAAAGCCTTGGGCGTGTAAACCCTATGGCATTATGACATATGAATAAAAATTTCTTGTTCCCCTTTGAGAGCAACTTCTTCTCGTGAAAAGAGACTCCGTCATTCTCTAAAGGTATGTATTTCATCTCCCATCTTGGCTTCTCCCCCTCCAATACTCTTCTTCATTATTCTCCAGTTTTTCTTTAAACCCCTTTTCCCCAAACTTTTTTTTCCCCCTTTAACCAAATCCTGCAAAATTTCTTCTTCCTCTTTGTTTCTTTTAGTTCTTTTCAAAACCCATTCGAGCGAGGATTATTGCACCCAAATCTTATCCTATTCCTCCCAAACTTGACCCAACTCTTCCCCTACCCTACCTGTACCTAAAACCCACCACCCACCTTAAATTGGGTCTATTCACCTATGCTAGATGGAAGTCTCTACTTCCATAGGTCCTATTTGATGAGAATTTTATAGATCTAGCTTGCAGAATTACCTCGGTCCTAACCCTAACACGATCGAATACTTGGATTGCTTGATTTTGGGGTGTGAGTTGCTGTTAATTTTTTGTTTCATGTTACTTATGTTATCTGTTATCTAATTTCAGCAATGCATATCATGTTAGCATTCATGTCCTGCGTCATTTTCCTATATTATAATATAGATATATGTATGTATGAAAATGTTCCTATAAGGTCGAACTTACTGTAGGTCACGGTATGGTTGAGATTTGTGGGCTAGATTCGACTATGATGTGTATTAGACATTCACCCTATCCATTGGATGCGTACCCCTTTTAGGCCTAGAGCCTAAAATCAAGCGTAGTCCATGAGTTAGGTGGGCCACACCGAAGTAAACAGTTGAGAGTAGGATGCCCATCATAGGTTTGCGTGTGGGGCTGGCATATATGTGACATCTGACCTATCCATTGTGTGCCTCCCACATGGATGAGGCGCTCCACCAAATTTTGGGCTGTTCTAGAATTTAGGCGAGCCCCATGAAGTGATTTTGAGATGTTTTAGGCATGATTTTGCACTATTCTAGATAGTGCGTCCAACTCCCACCTGAGTTCTAGATACGATTGACTTTTTGGACATCCCATGTTTAGGAGGGGAGCCACCTGACGTGTGGATCAGTTGCCCACATACACATTAGTTGACCTTACAGGAACATTTTCCACACATAGGCACATGTGTGCGGACATGGACACGCACACACATGTATAACTTGAACAAAAACCTATGTTGGAGTTATCATATGATGTGCTTCATCAAAAGAATGTTTTATTTTTGACACATGAATGGTAACATACGTGGCCCGTCTTTCAGGAAGCTAAACTATTGATATGGTGAATACCATCACAAGACCAATGTTTTAAATATCGTTATCGCGTAAAGTATCACACCCTTGGTATGCGGATAAATATCAGTCATCACATGGGATATCGGTTGTATCACGTAATGTATCGCTGTTGTTGGGAAACATGGGAACATTGGGAAATTGGTCGAATTTTTCAATGAAACTTCATGGATTGTTGAAAAAGACATCAATACATACTTAGAAATCAAAACATTACAAAAAGGTACACATAATAGGGGTTTCCTTTTTATGGGGTCCTAATATATGTGCTTTTCAACTGAACTAATGCAAGTGTATTCAAAGTCTATTAATATAATTTATAAATGTAAGAAGACATGTATGGAAACACAAGCAATACATTCAAAAGCAAAAGAAGAATCACTAGATTAGGTTACATACATGTTTAATTTTGTGTTTGGATACAAAGATTGCAACTGCTTTTTGAGAAATTGAGAAATTTTGATTTTTCTCAATTTTCCGCAACTTGACCCATCTCCCACAAATCTTGAAATTGAAGTTACATGAAGAAGCATAGATTTGTAACCATTCGACACTAGTTTAACATGATTTACAACAAAAACATGGATCGAAAATTGAAAATGCTCACCGATCTAACTTGTTGATAAGGTCACGTAGACTTGGATGAAAGGATTAAAAAACAAATATCAACTTGTTCGAAAACTTTTGTGGCCCAAAAAAGGTTTTTAATGTTGGCCATTCAATGACCACTGTTTCATGTGGTGTGGTCCACCTGAAATTTGTACCTACTTCATTTTCTGCACCATGCCCTAAAGGTTGGCAAAACAGATGGACAATGTGGATATACAATGCATACATTGAGCTAGGGCCTACATATAGGGTCCCATGGTGGGCTAATCCACATCACTGGTTTCGGGTCATAGCCTAATTGAGCTATATTTTTGGATAATGAGGAATTTTTATTGCCTGTTTACCATCACGCATCACTAGACTGGGCCCACATATAGAAATATTTAGATGGTTGATCCATCATCTTGGAGCTTGAATGGATTGGTCACAACTCACAACTCTAAATGCAAAATTCTTAAGGAATGGATGACTTTATATATTTTTATAAATAGTTGCATGTCGACCCTTTACACATGAATCTTGGAATACTTGTGTGAGATCCGAGCCACTCACTAGATTGGACCCATTGTCTAGATGCCTTATTTCAAATGATAGGCCATTCTCATTACGTGGGACAATTATATGATGCTCACCAATCTGATGTCTCAAGTGGCCACGCCGCAAGAAACAATTGTCATTGAATGCCATCGTTAACAACTTCTTTGGAGCCATAAAAGTTGTGAATAGATGCATACATGGGATGGTTGGATGGATGGATGGATGGATGGGATGGGTGGATTGGATGGTTGGATGTGATGTTGGATGGATAGTAGGATTTTGGTTACTATTGGAGTGATTTCTTACGACAACACATGTTTTTAGGTCCCCATTAAATAAAAACTTTTAATGCATGCATTCTTTTTACATTTTTTTATAAAAAAATATTGTTAAATATACAAATGAGTGTATTTAGGCATCTCCTGAAGTCTTACTTAAAAATTCCACTATTTTCCCCATGTTTCTTTCCGTTTCCCCCGCATTTCCAGTTATCAACGATATTATTGATGATAACGATATTGTTCCTTTATTTCCAGCCAACGAAACTTGTAGCGGGATAAAGTCTTTATTTCTGGACAAGGTGATTGAGAGATGTGAAAGAAAGATTTCAAAATGGTCGTCGAGGTACTTATCTATGGGTGGGAGGATGGTAATGATTAAATCATCTATATCGAATCTTCCAGTCTATTTTATGTCTCTTTTCAAATGCCCAAAATCTATTTTGAACGCATTGGAGAGACGAAGAAGGGATTTTTTTATGGGAAGGGGGAGAAACACAAGTTTCATCTAATGAGGTGGGATGAAGTCTATAAACCAATGGTTCAAGGAGCGGGGATCTAAATTAGAAGAGATGAATTTAGCTCTTTTGGGAAAATGGGTATAGAGGTTCGGGGTGGGGGGAAAGGCCAGATGGTGGGAGGTAATAGCAAAAAAATATGGGGTATAGAGGAGGTGGGTGGTGGACGAAGGATTCATCCTTGTATCGATGTTCTTACCCATGGAAGTCAGTAGTGTCCCTAAAAGAGAGTGTGGGAGGGAATAGGCTTTCATTTGGGGGATGAGAATAGAATTAGATTTTAGGAGGATAGGTGGGTGGGAGATGTGAGGTTGGGTAAGAGGTTCCCATCTTTAGCTAGGGTAAAAGGGCAGGTGGTGAGTAATTGTTTTTCAATTAAGGGGAGGAGGTTACATGGAGCCCTATTTTAGGAGGAAACTTTCGGATAGGGAGTTTGAAGAGATGGTTCTTTTGCTTGAGATGTTATCAAAAATTTTTCCACTTTTATCAGAAGCAGATTCCTTGAGATGGTGTAAGTCAAAGACAGGTTCTTTCGTAGTGAGATCCTTCTATTGATTCTTTTGCTTGGGTGAGGATCATTTTGACATTGCAGTAACGACATCCCTTTGGCATTATGGTGCTCCTATGAAGGTGGCAACTTTTCGTTGGCTACTAGGCAGAAACAAAGTGCTAACAATAGACAACCTTTGTAAGCAAAACATATGTATCCCAAATGTTTACTTGATGTGCTTCAAAGATGCATAATCTGTGAATCATCTATTCATCCATTGTGTATTTGCCAGGGAGGTTTGGCATCTTTTTCTACAATTTTTCGGGGTTCTTTGGGGGTTTCCGAAGATGATTGGTGAGTTTCTTTGGGGGGGGGGGGGGGGGGGGGGGGGGGGGCGGATAGGGAAAGAAGGGAAAAGGCACTGCGTTTAAGTTTATTAGCGACTTTATGGGCTTTTTGGTTGGAAAGGAACCAACACTGCTTCACCAAAAAAATGAGTGGGCCGGTGCAAGTTTTCAATAGAGCAATTCTTAATATCAAGGATTGGGTGGAAGCTTAGATTTTTAAATCTTCTCTTCCTTTCCATTTGGGGGAGTTCTGGTGGGTGTGTGTTTTTTTTTTTTTTTTTTTTCGTATATTTGTATAGCTGTCTCCTTTGGCTTCGGCCTTTTTAATATATCATCATCGTTAAAAAAAAAAAAAAACCTTGAAGCGATACCGACAACTCAAACACTGCTAAGGCATTGCTTATTTGAGCTCAGTTGTGCATGTATAACTTTCTACGTTTAAGTTTAGTAATGTCTTTATGGGCTTTATGGTTGGAAAGGAACCAGCACTGCTTCAACAAAAAAATGAGTGGGCCGGTGCAAGTTTTCAACAGAGCAATTCTTAATATCAAGGATTGGGTGGAAGCTTAGAATTTTAAATCTTCTCTTCCTTTCCGTTTGGGGGAGTTCTGGTGGGTGGGTTTGTATTTTTTTATATTTTATTTTGTATATTTGTATATTTGTATAGCCGTCTCTTTTGGCTTCAGCCTTTTTAATATATCATCATCGTTAAAAAAAAAAAACTTGTAGCGATACCGACAACTCAAACACTGTTAAGGCACTGCTTATTTGAGCTGAGTTGTACATGTATAACTTTCTTGGTAAATAAGAGTACCATCTTATGCCACATCCTCTGCTTGCATCTTGGCCCATTTCCACAATCTGTTGACCTTTGAGTTTTATCTTGGAAGTACGTCAATGAAAAAAAATAAAATCAGAAAGGAAGAAATTATTGATAGGTCACAAATACTAGGCTATGAGGTCCCATCGTGACTATCATCTTTGAATGAATCGCATACATCTGGATGCACTTAGTATTTATCTAGTATCTTTAGAAGCATCATCTTGAAAACGATTGGCGAGCCATCTTTATCTATTGGCACTTCATACGCATGAATATCCAATCTTCAAATAAAAAAAAGCAAGAATATCCTGCAATATGATCAGGAATGGACAACCATGATCATATTGCCATACATACATGCAACCGTTGACTTGCCCTAACCAATATAGAAAATGTTCTTTTCAACATACCATGGTGCTAAGTCCAAGATCCTTCATGTTATATGTACAAGCTAAAAGCAAATAGAGCATTTTACTCTTGCGGACCTACCAAAAATACATTCAACTTTCTTTGCTCCTGCTATTATCGCATCAGTTAACCTTGCTTACAAGATCTTTCATGTTATATGTACAAGACAAAAGCAAATAGAGCATTTTACTCTTGCGGACCTACCAAAAAATGCTAGATGAAAAGATAATTATCTGGAATATTAAAAAGTGAAAAAAGGGGTTTTCTACTAGTTTTATCTAAGTGGTTTGAGAACAGAGAGTTTTGAGATCTATTTCAGCACTTTAGAAGTTCTAAAGTTGGTAAAAGAATTGTCACTTTTCCATCATGCCTCTTTTGACCAAAAAAAAAATCACCATCAATGAGTTATCAGCTTGGCGTACCAATAAGCCATATGGATCATAAAACAACTGATTTGCTGGATACTCTCCTTCATGAACTTCTGACTGGTTATACTTGCTTCTTCTTCTTCTTTGATATCTCCTGTTTGTTGCTGCAATTGCATTTTACTATAGTTGGATATTTCTTTTGATTTTGCAGGTGCAGGATATACACCATGCGGATGCATGCAAAATAACCCCTGCAAAATTCTCGGGTTCAAAAGAAACTGTGCCACTTCATTTTCGTAGATCTGTAAGTTCTATCTTTAGTTGGAATCCTGAAACCATATTCTAATATTTGGTATTATATCACCTAGTTCTACAGGATTTTCCTTTCTTCTTCTTGTTTTTAATTTTTAATTTTTTATCAGTAGACCTAAAATAGTATCACATGCTAGATATTAGAGAATCATATTTTTCTTTTGCAATAAAGTTCCATTTATTAAAAAGGAAGAATCATATTGTGATGAAAAACTGATATCATTTAGGTGTGGGAATACATTTTCTTTGATCAATAGATCTATAATGGAATTCATGTGCTATATATTAGAGAATCAGATTTTCCTTTTGCAATGGAGCTGCCATTTATTGGAAAAAGAAGAATCATACTTTGACGAAACACTGATAGGATTTAGGTGTGGGAACACAGTTTTCTTATACCAATAGATCTATAATGGAATTCATGTGCTAGATGTTAGAGAATCAGGTTTTCCTTTTGCAATGGAGCTGCCATTTATTGGAAAAAGAAGAATCATACTATGATGAAACACTGATAGGATTTAAGTCTGGGAACACAGTTTTCTTATACCAGGAAGGTATTCAATAATGGTATACCAGTAAGGGTAATGGTGGCTGTAATGGCCAGCCCTATGGCCGTTACAATATAGAACTTAACAACCGTTTGGCCCCTGTACTGGATGTTATGGCCTTGTAGCAGTTTTTTTTTTAAGAGGAAAAAACATATTGGCCCCTTATCTGCCCGTTATGGGCCTGTATCAATCTGTACGACCCTGTGTTGGTTGTTATTAGCCCGTTATGGGCCAATTTTTTCAAATTGGGCATTACAACCCTGTATCGCATAATGGTCACAACAGTTGCCGTTATGTAACATTTGTTATGATCGGTGTTTTCAGTATCTTGCGATATCACCGATATATCCCATGATATATCTCTTATCCCAGCTAGGCGATATGAAACCCACCTTTAATATCTATTTTTCATGGTATTGCACGATACCGCGACATCATGCAATATATCCACACTCCCCCTTTATAAATTCTTAATGTATCGTGTGATATATCGATATCGAGGATGATATTGAAAGGGATAAAAAGAAACCAGCAGTGTTTTGTCTGGAAAATCCTAAAAAAATTCTCAGTCAATTTCGATACCTGGAATTTACACAGTTGAAAATTTTGGTGATATCGATACATTGGCAATACTTGGCGATACATCGTACCTGGAATTTCTGATACTACAATGATATTGGTATCACCGAGTTGGAGACACGGATAATATCGGGGATATTTCAATAATATTGGGGATACTTCGAACAATGGGCGAGAACATCTACATGGTCACATACATTATGGATGACTTGGATATTGCACCTGCCTGCCACATTGGCAAGTGTTGCCATGTAGTTGGTATAACTTTTACATGTTTGGACTTAGCAAACCTTCGTCTGTATCATCTTAGAAGTTTGAGCTTTGCTGCGACCAAACACACACAAGGCAGCTCAAGTACACTCAGCACATGTGCCATATAGCTATGAGATTAATCTATCCATCATGATATCCCATTGTATGTGCCAGATGCCACAACTATGAGATCCAATCCATTCATCAAGGGGTCCCAAATGTATAGATGATGTGGCCCAAGAACCAGATTAGTACAGGTGGGCCACAATTTACAAACCAAATACATGGCTGAGGAAAACTTGACTGAAACTTTCTAAGTTATCCACTTATTTATTCTAACATGTTGACCCTCGCCATGGGTGTCCCAGCCTGTGTTTTGAGCAAGAACATCTTCAAAGTCAGATCCACATGATGGCCCACTTAAATACTGTACCTTTATGCTATGCTGGCATGGTTGTGTTTGGAGATGACATGTGCATGTGTGTGTTCCTGGCAAACCTCTTTTATTATAAAGGATATATTCTAGCAAGGAAGTGAAGACAGTGATGCCATGATTTTTCAACGTGTGGGATTTTCAAAACAATGGGCCATCCATGGTAGTCTCCACCATATGAGCATTCTTATTCATACATAACCATGTTAGCATGTGCTGGGGAGAGAAGGAACTGCCATGCTTCTTACCATACAGACAGTATTAACTTGAACTTTGAATTGGGTGAATTAAAAAATGAACTAAATATACCTACCCAATCTCTCTCCCTCCCTCTCTCTGAAAAACAAATGAACTAAATGAACATACCCAGTCGAACTAAATAATGTTAAAAAGTATCAAATTGTGAGCTACGAATTCAAACTTGAATTGGTCGAACTGCGATTCAGGTAACTATGGTTAAAATACGGCCTTATTTTTATTATGGCATATGATTTATCAATCAATTTTTTTCTTTAAGAAAAGTATTGCATTATTTTCCAATTCAAGCTTTTGCTTCGTGTAGCAAATTATATATTGCCACGTGCAATCCTTTCACCTTTTCCAAGTTTGATTAGAGCGTGATATGCCTTCTTTAGTGTTTATGAAATGGGGCTTAGTGTTTTACTGGATGGACGAATCTGCAATTGTGCAGTCGGCAGGGTCATCAGCATCTTCAGCAGTGGATGCAGAAGAAATATATTTTGATTTCAGAAAGCAACGCTTCATTTTTTCAGAAGAGAAGGACACCTTTAGCAAACTCCCTTACCCTTCGAAAGAAACATTTGGATATTATCTAAAAAATACTGGCCATGGATCAGAAGCTAAAGTTGTTGCTGCCACTGAGAAGTGGGGACGGAATGCGTAGGTTCACACACTCCTGTTTGTGGTTCGGGTTCTTGAATAACTCTGAAGGCAACTATTTTCAGAACCATTCTTTTTGCAATGCACTTTGAGCATATAACATATTAATTTGTTTGTTTATAATTCCGATTAGTAGAACCTCTTTATTTCTTAGCTGCTTATTTCTATTCCCCATGTGTACTTTTCTTTTTTGAGTATCTCTTATGCTATCGTGGGCCACATCACGTGCCAGCTGTTAGATCTGTTCGTATGTGTGCATGATACTTCAACGCGATTTGTTTTTGGACATTTTCCGTCTTACATACAAGCTATACCATGCAATATCTGTCATCATGTATGTGCTTGGCACAGGGTATGAGAACTGAGAAAACATTGAACTCCACTAGGGGCATTCTGCTTTTCTCGCCTGTCAGGGAAGGCTGACCATATTGTGGCAAATCTGAGCTCTTCGAATTTTTGAATATTTTCTGGATCATGCAGTGGTCCCTTGACGCCTAGCAATGGAGGGTGTTTTGAGGGATGTAATGAAGTGGCTGTTGAAAGATATGCTCGATGTATTGCTTTCCTTTATGATGAGAATAGGGATATCATGTTGAGGCTAAACATTTCATTCTCCCTGATCATATTAACGGCCAATGGTTGTCTAATACCCTGGTTGATAGGAGTGTAACACGCTTGGATATCTACATTGGGGTGTCTATCCCTCAAATGTAGTTTTCTGTTTATTGTGTTATCTATTAAAAAAAAAGACGATGTACTTCAGTTTTTAGCAATTTAGTAAAAAAGGAAGCATTTCAATTCTGATGCTCTGCTTTTAGTCTTTCTGCAATGATAAGATACCAGTACCCTCGTTCTTAATTAACCAGGTAATAGAGATCTGAAATAATTTAGATATTGCACTGAATAGGTCTGTTCGAGGTTTGGGTTGAGTATGGGTGTAACTCACCTGTTTAAAAGCTTCAAAAAACAAATTGATTGATTGCTAGAGAAGCTCAGCATGTTTTTCCATATCTAATCAAGTTTTCACTTGCCTGGGTTTGAGCAACTTCCTTTGAAACTTGAGCAGAACCTAAAATCCAATTTTTGGGCTTGTCGGTGTTTTTATCTTTCCAAAGCTTTGAAGGTTCAACTAAAATTCAAGTCTAACCCCACTCTAGACCCATCGTTTTCTCCAAATCTCCTAGATCCAAAGATTTTATTCATTAGTGACTTAACCAATAACACATGTGGGTATAGGTTTTTTTTTAATTTAAATTTTAAATTAATATATTATTATTAATTTTAAAATTTTTATCTCTGCTTCTCACCTTCCCTCATTTTTTTTTTCCAAATCCTTCTAGCTTCTGGGGGAGATCATGAAGAGATTAAATTCTTCATTTGCTACTGTCTCTTTGTATTGGAAATAGGTTTTAAATTCTTTACGGATTGCACAACCTGTAACCCTGCCTTACACTGCACTCCGTTTTTTTTTTCCCCTTAACAAAGCTTGATTTATAAAGAAAAGAAGAAAAAAGAAAGAAAAGAAGAAATTGAACTCCCATTTGGTAGCTTGTGCGATTTTTTTGAAAATCAACCATTCTTTGTCTGACACAGATTTTTATTTTTTATTTTTTTTGAAGCTGGTTTGTCCTTGTTAACTTCTTGTGTGAAATTCTTGTCAAGAAGGACATGTTACTCAAGGACTACTGTGTTGAGTCATTCATGTGCAAGCCTCTCCAAGTGCATTCTTTTCTCTACTTGCATGCATGAGAGAGCCTTGCTTTAAAAAAAAAAAAAAAAATCTATATTGGAAATGTCGATGAACTCACCTTGTACTGCTTTACAAATGGAAATAATAATTAGATTCAATTTCCTGTGATTGTGCATGCCAATGTCCATGTACCTACTCATATTTGAAGTGTCATTGTGTGTCAGATCCTGTTGCTGAGTATGCTTGTGTGCTCATTCATTCATTCTCATTTCAATTCCACAATTTATGGGTTCTGTGACCTTTCAGTGGTTATGAGAACTTTCCTATCTGATTTATTTTTGGGGGCTTTAAGAGGCTTTTGTTTGTTTTGTAGATTTGAGTACCCACAACCTACATTCCAAAAATTGATGAAAGAGCACTGCATGGAGCCTTTTTTCGTGTTCCAGGTTAGGCAACCTTTGGAATTCTGTAGTGATGTTGTTGTGTTCAGTTCCTCTTTGTTCTCTTTATTATTGTTATCTCTATCTTCTTGAGATAATGTTTCATACCTTCAGGTCTTCTGTGTGGGTCTCTGGTGCTTGGATGAATATTGGTACTACAGTTTGTTCACCCTCTTCATGCTATTTCTGTTTGAGTCAACGATGGCAAAAAGTCGGTTAAAAACACTGACTGAGCTTAGACGTGTAAGAGTGGATAGTCAGACATTGATGGTGCATCGTTGTGGGAAGTATGTTTATTGCCATTCTTTTTAATGATTATTCCTTTGGCAAGTAAGGCTTTAAGTAGCTTTTTTGTACTGAAATTGATTTGCTTACAGGTGGGTGAAGCTCACTGGAACAGATCTTCTTCCTGGTGATGTTGTTTCCATTGGACGTTCATCTGGTCAAAATGGAGAAGAGAAGTCTGTTCCAGCAGACATGCTTATTATAGCTGGAAGTGCAATTGTGAATGAAGCTATTCTCACAGGCGAGTCTACTCCTCAGTGGAAGGTGGTTCTCTTTTCTATATTTCTCTTGACCTTCTATTTACGTTATTACCTGTTTGCCAGGAGGACTAGAAATGATGGTATTTAGATAGGGTAATACTGCAGATTCGGCTTCACTTGGACGTTGTTACACTTACTGAAAGATGGCTAAATGATATACTGCACTACTGATGTATTGTCTAAATATGGCACTCAATGTGAAGATATTTGTATCAGGGCATTTTTCAATCTTCTTCTAATACAATTTCATTAGCCCTCGAAGAAATGATCAATCCATTGGAACGAGGCCCATGGTCTTCGGCAGATATTCTAGACCTGTTGGATTTTTAACCCTTTTCTGTCCACAGTTGATCCATGCCTTTCATACTGGAGATAAACATCGACTTTATTCTGGGTGACAAGTCGGCATCACACAATTTCTAATTTACATTAGTGTTTCCCTCCTTTGTATCTGATCTTAGGTCTCTTTATTGTGAATCTTTCCCTTCTTTTCTTGGAAGTATGGTTATTAGTCTTTAATACCAACTACCATGACTATCAGTTTGGATGGGTTACTGGTCAGCTAAATTTGATTTTTATACAGCAACATCTTAGTGGAATCAATGAGTTTTTACATTTATTTCCAGAACTTGTTTGATCAAATTTAGTTGGAGTCTGTCTGCAATGAGCTTGTTTATGAATTGACAGTTTTATCACATGGAAAACATGAAAATGAAGACGAGAAACTTCCACCAACCCTTTCTACCTCTAAGTAGGCTTCTTAGCATTCAATAATCATGGTGAAGGATAGTGAAGTGTCATTCACATGATTTTATATTACCATTTCAAAGCAAGAGAAATGTATGAGAAGTTGAGAATATGTCTTCTTAATGAACTATAAAATGATGACATCATGCACATTTAATTTGCGGCGTATTCTAGTAAGTTTAATTTTCATTTGGAGTCGTAAGTCTGGCTTTAAGGAAGTGTTGTTAGTAATGGCTTAGGGCACATTTAATTAGTTTTAGAACTGAGTTACAACTTTCATTATTGAGAAATTCTTGGAAGATAATTTTTTTAAAACTGGGAAGGTCCTTTTTTCTTGGTAATTTATCAGCTATTTATTGGAAATACTAAAAACAGAAAAAGATGTCTAAATTACTGTAAAACCCTTTAAAAAATAAAAAAATTTACTGTAAAACCCACTAACCAAGGTAAGCTAATTATATTGAAATTGCCAAAAAGAGAGAGTAAAACATCCTTATTATTCCAAAAAAGGGATTAACTTAGTTTTTTCACTGCCAAGAGGTCGCTGGTTCAGGACTAGATTACCATAGGAATAGAATAGTTAAATAATAAGTATAACATTTGTGCTAACGTTTTATCAAATTTGAGAATTTGTGAATGAATTATTTACAGGAAAATACAATGCTTGATTGAGCTTTCGCCTGTGCAACTAGGTGTACATGCACCACTTCCTGTTGTTCTGAATCATTTATAGAGTGGGGCACATAGGCCATGGTAGATGGGAGGTACCACTAAATCTCTGTTAAATGTGGGCGTTGGTTGCAATTGTTTGTTAATCAATCGGATGTCTAGGTCATTTGATAGGGGAGATCTACCCATCCATGATGAGGTCCACCGAATCAACAGGTTACCAGGAACTGGGTTGGGTGGAGCAAGGAAGCATTCTTTCTCTCATTAAGCAGCTAGAGTACCTCTCTTGTATCATCTAGCATTGACATTTAGGAGCCGTTTGGATTTGCGAAAAGCGTGAGAAAGGAAATAGGGTTTCCCAGGGTACCCTCTTTCCCACGCTTTGAAACAATAGAAAAGCGTGGGAAAGTGTGTTTCCAATGCACAGTTTTTTTTTTTTTTTTTCTACAAAATCTCCAAATTATTTTCTCACCTTACATCCTTGGAAAGCACATTTTCTTTCCTATCATTTCCCATTATTTCACGTCAGTGGCTATACAACATGTACAGAGCAAGCTTTTTCTGGAATTGTGTGTGGAGTCCACTATCATGTGTTTATGAAATCTACTCGTTCCATCATGTGAACTCCCTCATGCTGGTTGAGCTCGTCTCATGAATGGATTGGATGTTTTCTGCAGAACACTAAGGGCCACACACACAATATGGTAGATTTTAATTGTGGGCATCCCCATTCCAACTGTTCCTTGTGGTGTGACCCACCTATGTTTTGGATCGGTCTGATTTTTTGGGATAGGGGGTAAACTTGGAAGGGCCACACATTTATGGATGGAGTGGATGTGGGCCCCCGATCACGGTGGGCCCCACACCTAATTGTAGTATAACCTCATTTTACAATAGTCGGAATTGGCCTCTTTATTTGGAAGATATAAGGGAGGGAGGGAGGGAGGGCTCAAGTCCAACTGGTTGGACTATTAGTTATGGTTCACCCAGCCATGGCTCATCTAATCAGTATATAAGGATGATTTTGGACTATAAGTTATGGTCCACTCAGCCATGGCCCACCTAATCCGCAGATAAGGATGATTTTTACTTTAGATGATCCTCATGGTGGGACAAACCTATTGGAAGGGTTGGATGTCACATGCACTTAATAGGTTGGATGTTATTTGTGGTCTTGAGACTAAGCAACATTTGGTGGCATCATGAATTGGACGCCCTATCAAGGAAGATGTACATGCACAATATGATTGAGCCCCACCATGAAAGATGTATAAACCATCCAACCCGTACTTTAGGTGAGCCCCATCATGAAGGTTGGACGACTAAAAAATTAGGCTGATCCAACCATCACGTGGGTCACTGCATGAATTTAGAGGTTTTTGGTTAGTTATCCATTGTCTTCTATGGTGGGGCCCATTATAAGATAGGCCTGATTTGTGGGGTATCCCATCACCATGAAGAGAGTCGTATGATGTGTGGGCTGAATAGTTTTTTGGTGTCACTACATGCTTTGTTTTAATAAATTTGCGATTATGTTTCAATAAAAAGATAAAAAAAATAAAAATGATTGGTCATTTTTCTAGGGATGTAAGGTTGTATATTTCTTAAGAGCTTCTCGCTCTTTTTCAATAAAATATAAACAATGTCATCTTTCAAAAAAGAAAAAAAGAAAGAGAAGCACATGGGAATAATGTTCCAATGCTTCGATTTTGTGCATGACCCTTGCACATGTGGGTCATGTCAATGGCTTTCAATCCAAACTCATTTTGCACTTCTCTGAAAAGTTTGATTTTGCCAAACATCTGATTTGAAAGTAGGTCCCAAACTTTTTGAGAAAATGTTGGTAACTAAACAAAAATGAGAAGCAGTATTTCATTTCTTATGCTTTCCTGGAAACAAAGTTTCTCATGAAATGGTATTTCCTTTCCCACACTTTCCACAAATCCAAACAGCCCCTCAGAAAAAGACCTGCTCTCAAGAAATCATAATATTAATTTAGAAAGTTTGATGATTAAATCAAAGTTATTTGGGTAGATCTTGGGTCGCTGTGGTGCATGGTATGGGAACGGGGGTATGCGGTGTGCCAGTTCTTCTAATATGTTGTATGTTAGATGTAGTATCATGTGTGTTGCTCAAGTACTTACACTAAATATGCAATGTAGTTTTATTTTCAAATTGATAATGAATATATGAAACAATGAATGCTATTATTGTAGATCTAGATGCACGGTGTTATATTATATATTACTTCTTTTTTTTTTTATTAACACAGTCTTATATTATATGCATGCTATTGCCTTAGTCAAAGTATAAATCAAATATATATTTATGTTACAACTAAATCAACACTAAGAGTTATAAACACAATTTTAGGTCGGTAGAAACAACATTTTGGATCACAAATGACCCTTAGGGCCTATTTGGATGGTGGGAAAAAAAGAAAAGAAAAGAACAGAGATCTGTAATGATTATGCAATGATGATTTCCCAAGATTTTCCATGAGCATGGATTCCCATGGATTCCATTATGGGGTCTCGTTTAGATAAAAAATGGAAATCCACATAAAGCCCTCACAAAAGTCACCTCATATATCGTTATAGTGTAATGATTGCATTTTGAAATCCCATTTTTCCTTTGCTATCCAAACATGGTGAAACATCCCATCATGGGGAAGAGTCATCCATTTTCTTTTCTTTTCCCACCATCCGAACAGGCCCATATATCCGATTGCATGATTTGGAATGGAAAACATAGATGGTTGGCGATTTAGGTAAACACTGGATGAAGTACATATGGTTAATCGATAATTAACAAATTCAATACTTAGCATTAGCTTCTAGCATATGAAACTAACATAAAAGGAGAGAATTGAGTTTTGGTCCTTTTGGTAGAGTTTACTTCAAAATTTAAAATCAATTCTCAATTTTCTACATGAAGTCATGCACTACTTGATTCATGTGAATGATCTTTCTTGCTACTTGCGGTGGAGAATATCTTTCTTAATTTCAGCAATTATTTATTTTTTCAGGTATCAATCACAGGTAAGGGGATTGAGGAGAAGTTATCAGCTAAGCGCGACAAAAGCCATATTCTGTTTGGTGGGACAAAGATATTACAGCACACCCCAGATAAGGTATTTCAGACAATTTCATTTTTGTTCATTGGATCTAACATACAGCTCACTCACTCTTATGCTTCTTTGGAGTCAGTCGGTTCATCTTAAGACTCCTGATGGTGGTTGCTTGGCCGTTGTTCTGCGAACTGGATTTGAGACAAGTCAGGGAAAATTGATGCGGACGATTTTATTTTCAACTGAGAGGGTAAGCTCATTCTGATCTCCAATTAAAAGTTGATCACTGGGGGATAAAGGATGGTTTTCTTAATAATTTCTTCAATAATCTCAAAGCTATTTGGCATTTCAGGTTACTGCAAACAGCTGGGAAAGTGGGTTATTCATTCTTTTCCTAGTCGTCTTTGCCGTCATTGCTGCTGGTTATGTACTTAAAAAGGTACCATAGTGATACATCATCTACCACAGATACCCTGGAAATTCTTTGCATGGAACCATGATCTGGGCTGTGCCTGTGATCTTAAGACTTATGATATTTCTCTATTCCTGCATCTTACCCTTTAAAATCTAACTGATATTGGCATCATTTATGCTGGTTGCTTGGTTTTTCTCTATCATATGATGCAAATTCCTGATGTAGGGCTTGGAGGATCCAACAAGGAGCAAATACAAACTTTTCCTGAGCTGTTCATTGATTATTACCTCTGTTATCCCCCCTGAACTTCCAATGGAGCTGTCAATAGCTGTTAATACATCTCTAATTGCACTAGCACGGCGTGGGATATTCTGCACAGAGCCATTCCGGATTCCCTTTGCTGGAAAGGTTAATAAGAGCAACTCTGAATAAGAATATTCTTGTCCTATTTTGTAATTATGGTTTTAATTGTCTGTACTCACATATGCTGTTTCAGCTTACTTAGTCTCTTGTCTGCAGGTCGACATCTGTTGTTTTGACAAGACAGGAACTCTTACGTCTGATGACATGGTACAGCAGTCAATGCAGTTGACAAAACACATGTTAAGTTGTGTATAAACTTGATGTGTAAATTTCTGATATTTTCAGGAGTTTCGAGGAGTTGGTGGTTTGAACAATAGTTTGGACTTAGAATCAGATATGACTAGAGTTCCTGTCCGCACAGTGGAAGTTCTTGCTTCTTGTCATGCTTTAGTGTTCGTGGACAATAAACTGGTAAAACTTTTACCATTTCCTTACGTTCATCTTATTTTTTAATAGTTTACTCATGTTATTACGGTCCGGTACATTAAACTGTATACTATCTATGTTGATTCATTTTAGGACAAGGTTCAATACGCACCATATTGGTCAGCTCCAATACTGACAAAAACAGATACCTGTCAGCCAATACGCACCATGTACTGGTCATATCAGTGCAAAATTTTGACAAAGTTACTCTGCATTTCATCCATTCACAAAAGATGCATTTTATCAGTATGATATCTGTCAGCCAGTATTTTATACCATGCTTGGAAGGACTCCCTTTTGAGCATTTCATATATGCCATTTCTGACTTCTCTCCTAAGTTCGTCACTGCTTGCAGGTTGGTGATCCTCTTGAAAAGGCAGCACTCAAAGGAATAGATTGGATATATACATCTGATGAGAAGGCCATGCCTAAAAAGTAAGCGATATTTTTAATTTTCTGTTATGGGCTTCTTATCAAACTGCAATTTTCTTATCCAGATTTAAAGAACTTTTTTTGATCGATAAAAGGAATAACTCGCTGATTGTAATCAACCTATGTAATAGACTATTAGATAGCGCTTGATTGTAATCAACCTATGTAATTGTCTATTACATTGCACCAGTGGGAATTTTATGCTCTCATTGCCAGTCCCCAGCCTGGATAAAGGAGGGCTGCGTAAGGTTGGTGGTCAGTGTCAAACTTATGTCATAACTTCCAACATGAATGGGAGCAATATGACATTCTAAACTCTATGCTAGGGTGTGTTATGACCCTTGATAGAGTGGAATGGCGGAAGAGGATTCATGTAGCCGACCCCAATTAGTTGGGATAAGGGGCTTAGAGGATGATGGTGATTAGGGGTGTCAACGGGCTGGGTTAGGGCTGGGCCAAGCTCTGTCCAAGCCTGATCCACATTTTTTCAATGGAAGCTCAAACCCAGCCTGGGCCAAGCTCTGTCCAAGCTTGAACCACATTTTTCAATGTAAGCCCAAACCCGGCCCGGGCCTGGGACCACAATGGGTCAAACTAGTCCAGCCCAAGCCCGGCCCGGGCCTGGGACCACGACAGGCCAAACTAGTCCAGCTCAAGCCTAGCCCATAATGTTTATACAGGGCCCGGTGCCAGGCCACCATGATGGTTGGTGGTGGTGAAGGCTTACCTAAGGTACAAACCAGGGGTGGTTCGGTGGAGCCGAGCATATGCTATGATAGCACAAGGAAGCTGATCCTTGTGCCTGCCCTTGGGACGGTTGGCGTGTGGAATGTGCATTAGGGTGTCTAGTTGTCCGTGCGCACAAAGAGAGGAGGCATGGGTTGGAGACTTGGAGGTGAGGGAGAAAGAGATGGTGATGGGATTTGGGGATTTTTATGGTATAAAGAAAATTATAAAATTGCCCTTTGAAAACCCTAACAGGACGGGCTGACAGGCTTTTGGACGTGTAACCCAAGCCTGGCCCTCGGGCCTGATACTCCAGCCAAGCCCGGCACAAGGTGGGTCTGGTCTAGAAGCCCGTTGGGCGAACCCAGTCCATAGATAGCCCTAACGATGATCGATAATGGGAATTTATTAATAGAAAGAGCAGACCTTAAAAAAAAAAAAAATTGGTTAGAAAGAGCAAAAATTACAATTATCCATTAAGAAAATGGATAACAAGACCCAACAAGGAGACAAGCAGGACGCTTCTTTAGTAAGCGTGCAGCAATAGAATTCGCATCTCTCGGAATATGATAAAACTTTGCCAAAATGGACTCCACTTTTTGGAAACATTTCTTCTTGAAGCATTAAACGCTCCAATTGTTCTCAATGTTGTGATGGAAATGAAACATTGTCTCACTGTCCAATATTGGAGACTGTTTAGGAAGAGATTGAATAAATGTTGTATTCTCTGTTCATTCTTTTCCATTACTTCGATATTTTCTGAAAGCTATGTAGAGTTTTCATTTTTAGCACTAGTGTGGTGAGATGACTTTGAGGGCAATTTTTAAATCTATTTGGGTTTTCTTGGGCCATTCCATTAAAATTTGGGTGTTTTCGTTAGATGTTGTGGAGGTGTTCCTTTAAAGGAGAGGTGAAGAATATTATGACATTTGTTTAGAGTTGAACATGAGTCGAGTTCGAGTCGAGCTAGGCCAAGCTCAGCTCAGCTCGACCCCACCATCACCCAAGCTCGTGCTCAGCTCGACTCGGTCTTCGAGCTCACCCCTCTAGCTCGCCTTGGCTCACTGGTTTGAGCCAAGTCGAACTGGGATTGAGTCGGATCGAGCGAGATGTTTAAGTCGAGTCGGGTCGAGTTATATGACTCTTTTTTTTTTTTTTTTTTTTTAAATATTGTTTTAAAAATTATAATAAAATTATTAAAATGATAAAATCAAGATTGTTAGAACCGAGGTAAGTGAAGTGGCAGTGCATAGCAAGTTATTACAAGTTAATAAGTAACAACATAAGAATGTTTGTTACTACGAAACCTTAAACCTACTCAACAGTCATCAACAATTTATTAATATGGTTCATATGAGGAGCGCCTTCTCGGCCGACAAATAAAAGAGTTATCACCTTCATTTGAACCGGATCCATTGGCATTGCTTTCGTCGTCCCATCTACTTGATGCGTTTCTAGTTTCATCGACAACAGGAGATGTTTGCAGATCCGGAGGTGCTATCTTCTCCTAGATAATTGTTTACTACTTCTGAATCAAAAGGTGGTGAAACTTTACCATCATGTTCTTGTATAGATTTAGCTAACTTTTCAAACATTCTTTATGAGCCGATCTATAAGGAGTTCCCAACATCTTATAGAATGAGGAGAGTCTGGAGAGAACTTTGATGTTTTATGCTCTTCTTACTTCTTGTACTGCTCGACCCTACCCCGACGTCATGTTGTCTTGGAGAACATCAATATCTAGATGCCTTCACCTCTTCCCTACTTATCTTTAAGGCAAGTTTCAATTGTTCTTCTTCTAGAGCTTTTAATCTGGCGTTTTCCTTTTCTTCTCTACTAATTCGTTGTACTCTCTCTATTTTTGAATCTTTATCTATTATAATAGGCTTGTTATTATATTTTTTGTGGCTAGTTGAATTTGGTGTGGAGGGGGTGTACTTTTTCTTGTTTGAGTTCAAGAGAGCCTAAAATAGAATTCGTACTTCCTATGAGGCATTGGGACATGGTTTTGCGTCTCCTCCTCGACCAGGTAAGTGTATTCTAAGCTGGTTTTTGTTCATGAATTTATCTCCACACAAACAACATTTAATCTTCATTCTTCTAGATGTTGGGGAGAAGACTTGGGTACCATAATCCCAAATGTCGGCGGATGGGTCATTAGACGACATTTCTGCACAAGGCCTTTTGTTAATAGAGAATTACTTTTTTAGGCGAAGTCATGAAACCAACATAATTTACAAGAAGTAAATTATAGTACGTTCAAAATTCAAATTCAATGTCAATTGTCATGTCATTCAAAAATAACAAAAATTAAAGTCTTACAGAACAAAATATGAATTATAACAACTAACAATATCAAAATGTGCTAAAAATTAAAACCCACCTTTAAACAGATGATGGTACAGTCTCGTCTAGACTCTTGATCTTGTCCTCTTCATCATTCTCTTCATCAAATGAAATACTACCCCAAACTGGGCGCAACCAATCTTGTGTGCAAACGAACACCTTAATTGTTTTAGGTGTAAGAGAGCTTCTAGAATTGTTTACCACTCTACTATCGGTGCTAAATGCAAACTTTGATGCCACTGTTGTAATCGGAATTGATAAAATATCTCGGGCCATCAATGATATCGTAGAGTATTTTCCTTTACAAGCTATAGCCTTCCACCAATCTAAGATGTCAAATTCTTGGTTGGAGACCTTCACGACTGGCTTCTTGAGATATGCATCTAATTCTGACTCCTTTGTTTGCTGACATGCTTCATTTTATTATACTCATTTAGAAAATTGTCACCACCTACAGACGAAATACAATCACGTTCATGCATAGGTTGTATGTCTTGTGTTATGGTAGAATTAACCACATAAGAAGAGTACAATTCTTCAACCGCCACACGAACACTGGATGTTTCAACTGTTGCCTCGTTAAACAAATAAATTTTCTTATAAACATAAGTAACCAACCCATTTTGCAGCGAGGATCAAGGACTACAACTAATGCCATTAACAGGTGCCATTCGCTCCAGTGCTTTTCAAACTTCACTTGCACACTTAGTGCCATATTTTGAATATAATCCGGACCTATTGCGACACTTCTCTGAAGGGCATACTTAATCTTCCAAAGCTTTGGAAGAAATAGATTTGCTGTTGGATATTTATTTCCGGAAAATATCTGTGCAGTTATAGTAAACTCGAAGAAAACTACGAACATCTTCAGCCCTTCTCCAATCATCTTCATTAGTTAAGCAAGCATATGCTTTGTCACGGACCGTAAATTCTAGGAATGCAAGTTTCAACTCGATTGCCGCATCCAACATTTCATATATTGAATTCCAACGGGTGCACACATCTAACTTAAATGTTTTTTGTGATCCAACATTCAAACGTTGGAGTATATCATTCCAAATACTAAGTCTTGATGGTGATCCCCTTATATACTTCACGCTCTCTTATGTTCTCAATCGTTTTGTCAATTATTTTTGGCCCATCTTACACAATCAGGTTCAAAATGTGAGCAAAACATTTGACCCAGAAAACCTTTTCTCTAATATAAAGATTCCTTGTTGTCTTGAATTGGCTCCACAAAAAAGAAATCACACCATCATTTACAGATGCATTATCTAACATGATTGACGATATCCTACTTTCGATGCCTCATTCCTAAAGACAACTGTATATGCAGTCTGTGATAAGTGAATACCAAATTGGTATGAGGGAGAGAAATGTGACGAAAATTTAAAATTACCATACACAGATTCCAATCTACATCCACATAGTGTGGAATTAGTGACATGTACCATTTCTTTTGGTTGGATGCCGTCTACAAGTCTGAAGTAAGACTTATACGTGAAACTAAGACAGATAACAAAAGGGCTTTCATCTGTCTTCTTATTCATATACATCTTCATACATTCTCTTTTCATTGCGACCTGAGAGCTTTTCTCAAATTTGGGATTCCAGTATCTGCTATATTTGCTAAAAACTCTGTTCTCTATAAACCTAAATGGTTTCTCCTCAACAATAACTATTCTTGCAAACTACTCTTTTAGTTTATCTTTTTCAAACTTATGGGTGATGAGAGTAGCTTGTGAGTCGCTTCCTCCAAATGAGGCAAACGAGAGCAATTGTTGGCCTAAACGCAAGATTTTTGGGACTCTTAGCACAATTGATACCGTGTTTGCGATAATGTAAAGTTGATCCCCTAGAATGCTTTGCGAAGGTTGACTTGCAATGCTTACATCTAAACTTTGTAACACGATTCAGACTATCTTTTACCTCAACCTCTTCAAATCGTCCAAATTGTTGATCTTTTCTTCCCTTTATTAAACGTAGCTGAATTTAAGTTTTTCTCATCTCTTTGAACATCAATAACTAGAGGGGATGTGGGTCATGTGACAGATGCACCACCACCAGGGGTAGTAGGAATTCCTCACTAGCCATCTTTAAATATGAAGATAAGAAAACACAAGTAGGATATGCGAAGTTGGAAGGTGTCATTGTAATATGTGATTTGTAAGTGAGCATTCTCTAATGTCTCCTAAAATTTATTTTCACTTTTTATCCCATTTAATAATATATCATGTACTCTACTCTTACAATTTACATGCAACTTGAAAATTCTGCAACATCTCCCCAAAATTCTCCAAATATATGTAAAAATTTCCTACTGTTTGAGTGTCATCACTATTATCTGTTATTCGGAGAGGGGAGACAATCAATCAGTTGAGAATCATATATTCGGAGAATAAATTGGGTTGATGCACCGAATCTCGAACTCCATGTAAAATGTGTAAGCAACATTTAGGTGCATGAGATATTACCAAATTGTCCATCTTGGACAATTTGAGAATTTATATATATAAAGAATATCAAACCAATAATTGATTCGAATGCAATTTATTGTATATGAATTCTTAAACTAGTAGGTAAGAGTATTAAATTCATCTGTCAAGTGTCAAGTGGGGTCGCTTTAAATCTAATTGATTTGTGTTTAATTGAAGTATGCAACTACGAATTATATATTTAATATATGATTTGTAGTTGAATACTTGACTTAAGCATAAATCAAATTCAAGTAATCAACTACAAGTCTACACAAGTCCAAAATTTTCTAATTCAAGTAATTAACTAACATAGTGATGGGGACATCAGAGGACCTACTCGGGTGTACTAGAGAGTCAGAGACATAGACGACCACCCACATCAGCACAACTTTCTTTGTGAATGGGAGACGAGTTCCAGATGGGACCTGTCAGGCCATTTTGAAGACCTCACATGCATTGAACGTGCATAAGGAAGACCCCACTTTGGGATGATGCATGTGGGCTGCTTAAGAGATCATTTTAGTCATGATTTCTATTTCGTGTCAATCCGACTGTTGGATCTTGTCTATCAGGCCATCGAGCTATCAAATCTTTTAGATCTAGGCCCTTTGGACTTTGATCTTGCTTTCTTTATGTTTTTTGGTATTTTTATGAGTTATTTGATGGTTGAGATTGATAATAAATGTTTTAGTTTCCTTATTTTGGATGATGGGCCACTTCATTAAAATGATCGGCATAGTTATAATTATGCTGGATTTTTAGTTCCGAATTTTTAATTATAAAAACACAGGGGAGGTGGAGTTTCAACCCTAGTGGAGATTTGAGAAGAAAAAAAGAAGAAGAGAGAAGCTCTCTTGTGTGAAAGAATTTTTCTCCTTATTTTCTAGGGTTTTTTGAGAAACCCTCCCTTCCAATTAAATTGTGGAAGGGTAGAAGCTTGTTTGGTGGTGGATTCCCCAAGGTACATCCTTCTTATTTCTCTTCTTCGAAAAGGTTTGTAAGAAACCCTCCATTCCAATTGAATTGTGGAAGGGTAGAAGCTTGTTTGGTGGTGGATTCTCCAAGATCCATCTTTTCTCTTCCCCTTCTTCGAAATGTATTCTTCTTCTTACATCATTTCTCTTCTTCGAAAGGTATTCTTCTTCTTCTTCTTCTCCTGTCTTCCTCTTTTCCCTTCCATTACAACCTTCTAAATCCTATATCTTCAATTTTCAAAATCCTCAATTCTTATGAACCCTAATTTTTCAAATTTTAGATTTTCCCCTTCCTAACCCTAATAATAAAACCTACAAATCTTTCCCTTGAGCGTGGAATGTGTCTATGCTAAATTGGAAGTTCTATCCTTCCATCGAGCCTAGTTTTAATTGATTTATGTAATTTCTTAGCATGCGGGCATGCGATTTAGGTTAAATCATATTTTATTTCCTATTGCCGACTCTTAATTACTTGGTGGGTTAACATATTTTGTTAATTGAATTACTTTATGGACTCTTTCATAATCTCCACGTTGCATGCTAGCATTAAATCACGTGTCCTACATCACATAGGTAATTATTCAAGTAATCAACTAACAAGTCAAGAATTTCTCAATTCAAGTAGTTCGACTAATCAAATTCAAGTAATTCTAGAATTTTTCAATTCAAGTAATTAAGTAATCAGGCTTGACCCAACCCGGCACAACCCAAGCAGCCTCCTGTCTATCCCAGCCCAACTCTGACCCAACCCGACACAACCCAAGCAGCCCCCTGATCATCTTAGCCCAACCCTGACCCAACCCAACACAACCAAAGCAACCCCCTGACCATCCTAGCCCAACCCGACGCAACCCATGACCCAACTTGACATAACCCAACCTGACACAACCCAACTAGCCCCCTGACCATCCCAACCCAACCCGACGCAACCTAAGCACAACCACATAAATAGACATGCCAATGGATTCAAACATACTTATTTGGTTCTTGAAGAGGAGAGAGAGAGTGGGGTCTCCGCCGCTCGCTGGGTGGTGAGGTCACTACCGGCCTGCCGCTCGGGTAGGGTGAAAGGGTAGATTTATGTTTTAACTTTTACTTTTTAATATATATATATGTTCGAGCGAGTTGGGTTCGAGCTTGGTTTCGAGTCGAGTCAATTCGAGCTTGACCTAGTTTCAACTCAACTCAATTTTTTCGAACTACAAGTTTAGGCACTCAGATTGACCCGAACCAGTCTGCAAGTCGAGTTGGTTCAAGCGAGTTTTTCGAGCTAGCTCGACTCATGTTCAGCTCTACATTTGTTGACATTTGATCTTTGTTGAGGAATTTGGAAAGCGTGGTGCAAATGTATCTTCAACAATGTAATTGAGCCAGTTGCAAAGACAACAAAGAAAGGAAAACTAAGAGAAATAAAATAATTCGGGCTATCATTTGGCTCAAAATTTTGGGAGTTGCTCCACCCAACTTGCATTCATGTGGAGCTAGTAGCTAATATTGAAAGGGAAAAACATACATGTCTGTGGGGAGTGGATGCAGTGTAGCCCACCCGTTCAGGACTTACACTAAGGGTGGCTGAACTGATGATTAATCTGGCTGTACAATCAAATTTGTCTTATTGTATGGCCTCTCCAGTTAGGCCGGATGGCCATATCTGACTTTGCAGTCAGGTGGATCCCACCGTACACTTTGCTTTTGTTTGTCACGGATATCTTTTTATTGTTTGTTTGTTTTTTTAATCCTTTGATTAACAACTTCTAGAACGGTTGGTTAGTAATGTGGAAAGATATTGTTGAACTGGGGAAGAGGTATGATAATCAAAATAGTGGGCTAACTGTCCATGGTGGGGAAAGAATGTGAAAAGGAATCTGGTTTCTACTGGGCAGAGGTGCTAAAATTTGCTTTTGGATGGGTGCATGAGCAGATGATGAACCTTGAGTGGTGTCCTCTGAGGAATTGTTTGAATCAGCCATAGACAAAGATGCAAAAATTCATGGTTGTTTCGAGATGTGGGAAATTCAGTGGCATGGAATATCAGAATGTGGAGGAATTTGTTGCATGAGTCCAGTATATGTTCACCAACCTTCTAAGTAAGGTACACATGAATCCTTCGTTAATAGATAGGAGAACTTGGAAGTGGTAAAGCTAGTGTAACTTCTCAGCAAAAACTTTTTTCAAGGTGTTGATGGCAAGAGAGAGACTAAGTCCGCCATGCTTGTGTGGAAAGCTTGGTCCTGCCGAGGGTCAAAGCTTTTGCATAGGTCATTACAACAAATAAGATTCTTACATTAGACAACCTAAATAAATGCATATGGCATTCCTGAATGTGTGCTTCATGTGTAAGAATGAAGAAGAATTGGTAAATAATCTATTCTTTCAGCGTGAGACAACTAGAAAAGTCTGGAATCATTTTCTCACCTTATCTGGGTTGGCATGGTCTTTCAAAAATTCAATAGGTTGTGTGGTGCTCAAATGGCTTGTTGAGCCATTTATGGGTCAAAAGGAATCTTTGTGGAAAATGTGTCATTTCAGATTCTTTGAGGCCTGTGGGAGGAGCAAAATTCTAGGATATTTGAAGGCAGCACTACATCTGCAGATTCTTTGAGGCCTGTGGGAGGAGCAAAATTCTTTGATTCTGATTTTTTGGGGAGTTGGGAGAGATTGTAGTCACATTGCAAAAATAGTTTGTCTTTCTTTTAGTCATTGTTGATTGATTTGTGTCCTAGTAGGTTTGATGTTTATGTGACCTTGTTAGGTCTTGATCTTCATGATGTACTGTTTTTTTGAAATTAATAAATTTGTCAAATCCTAAAATAAAAAAAATAAAAAAATAAAAAAGAAAGAAAGAAAGAAAAGAAAAGGTAAGTAGTAGCTTGTATGTTAAGGGGTATGAATAGAGGCATGCAGAGACTTTTATGGTTAAGTTGAATGAATGTTTTTCTCTCGAGAATTTTCTCAAAAATTCTATTGATTGGAATTCACCAAGGGTACAGGGCTCTCAAATCTATGGTGAGATGCCAATAATTCTTTCCTTCTTCCTTGTCTCTTAGGGCCTATTTGGGAGTGTGGATTTGAAACCCCTTGGATTCGGAAGCCCTTGGATTTGAAATCCTCTTGCTGTGTTTGGCACCATAGATTGAGAATCAACTTTAATCCAAAAGTAGCTATTCCTAGTATATTAGCAAGGGTTTGAATTTAATTACTAAATTAACTTTAATATCTCTAATTAGTGAACTTATGTTATTTTTGACACAATGGTTGTAATAAGCCCGCTGAAATATATACTTTTCTAGAAAAATGATGAAATTCCATGTCTCGGATGGGCCACAAACACAAGATCATGTCCAAGTGACTAACCAACGATTTTTAACCGTTGATTTACATGGACAATGTTTGGACGGTGTTGATCATCATATTAAAGTAATTAATGGTGATGCCATTAATAATTTAATTGTTTTTGGATATCATTAGTGGGTCATGTGCCCAATAGAATAATAGTACGGTGACACACATGTTACACATGCAACTATTGAAATGATTTTAGGTGTAATCCAAGCTCTCACCGCGGATTTCAAACCCCCTCTTTGAGGGGATTTGAAACCCCCTGTTACTTTATGCTACCAAACAACTAGGGGATTTGAAACCCCCTCAAATCCTCTCAAATCCCCCCAAATCCATGGTGCCAAACGACCCCTTAGTGTCCCACGTCAGAATTCCTTTTTCTTTTTCATATTTTTTAAAATCGGCTTGGCATAAGAATTCTTGTCCTTTAGCTTGATGTGGTCCTTGCTTTTCTTTAATTCAATCATTGTTATATCCATTGTTCGGAGTATCCCCGATTTTATTAAAATATCCCTGAATATTATCCGTATCTCCAGCTCGGTGATATCAATAACGCTAATAGTGATACTGATAACATTGGTAGTTTTAGAAATTCCAGGTATTAGCGATATATCGCTAAGTATTGCCAATGTATCGATATCTCGACTATGTTAATTGCAGGTGTTGCTTGTATCACCAATGTATCGATATCACCGATATTTTCGGCTATGTACATTCTAGTTGTCGCTCGTATGGCCAATGTATTGGCGATGTTTTGATAATATCACCAGAAATCTGTTTATTAAAAGAATTTTCATTTTTAATTTTCGTAATGGGGACATGGTTGTATGCAGTGTTCAAATTGTTGACGATAATATTGATCATATCACAATATTATCGTTATCGCAACATGGGCAATATCGAGATTATAGTCTTTCGTTTCCTTTTCAGTTGTCGATGATTTTTCCGCAAAATATTGTGTGTTGTCAATGTTCTGAAATATCGATGGATGTTTGGATGGAAGGTTGGGATGAATGGGATGGTTGGACTGGTTTGTTATGACAAATGCTTTTAGGCCCCATTAAATAGAAAATTATCATGTGTGCATTATTTTTGCAATATTTTGATTCATAAATATGCAAATGTGTATTTTAGCATCTCCTGAAGTTACACTGAAAAATTCACCGATTTCCCCATGTTTCCCCAATGTTTCCCTGTATTTTCGGTTATCGGCCATTTTGATATTGTTTCCCTATCCTCTGCCAGCGAAACTTGTAGCGATACCGATACTTCGAACACTGGTTATATTAAAAGGGGAAAAAAATGTGTGGATATCTTCTTTTTGCAATATTTTTCTTATTGGTAGCTTCCTTCTGCGATCGAACTGAAGGTAATTTTTCTTTTATCTTTTTTGCCCTTATGATCGATTTTGTTCTTCTATTTGAACTGCAGGGGTGGTGGTCAAGCTGTGCAAATTGTGCAAAGACACCACTTTGCATCCTATTTAAAGCGGATGGCAGTTGTTGTTCGTGTTCAAGAAGAATTTTTTGCCTTTGTGAAGGTTTGTAGGTTGCATCTTCTTTCTTCTGCATACAATGTATCCTCAGATCAAGTTCCATAGCTAATATTTGATGACTTCTCAATTAAATACTGTGAGATCACAAAGTTGTAGGATACTGGTTACTGGATGGCTAGTGTCTATACATTTAATTTCTGAATCAACTTTTAGGCGATTAAAATTTTATGCTCAGTGGACACCGGATGGCCAGAATTATATTTAATTTATGGTTAAGAATTCTTTTCACAACAGGTACAAAAAGTTTTTACTTTTCGGAAGAATACATGACAATAATTTTCTGAAATATTTATTACATTTGTGTGCCTTCATGCTGAGTGGTTTGCCTCGCAACTGCCCTTCCACGACCCTAGCTTTCTTGCTCGCCCTTTGGGGTGTGCAGAAATTAGTTGGGCCGGGGTTCTATATTGGTGGTACCATGCTGGCATGTTAGTGATGTCAACATGAGCCTCTACCATGGCTGGTTCAAAGATCTCAGCTAAAACTGGAAGTTAATGTTTGGTGGGTAGCTGATCATAAAGCTTTTGCCAATCGACCGTTTAAAAGAACCCCAAATTGTTGGGATAAAGACTTAGATGACGATAATGACAACGATGGTGACTTCTTAGCAAGAACCGGAAGGAGTTTATACAACTGTTCTTCTAGGATGCTGACTAGATCTGTGATTTCACAAAGAAAATGCTAGAATTTGAGTTACGGGATAATGGAAGCGGAAAAGAAAAAAAATGCGCGTTCTTCTAATTTTTAATTTGAGTAAAACCTATGAGAATGGTCTTCATTTTCAATTCAACTTGATTCATAAATTTTATCACTGTTTCAATTTCGTTTTCTAATGTGTTATTGTCGCTTTTTACATGTAAATGTTTTAAATGATGGTACTAGACATCTATTGGTTGGCTCCGGAACCGACTCTTCCTGGATGTACGATATATGCACATAACAGTGTATGTATCAGTATCAATCTGGATGATTTAATGTGTTGTTGGTGATATTTACAGAAATTTAGTTGTATTATTTGTGTCCAAAATTGATATGCAACGATAGTTATGATATATATCTAATTTGATGGGGTGTATCACATAGGACTATATATATATATATATATATATATATATATATATATTGAAGACACAGGGTGTCCCCACCTCTTTTCTTGAAGTGAGACTAATCCCTGCGGATACACGCAATCACATTTTAAAACCTGGTCATGAATGAATTTATTAATCTAGCACTTCTGCCTGAACGATGAACAGTGTAAATGAGGCTATTGGTTAAAAAACTACGAGTTTTAGCATTTTTCTTTATGATGATCCTTCTTTACACTCCTCGAGTCTTTTCTTGCAGGGTGCACCAGAAACTATCCAGGACAGGCTTATTGATTTGCCACCATCATACATCGAGACATACAAGAAATATACACGTCAAGGGTCTCGCGTTCTAGCCCTTGCATACAAGTCTCTTCCTGAAATGGCGGTAAGCATGATTCCTGCTTTAATCATCATTCGATTTCCTTGAAATAATAAAAGCTTTCCTGGCAGACTTTCAGTAATAGCACCAAATCGACTTTTAGTTGAATGTGTTGGTGGAAGCTATGGGGCCCTTCACTTTCAAAAAACAATATATGTTTTCTAAAAAGCACATTTTGCAAATAGGAAGTGGGCAGGGATGTGCTAATATGAAGGAATTACTGATAACAGCAACTGTCTTTGTGGCTGGTAATGGATGATTTACTACTTGATAATCAAAACTTACTGAATATCATTTTGATTCCTCCTGGATGAGTCATTCCGTGGAATTTTATGGTCTAAAATATCGACGTTGACCTCCAAAAATTGGTTGCCATGGATCAGTTCACAGGATTATACCTTTTGAACATCCACCCTAACAATTGCAACATGGTTGCTTCTTCAGTGATTCACACACAGCATGTTTTGCAATGCAGTTCATTCATGTGCAACACTGGAGCCAATGTCACTACACAGGCTTTATCTGTTTATATTTTTTGGCATTAGATCTAGTTTCTTCTTTAAAGGTTGTCTTCTCAAATGTATTGAGGGAGGCAAGTGAGTTTGTTGATTTTCTTGCAAAAAGGGGAGTGAATAGAGGTTCACTCGTGATTGGCAGGTTGTATCCTCTTCCTTAAGTTTTATCTTTGTTTTCTTAATGAGTTCAATCATCTTTTGAAAAAAAAGGGGGAAAAACTTTAATGCAGGGGCATTTTCACACCGGGCTCGAGTGGGGTAGCCTATGGGATGCAGGGGCACACTCCGGGTTGACGGCCCGTGTGAGGCGGAACCCATGTGATGTGGGGCCCATGAGGGGGGTTCGGTCGAGGTCCTAACCCATGGGATGTGGGGCCTGGGATGTGAGATAAAAGGATTGATTCGCCATGCTCTATCAGTTCAAGCTTTTAGAGCAAGTGGCTAATTGTTTTACATCAAAGCGGTATCAGAGTGGGAGGTCTTGTGTTTGAGACTCCTCACCAGGGGTGAATAATGCAGAGGCATTTTCACACTGAGCTCGAGTGGGGTGGCCTGTGTGATGCAAGGGGCACACTCAGGGTGTGCAGCCCGTGTGAGGTGGAACCTATGTGATGTGGGGCCCATGAAGGGGTTTCGGCTGAGGTCCTAATTGATTGGATGTGGGGCTTGGGCTATGAGATAAAAGGATTGATTCGCCATGCTCTATCAGTTCGAGCTTTTAGAACAAGTGGTTAATTGTCCTGCATCAAACTTGCCACATGATCTTAGAACGGATGCCATGGAGAGTTCTTAGAGACGAAAAGAAAGCTCGTGGAAGCAAGTAGAAAGCTCATGGACGCGAGAAGAAAGCCCGCGAAATGTTGATCTCAAACATTCAAAAGGTAGAAGAACTTAGCATCGCCGAGGCCTCCCCTCAGGTAAATCTCGCTCCCCTTTGTCAGCAGCCTCATCTCAGAGATCTAGCAAAGGTAGATGGGATCGACATCCTTCCTTAGAGTTGGGACGATCTCGTTCCCATTCGCGAACAAATTGAAGCAAATCCTCTGCAGTTCGCAGTTTGTCTTCTAATCGAGATAGCTCCCTCAATCTAGATGGAAACTTCCATCAGTTCAAAGCTTCTCAGTGGGAATCAAGATGGCCATGCTCTCCTTCGGCTAGAAGGCATCCCTGGAAATGACTCTGGTCGGGAGCTCAACGAAGGGTGGACTAGGGTCGAGAGGAAACAAAGAAAAGCGGTAACGATAAATCGATTACCAAAGGGTGCCTCCATTCAATCCCCTTCGTTAGTTTCTAACCTTATATGTTGATAATTTCCTGGAAGAATGGATGGAGATTCAATTCAAGTGAGTCTTCAGGAGATTTGGGGAAGTCAGAGAAGTTGTTATCCCCAAAGAAAGAGGAACAACTTCTATTAGGGGTTTCACTTTTGTCAGATTCAACTTTGATGAGGAGTTGAAGAGAGTTGTGGAAGGAATGACTGGCAAAAAAAATTTATGGTAAGAAAATCAAGGTAATATAGCTCACTTTGGCCTTGACTTTGTGAATGCTGAGAAGAGGTCTCCGGTAGTGCTATCGAGATCCCGACCCAAAGTTTGTTTTGCCTCCCAACTAAGGTATTCAAAATTGGTTACGTAATGGTAACGGTTATAACCATTATACGTTATGGGGTCATAACGGCCGTTCTAGAAAAAACAGGCCGTAAAAGCCCTATAACAATCCATAACGACCCTGTAATGGGCTTGTAACGGACTGTAACAACCCTGTAACATTCTTGTAACAATTTTCAAAAATTAAAAAGAGCAGTAATGGTCGATACGGGGGCCATAACAGTCCGTATCACAACTAGAGATGGGCATCAAGTCAAGTCGGACCGAGTTAGGGCTGACTCGACTCGATCCGGTTTTGAAATATGCCTGACCCGAACTCGATCCGACTCGATACCGAGTCCAGCATGCTTGACTCGATCAGAGTCCGATCTGGCCTGGACTGATCCAGACCGAGTCTGATCCGGTCAGAAGTATCGAGTCGGGTCGAATTGGCACTGAGTCGGATTGAGAGATGAGGGACGGAGAGACTGAGAGAGTGGAGTGGAGAGAGAGAGAGGAGGAGGAGGGTGATGGTGGTGAGTGGTTGCCGGGCTTGGAAAATGAGGAAGATGAGTGAGGGAGATAGATTTCGGGATCGGGTTGGGGTAGGGTGCAACGGGTAGGGTTAGAGAGTCGGGTTTCGGGTCGAGTCGGTTCTAATTGGATCGAGTTTCGGGTCGAGTTACTAGGTAACTCGAACTCGACTTGGTTTGAGTTCGGATTGGGCGAAGCCTACTCGGTTCGAACTGACTCACCCATTCGGTTTGGGTCGAGTCGGATCAGAATGAGTCGGATGAGTCGAGTTAGTCGGATCGAGTCGTCCAGTGCCCACCTCGAATCACAACGGTAACGGTGGTGCCCGTTACGGCCACCGTTACCGTTTTGGAACACCTTGCTCCCAACCCCTCCCATCTCATTCACGAGTTAGGGTTCCTGTTTCTCTTCCCTCGAATCACTCAAGTAAATTCTACATTGATGTGTTGCAATGGAACAACTCTCCCCCTCATTCTTCAGAGGTTCCGGACGCTCCACCTCCCCCCCGAGCCCCCCCATCTCCTGTTCCTTTACCTACTCCAGATTCGCATCCCCCCTCATGACTCACACCCCTTTCTACCTCTTCAGTCTTTACCCCCTTTTCTCCCGCCCTATGAAGGATGCCTTCCTATTTTAGTGTCCAATTTCATCATAGACAAATTCCAATGGTTGTTAGTGGTTTTTTTGTGCAAGGGATTCTCCATCAATGACCTTTCCGTATGGTTCCAACACTTTTGTTCCCTCTCTGAAGATTTTTATGTCAGTCGATACTTCTCAGCGGAAGTAGTTTGGGTATTGTTTGCCCTTCTTCGAATCTGGAGACTATTCTATCCATCGCTTCCCAGAACATGGTGGGACCTATGCTTCGAATGTGCAAATGGTCGGAATGGTCCATTTTTGGTGTTGTAGATGACTAGTTTTCTTTCTCTAGAATCCCTCTCGAGTTATGGTTTGAAGATTTCTTCTTAACTTTGGGACCAGGTTCTTTTGTGGGAGAGGTGTTGCAGGTTCATCGAGACACTAGGAGTTGGGCAGATATCAGATCCGCAAGAATGCTCATAAGAGTCAAGAAATCGAGGGTTGTTCCTAATTCGGTGAAAGTTCTGGTGGGTCAATCTGAGGTGGAAATCAGGATCGAATGTTTCTCGGCTGAAAAGCGGATATAGGTGGGGAGGAAGGAACACCAGATTGGGAGACCCGCGGGCTACAACAACGATAGACTCCCACGTGCCGCAGGCCCATACAAGCGTGCAACACCTCTCAGGACCTCTCCGTTCTAAATGAAGGACACATGGAAGACGAAAATCATCACAATCGGATTCGAGATCTTTCGTCTCCTGCTGGCAATCTGAAAGACGTTTTGCTTCCTTTGAAATCTCACGAAAAAAAATGCTTTTTCTCGCAAGATATCAGGCTCCCCTCAATCCTAATCAGCCCAGCTCTGCTGAAGAAGTTTTTTTATCATCCCTTCCTCTCCGAAGTTAATAACCTCCTCTCAGATATGAATGAAGTCCCTCTCAGTATGGCAGAAGGAGCTTCCCCCATCCACGTTTATCTTGATTTCGAGTAAGCAGGTTTAGATATGACAAATGATGAGCAAATCCCTCGAGAATTTTCACATCCCTCAATGATCGAGACTCTGGAGCATTGTGGTGAAGCTGATCTCTCTCTTCCTGGTAACCCGATTTTCCTGCTCCACCCTCTTCCTGGTAACCCGATTTTCCTTCCCCACTCTCTTCTTACTTTAGATGTTTTTTTCTACTCCTCTTTCCCTATGTCATGTCAGTCATGATCGGTCCCTCCAGGAAGTCCTTGTGGTCCATCCTATCAGCCAGGTTAACTCGCTTGCCATCATCCCAATCCAGCAAGATTTTCCATTCGCTGAAAAGGGAGAGTCAATGTAGGGCCAGACGATCGTGGAGGATGCCCCGACGATCTCTCCTCTCAGGTCAGAGTGTGGTCCTAACACCTGTTTGCTGGATCAGGGAGATTCTCCTCCTACCCTTATACCGGTGGAAGTGATGGAGGGCTTGGTTGAGGACAAAAAAGAAACGCTGGGTCAGGGAAGCGGTTGGCCACGTCGTTAGACTTCTTGGAGTAGTCTTTGGTAATCGCGATGAACACTACATAGACTTATTCAAATTGGTAGCAGAGAGGGGAGTGAAAATCACAGTTGAAAGTATGGCTCATTTCTCTCCCCCAAGGCCATTGCAAATGAATAGCGAAATCCCACTACAGCGTGAGTGTGTGGGGGTGTGTGCGTGTGTAAAAAAAAAAAAAATTTTGAATAGCGAACTCCAGAGACTTGGAGTGGAATCTTCAGGGTTGACAGAATCAATCCCCAGAAAACAGAGAAAGGGGTGAGGGGTTTAAAAAGTTACCCAATGAAGATCATGTCGTGAAGTGTGAGGGGTTTGGGATGTCCCCATAAACGATCCCAGGTTAAGGAAATGCACAAGCATTCGAACGCTAACCTTATTGTGTTGCAGGAAACCAAAAGGTATAGTTAATTCTCTGTGGCGCAAAAAAGGTAAAGACTAGTTATCTTTGAATTCTATAGGTGCTGCTGGTGGTATTGTGATAATGTGGGATTCTTCTGCCTGATCGAAGGAAGATCTCTGGATGGGCCAATTTTCTGTTAATATTCTTTTTCGAGAATCCAGTTCGGGTTTTCGCTGGATTTTCTCTGGAATCTATGGTCTGACCATATCTCCCTCTTTGGCTCTATTATGGGAGGAGCTGTCTTCCATCCCCATCAAGTGGAATTTGCCTTGGGTGATTGGAGGAGACTAACGAAATTCGTTTTTCCCATGAAAGATCTAATGGCTCGAGGATCTCCTCCTTTACGAGGGATTTCACTAATTGGGACCTGTTGGATCTGCCTGGAGGGGGGGCTAAACTTCACTTGGAGTGAGACAAAATACAAGCAAATGCCAGAATGTGAACTAATTCTATCTCCTCTCTGTTGGTCAAAATGAGGTTTTCATATTGGATAAAAAGCCCATTTCTGATGCGATTGCTGATTATTTCTCAATTCTTTTCTCTGCGGACTTAGTGGATCGTCGCAGAATTGATAACTTGACCTTCAGATCCCTTTCAGAGGAAGAAGTCCTCCTTGAAAGACCTGTCGACTTAGAAGAAATAAAAAATGCAGTCTTGGGTCTCGGTAGGGAGAAAGCCCCATGTCCTGACGATTATTCTTTGGCTTTCTTCCAAATCTTCTGGGAAATGGTTAAATCTGATCTATTGGCATTTTATCATGGATTTTTTCTACAACAGCCGCTTGTCTTCTGAAATGGGCAGCACCTTCATTGGGCTCATTCCTAAAATTGAAGGGGTGCAAAGTGTTTAAGACTTCCGCCCGATTAGTTTGATCAATCCTCCCTATAAGATTCTTTCAAAAATCTTGGCTGATAGGCTGAGAACTGTGATAAACAAAATTGTTTCCCCTTTTCAATTTGCTTTTGTCCAAGATGGGAAGATTTTAGATTGTGTTTTGATTGCTAACGAATGCTTGGATTCTTCCGGGGACAACAAATCGGGTATTCTTTGCAAGGTAGATTTGGAGAAAGCCTATGATAACGTTGACTGGAGTTTTGCCTCTAAAGGGACGGGGACACCCTGTGTCTTAAAAAAAGTGTTGACTGGGGTTTCCTAGATTATCTTCTCCAAAGAAATGGGCTTTAGTTTCAAATGGCGTGCTTCGATCCGAGTGTGCATCTCGTCTCCAAAATATTGTCTTGATCAATCGATCCCCTTTTGGATATTTTAGAGCCAGTAGGGGACTGCGTCAGGGTGATCCTCTCTCCCCCTTCCTTTTTGTTATTGTCTCAGAAGCCCTTAAAGGCTTTTCTATAAGAAACTTCCCCTCTTCTATCAACCACCTTCAGTTCGCTGATGATACTTTGTTGTTTTGTGAGGCAGATGAGATCATGATGTCCTTTTTGAGCATGACTATCTGTTGGTTCCAAGTTATTTCAGGATTAAAGGTTAACCTCTCGAAATTTGAAATCTTCGGAATCAATCTTCCTAAGGAGGTTTGTCATTTCCTAGCTAATCTAGTCAATTGTAAGGTTGGTACCCTTCCCACTATTTATCTGGGCCTTCCTCTGTGTGGGAAAACTGCCTCTATCTTTGTGGTACAAAATTATAGAGAGGATGGAAAAAAAAAACTATCTACTTGGAAATTTAACGTCCTATCCCTTAGAGGTAGCCTCAATCTCAATAAGTCCTCTCTGTCGAATCTTCCCATTTACTATCTGTCCTTATTCCAATGCCACAAATCCATTCAAGCTAAAATTGACAGTTTGCGTAGAAACTTTCAGTGGCAAGGAAGCAGTGACTTGTCAAAATTCCACCTTGTCAATTGGAAGGAGGTTTATTCTTCTTTCGATGAGGGAGGGGGCACCTGGTCAATAAGGTGGTTCTTGGAAAATGGATTTGGAGGTTCAGATTAGAAACGGATAGTTTATGGAGGCAAGTTGTGGCTGCTAAGTATGGTACAACTACAACCCCTCTAGGGTGGAGAACCAAAGACTCATACAAAGCCTCCTTTATATGGAAGAATATTGCAAAGATGGGAAATGCGGTGTTTGAAAAGATATCCTTTGTCCTAGGAAACGGTCGCAAAATCCAATTCTGGCTGGATAACTGGTGTGGATCCCCTATTCTTGCTGAAAGTTTCCCATCCCTGTTTTCCAGTTCTGTAGACTCAAACTCATTTGTTGAGAGCTGCTTTTCTTCCAATGATAGCAGAGGAATGTGACTCCCTCAATGTAGAGGAAACCTTTTGGATAATGAAATAGAGGAGTTTATTGCTCTTTTGTCTCAGTTGCAGGATTTGACTCCCTCCTCAAGCAGAAGATTCGTTGTTCTGGATTCTTATCTTCTTCAGAGCAGTTCTCGGTCAAATCTCTCTATCGTTCTCTAGCGTCTTCAGAAGAACCAAGTCACTACTGCCACATTGGAGCAATATGGAAATATGGTGTTCCGCCAAAAGTGGCTGCTTTTGGCTGGCTGCTTGGAAGAAACCAAATCCTTACGATTGACAATCTGAAGAAAAGAGGAATGCTTCTTCCCAATGTTTGTCTTCTCTGCTTAAGGAACGAGGAGTCAGTGGATCATTTGTTTATCCACTGCCCCTTCTCCTGCGATGTCTGGTGGGGAGTTCTAAGATTGGTCAGTATTTCGTGGGTTATGCCCACTTCAATTGATGCCTTGTTCAGTATATGGCATGAAGACTCAGGAGGATGTGAGAAAAAGGAAATGGAAGCATCTCTTACTCGCAGTTTGCTGGGCTATTTGGGCGGAAAGAAACAACAGATGTTTCAGGAATAAAAGTGTCTCCTCTGTTGGGATTTTCTCTAGAGTTCTTGCTCTCTTTAGAGATTGGGCTCCCTAATGCTTCCTGTGGGTTTTTAGAGCCAGGCGTGGGCCTGCCCTTGTTTTTTTTTTTTCCTTCCCTAGTTTGTCTTAGCCTTCCTTTTCTTTCCTTTTTCCTGTTTTTGTTTTTTTCTCCTCCTTGGTTCCCTTCTCTTAGCCTGGAGAGGACCTCCCTCTCCCCTTTTTGTTCCTCGTCTTTTTAATAAATTTCTCATCTTCAAGAAAAGAAAAAAAAAAAAAAGAAGAAGAAAAAAACTAAAAAACAAATAACAAAAACAAAAACAAAACTTGCCACATGATCTAGGGTTGGTTCATGATGAACACTATGGTCTGTATTGCCACTTTGGGGAACTGTCAAAAAAGCGTTGGTTGATGCTTCATTACAAAATATGTATATAACATGTCATGCTTCTCTTTTGCTTGATAACTACTCTTTTTTCACCAGTGAGTCAGTGACCCTTACCTTATGGGTAATGGATTGATTGGCCAGCTATAACTATGTTTGTGAATGCCTTTATCCTACTAACTGCTTTCCAAAAGGATCAAGTCCCTGCTCTCCCATTGAAAATTTTACCTCTGTCTAATGAGGTCCTGTCCTCAGGAAATGGCTGCAGTCCTACTTGATGATGGCAGTCACTAGGGAAATAACCTAGTACATGAAGTCTCTACCCAGACAGTCGGCTCTGAGAGAAACGCTGAAACTAGTCTGTCTCCATTTCTACCATCTTAGCATCAGAGTTGAGGTTGACAATCCCACGGTGCTCAATTGAGCCAAGGGAGAAGTTCTTGTGCCAGGGTCTCTAGCCGATGTATTTTTGGATATTAGTGCTTTGTCTAGAGGGTTAAACATTTCGTTTACCTTTTGACTCCTTGAGAATATGGGCGTTCATAATCACTATTTCTCTTTGGCTAGCTCTGGGGCTCTTTGCTCCCATCTGTATTTCTGAATTGGTGTTTCCTCTCTTAAATTAATGAAATTAGTTATTCCTAAAAAAAAAAAATCAAGTCTCTGCCTGGACGGTTGGTATCCTGAGTTGGAGCATTGTTTGTAAGCTTTTATAGAACTGCTTTATTCTTTTCCATGTAGTTTTGCCACTTCTACTTGGATCCTTCCAGATTTATTGGGGGTTAAACGTGCAAAAAGATGCATTCTTGGACTGTATATTATACTCATGTTGCTCTGGCTTTAGACTTCTTATTCATTTTTGTTAGAGCCTTTAATTACTTGTGATAGATGTTGTTGATTTTAATGTATAGTTACATGGCAGGTTAGTGAAGCTAGAAGCTTGGAAAGGGATTCAGTAGAGAGTGGCCTCACCTTTGCTGGTTTTGCGGTAAATAAATGGAACTAGGCTGGTTTTTTTTTTTTTTTTTCCGTCCTTCTGTAGTTTCTTTCAAGTATGTCTTACACTTGTGCAGTTGCTTGTTTCTTCCACTTTGATATGCAAATCAAACTGAATTTTCCAATTAGGCTTGAATTTGGTTCCCTTTTTTTATTTTATTAATTTTGCAATACTCGATGCTCTTCCTTTTGGGCAGGTTTTTAACTGTCCTATTAGACATGACTCAGCTTCAATTTTATCCGAATTAAAAGGATCATCACATGACTTGGTAAATGATATACTGTCCTATTATCTATTTCTTGCATTTATACTATTATCATCTTTGTTCTCTGAAAAGTTGGTCGAAAGGTCTTTGCTTTTGGAGAGATTCTCATGGGTCACCAGTCACCACTAATTAAAACATACTCTTTTGAGGTGCCTCACCAACAACTCCACCCTGTGATGTGACCCACTTTTAAGTGCTCGCCTTTTGTCTAGTTTACACTTCATCCCTTTAAGTACTATTACTAAGTTAATTTTTTGTATTAGGTTATGATTACTGGCGATCAAGCCCTGACAGCCTGCTATGTAGCCAGTCAAGTTCATATTATTTCCAAGCCAGCACTGATTCTATCGCAAGGAAAGAGTGGTAAAGGTTTTCAATGGATTTCACCTGATGAAACTGAGATCACTCCCTACAGGTGAAGTTCTTGTTTTTATCATGTCGTTTACGTTATTTTGGAACTTATCTCATTTGCAAGTCGTTGTATAAGCCAATTTCCCTCCCATATTTGTTACATTGCTTATGCCTCCACTCCTATAGCTTATTTATTATTTATTTTTGTTGACTAGTTTTGTCAATGAAATTTTATTCCACTATTTTGTTATTGAGGCTGTGTTGGTTGCAGTGAGCATGAGGTTGGAGCTTTATCGAGTTCCCATGATCTCTGTATAGGTGGGGACTGCTTTGAAATGTTACAGCAGACTTCAGCTGTTCTACAAGTTATCCCATATATAAAGGTTAGATCCGCTCAGTTAGCTTCTTGAAATGTCTTTCATCTGTTTCATCTCACAAAGGTTGTTGTAATGCTGATTTCAGGTCTTTGCAAGGGTTGCTCCTGAACAGAAGGAGCTTATCATGACCACTTTTAAGACAGTGGGAAGGATGACATTGATGTGTGGAGATGGGACCAATGATGTTGGGGCTCTAAAGCAGGTATTAATGCCTCTTTCTGCCTATACACACTAACATTGTGCTTGAACTCTGAAGCATCAGTCTTCCTGAAGGGAGAAAAAACCCTTCAACTAGCACCCCGAGCTGGAAACTAGCTCCATAAGCACAACTGTCTGAGATCTAAATACTAAAGTTTCACATATCTTCCACCCATATGCCTCTCCTTCTTAGAGTCGCACTTTGGATTTGCGGGTCCTGCTTCCTAGCTGGTTGATACTTGCTAGCATTTTAAAGCAGATGCTTCATTGCTCCCACAACTGAATCTGTTGCAGCTTCTCTTCATGCTCTGTGCAACTATTAGGATGTGGGACATGCATTGATATCTTGTTATCCGTTAATTTGTAAGCTGCTGATTGAATGGTTGAAATGTTCAATCTGGGAGATTTGGGGTCATCCCCGGTCCATATTTGAGCCCATTTGTTTGACATCTGAACCACATTGTGTTGGTCCATTTGTATGGATTAGTGCATCTGGACAGTTGCACATTCTGATGCACCTGGACGCTATAATCCATCAGATAATTGACCATAGACTTTAGCCATGTGGGTTGGATCTTGTTATTGTTATTATTATTATTTTCCTCTTTTGAAGGATAACTGAAACTTTTATTGAAAGGGGAGAAAACGCAAGGCCACAACCTCAACAGACCATTTGGCCATATGAAAGACCTGGACATGATTAGAGATCTTTTCATTGAAGGGCCTGCTATTGCACTCCAGCCGTATAGCCCATAAAGTGGCTGGGAACACCGGACATAATATAGTTTTTTCTTTCTTTCTTCCAGGCTGGAGAAAGTGCCAAATAGAGAAGGTGGCCCCAATCTGGCTTGGCATAAGCCCAATCAACTTGCATGAGCACGAAGAAACTTTCACAAAGTTTCCTAGAGAAGTTGCAGTACAGAATAGATGGTCCATGGTATCCTCATTTTCCAAGTTCATGATTCAACCATTGGGAAGAATCATAATTCTTTTCCTTAGGTTGTCAAATGTAAGGATCTCGTTCTTACCCACCAACCAACCAAACACCACCACCTGAGGAGGCCTAGGATGCCTCCAAATATTGTGGGTAGGGCCCTTGTGCTGTGGCAGCGAGGGATCATGAAGAACTGAATAGAATGATTTTACCAAGAAAACCCTAGGCTTGCTTAGCTTCTAAACCCATGTATCCTCATTTGATGACAGACTCCCATGGCTATGAAGCTTTTCCATGAGGCTGGCAATTTCAATGATCTACTCATCTTGGAAATTCCTTCTGAACTATGTATGCCACACCAAATGCACTCCCTCTCTAGCGAGACATTGAGAAATGAAAGATTTTTTTTTCTCTCACCACTCTATATAAGCAGCGAAATGCTAGGTAAAAAGACATATCCCTACACCATCCATCCTCTTTCAGGTTGTGATATAGGTCCACGACCCACTACAGGGCCCAGCATGTGCTCATTTTTGGACTGTTTATTTATATATTTGGGGGCCTAAATTAAGGATTGCAAGAGTAGAAATCCCTAGTGGGGGTGGCTAACAGTGAAGTGTCAACTGACAGTGGGGTGTGCTAACAAGCTAACAAAAAAAAAAAAAAAAAAAGGATTGCAAGAGTAGAAATTTGATATCAATAATGTTCCCTCCCTCTCTACTCTGATATTTTTGTGGGTATACTTTTGTCAATGTCTTTGTGATTCGGGTGTTGAGATCTCATTGGACACCAGGCTGTGATTCCTAGATACTTCAAAATAGGTAGCATGTCCCCCATGGTATCGTGTCTGATGCAGTGATGCCTCATTTTATGTGTAGAATCTGTATCCTAACAAATCTGTGCCATATCCATGCTGGATTTGTGTATCAGTTCTATGGTAGGCAGTTCTGTTTTTAAGGCTCGATGACTTGAAACTGTTAACTATGAACAACTGAGTTTAACGCTGATGCCATCGATGTCACGAAGAGCGGACCACTTGGCTTCTGCCAATAATGCCATTGTCTGAATTAAATCTAGAGCTCAAGGCTAGTGGACTGCCCATTAAATCCCACACTTGTGTTGTGATATTATGTGTTATTTAAAGTGTAGTATTATGATCTATGATGGAGCCTCATCCCTTTAATTATAAAATTTGGCATGTGGGAGTAAGAAATTAAGAATTGGTCTTTAAGGATCATGCCTCCTGGAAATAGTTGGCATCTGGGCTCTCAGGCCCCACACCCTGCCGGGAACTGAAAAAGTATTCAAATCCTCATGAATTATAGCAATGCATAAAGCCCCTTTGAGTTTCCACTTGAATATTTGGTCATTTTATTGATGCATTGTTTTGCTTTGTCATCTGGTTTACTGCCCCCATGTGTTCCCATGTCCTACTTACCAATGATGGTGGTGTGGATCCCCATGCACATTCAAAATGGAATTTTATAGGAATCGGTTTTCTTATTCTGCATTCTGGTTGTGGTCCACTGTTGTTAGAAGGTTGGAGATTTGAAATGCATTCTCTTGTGCGCCCAGCATGTAAATCTTTTCACCTCTCTGATTGAGGGACAGCCTGTATGAAGGGCATGCGTTGCCTTCTATGTTTTTTAAAATTGTCATTGAATCTAAAAATTTCAAGTAACTTCTATCCAGGCTCATGTAGGCGTTGCCCTTCTGAATGCGGTCCCAACACCAGCTCAACCAGGAGATTCATCCTCCCAGACCTCCAAATCCGAGTTGAAATCAGGTAAATCAAAGAAGCCAAAGCCCACAGCAGAATCTGCGATTGTGGGTGGGGCCCTTGGTCTAAATGGCGATGGGCCTGGGAAAAGCAGAGCTGTCTCCAGGGTAGATTCCAGCGCTCCCTCCACGAGCAACCGACACTTGACGGCTGCTGAGAAGCAGCGTCAGAAACTGAAGAAGCTGATGGACGAGATGAATGAAGAGGGTGATGGGCGGGCCCCACCTATCGTCAAGCTTGGTGATGCATCAATGGCGTCGCCATTCACTGCCAAGCACGCCTCTGTGGCTCCTACCACAGACATTATCCGGCAGGGCAGGAGCACCCTGGTGACTACCCTCCAGATGTTCAAGATACTGGGCCTCAACTGCCTCGCAACAGCCTATGTTCTCAGCGTCATGTACTTGGATGGCGTCAAGCTCGGCGACGTCCAGGCTACCATCAGTGGCATCTTCACTGCTGCTTTCTTCCTCTTCATCTCTCATGCCCGCCCCCTCCCAACACTCTCAGCTGCTCGGCCCCACCCTAACATCTTCTGTGCCTATGTCCTCCTCTCCCTCCTAGGCCAATTTGCGGTCCACATATTCTTCTTGATCTCAGCCGTCAACGAGGCCGGGAAGTACATGCCAGAGGAGTGTATCGAGCCTGACTCCGATTTCCACCCGAACCTGGTGAACACCGTGTCATACATGGTGAACATGATGATTCAGGTGGCCACGTTTGCCGTGAACTACATGGGCCATCCCTTCAATCAGAGCATACCAGAGAACAAGCCATTCTTGTATGCGCTGTTGGCTGCTGTTGGATTCTTCACTGTCATCGCCTCGGATCTGTTCCGGGACTTGAACGACTACTTGAAGCTGGTCCCGTTGCCAGAGGCAATGCGAGGGAAGCTTCTCATTTGGGCGTTTCTTATGTTTGCGGTCTGCTTTGTATGGGAGAGGACATTAAGGTGGGTGTTCCCAGGCCGCATCCCAGCCTGGCAGAAGAAGCAACGGCAGGTGGTCTCTACCTTACAGAAGAAAAGTGTGTGATCGCCATCGGATTTGGAAAAAAAAGAAGGGCGATCTGATCCTGCAAAAGCAATCGCCTATGGATGGTGCAGCGGCCCAGCATAAGGGTAACAGTTGAAGATGACACATGAAATTTTTGTTGGGTTAATTCCCTCTTTGCTTAGATAAAATCTACTTTAATTTTATTTGGAAAATATTTTTCCTACTCATTTACATGATTGTGCTGAAAGGGGAAATGGTTTTGCGAAGGATATTAGAGGTTAGGATGTGTAAATTCAGACAACCACACACCAGTAACAAGGAGAATTGATCATTTAAAAATACGATTTCAGATTTTTGAACCAATGAATGTATCACTTTCTGAAAAAACCAAGTGAAAATTTTGAATGATCTGTATCATTTTGAAGAATTAACGGGAAATTATTGTACCTTTTGATCTTTCTTTATTGTTTTAATATTTTGTTTCTGATCTTTTTATCATGCCTCTTCTTCTGCCTTTAGGGTTTCCGAGAGCTTATTGGAAATAGTCACTTGACCTGGAAATGTTACAAGGTTGCCCACGTCTTTAATGCAATCATTTCTTCTGGTCGGACCATCATGGATGGGCCATGCCCCAAGGACTTGTTTTGCAAATGGACACTGTAAATGGCCCGTTTTGACAATGTAGATAGTGGGAGAGGTTTGGCACTGAGGGAAATTTTTGAGGATATCTTCCACCTATGAAGGCATAGACCGAGCTGTTGGGCCGATCAGAATCGTACATTGGTTTGTGGTGATTAAGGATGCCACACCAAGCTCTTCCAAGTATATTTTCCGAGTTTCATCTCTTATTGGATTATGACCGTTGATTTGGATTGTGCATCACAGCTAGGACGGTTGATTTGGTCGTCGTCATGGCGTGGGCAGGACATGACTCAAAGCCAAGGCGGGGGTGGTGCTAATATATGCTGGTTGGCATCTGATCAATGGATGGCAAAGGTACGGGACTCATTCTGTGTGCGAAATAGCTGTCATCTGACGGTTGATGTCTGATCACCATAGACGTTTTGCATGTATGGAGGCGATCATCATACAGGTGCTACAAGTGTGGTTAAAAATCATGTGCTCGTGAAACTGCTGACCAAGCAGGCCCTTTCGATGCCTCTACTGAAAAAAGAAAGCAGCAGCATATGCAGCACAGATGCAAGATCTCTGAATAGAATGCATTGGAAACCGGTAGCCTAAAAATAGTGTTTTGAACTGGCTTTTCCAATCACTGGCCTAGTCCTGAGGCCCCTGACCCATTTGCCATCTTGGTGCACCCAAGATCAGACAGAAGCCTTCGTAACCAAACCATGCCTAGTTTGCCGTTGGATTTCAATCATGCTCACACAATGGGACCCACGAAGAAGATCTCAGGCTGATACGGTGTGAACCCACCTAATGTGGACCAGCACTTATGGTTGGGCAAGGCACATTCACTGCAGGCAGATCTTGGATGTGCCACTGCAGGAAGTGCTCAGTGTGTTGAAGGTCATCTGCAAATCTGATTTGGACCAACTTGATTTTTGGGCATATGATTTTGGTGGGGCCCACCTTTGCAGCACACATACATGACCGTGTGCATGCAACAATCTTCGAATGTGTATCCATGTTTCTTTAAAGATTGGATGGAAACGCAAACAGCACCCTAGGTACTAATGTCTTGCCACAAGGTCAGGCTGGTCAGCTTATTAGGTGGGCCAAATGCACAAAGTATTGTATATTTTAATACATACTAAACCCTATGGGCATGTTTGGATGTTCCCACGCCATTCTTCACTGATTTGATTTACCATTTTTCCACCTTAGTACCGGGTTCTGATGTTATTTTGGTCAGTTTTCATCACCCAAACAAGACCTTATCCCATCAATTTGCAATCCAATACAATGTGCCTAATTTTTCCTACTGGCTCAAGAGATTCTGCAACCACAAAAATGAATCGGGCTGTGTAAATCGGGTATGCCAAGGTGAGGGCCTAATAAAATGCTCACATAAAGAATACTTTCTGTTCTGTTATAAAATTAAAGTATCTCTCTACAATTGCTTAGCCTGAATCACACTCTACTTATGAAAATAAACATATCTTAAAAAATCAGAGACAGAGAACGACATGTTCGGTCTGTAGTCTAAGTCATGACCCACTTGAGTTGGGGTTGAATTGGCCCAACTAACCTGAATCAGGACCGACTCGCTTTCTCGAACTAGATCGGGTCCAATCCAATCAACTCCTAGTAAAACCACGCCAATAAATTTATTATTTATTTATTTATTTATATATTTATTTTACACACCCTCACACCCAACACACCACATGGGTACACTTCCGTATTGAAACTCGCAAAAGTGGATTTCAAATCCAGGTTCCAATCCACGCTCCCAAACAGGCCCTTATACATGCTACCCAACAGGTACCTTATTCCCAGCGAAGCCAATTCACACGCATGGGGTTTTACCCACATCCCAAGGGGGCGCCGGTTTGGGTGGTTCCCTGACTGTGGGGCCCACTGTGATGTATCTGCCTTACATCCACACCGTCCAACCATTTTGAAAGCTCATTTTAAGACATGATCCAAATCTTAGGTGGACCATACCACAGGAAACAGTAGTGATTGAATCGCCACCATTCAATACTTCATGGGCCACGGGAATGTTTATTTGCCATCCAACCTGTTGATTAAGTCACAAAGACCTGGATGACGAGATCAGACAAATATCAGCTTTATCCAAAACTTTTATGGCCCACGAGAAGTTTTTAATGGTCGATTATCATTGTTTCCTGTATTATGGTCCCATATTTAGATCTGCTTCATTTTTGAGGTCATGCCCTAAAATGAGCTTTCAAAACGGATAGACGGCGTGGATAAAAGACAGATACATCAAAGTGGGCCCCACGGTCAGTGATCCATCCAAAGGACATCAAGGGCCCACCATATCCCAAGTCCCACGTGTAACAAAACAAAGCCTTCGTGTGCATATATCCAACGCCTGAAAAAGGAGGCAATAGGTGTGAAAGTAGAATGGCCGTACATATATCCAACTACCCTATAACCGTTTCCGTCCGCCGGATCTCTCTCTCCCAGCCTCCTGGCGACCGGAAAGAAGCCCCGCCGGAACTTTCGCCCCGGCGAGAGAGATCTCCGGCGGAGGACTTCGCTCCGCTCGCCGGGGTTTTCCGGAGGCGGCTCCTTGCTGGCGTAGGTTCGGCTTCTCTGGTCGCCGTCGGGGCCAATTTCGCCGGAGTCACGAGCTTCCTTCTCGGTTTCTCGCCTGAAATCGGCCGGAGATTGAAACTCGACGTCCTTTATCCGGTCGAGGGCTACAGCCGTTGCTTGGAAACCAACGAAGGATTTGGTGAGTTTTCTAACTTGCGCGCTGGGTGTGGTGCGCACACCCGAAATTAGAGGTGTAGATATAATGCAATGCTCGGGCGGAGAGTGTGCACAGCACATTCGAGTTTTTGGTTTCGTTCCGTGATCCACACCTTTGATTTAATGGACCTCATTCACCAGAAGCTCCCAAATTGGAAGATTCTCGGCATATATATGCGCGTGTGGGAAAAGGTACTATGAGGTCGACCTCATGGGAAGTTTCCCATGAGGTCAAGCTCTGTGGGCCCCACCGTGATGTGTGATGGACATCCATCCCATTAATCAGATGCACCCTTCCATGATGAGCCATGGGCCTAAAAATCATGCCAATCCATGACTTATGTGGGCCACACCACAGACAATAGTTGAGAGTGTGTGAGAAATGCTCACAGCGAACTAGTTGTGCCTACAACTAGTTGGCATGTGGGGGCCACCATGGTGCTTGTATGACATCTCGTCCATACAGCAAGGTTGTCCCACCATAAAAATAGGACACGCGAAAAATCGCTTGTGCGTGCGTGTGTGAGAGAGATGATCACAAGCAACTAGTTGGCATGTGGGGGTCACTATGGTGTTTGTATGACATCTCCTCCATACAGCAAGGTTGTCCCACCATAAAAATAGGATATGCAAAAAAGCAGACTATCCAACCATGAATATGTGATGCTCCATGTGAATGTGGAGTTTTTAGGTGTTGTTTTATGGTTTTCTATGGTGTAACCCACCTAATAGTTGGATCAACCTCATTTTGGGGCATCCCATTTTCTCACCTTCCCCTTTTTCTCAGCCCCACTCCCACACCAAGCTAGGAGGATGCATTCAATGGATCCCTACATCACCCACTATACTTTGAAGATATCAAAGAACCTCTCCTAGGGTCTAGCTCCATGGCTCAATGGTAGACAGACTCTGTTTCAACATTGAGACCAAGGATCGAGTGCCCATGTGGTGTGGGTGGGTGTGTGAGCGTGTGGAGTGTGGGTGCTTGTGTAATTTATAATTTAAAAATTAAAAAAAAAAAAAAAAAAAAACAAGAACCTCTCCCACACCTCTCTAGCAAAAGAGCAATAAATAAAAAAGTGATCGACTAACTCTACATTTTGTATGCACAACATAGATCTTAGGCATCACCATCTTCCTCTTTTGAAGGTTATCAATTGTGAGCACTACCTTAGGAGGGGCGCCGTAGTGCCAAATGTAATAAGTGTGACTTCCTTGGAGAACAACCCATGTATCAATCTTTAGAAGGAACAAACTGAAAACTGACCCAATTTTTCCTTGTTCCACACCATCACATATCTCTCTCCCATGGAAGGCCGATAGCATTGAAGCCAAGCCAATAGCTAAATGAAATTGACAACTTCCCAACTTGACTAGTTCCTCTGACATGGAGGAGCCCAAACCACTAGTTCACCAGGAAGTGAAAAACATTGAGCAATAGGAATATTTACTTATAGATAACCTTGCTAACCTCGTAAACTCTTCTTGAAGCACCCTCTCTCATGTCCAAACATCCTCCCATAATTGAATCCTCACTCCATCTCCCATTGAGAATCTGAACCCCTCCTTGAACTTAGTCACCAACCTAGCAACTACCTTCTACATTGCTTATGCCCTATATAAGGATGAATCTTTTGTCCACCACCTCTTGTCAATACCATACTTTCTAGCTATCACTTCTCTTCATAAGCTACCTTCTTCCGTACCAAATCTCCATAACCAGTAACCTAGCGATGCAAAATTCATAAACTCCAGCTTCCCCCACGTCAACAAGTGAAACTTCTAATTTTCTTGTGCACATTGCCACAAAAAATCTCATTGTAATCTCTTCAATATATCCACAATAGCCTTTAGACACCCAAAAAGAGAAAGTAGAGCAACAAATGTGGCATAACTACTTTTATTAACGTTAATCTACCCCTCCAGTGAGAGATGCCTACTATTCCACCTTGATCATTTTCGTTTTTACTTTTTTTTTTTCGATAATATTATCCCAAAGATGCTTCACAAGTTTGCCTACGCATAAAGGAAGGCCAATGTACGAGGAAGTAAAAGATTTGGCATGACCCCTGAATTCCTCAGTTATTCTCTCCACCTCCTCCTTGGAAACGCGAACACCCAGCATCTTACTTTGTAGAACATTTACCTTCAAGCCCAACACCACTTCAAAGCATCTGACTTTTTTTTTTTCAAGTTATCTACCTTTTCTTTTTCTGCATCACTGAATAGGACGGTATCATCAGCAAATTGAAGATGAGAACTTTGAAACTCTACGTTCTCCACATTGAATGAGTTTCATGGATAAACCTCTATCCAACATTTTACTAAGCACTTCCACTACCACCACTAACAAGAAGGGAGAGTGGATCCCCTTGACGGAGACCTTTCAAAGCCTTAAAATCAAAAAAAAAAAAAAAAAAAAAAAAAAAAAAAAAATCTTAGGAGACTCGTTAACAAACACGGAGAACTTGGCTGACCAAATGCATTCTTGAATCCAACTCCTCTATTTTGCCCGCAACCAAAGCGTCCCAATGTATAATTGAAAAAATATCCCAATCTAAATTTTCAATGTCAAGCTTGCAAATAATGTATCCTTCAAAAAAAAAAAAAAAAAAGCTTGCAAATAATGCCCTTCTTTTCTCCTTTGTGATGCAAGTTGATACTTTAATAGGCAATTAACACACTATCCAAGATTTGTCTTTCGGCTATGAATGTACTTTGGACTTCGAAAATAACCTTCTTGAGAACCACTCGAAATATAGATGCTAGGATTTTAGCCAAGATTTTGTAGGGAGCCACCAATAAGGATAATAAGCCTAAAATCATTAAGGCCCTCGGTACATTTTGTTTGGAATAATTGCTATAAAAGATGCTCCCAACTCCGCTGATAAATTCCCTCTTTAAAGAACTCGGCAATAAAGTTTACCAAATCACTTTTCACTAACCCTAGAAAATCTTTAAAAACCAACATCGGAAAGCCATCCTGCCCCGGAGCCTTATCTCTGCCCAAAGCTTCCACTGTTGCATTAACTTCTTCCATGGATATCGGTTTTTCTAAAGACTCAGCTTCTGCTTCGGAGATTTGATTGAATGGAAAATTGTTTAGTTGTGGCCGCACTCACCTCTCACCTTTGAAAAGTTCCTTTAATCCATTCCTATATTCTATGGAAAGCTTAACTCTCGCATTTTTTTCCTCCTCCAACAACTTTCCCCTTTCCTCCTTTAGGTTGAGGGCTCGAATATTTTCCACCTTTGCGTCCCACTTCCCTAGCACCTCGCTCTTCCAGATATTGATCCTTCCTTTTTGAGTTTTTGGAATAACCTAAAGCCTGCATGTCCCTCCGCCATGATGAAATTCCACCACTACAACTTTGAGAATCCCACCACTTCCAACCTCATCAGCTCGAACCCGAATGGCCTTGGTCCTCAATCATCCCCCTCCAATTCCAAAACAATCAAACAGCAAGGAGTGGTGGATCTCATCTATATAATCAAACAATGATCTTATCTATATAATATTTTGATTTTTTTACTTGGTTGGGTGGAACCTTTTTTTCTTTTAGTTTTTTGTATATTCCTGTTAAACCATTTATGTGTTGACTACCTATTGAAGGGTTATGATTCTTCCCATTGAAGGAATTTTGGTAAATGGGCCATCCATAGTGAGGCCACAGTATCAACAGTTTGGATAACTAAACAATGGAGCCCACTTGCCACCACTTGTTCAAACATATTGGAAAACCATGTAATTTTAGCTGTTCAATAGTTGGCTTTCAAACAAATAATGAATATTGAAAACGGTTAACAGTCCACAAAAACAGGTAAGGTCTATTAATCAAACATCTAGATTGTCCAATTGGTACAGCCTTTTTCTTTTTCATACCATGGCCATCAACAGTAGGGTCCACCTAATGGATGGTCCGGATTCACTAGACATACAACGAATTATATGGCAGTGAGTAGCTACCATCCCAAGATAGGTTCATTCCCATGAAGTTATAAACCCAAAAATCTCTGCTATATACAACAGAAGCAAATGGACATTTTTGCCCATGCAATTAATTTTTAGGAGAGTTGTGGCCTTTAGGATTCTACAGGACACTAAATGAGATCTTCAATATGGTTAGTGGTATTTGTGGAATTTTGAAAATCTGCATGCTTACAAATGGATGGCTTCAATTTTAGCCTCGTATCCAGTAGTAAAAACATCAAGGAATTGTTGTTGCTGCCTCAGTTTTGAACCAAAAACATCAAGGAATTGTTGTTGCTGCATCAGTTTTGAACCAAAAACATCAAGGAATTGTTGCTGCTGCATCAGTTTTGAACCATATTTCAAAAACCTGAAAACTCGACTCAACTCGATATGGAGCCAAGTCGGGTTGACTCAACGACTCGACTTGAATTGACATGATATTTAATAATTATTTTATAATTAATTAGAAATTTGTTTAAAGTGATAATGGAGACTTCGAATTCATATTATCTAAAAAATGGCAAAATTCATCATTGAGTCTAACACATGGTTATTGGCTAACAATGTCTCTAGTTGTGGAAGCTGTAGGGTTCAAGTCTTGTTCCCACCATATTTTATTTTATTTATTAAAAGCTCCGTCACGCAAGACTGGCTTGGTTTGAGTCGCTTTAAGTCAACCAAGTTGGTGAGTCGGCTTGACGAGTCTAACCGAGTCAGAACTAAGTGGGGTTCATGGGCGAGTTTCATAGTGACTCGGCTCGAAATCTCGTTGAGTTGAATTGGCCGAGTTTCGAGCCGATCGACCGAGTTTTAGAATTATGTTTTGAACTAACAAGTATCCATCGCAGAATTCATCTACCCAGCGAACTGGGTTGGAGATCAGAGATTGTTGTACAGAGCAGCTGGAAAGGCAGAGTTAGAGAGATCGCTTGATCCCCCGCCCTTGAGTGATAAAAGATCTGTTCGTCCTCCAAAGAAGATTAATGAGCCTATAGTCGCGTTTGGCCCACCAGGGTCCAATGGTGAGCTTAACGTCAGTGTCATCGTTTCTCCGGTCCCTCTTGATTTCTCGTAAGTTTGTTCTTATTTTCCTCTAAACTGCAGTATTTTATGAAGTAGACCATGCAATAATCTGCATACTGGCATATGAGCATGCATGCATACATACATGAAAAGAAGCATCTAAGTTCAAAATGTAAGGTTCTTCTAACTGTAATCCCTAAGACATAATAACTGTTAACTAAATTGAGATGAACTCATTTCTAAGCGGCAGTCAAACAGGCTGTAATTTATATATAAAATAGGGCTTTGCTAAGCGCACAGACATGTGCAATAAAGCTCATGTACACACCATAGATGTGCCAAGATGGCACATATGTCCGAGATCCAATCCATCCATCAGGTTAGTTCGACCTTCTACATGTTTTCCAAAAATAAATCTGGTCCACTCAGCATGTGGGCCCTAGTATTGGAAATAGGTGGATTTGTTAAAAAACTTTAGGCAAGCTTTTCAGAGCAGTACATATGTTTTGCAAACTATGGCCCACCTGACAGTGGATCAACCTAATTTTGGGTCTAGGGCATCAATATAGTGGTTCCTTTCTAATGGATGGATTCGATGTGCCATGCTAGCACATGTAGGTTTTATATGAACTTTATTGCTTATGCATGCTAGCTCTATAATGCGCTTAGCAAAGCTCTCTAGCTCTATAAAATATATGTACTTTTGTACTACTTGCTTTTTTTTTATTTTTCTTTTGGGGGGGGGGGGGGGGGGGGGGGGGGGGGGATTTGCCGCAGCTGGGAAGGATTGGAGGGTTGTGTTTTGACATGGTATTTTGATGAGAAGATCTGTTAGCTCGGGAAGGGATTTGCCGCAGCTCCCTCCTCTTGTTAGACTCATATCATAGACTTGTAGTAGTATATATATTTTGACATGGTGTTCTTGACATGGTATTTTGACATGGTATTTTGATGAGAAGATCTTGACATGGTATTTTGACATGGTATTTTGATGACATGGATTTGCCGCAGCTCGGGAAGGATTTTTTTTCTTTTGGGGTTGGAGGATTGGTGTTCTTGACATGGTATTTTGATGAGAAGATCTGTTAGCTTGGGAAGGGATTTGCCGCAGCTCCCTCCTCTTGTTAGACTCATATCATAGACTTGTAGTAGTATATATAACCCATGTGTTTCTCACATTCACAAATGGTACATGTAATTACAAGTGATAAGAATGAGGTCTCATGTCCAACCAGTTAGACCACAAGTTATGTCCGCCCATTGAATAACTTTCAACCTGTTTAGTGCACGTGACATCCAACCCTTCCAATACGTTAGCCCCACAATGAGGATCACCTAGTAAAAAAATCAGCCCTATCTACCGATCAAGTGGGCCACAACATAGAAAAAAAATCTATCCACTGATAAATAGCAAAATACAAGTGTGGTCCACTCGATGAGTGGATATGGATGATTTTTGCAAAGGAGATACTCGTGGTGGGACCAACATATTGGATGGATTGGATGCCACATCCACTTCATAGGTTAGATGTTATCCACTGGGTGGACCGTAACTTGTGGTCCAACTGGTTGGATTTGAAACCTTTTCAATAAGAATATGCAATTCATGTGTTAACTAATTTACAAACTGCAAGTACTTTAAATCCATAAAAATAAAATGAATTGGGTTATTGAAAAAGTCAAACTCCACATTTAAGATAAAAATAGGCAATTCCTATTTTTTATGGTTTATCTAATATTTTTTCAGATTATTTTATTTCTTTAAAAAAATCACACTGATACAGCTGACACATGCAGATTCACATCAGTTTTTTTACACCAATTGATATGGTTACCGATACTTTGAACCTTGAATTTGATTGCATGCTTGTTATTTCATCAGAACAAATTCATGCAAACCCGGTCTTGCTTGTAATATGGAGAGAACCTATAATCATTTCCTTGGGACCTGTTTGGGTTAACACATTTTCTCAAAACGCCTCAGCCCATTTATGAATGAGCATCAAATTGTAGGCTAAACAATACGAGTGGAGCATGCCGCCAGCATTTCATGGCCAGCCAAACACCCTCTTTATGGCATCTATGGAAGAAGATTTCCATACAGACCAACATCATGGACTTGCTAATTCTTTAGCCTACATGCCCGTGCGGCTCTTGTGCAATGCTCTGCTAACCCGATACAGCTCTTATGCACCACACTTTCTAGGATGCTAAGGAACACAAGATTTAGCGGGAGAACTTTGTATTGCACTAAGGAGAGACTTTTAACTCTAAAGAGTGAGTCTCAAATGAATGAGGGATCCCCTGTTGTAGGCTTAAGAACTTTCTAGCTACTTTACATCAGTGACAAGTATTGGGCCATGTGGCTTTCATCCAGTGGTCATGAACACTCTAGAATCCTAGACTATTCTACACTTAGATGGATACAAGAACCACCTAGAGAACTCTAGAACATTCCAAAAATCTTTTCCCAACTCTACATACTTCTAACCTGCTATAGAAGTCTACACACTGTACAAGTGCTATATATATAAATGAGAGAAGGTAATATGATTGAGGGATATTGAAATCTTACCAAGTCAGATCCTTGAAAATGGAAAGTCGACTCTTCAGACCAATGTATCACATCAAAACGATTGGAGACTAAGCTGTGTTTGGATGCACAAGTGAACTGAATTGTGAACATTCAACGTGATCAACAGGCAATGATGAAACTTGATCATGTTTCCCTGTATCCACGGTGGCAAAAGTAGCCCTCAAATCCCAGTTGCCTTTCTTTCAACTCCAACTTGAAAGTAATGCAGTTGCTATTCATAGCCAAGACCCTCAATATGAATGTGAGCATTGGAAATCAAAATTCAGTTCTTTCCACCTCATTCAACCAAAACTTGTGACTCAGTTCAATGGTGCATCGACTTGCACTCTAGAAGTGTTAAGATAACCTCTACAAGATGAAAGAACATCTAAAGTGGATAAGATGGGTAAGTTGAGTCATCCAAGTGCATCGTTCTGTTTGCCAATGATGTGAAGTACGGAGCCATTGTTCTACAAAGCTATCTTGAGAATGCAAGTCATTGGTTGGGAAGCATTGAAATGAACTACAGCTAGACTTTTTTGAACCTGAATCTTTTTCTTTTTCTTTTTTAATTTTAAGGCATTTGGTTACAAAACTAGGGGTTGCCTTGATCAGGTTGGTTATCATAGGGAGAAGTGAGAATGCAAAGGGAAGGAAGAAACGGTCAGTACAGAATTGGTGGAATCTATCTATGATAGTAATGTCTAATTGCTCTTTGGGTGCCACTTATCTTAGTTTTAGGATAGCAAATGGGGTGTTCTGGCCCAGGAAAAGCATATTCGAGCTCATCCCATGAGCTAAGGACTTGAGTCTGGGGCCTAGCGGAGCCCGTGAGCTCAAGGTCTACTTGTCGGGCCCATTTAATTATCGGGCCTAAAACTTAGCATGGGTCCAAACCATCAACCTCGAGGCTTAGCCCAAACCCAGTCCAAAGCTAGCTGAAATGGGCTGGACCAGCCCATTTGTTGCTCTACTTGATTGGAAGAGTTACTGTTAGAAGGCATGGGTGGGAGGATGTTCATCTGTGGTGATTATCATTTTAGAAGGAAAGGTGAATGTTTCCAACTAGTTGAAGTATTGAAGTATGGTCCTAAGTGCTAAGTGGCCTATTGGTGGACATGTAATGGATATAAAAATGATCCAAATGACTTTGGGATATGACCCATCTAAGTTGGGTTTCACTATTTGGGCGTTTTGGATTTGAGTTACATGTCGTGTGAACAGCATGGGAGGAGGTGTCCTTGCATAACCCCTTTTTATTCTCGGCATTTGCGTCTCTTGGGCTTGATGATCCATTTTGGGCATTTGGTACCAAGGCCCCATTTACTATCTTTGTTGATTAATGCACTTTTGCCTTCTTCACCAACAACATTTTTACTTGTGTGACACCCAACCCTATCTTTTCTTTTTCTTTTTTTTTTCTTTTTCTTTTTTTTTTTTACACCCACACACACCACAATGGGGCAGTCGAACCCATGACCTCAGTGTTGATAGTCACAGAGTATCATTGACCCATGAGTAGGGACCCGATGCCCATCCCTATCTTTTCTTGTATGGAAGGTAGAAATTTGGTTGTACTGCAACGTTGTCGTTAACAGGCTGCCCCATCAGGCACTGTTCACTTGGGGTTTGGGTGTCACAGAAGACTGAACGTGCATCCATTTTCCTGCTTTCACCTGTTCTTATCTTAACCACGATTCAGGGGTAGCACATCAAAACTGCTTTAAAAAATCCAAGCTAAAGTGGCGATATCAGTAGAAAAAAAAAAAAAAAAAAAAAAAACTAGATACCAACATGTTCTTAATCACCGTCATAATCTAAGCCTTGTCATATTTAATTGAGGTCAGCTACATGAATCATTTTCCACCATTCCACTCTATCAAGAACTATAACTTCAATTAGACCATAGGTCATCAAGTCTTTTCTTATTACCTTCACCCATTTCCTTTGGGCTTTCTGCTTTCCCTTTTGAGCCTTTAGCTTACACCAACCCACTCCTTCTAGCCGGCACAATTCTTGGTCTCTCTCACATAAACAAACCGTTCGAGTCTACTTTCGCTCTTTACATATTGGCCACTCATCCATCTCAACATCCTCATTTCAGCTGCACTCTGAAAGTGCACTGGTTTGTCAATTAGTGTGAGTGTTGAGTCAGCAACCCCATAGGAAGATCATTCGAGCGTTTGCCTCAACTGGATGTGTGCTCCGAACTCGTCAAAGGTAAACTTAGCCTCACATCCCATGTCCCAAAACACCCGGGTACATAAAATCCTTAAAATGGATAGAACAACATAGGGTTTAAAGTATGAAAACTATTTTGACAATTAGGAAAATAATCTCTAAGTTTTCAGCTTTTATCGATGTATCGAGACCACCTCGATGAGATCGAACACCAGTTATCGATGTCCTCGGAATACAACGATATCATCGAATTGAGGACCACTTGTGTCCAACAACCAAATTGATCTTTGGACTAAATTATCGATGAATCGATGAAACATTCGATATCATTGACGTTCAAATTTCGAAATCATCGAGACGGCTCGATATAATCAAATTCTGGTCTGTTTGTGTCCAGCAAGCTTCTAAGGCGGAATCATACATTTATCGATGACTCGAAGGAAGCCTCGATATCCTCGGAATTCAAACTCTGATGATATCGATGAACCTTCAATGTTATCGATTTCGAACCAATCTGTCCAGCAAGCTTTTTAGGAAAAACTTCTTTAAATGATTCGAGGTATCGAGACTCCTTTGATAAAATCGATATTCAAATATCGATCATATCGAACCTAGGTCGTTTTCATCGAATTCGGAGAATGGAGTGTCCAGCGAGCTTATAGGAAAAATTGTTATAAAAGATCGATGAATCGAACTAGGTATCAATATCATCGACATTTGAATATCGATGGCATCGTGGAAGGATCGATAATATCGAAGCTTGCTGTCTCAATTCTTAGCCTGCTCTCTTGTTTTTCATTGTCGAGGAATCGAATCATGGGTCGATGACATCGGAGTTCGAAATCCGATGAAATCGAAGCATGTTCGATATGATTGATCAGTGTATAAGAGATTCAACTGTGATTGTCAGAAGAATTCGTATCATCGATCTGTCCCCCGATGTCTTCGAAAGTATACGTTCGATGATATCGAAGATGGATCGATGATATCGAACTCTATTAAAAATTTGATTAATTTTTTACCGTTGGAACTCTTTACCTATTTAAGGAGAGCTTGTTGTTGGTTGTTGTAGTGAGAAAAATAGAGAGAGCCTTGAGAGAGTCCTGCATACTATTTACCCTAAGCTCTTTTTCTCATGGGAGTTCATCCTCCAACCCACCCTCATCATTGATATTCAATAGAGTGGATTAGGGAATGAATTTCCACATTTAAGGATCATCCAGCTACCACCTTAATGGCAAATCATTGAGCTGGGATACCTTGAATGCTTGAATGCTTGGAATCACTCCGTCTCTAAAATAGGAAAACATTTAATAGAGTAGGATTCCAACATAACCTTGACCCAACCCGTCGCCATACATTGGAGCATCATCAGTGTTGCGGTTCAAGGGAGCTGAAGATTCTTCATCATCAAGGGGGAGATCTTCATTAACGTGCTTAATGGGGCTCATCTACTTATCTGTAAGTCAATAGAGTCCAGAGACCCTGTTGATCATTTCTTTGTGTAGGATTGGGTCACAGGTGATTCTCACCCTTTCAAGTCCTCCTAGGAGGCCTCCGACGGGAGAATACATGTGGGTGTTGTGTGTTGACCCTTGCTCTTGGTGAGCATAAACTTAGGTTCCTTGTGTGGATCCTTGGCCTGTGTGACCTAGAACCTAGGTGTTGTGTGTTGACATTTGCCCTTGTGTAGGGCATAAACTCTAGGTTTCTTGTATGGATCCTTGGCCTGTGTGGCCTAAAACCTTAGGTTCCTTGTGTGGATCCTTTGCTCGTGTGTAGAGCATAAAATCCTGGTGTTGTGTGTTGACCCTTGCTCCTGTGTAGGTCATAAACTTGTGTCTCGTAGAGACATGTTAGGTACCTTGTGTAGGTCCTAGAGTTAGCCTTGTGTAGGTTGTACTGGTTTGAGGTAAACCTAATTTGAAACCTCTTTTAGTGAGATCCAGTACACTCAAGGGTTGAGTGTGTCCGCTGGAAGTGGAGTAGGCATATAGCCGAACCACTATAAAACGACTGTGTTTGAGATTGTTATTTGCATATTCTTTTATTGTGTATACATTGAATGATCACATGATGCATGATTATTTAGAACTGATAAGTATCACATCTCACACACAGTCACTCTGTCCATCCATCATAGATCAAATTTATGTATTGCTTGGATAATGAATAGTCTTGTGAGTGGATCCTCTATTTGACTTGGAAACCATTAAAGTTAAGATAAAGATATTTTGATAAATTGTTATATTAGATCAAGATAATGATAATAGGATTTTAAGTTGTCATAAAATTTTTATAAAATCTTATTCACCCCCCTCTAGGACACTTTGACCTATTCCTACTTCAACTAAAGCGGTCATTACCGCAATTTCACACTCATCCTATGAACATGTTTTTTCCTCAACTGCCTAAGATTCTATCCCAGAAAGCATGGCTATTCTTATAGTTATCCTATAAAATTTCTCCTTCAATTTGATTGGTATACGAGGGCGAATATCTCCATTTCTTCCTGCAAATCATGTAGCTACCCTATACATTTTTTTAATCATGTCCTACAAATTTAGTTCCCTAATGACAGTTATGGTGTATTTCTCAACAGAATTGAAGCTTTTGGCGGTCCGAAGGAGGTTGGAGAGGCTGTGATTAGGACAATTTCCGGGTCTGGGCGAAGCCCGGATATTAACGTGACTCTAATAGATTCGGCCCTGAGAGAGGATCCTTCAAAGAAAATCAACTACTATAAGTTGGAATTCAGAGTGCAGAGCTCTTCATTTCTCCGTCACAATGTCGCTGTCTGTGCCTCATGTGAGGGCCGTTTGTTTACTCTAAATGCTCAGGCGCCAGAGTCCGCATGGCCAGAGGTTAGGGAGGAGTTTCATACGATTGCTGATTCTTTCAGTCTCACCTGGGAAGGAAAATCTCTCTCCTAAGCTCGTTATCTCTTCATTTGTAATAGTTCATCATTTGTTCTTTTAAACATCCGGAATGCGCGATGTTGTAATGATTTTCATTGTAACATTTATGACAAAAAGTTATTAATAGGGCCCATCCAAGTGGGCCACGATGTAATCAGTCATCACCAATGTACACGTGCAGACTGGAGATTGGGGACTGCATTTTTTTAATGACCTGGCCGAACTATTCCTCCTGCTTTAGATAAAGAAATTCTACAAGAGATAATAGGTAATGTTGGGGACGCAACAAGTTGTCCGGTGAGACGGAATCATGACGTAATAGGAAAAGAAAATTTCAGTCAATCACAAAGAACATACGAATTTTATGTAGACAAAAAACAAAAAAAAAAAAAAAAAAGAAAAAAGAAAGTGACGAACAATTCACTGTAATCAGAAAATTACAAGGTGTGGAACAATTTACGGATAAGAAACTTTAGCTTCTCCCTCAAAACCTTTAAAAACGTGCTAAGCTCCTTTTGTTTTCTCTTAGAGATATCCTAATTCCGTATTAACATGATCTATATAACCCCCTATAGAATTAAAAATAAAACCAAAACCGCGCACTTACGCATTCTGCTTAGTCCACCCACCTGACCTTCGGTCTACCAAAAACATGACAGAGGCTCTCGATCGACTGGAATCAAACCTTGGTCAATCGGGAACATCACAGGGAGTTTCGGTCGACCTGACTCCACCGGACCAGATTAAAGGCATTTTTCAACAATCTCCATTGTGGCTTTAATCACTTCCATCTCCACTGCTCCAAGCTGTTATCACCATCTCTAAACTTCAATAGTAACACCATCACCGTCGCTTTTCGTGCACACTCCGCCTTCATTCCTTCTTTGTCAAGCTCAAAGAAGTTGAGTAAAAAGTGAACTTATCAGCAGGAATCACCTTCGTTAACATGTCTGCCAGATTTTCACCGGTGTGAATCTTATCAAGAGTGACATTGCCTTCTTCTAGCATTTGTCAGATAAAATGATGATGAACATTAATGTGTTTAGTCCAGGAATAGTACACCAAGTTCTTCACCAAATTGATCGTGTTTTCGTTGTCATCACAATGCACAGACATGTCTTCCTATTGAAGCCCCAACTTATTCATCATTCATTTCAACCAAACAGCTTCCTTGAATGCTGTCATCACTTCCATGTATTCCGATTCAATTGTAGAAAGTGTAACCACGTACTAAAGCTTTGATATCCAACTGATCGCTCCACCCACTAACACAAATAGGTAACCGAAAGTCAACTTTCTATTGTTCACATTACCAGCATAATCTAAATCCATATAGCCTACTAGTCTCTCCTCAAATTTTTCGAATGTCAAGACGTAGTTCGTCGTATCTCATATATAACGAAGTGGCCATTTCACTCTCTCAGTGTTACTTGTCGAGGTTTGACATGTATTTACTTACAACACTCACTGCATGTGAAATATCTAGTTTAATACAGACCATGTCATACATAAAATTATCAACCGCACTCGAGTAGGGGCACACGAGACATTTACCACTTTTCTGCATCTGACACGGGACATTATTCCAAAGAAAGCTAAAAGTGAGCGGTGTGGGGGTGTGCTAACCGGTTCAGTATTTTTCAATTCGAACTTGACCAAGACCTTCTCAAGATATTTCTCCTAAGACAACCATAGCCTGCTCATTTCCATGTCTTTGTATAAGTCGATGTTGAGAATCCTTTTTACAGCTCCTAGATCTTTCATCTTGAATGTCTTAGATAACTCAGTCTTCAATATATTAATTTCAGACATGTTATGACTGGCGATAAGTATATCAACAACATACAATACTAAAATAATAAATTTCACATCACTCAGTGATCTGAAATAGACACAATGATTGAATTTGCTTCTGATAAACCATTAGCTCAACATAAAATAATCAAACTTCTTGTACCACTCCCTATGCGATTATTTCAGGCCGTACAATGACATCTTTAACGTACAAATATTATTCTTTGTTCCATACACCTCAAACCCTTCAGGTTGTTTCATGTATATCTTCTCTTCTAGATTCCCATGTGAAAAAGCAATCTTCACATCTAACCATTCCAATTCCATATTATAATGGGTAACCAACACTACTCTCGGAGGAGATTAGGTTTCATGCCAGTTGTGGTCACACGGTGTCCACACATGGCAACCTTTAATTTAGCCACGTCAGGGCACCAAAAATGGGTGTAAATAGGTGAAAGGAAAAAAGTGGAAATCAAACCATTGACCTCTTAAACAACTTAAAACATGAAAATAGGTGTAAACAGGTGAAAAGGAAAAAGTGGGAATCAAACGATTGACTTCTTAAACAACTTAAACCGCAACCAGTCCACTAGTTTGTGTCAAATCAAATCCTGTAATATTTCTTATATAACTTTTGAATGTCTATGACTGATTATGAAAGAATTTAAAATATAACTTAATAAATATGGAGCCGAGTGGGGTCAAGTCTTCAAGTCGATCAGACCCATTGCAATACATAGGGATCTATCTGAGCAAACATCTACAAAGGATTGACACCTCATCAAGCAAGACTTGTCATCCAAATTCTAGCTTGTACTGGGCTAGAATCATATTTAAGCAAGATGCTAGATAATGAGAATTGCTCAACCAGATATGAAGTGGCACATTGAAAATTCGAGGTAAGGTCCATTGAGGAATATAATCTGGATCACCAGAAGATGATATCCTCTTCTACTAAATGATGGCCCACCCTTAATTTGGAAAATCTACCCTATTTTTCACGTTGGGTCCTAGAGTTGAGATACATTTTGCATTTGGGCAATGGACTCTATATTTGTATGTCACCGGTTTTTTTTTTCCTTCTTACTTTCTAGACAAGACGTGGTTAAAGTGAACCGAATTGCACATGATCGGTTCTCATCTATTACTGTTGATTTAAACGATAAAGCAAAAGAGGATTATTGAATATCTTAACTCAATAATTAAAGGGTTTTGATTCACATCTGTATCGGGCCCACCTGAGATCACTCGATCTGAAACAAAGATCGGATCTCCGTTGGATATAGAGGGTGGATAGCTACATTGTTCACCAAAGCCTATTATTACACAAGCATGGAACCATATAGTTTTGACTCTTATGTAGGGCCCACCATGACGTGGCACATATCGTTGCCATGCGTAAGACACAACACATGAATAAAATGAGATGACCCAAAAATCAGCTAGATCCAAATGCTCAGGCGGGCAACAAGAAAGGAATGCATGCCGTCCACCTGACACGCCCTCCATAGGCTTGGTGCTAGAACACAGGTTGTGAGGAGAGCCACCCCAGAGGAAACAGAAAAGAGGGTCTTGGCGTGTGGGACCCACCATGATGTTTATGCTACATTCAGTGGTGCACCACCCATTGGTGTAGACTACTGTTGACTTACCTCAGTATTGGATCCAGCTGATTTTTGTCAAGGCCTCCCATTTTCTTGAAGGGCCGAATCTGATCCACGGGCTTAGGTGTCTGATGCACATCAAGTGGGCCCCACGCCGAATATATGACATAGTCAGACTTATGGGTTCGTTTTCCTTAGTATGCTCACATTTGTACCGAGATACGTGCATTTGATATCCTCCATCGATCATGTTAACCCCCTCATGTCCCAAAATCAGGCCAAGACGTGGGTGAGTCACCAAACAACTCTCGAACGACACCATGTCCCAACCTTGGAACAACCAGCAAACGGTCTCGAACAACCAAATCCAAAAACACTTTGGAAAAGTTCAAAATGCTCTTGTCATCAAACAATGGATAAGAGAAAGTGCATTGTTTTCTTATGTGCATCTTCACCAAAAGAATTCCACCCATAAGCTGCCATGCCATGCTACACAAGGAAGCAACCAAAGCAAGTGTGAAAAACCCTCAAGTATATGTGCAGATTTACCAAAAGAGTGCCCCACCCATTAGCTACTGATCTGTGATGCATAGCAAGTTAGCACACTCTTGAACTGCCAGTTTAGAAACATAGGCTAAAATGGTCCTCACTATGAAAACTAATTGTCTATTTTGATTGTATCATCAAGTCACAAGTAATTCACAATTTTTTAGCTCAACATGTTGACAAAAACATTTGTAACATCTAATCCTTAATATATATATATATATATATATATATATATATATATATATATATATATATATATATAACTCTTTTTATCCAGAAGAGAAGAAAACCCACAGAGGAAGAGAAACTCCAAATAAAAATGATTGCAGAGTGGAACCCTGTAGGCTAAATCATCTGCTACAATGTCCCTAACCATTGAATATGTGAAAAGGGCACTTCCTGTTGTCTTTTCTTTTTCTTGGCCTAAGGACATTTCATTTAATCTTCTTTTTAAAGGAGAAACGAAAAGTACACTAAGACTGTGCTCCCTAACTCCCTAATTTCCTCCAGCCTTCTTCTCAAACTCCATGGATAGCTGCCTACCAAAGAAGCCAAGCTGAATAGGGGTTGTGTTAAGAAATAGTATAGTTCTTACGAGGATGTTCTTGTAATCAAAGTAAATCTTTTAGATGGGCTTGGGATCTCTTAAGATTACTATGGATAAGCATGAGAATATTTCTCGAATTTTCTCATAGAGACAAGAAGCCTATAAAAACCATAACTTTGTATTCATTCTATATTTCTATTACATCAATAGAGAAACAATTCATTTTCTTTAAGGTTCTTTTCATGTCCATTTGAGCAGCCGAAGAATCTAATCCCTTCCAAGTTCCATCACAATTTGTCCAACTCTAACAGCATGGTCTACTAATCTCAAATCCATCGTTCCTTTATCCCCCTTGAACCAGATCATTGATGGGAGAAACAATTAATACAAAATAGAACACTGCTAGAAATTGTTGTGGATGACATGCCAGGTGTAAAAGCTGCGGCTGCATGATTCTCAAAACGTCAGCGTGTCACCTAAATTCTTCACACAAAAGGCAATCAAAACAACTTTATGACAATCTAACGATAGATCGTTGACATGAATTTGTTGTTAGAAACTTGGTAAGGACTAACGATAGCCATGACATGTTTAGTAGAGAAAGGTACGGCAATGTGGTTTGATACAAGCTTGAATGAAAATAAAATGAAAGACGCTTCAAGACTTATAGATATAACTCTACCATGTCATGCTAAATTATATATATGGGTGCTTCAACACATAAATACCCCATGTATGGATGCTTAGGTCTGTTGAAAACTTGGAGACAATCAACCAAACAGTTATCAGCACACAACATACCAATCCCAGCATATAATTCAACACCCTTAGGCATACAATATAGACATTAATGGCTGTGAGATTTAAGATATTTATTGTGCCCTTTTATCTGCAAGACTGATTTTGATTTCCTTGATAGAGGTTGGAACCTGTAAATTCACTGCCTACAATTCTCAAAAGTCAAGATGCCTCCTACGACATTTTCAGAAAATTACAGGAAAATACAAACTGCAACCAACTATATATGAAAGTGTGCAACATTAGCCTCCTTCCATACGTAACCATCCCACTCTATTGGCTTCTACAACTTGAAGATTTATAAAAGAGCTGATATCTTTAGTAGAATTCAGGAACTGCCACAAAGACCGAAATCAGATTAATCCAATAGATGCAGATGAGTGGGATTCAGTAAAGAGTTTCAAAGACAGATTTTAGATGAAAATTGATACCAATAAAAGGCTTCTTGAAAGAAACCATTTCATCGACATGCAGGGCCCACCCAAATGATCAACCAATTTAATTTCATTTCATTGACATCGTAGAGGCATTATCAATATTTCATTATATCAGAAAATACTAAATAATCAAGAAGAAATTTGGAAAGCACAATAAATGAGACATTTAACCTAGCAGCTTCTGGGAAATGACATGCTATAGGCTTCAATCTAAAATTGGCGTTTTCAAGGACATGTAGGATCAGATATCAATCATCAGTGCGCCACTCTATCAAAATCTTCTGATAGCCTGGCAGGGACGATTGAGGGCAGTAGTCATAATAACTATTGCAGAAGCTAAAGCAGTTCAGATGAGCCGACACAAAATGGTCTGAGAATACTTGTGAATCTCTATCACCCGCCGTTGATTGACAAGGATTACCAAATTGCTATCAATTGTTCATTCCATTCATATCATTGGCATCTAATTGATGGCGCTTCTGATGAAACCTTTGATGTTTTAGCCTATATCAAGGTTCATCGACATTCGTTAGCCTCAAAACCTATCTCTGTTTAAATCATGGAATCAATAAGTGAGTTTCCTATTAGCATCTGAAGAGGTGTCTTACGAATTTCTTTTTCCATCTTTTGAAAATGGACTGGTTTTTCAGACTCGGTTCATCTTTAAGTTCCCATGGATCTTGAGTTGCTTGAGAACTTCAACAGGTATTGCACCGTTGCCTAGCATAGCATGGATATGGCTTGAATACTAGTACAATTTTTCTTTTTTCTTTTTAAATAAAGGTTATGAACAGAATCAGTCTGCCAATATAAAAAAAATAAAAAATAAAAATGTTTTTGAGTTACAGGACCTGAAGTGACTAATTCATGCGTCTTCCAATTGGAGAATTGTATGGAATATGATAACCATGTGACAGCCACAATGATTACCAAGAAACTCCAAAATGAGCAGCATACACATGTCTGAGTTGGAAAAAACTTTGGGGTGGCTTAATGCCATGCGGCCCATGCCAAACGGAAGTCAAAAAGGGTTCTGATCTTCCCCCACCCAGTGTCTGGTCAAACCCAAATCCAGAAAAGAACTCCACTTGGCACTTGTTTGCATGAAGCAGGAGCGAGAGCCAGGAATTGCCTGTTTTTTAAAAGTTAGAAGTTCAAGGCTTCTAGCAGCCATCTGAACTATAAATATAATACAAGTATGTGTTGTAAAATGAATACATTGTACCGCTAACCAGTGTTCTCACAGTTGTATGATATACAATTTGAATTGCATAGTACAATCCACAATTTGAATCATATGTTCAAATTGTATATCTGAACAAATCGTATGTTTTGTGTCAGGTTTTTTTTAATTTTTAAGGTAATGATAATTTATTAAGGAGAAAACGAAGGCTCAAAAACAAAGGTACATTACATCCCACCTACGAACGACCCCTCATTTTGGTCAAAATCTTGCGGACAAAATCCATGATACAAGAAGCCCAGCCAATTATATACATTTTTCCCTCTCACATACATCCATCACAGAGAAATATCTCCCGTTTCTCTCCACCCAAATAACCCAGTAAACCGCCATCATTACTAGCATCTGCACCATCCCCTCCTTTTTCTTTAGTCCATTTAGTCCGCTGTCCGCCTCTGGGCCAAGCTAATAGGAGACCCACCATGGACCCCGGCATCACCCAAGAAGACTTGAAGAATTCTATAAAAATTTTCCCACACTCTCTTGCAAAGGAACAATGAATGAAGAGATGGTCCATTGATTACATCCCTCTCACACACATAGCAGGGGCACTGAAAATCAGAAAAATAAAAAAAATAAAAAGATGCACTTCTTTTTTATTTTTTGGTTTCCCCATGTTTTGTTTCTAAAAGTTATTTAGGGCCACGTAGGTTAAAATATAACTTCACTTGACACTTTTTACACCTTTTGAGAAACAAAGAGAGGATTTGGGGGTATTTTACTGTTATAAAAATATTTATAAAAAAAAAAAAAGTGAGAAGAATCCAAAATTCTTTCTCATCTCTAATTGGATACAAATGGCACTTGTTTCCACGCATTACCACATCAAGAAAGGTACAAAAACATATAAACTCTTTTAGGAAATCTTGCCGTTCATGTTTATTTTATTTTTAAGGTATTTTCATGTAACTCTCTCAGTCGTCTCCTCGTTTTTGTGCTTTTTTTAGGCCTACTTTTGAGTCTTTAGGGTTTGGTTGATATTCAACATGGTGAAAGGAAAGGTTAAGGATAATCATGCTAATGGTATCACATGGGATATTGTTCCAAACCTTCACTTATGATGCATTTTTTATGGAAAGGCATATTGGGGAGGGGTTTTCAAATGAAATATCACCTAGCAGAAAGAAGAATGTTGTTGAATATACCCAAGTGACGAAGTGGTGAAGTTTTACTTGTTGGGTGGAATGAATGAGAAGCAACAAAAGAAAGATCCATGCATGACATTGAAAGAGTTCTGATTATACATGAGATCAGTGAGGGGGAAGAGAAGAACGGGGTGGAGGCAATGAGGTCAATGTATGATTTTGTAGGTAGGAAAGGTGGGGAGGAAAGCAATCCACCCTACATCAAAATTGGAAAAAGGTGGACAGAGGGAATGTATGTCTTGCAATCTCGAGATTTTTATATGCGACCACTCTTCCTTTCAATTTTATTAAAAGCCCGTCTTTTTTTCTTTCTTTCTTTTGCTATGATGGATGCAGTAGCATCTTTTGGAACGGGTTTGAAGCTTCCAAGCTACCATGAACTTAGAAATAAATACCTAAAGATGGAAGTTCAAGAGATTGAGAGAAGCTTGGGAATATACAAGAAAAGTATCCAATTTTTTTTTAACGAATTAGAAGAGCATCCAATGGATGAACCAACAAAGTAAATGGGCCTGTTACCAGTTTTGTGAGGTCCATTAATGCATCAAACATTTCTAAGAATGCGGACAAATTGTTTCAACTTCTTAATTCGGTAGTTGAAGTAGGGGAAAGGAACATAGTTCAAGCAGGTTGAACCAAACCGGTTATGTATCAGCCGGCTGATACATAACGATAACGGCTGAGTTCGTTACACCACACGGGGGTCGAAACGGTGACGCCCTAGTTTTCAGCTCGAATCGGCCGTTAAGCCCCATAACGGCCGTTACTGCCTCGTAACAGCTAGGGCACAACAGTCGTAAACGACTAGTTGTTTTGCATTTTTTCTCATTTTTAAGCACTTTTTTCTTCCAAATTCATTCTTAAACTATTATACTGCAAATTCCAATCACTCTTATCTTGAATTTGAGGATCAAAACAAGTTATTTCAAGAATTTTGTTGTATCGAAGCTCCGTGGGCCATTTTCCAAAAAATCTTCAAAAATAAATATTTATGTATTTCTTTTAATCTCTATTGTTATGGTTGAATATGATGCGTTATTCAAATTAGAACATATGAATGCACGTTTACAGATTATGCAACTAATTTTTTTTTCACGGACTATTTTCGACCAATTTTTAAAATTTAGGAAAAATCATTTTTTCAATATTTTTATGTTTTAATGGTTGAATATTGTGTGTTAATTATAGTAGAACATATAAATGTTCTTTTTCCAGATTATGCAATTGATTTTGTATTTTTTGTATTTATGGACTACTTTCGGCTTATTTTAAAAAATTAGGAAAAATCAAGGGTTTTTCAATGTTTTTCAATATTTTTTTTTGTTTTAATGGTTGAATATGATGGGTTAATGATAGTAGAACATATAAATGTTATTTTTAGAGATTATGATTTGGTATTTTTTGTATTTATGGACTATTTTTGGCCTATTTTTGAAAATTAAGAAAAAAAATCAATCTTTGTGTTTTACCGGTTGAATATGATGTGTTAATGATAATAGAACACATAAATGTTCTTTTTACATATTATATGCAAATGATTCTGTTTTTTTTATATATTTTTTTTTTTCGAACTATTTTCAGCCTATTTTAAAAAATTAGGAAAAAAAATCAATCTTTTTCTGTTTTAATGGTTGAATATGATGTGTTAATGATAGTAGAACATATAAATGTTCTTTTTACAGGCTATGCAATTGATTTGGTATTTTTTGGTAACTTTTTGTGTTTTCGGACTATTTTCAGCCTATTTTTAAAAATTAGGAAAATCAATCTTTTCAATCTTTTTTGTTTTAATGGTTGAATATGATGTGTTAATGATAATAGAACATATAAATGTTCTTTTTACATATTATGCAATTGATTCGCTTCTCTTTTTTTTGTATTTACGGACTATTTTTGGCCTATTTTTAAAAATCAAGAAAAGCATGTCTTTTTTTTTCTTGTTTAATGATTGAATAACAATTTTGTGTTAATATAAGATGGCATGATGTGCTTGAATGTCATATTGTCATTATTGATTCAATCTTCTTCTTCTTTTTTTCGAATTAGTGATTGTATGTTTATATTTTGTTATTTTGGGCAGGTTTTGGAGCTTCATAATCTTAGGGTTTAGTACTTAATTTCTTTTTTATTGATTAGATTAAGAAGAAGTTAGAACATTATTTCATTAATCTATTTACAAGTTACGAGATTTAATTATTCGTTCTCTTATAAAAATTGTATTTAGACATAGTGAATCGAGTAGACTCTTACATAGGTCATATCTAGCTAAGAGAATGCTTGGCCAACAAGGAAGTGAGGATATTGGATGGCAACATTATCGGATGGTAATTGGTAGTAGGCACCAAATGAAGTACAACTATTGTGATAGACTAATAACTGGTAGAATTACACGACTCAAACAATATTTAGCACATCGAAAGGGTCAAGTTGCGGGATGTACCAGAGTGCCCAAAAAGATAATGATTTTGATGCAAGCCAGTTTGGATGAGTCGAATGGGAAACAAGTTGTTGTGCAGAAGAAGAAAGATGCGATTTTGGAAGTCGCTCGACGAGAGGTGTTTGGTCCTCAATAAATGGGCGTTCGTGATGAAGAGATCTGACGAAGATTCAAATCGGGAAATAACTATTGCTAAAAGAGAGAGCGTACGCCTTGCTCGTGAAGAAGGAGAATGTCAACGCGTGTTTGGCGAGGGATCTATACGTGATACCAAGGGGGTGTAACTAGCAGTGTGACTACATCTGTAAGTGGGGGTAAGTTGGGTGAATTACAACGTATGTTTGGCGGTCAACGGGAGGCAACTTCACGTAATGCCCATGTGCATGTGGATGTGGAAAAAGATGAGTTAAGGAGACCCTTTATTGATCTATTCCTATTTAGGAAAGAATCAGCTAAACAAAAGAAGATAAAACAAATGTGGAGTAAAACTTTCATTGAGAAACTAGGTAGGGCAGCGGCAAAGTTATTTATACATGTCAAAATAACCCCCAAATGCAACCAATTCTCCATCTTGGCAGGTGGTAATTGATACAACAGCAGAAGCAAGTGAAGGAATTAAAGCTCCCACGACTAGGGAGATTAGGAAAAAATGGACAGATGCAGAGTATGCGGATGTGAAAGCATATGTGGCTATCTTGAAACCCATATGGCAGGCCAGATGATGCACGATCATGTGCGATAGTTGGACTAGTCCAACCAGACACACATAATCAACTTTATGGTGTATTGCCACTTGGGAACGGTGTACCATAAGTCAATTGATGCATACGATGAAACAAAAAATGTTACTTATATATTTTTCCGTAATTGATAAAATGGTGGATGAGATTGGAGAGAAGAATGTGGTGCATATTGTTACAAATAACGAAGCAACATATAAGGCTCCAGGACAAAAGTTGATAAAGATACCACATATATTTTGGTCACCATGTGTTGCCCACTATATTGATCTTATATTGGAAGATATCAGGAAGAAGAAGTGTTTAAGGAAATGGTCAAAAGGGCAAGAGAAGTGATGGCATTTATTTTCAATCATAATCAAGTAGTTACAATATTGAGGATCTTTACAAGGGGAAGAGAGTTGCTTAGGCCTGGGGCAACTAGATTTGCAACTAACTTTATAGCCCTGAAGAGTTTGTACCAGCATAGGAGAGAGTTGAGTGAGATGTTCGCTTTCCAAGATTGGCTCAACACAAAACATGGGAAGAAAACATCAGGAACACCGGTTGAGGTTGTGAAGACCATAAGGGGCAATAAAATATTGGAAGAAGGTCCAAAAGATCTTAAAGGTGATAGAGCCACAAATAAGGGTACTGTCTTGTTGAAACCAACGAAGCACCTACCATGGGCTTCCTCTACGATACCATAGATAAGGCCAAGCTAGCAATTCAATGTAATTGTTTAAACTGAGAGGTCTACTGGAGGATGATCGACAAGAGATGGATATGACAACTCCATCATGAACTTCATGCAACAAGTTACTATCTAAATCCTAGATACAGATATGCCCAATTATTTGTTGTAGATGATGAGGTTCATGTCGGGCTAAAGAATGTGATAAAGAAATTAGATCTTGACTTAGATATGCAAATAATAGCATTGAATGAATTAGATACATATGAAAATCGCCAAGATAACTTTGGAGATGCTCTTGCACAACATGCAATATTTAGGTTGTCACCTGCCGAATGGTGGATGAATTTCGAAGAAAGTGCGAAGGCTCTCCAAAAACTTACAATAATAGTTTTGAGCCAGACATCTTCCTCTAGCTGCAAAAGGAACTGGAGTTGTTTTGCACTTATTCATTCAAAGAATAGGAATATATTGCAAACTAGGACGTTGGATAAACATGTCTTCATGCACTATAACATGAGGCTAAGCAATGTGGCGACATCATAGGAACATTACTACAGCAACCGCCAGTGATACAGACGATTGTCCAATAAACTTGGACAATATTGATGATGAGGACAACCTGCTTCTACCTTGGTTGGAAGTAAGAGAAAAACAAATAGAAGATGATAGTGAAGGATTGGAAGTGGATGACCCAACAATACGTACGACGCAACAAGAGAGTCGTGTAGCTGTGTTGGACCTAGAAAGGGATAGATATCATACAAAGTCCAGCTCAACGAAAGAGTACAAGCAGTATAACAGCAAGACCGAGACGGATGATCATAATAGTGATGGTGATGATGCACTTGATGTTGGTCCCACTTCTAGTGTTGCTCGGCACACCGGCATATAGCCATCTACAGATTGCGAGGCCAATGAGCATCGACAGGGTACGCAAGGTCAGACCTAATGAGTCTATTAAGTCACGATACAAACAATGGGAGGAGGCTAGTTCCACCAAGAGGTCCGAAACAACAACAGGCTTATGGTCCCAGGCATTATGGATATTCTTACGGCCGATGGGATCATACGGAGCCTATTCCGTCACATTCATGTTGGAGTAGTCCTGATCCACAAGTTCCATATGATTACAAATATCTAGATCCATATCCAAATCCAAGTTATTCACAACAGCCCAAGTATAGGCACCAATATGACTATTCAACGGGCATTGGAGGATATCCTTACTCGGGGTCAGAGTCGTTGCCTAGTCAGGATTAGTGTCCTCTAGTTTTGTTGATCTGATTTTTCCCTTTTGCACTGGATATTATGGATATGCAACACCTACTCCACAACTGCAGCCTGATGATGACAAGAACGTAGAGGTCGAGCAACCACAACAAAACATATATTCATTTTGGTGGTAACTCGAGAGTTTTATTAAGGTAAGTATTTTTTTTCAACATTATTTACATTTAAGGTAAGTATTTCTATACCCATTACCAACACATTCACAAGCACACACTTGACACTGCCGAACTTGTACTTAAAATAACTCCCTTGACAACCAATCAAGTAATCCTTAATCAAGTTGCAGGGGAGTAAATCAGACACTACTATTTTTTTCTTTCTTTTTATATCTTAAGGATGACAGGACGGGAATTACAAGAAAGGAGAAATCTCTAGCATGTTCAAGACTTTAAATAGAATAAAGTAAACATTGTAATTTATGCAAGTCCTCACCTCACACTCCTCAAGGACAGGTATGTAATGTAGAATTGTAGAGTAAATTATGGAAAATAATAGCAAACACCTATACATATGAGATATTTTGATATTAAATTCATTCTAATATATCTATCATTGGTATTAGATAGTTATAAACTTAAATCTTTGAGTTTTGCAGTCAATTCCAGGTTGTCGGGTTCATAAATTCATCAAACAATTCGATACAGCTTTCTCACCAAAGAGTTGAATGTTACACCACCATAAACACATTCAAAATTATAAATGAATGCATATTTGGAATATTTAGAATTTTCTGGATTTAATGGATTTTTTTAGAACAAAGAAAAATTCTGACCGTTACAGGGGGCATATCGACCGTTACGGGGCTGTAACAGCCAATACGGCCCATAACCGTATCGGTAATGGTGGGGCACCGTTACACCCACCATTACCACAACGGTATGCCTTATAAAATCCTAATTGTGTGTTGGAAATCAGTTACAATTTCAAGTTCTGAAAATAACCCTAGCTGTTTAAAATTTCTTTCTATGTCCTTTACACGTCCTTTACATATTCAAAATCCAGCTCCCAAGGAAAACTAATTGCAGAGGTAAATTTTTCCCCCTCTACTCACATTATATATAGTATAGATGATTGAGGAGTTTCTAATCGCATAGAAAAATATAATTGAGAATTACAATCTAATGTAAAATAAATGGCTACAAAAATTGTTTAAAGAAAGAGAAAATTGTGCTTTTCTATATGTCAAAAATACATTTTATGCTGACATGAAAAGCACATAATGAATACCACAACAGTACGCCTTATGAAATCCTAATTGTGTGTTGGAAATCAGTTACAATTTCAAGTTCTGAAAATAACCCTAGCTGTTTAAAATTTCTTTCTCTGTCCTTTACATATTCAATGTCCAGCTCCCAAGGAAAACTAATTGTAGAGGTAAATTTTTCCCCCTCTACTCACATTATATATAGTATAAATGATTGAGTTTCTAATCGCATAGAAAAATATAATTGAGAATTACAATCTAATGTAAAATAAATGGCTACAAAAATTGTTTAAAGAAAGAGAAAATTGTGCTTTTGTATATGCCAAAAATACATTTTATGCTGACATGAAAAGCACATATTGAAGCAAGAGCATGAATAATGTGTTAAAAAATACTTACGCCCCAAATAAAACCTCTTGCATTTCTTCACACATTACCAAAGGGTAGTAGCTCATCACTGATACCAAGAATCACAAGCTAATTCCAAACTGAGGCAAAATAAGGCAAAACACCATGATATTATTTGTTGACATGAAAATATTGATGGAAGAAGCAAAGGCATACACCTCCTAAGTATTTCAAATGTTTTAAAATGAGTAGAAAATTTTCTTGGTTGTGCTATACAAAGATGTGATGAGCTTAGCACAATGTTTGAGTTTAAAGTTATTTATAATAACAAAAATCAAGTGCATATCATTGTTGTCAAATGGCATATGCAATCATCTGCAACCCAACTGGAATGTGCATATGTAATTGCACAATCGCATGGCCCCCAAAAATATTTTTTTGAAAAAAAATTATAAAAAGGTATTTTAAAAAATGTAAAAACACTACAAGTGTATAGAATTGTTTTTGTAGTTTTATACCAATTTCATTAAAATTTTGTTATATTTATTACATCTATTAGGCTATTAGACTAAAACAGATCAATTAACAACTACTCAAATGAATGCATATACACAAAAAGTGTGTGTGTGTGTGGGGGGGGGGGGGGGGGGGGGGGGGGGGGGGGGGGTTACTTTTACAGGAGATTAAGCCATCGCATACTTAGAATGCGATGGCATAACAATAATCACATAATTATGCCGTATGCGATCACATATTTCTGTATGTGATTGCATAATGACCAACAATCATAAAACTGCATATACCATGTATATGCTATAAAAATGGCATATGCAAGCGCAGATGCATTGAAAGCGCTAGATTATTATAATATTAAGGTGCTCCTATAATTGCACAAAGCATGAAGCGAAGCAACAATAAATTCAAGTGTGAGAGCGGGGAAGGACTGAATGTTAACAGTATAAAACAACTAGGGAGTGGGAGTGCAAGCACAAAGCATGATATGAAGCAGGAGTAGCACCTTCTTAGATGGATTGTGCAACTACTTCCTCCCCATTATATTTTGAAGAATTGGAGAAGAGAGGTGATGGTTGGTAATGCCAAAGACCATCTTCAGTTTGTTATATAAGGCAATCCCCTAAGGAATATTTAAGGAAGTACTATAGCTATTTGTGACAGATTTGTTAAAATTGCGGCAATTGGTTCAGAATATGATGAAGCCTTCAAATTTCCTGATAGTTATTCAAAGTATGTTTCCTGAAGAAGTGATATAAATTATAATAAAGAATTAAGGAATCTCCAGTTATAGCATCCAAATTGATGAAATTGTCCATGCTAGTAATGTATGCCATCAGCCAATTGACATGAAGAAACTTTAATAAGAGTGTTACTTCACAAACTATACGTGGCACTAAAGAAGGGTTAGACCATAGGTCATCAAATCTTTTCTTACTACCTCCATTCATGTTCTTTTGAGCCTTCCACTTGCCCTTTTAGAGCCTTTAACTTGTACCAACTTACTCTTTGAATGTAATAACCAATGTAATAGACTATTAGACCACCTTTGATTGTAATCAACCTATGTAATATTACATTGCACCTGTGGGAGTTTTGTGCTCTCATTGCCAGTCCCCAAGCCAGAAAAAAGGAGGGGTTGCATGCAACCGGCATCAAACTTATGCCATAACTTTCATCATGAATCCGAACAATTTGTTTTATCAAAATTAAAATGTTTATTAAATTTTTTTTTATATGGTGTGTTTATCTATTGGAGTTCACATGTTACTAGTTACTAGAGTAAATCCTTTTGGGTGAATCCCAATGGATCCATGCAAGACTTGAACATCATATGATAATGGGTTGAACACTAGGCCCTAGTGGATCAATGAAGCCATTGGCTCCTTTAGGAGCGAACAACTAACAATTTAACATCAATATGTACCAATAGAACTCTTCAGCCATGACTTAATTACTCCAAGAAGCACCCATGGATTTAAGTAACAATTTCGGTGTGCAAATCACCAAGGGCCCGAAACCGGTATGACTTGCCTTGTATCGGTACATTTCAGTTCCATAACGGTATGGTAACTCATTACTTTTCGGATTGAAACTTATACGACTTAAGATCATACTAACATATATCAGATGAGATTTAAAATCCTTATTAGTATGTAGGAAGCGTGATATTTACTCAATTAATGTCTTGGGAAACTATAATGTCTAAGCGAATGTTATGTCTTCTACATTTTGTATGTCAGTTTGGAGTAATTGTTGGACACCATGCAGGACTCCGCATTCCCCAGTCGTAGTTTCCAACAAGAGGAAGGATAAACACCATGTGTGCCTTTAAAGCTCTTCAATCCATGAGGGACAATCGTTCATGTCTTTGATCTTATTTAATACAACAAAATGTCCTCTTACATACTAGTTTGATTTATCAACCCATGTTCTCCGAACAATAAAACCAGTCTTTCCAGCATATTTGTTGGAAAACTCATATGCACTCCCTTCAAAATCAAATCCATGCTAACTTTCAGTGATCCATCAATCTTAATTAACGCTTCATCTCTGCTTCTTGGATATGAATCTCCTCTTCAAGGTCAAAATTTAACCTATGATTTGATTGAGGAAAAACTTGACAATCAGGAGTATTATAATCCCCACTCTAAAGATATTCATTGACCTTCAATCCATTACAAATTCATCAGAAAAATAGATAACAAATTTCAACCAAACTCTCTAAATTTCACCTTCTCATTATATTAATTTCAAGAGTTGAAGAATTTTGAGCATCACAACCTGCATAGCCACATGGGTCCCCATGAAACAATAGAAAATGGGCGTCAAAGGAAGCAGCATGTTGATGTGACTGTGTGCAATTCACATGGCTCGCCATGCATTGCAAAGTCCTGTGTCCATGCATGGTTTGTAGCCACTCCTACAGCATATGCTGTAGAGGATTCTAGTCCCATTATCCACTACTATCCTCATGAATCAATATTAACCATCCCCAAATCATCAATATCAACGAATCATTTGAAAAACTAAAAAGAATTTCAGTCAACAATAGAAGGCACAGATTATCCTCATCATAAAAATCTACCATCTCAAAAGACAAAAGAAAAAAGAAGAATCAAACAAACCACAACTCTCATAATTATCCCCAAAAACACTAGACTCCAAATTGAATAATAGCTCACAGAATACATCAATCAAGTAAGCAAAACAAACGAAATCCAGTCATAATTCTCAGCATACTTTCAATATGTCAAAAATCCCCACTACACAAAAGGAAAAAAAAGATTACCCCTATTGTCAATCAGCAGCAGCAGCACCAGCAGTGGCAGTGGCGGAAACAGTTTTCGAGGAGTCCCCAGCCTTACCATCGCCCGAACAACACCCTCCATGATGGTGGTGGTGATGGTGATGGTGGTGGTGGTGATGCTGGTGCTGCCTTCCCTTGAGCTGCTTCCTCATGTCATAAGCATCCTCACCGTCGGCATAGTACTTGGCCTCGACATCATGGATCTTGTAGCCGAGGGTCTCGGTGTAGAGATTGAAGGCAGCGCGGTTGCTGCGGCGGACGTGGAGAGAGACGTAGTCGGCGCCGAAGACCTGCTCCATGGCGTTCTGGGCGGCAGTCATGAGTTTGGTGGCGAGGCCGAGCTTGCGGTGGGTGCGGAGTACAGCAAGAGAGGTTATGTGGCCGTGGCATTCGGAAGACTCCTCCTCCATCTTGGCAAGGACATAGCCGACGATGCGGCCACCGTAGTCCTCGGCCACGTAGAGGAGCTGAGGCCAGGAAAGGATGTGGTAGAGGTAATACTTCATCTGGTAGTTCTCTGGGAGGCAGAGCAAGTTGCAGGCCTGCATCGCCAGCAGGTCGTCGATTGTAGCTTGCCTTATGCAAACCATCTTCTCCTCCTTCCCTTTCTTTTGCTCTTTCGATTCTTCTTCAGCTGGACTGGAATGGAATGGAATGGAGGAGCCGCGACCTAGGTTTGGGATCTTGCTGGTATGGTGTTGAACCTGAAATTTTCAAGGAGTCAACACAACCCGTTGCCAACCTTATGCAGGTGGGTAGAATTCTAGCTACCAATCTTAAGCCACTGCATCTCCAATAAACAATGGAACAAATGAAGTATACCATATCTACAATGGGGCCAACCATTTATGTCAAACACCTACATCAATTAGCCAATGCTTAACCTTCAAACCCAAGATTAAAAACTTATTTTCTTTAATCCTAAAATCCTCACATCCCCGATTCCTAAAAACCCCAAATTTGTAAAATCAGAAAATCCCCAATTTTAAAAGTCCTCAAATCCCCAAAATCCTAAAATCCCTAAATCCCCAATTTGTAAAATCAGAAAAACCCAATTTGGGGTCCACATTCAAATCTGTAAGCCCTAAAATCTCCAAATCCTGATATAAGGGTCCACATTCAAATCGGGAATCTACAAGCTACTAAATGTCAATAAAGAAAGAGAAATAAACAAATAAAACACAGAAGGTGAAATCTCCAATTCCAAAAATCCTCAGATCCCCAAAATCCTAAAATCCCCAAATCCCTAATTTGTAAAATCAGAAAAAACCCCAATTCGGGGTCCACATTCAAATCTGTAAGCCCTAAAATCCCCAAATCCCTAAATGAGGGTCCACATCAAATCAAAAATCCATAAATTACTAAATCCCCAAATTCCTAAATCGGCATTGAGATTGTGAGAGAGAGAGAGAGAGAGAGAGAGAGAGAGAGAGACAGACAGACAGAGAGAGAGAGAAATACCTCACGTTCGACAAATAGTCTTCAACCGAGCTTCAGAGAGAGAGAGAGCGAGGGCGTGCGTGGGGAGGGCGTTCGTGGATTAAAGACGCACAAGAAAGGTTAGGGAGAGAGACAGAAGGGAGAGAGGATTAGGGCGAGAGAGAGGGAGAGCGGGACGCGGATTAGCTACTGACACGTTGAGTGACGTCACCAAGTTCTGTGGGGCCCACTATGATGTATGTGTTGTATGGAGATATTATTTTATGGCATCATCCAAAGAATGAGGCAATACAAAGCTTTCGCAGACCCCACCATACAAAACAGTGGGGAGAGTGATTCCTACCATTGAAACCTTCCTAAGGCCCATCATGATGTTTATTTGAAATCCAAACTGTTCACAAGTTAACACAGACATGAAAGAAGGTAAAACACAAGTATCAGCTTGATTGAAAACTTTTACAGGCCTTAAAAATTTTTAATGGTGGGCGTCACTCTCCCCACTCTTTTTTGTGGTGTGGTCAATTGGAGATTTGGATTAAACTCATTCTTTGTCTATTTTCCTAAAATGATCTCTACAAATGGATGGACGGAGTGGATACAAAGCATACATCATCATGGGGCCCACAGAACTTAGTTACGTCACTTCAGTAGCGTGTCTTGCTACTCAACCTAATCCGCGCACAGGAGAAGGGATTTTGCGTCGTTTAGACCCAACGTACAACCCACCGTTTTTCATTGGGCTAAAAAAAAACCTTAAGTAGCAAAGTAGACTACTGTTTGTAGATGACCGCTTACTATTATAGGCCGGGCTATTTTCATTAAATAAAAAAAGCATCTGAACCTTAAAAATTGCTTTTGACATATAAGATTTCGGGGGCGATGGAGAATTGGGCATTGTATGGACTCGTCTACAGTGCTAATTGTTTCCCACGAGGAGGATTTATTGTAAAAGCCTTTAACATAAAGTTCCTGTGCAAGAATGCTGGGTGGGGCTAATCGAGATGTCTGTGAGAAATTCACCCCGTCCATCTGTTTTATGAGATCATCTTAGAACGTTCAATCAAAAATTAGGTGTATCCAACACTCAACTGAAAACACTAGAGGAAACAGTGGGAATTCAGTGAACATCGTGGACATTCAATTAATATTGTTTTCCCATAGTGTGGTCTACCTGAGATTTTGATCTACCTCATTTATGTTAAATGGTATATTAAAATGATGTGCAAATTTTGATGGACGATACAGATAAAACACATAGATCTTGGTGGGGTCCACAAAGCACCAACCACTAGACACCTGTCACTAGCCAAACCGCCTCCGATTGGCTAGTGTACCACACTCCACCGACATTGTTGGTGTGTTCTATGGGTCCATATAAGGTATGTGTTATATCCAAACCGTCTGTCCATTTGGAGAGCTCGTCATAAGTCTTAGGTCGAAAAATAAGACAGATCCAAAGATCAAGTGGACCACACTACAGAAGGCAATAGGAGAAGAATAATTTCTACCATTGAAACTCTTTTGAGGTTTATAGAAGTTTTGGATCAATATAATTTTTGTTTTTCTCTTCATCCAGGTATGTGTGATATTATTAACGGATTAAATGAAAAGTAAACGTAATGGTGGGCCCTACGAATGTTTTAATAGTGAGAATCATTGTTCCATTGCTATTGTTTTTGTGATCCAGTTGAGCTTAAGGATATGAATCACTTTTGGGCTCATATTCTAAAATTATCTCTAAAATCATTTTCAGTTATTCCATATCTTTATTAACTTATAATAGGCTGGATCTCATATAAACATTTGGTGGGCCCTAAAAAGGTTTCATCAGTTGGTGTCACTATCTCACTCTTTTCCATAGTGGGGTTTACTTGAACCTTAGATCTGCCCCATCAATCATATGCAAAATTCCATGGTGGGCGACGGGATTAAAATATAAAGTCAATCCATGACTTGGGTGGGCCATACCACATACTATACTTGAGAAGGGTTACCCTCCCATTAAAACATTCATAATCATATATTAGGCCCACCTAAAAGTGATTAACAGATCCATCCCATTCATTATGTGTGTTCCGCTTGGATGAGAAGTCATACCAAGTTTCAGCTGCATCCAAAACTCACGTGGACCCCACCAAGTGCTTTTATATATTTTAGGATATCTTCACTAGATGGCATGGCCCACCTGAGTTTCGTATACGGACGATTTTTGAGATATCTCATAAGCTAAAGGGAACACATCAAATGCACGGTGTTGATGTTCGACACACATCATGATGAGGCCCACAAAACTTACTAACATCAATTCTTAGGTTCTCATGATGTCAGTAAGTTAGGTTACAGTTTTGACCAGAATATTGGCCCATTTTATATGTCTGGTCCATTCACTTTGTTTTACTGATCAATACCCTCAATTTGACTGGTTACCTGCCCCGATCAGGCTACATATGAGAAAGATATTGGACATATAAGATTGATCAACAAATTGAGTGAAATTTGATTTAAACATTTGAAGTTATTTACTCTTCAATCTGAACTGATTACATTGTTCAAAAATGATTAAAGGTTCAATTAGTGGATGTGCCTAATAATTTAGTAAAAAATGTTTGTTTTTCACAGATAAATCTCAATTTCCATTTAAAAATCACATTTTTTTAAATGTATATTTTTTTACTCTTAGTTTTTCTTTGAAAACTTTTAACAAAATATCATTTTTATTATCAAATATTTCAAAAAAAAAAAAAATACAAATTCTAAATTTTTATTTTCAAAATCTCAAAAAATTCCTCAAATTTTAATTTTTTTTTCTCAAAAATTTCGAATTGCCGATTTTTTTTCTTCAAAAGCACTATTTTGTTTTCAACTTTTCAATTTTCTTTTTTAAAATGATATATATATTTTTTCAAAATCTATGTTTTTCAAAATAACTTTTTCTTTTAATTTCAATTTTCGAACATTTTCAATTATTTTTCAATATAACAAATTTTTTCAACTTCTTTATTTTCCTTTTAAAATCATTTTATCTTAAAATTTTCAATTCTTTCGAACTTTTCCATTAAAAAAAAGAAGACACTTTTTTCGAACTTGTCAATTTTTATCAAACTTGTCAATTTTATTTTATTTTTCGATATACAAACTCCCATTTTCTTTTTCAAAATATTTTTATTTTTCAAAGTTGTCAAAATTTTCACATTTTAAAAATCTTTTTAATTTTCTTTCTCAGGATATTATTTTTTTATCGAAATCAAATTCTTTTTTAAAAATTATTAACTTTATTCAATATTCGTTTTGAATCAAACCGATATTTATTTTTTCCCTTTATCCAATTTTACGTGAACTCATGAAGACGTTGATGGCAAATAAACACTGACCAAATATTACAACCGGCCTATAAAGTTTTTAATGGTAGGGTTCAATCGCCCTTATTTCCCATAGGATGGTCCACTCGATAATAGGATCTACTTCATTTTTGGGCCCACACTTTAAAATCATCCGGCATAGATATAGAAATAGAATATATGGGAAGCGGATTGGCTGGTGTACCACACACCAGCTATACTGTAAGTACGTGTCATGCCAAGACGGACACTGACGCTCCTCGAGCTCCAAGTTGTACCAACGGTTCAAAGGAGATTAAAGTTACATGGGCCCTAGATTGATCTATTTATTATATCTACACCATTAATCTATTTTTAGAGATCATTTTAGAGTATTATCCAAAAAATCATTCATATCCAAAAATCATCTGGATCACACCACAAATAGCGGCGGAGATAATGATTTTCACCGTTATAGTATAACGTTTATTTTCCATCCAATCTGTTCATAAGGTCACAAAGACCTGAATTAAAAGGAAAAACAAATTTCATATTGATCCAAAACTTCTATGACCCCGAAAAGAGTTTCAATGGTAGACATTCAATCCCCCACTGCTTTTTGCAGTGTGGTCCACTCGATAGTTAGATCTGTCTTATTTTTCGTCTCAAGCCTTAATACGAGCTCGCAAAATAGATGGACGGTTTGGATAGAACACATACCTCATGATCAGACCCACAAAACTTGCTGACGTCAATACAGCTGTTATATAGCTAGTCTGAGGTACACTAGCCAATCCGCTTCCGAATATATGCATCAAGGTGGGCCCACAGTAAGGGCTGCATCGTCTTGCAGTGGGTCCAGGCCGCACCTAATTCTCTCCCGTAATTCTTTAGAACATCTTACACTTGCACATTATATGTTTGATTAAAATCCTTAAAGAATGTTTAGTAGTATTTCTTAATTTATGTGGTTTGCTAATTCCACACGCATGCATACCCACTTGGGCACATGTATTGGGATGTGAGATCCTAGCTTGGCATCAAGTGATCTTTTGGCTTAAAAATCTGATTTGAGCTTGCCATCAATTCCAGAGTATGATGCTTGATATGTATGCATGCAAAGCTTGTACATGAGGCATGCATTAACTCAAAATAAACTGATTATGTATAGTTTTTGGTTCACGGTGCATCTAAAATGCAACCTTACAACTTGGACTATTTGATTGGCTACCTGCTTTGATTGCTTACCTTTGGTCTTGAGGGCCATATCAGCTAATTGGTGGGCAGCACAAGTGTCATTGTGCTGTGATTGTTGGTGAATAGAGGATTCTATGATGTACCTGTTTGGATTAATTGTTGGTTGCAGGTCTGCATGCGTAGACTAATTGGATACTGTGATGTCATGGGTGAAGATTGGAAGACTTTTGTAGCCTGTTTGGATGACTTGCATTCTGTGTTGGGATGGTTGCAGAATGGATGAAGAGTGCTTATTTGGAGGAATTGTAGGTTGCAGGTCTATAAATTTGGAGGGGAATTCTTGCGTTAGATGAAGAGTATTATATGTTTTCAGGTCCGTATTGTTAGCTGCCTTGGCTGCTCATCTTTGGGCTTGATACAAATGTAAGATGCATTGACATGATCCACCATACAAATGTAAGATGCATTGACATGATCTAGCTAACAAATCTGGTGAGTTTATGAAGTTGTTACAGGCTTAATTTCTATGGTATGTGTCAAATGTTGTACATTCAAAAGATCACCTCTTGACTTATATTTCATTCTGTTTATGTTTGTCTTTAAAATTCACACTGTATTGTCTTCTTTTCTTTCGTTCTTTCTTTCTTTCTTTCTTTTTTTGTGCAGCAAGTGAAGAGCAGAGCTGCAGCTGCATTTGGTAATGATGGAGTTTATTTGGAGTACATAAAAAATCCCAGGCACATTGAGTTCCAAGTACATATTCCGATTGAACTTTCTACCACATCCATTCCATTAGGGGCTGTTTGGATTGGTGGAAATAAATAACTGAGAAAATGAAATCAATTTCCTCAGATGTGATGGTTTCCCTTATTTGCGAAAGACGAGGACTGAGGAAATTGATTTCCTTTTCCTCGGATTTACTAAAAAAGGTCCATTTCCTTTGATTTCCACCATTTTGGAGAGCTCTCTCTTTTTGACCATTGGTAATTCCACATTTCCATTGAAATCAGATGTGCTGAAAGCCTAAAAGCTTTTGAGATGGGCTTGGGCAGCATAAAACCCTGCTTAATCCGGCCCCATTAACAGCCCTAGATGCAACACGGATATGCCATGAATACATGTTATATTGACATTCTTTCTTTGGTCATTGTAGCAGCAGATTCTGACAAGGTTGAGGCCAACTCATTCCTTCCTGGGAAAAAAATCAGACCACATTTGGGTATGCAACAACATTGGTTATTGGTGGAATGCTTGGCCTTATCCATGTCATTTCTCTCATTTTTGGTGTAAGAATATACTTAAACCTCATGGGTGTGGACTTGGGAAGTGCATTCATTTTGGAATAATGCTATTGAGATTGTATTTTTAGTTGTATCTTATTGAGGTGTTTCATAGTTGTAGAATTGAGATTGGACTAGTTCATAGTTGTACCTTATTCATTTTATGTGTCAAGATTCATCAAACGTCCACTGGTCTTTTTTTTTTTTGTTACAAGAAATAATTGTGCTGGGCCAAATACCAGTCAGGTTGACACTCCAATAACAAATTAACAATATGACTCACGTGTATGAGATGCAAGTCACTCATCAGTTAGGTCCCATGGTTAACATGTCCTGGGCCAAATACCAGTCAGGTTGACACTCCAGTCATTTGGTGGGAGGCGCTTGAATTACAAAAGTTAAAAAAAGAAGATGATCAATGGTTTGTAAGCAACATAGCCTTGCTGGCATGGCACGCTGTGATGAGTGGTTCAGCTTTCTTTTTGGGACAGATTTTGCACATCCAAGTGGGCCTGTCAATGATTCTCTTCTTGTGCGAATTGCTTTAGCATTTCACTCTAATTTTACAAAGAATCTTATTTCATAATGTATGTGTAGCTTGCTTGTTATGTTAACTGAATCTTACTTTTGTGATTGTTTGTTATTAATGGACTGATACATGTTCTTCTATATTGTAGTTTAAACGAGCTACTACTTCCAAGTGAACATAACTCTGCCCTTTGTTTTTTGTGAGTGAAACTCTGGTACTCACAATACAATAAATGCACACTAAGTGTGGTGGACTAGTTCCAGTTGCCCTGATCGGCCTCTCAGTTGTAGCTGCAGTACGTATGGGAAAGTAACTCCAAATTCGAGGACTACATTCTTCTGCAAACATAAAAGAAATTGTATGGGAAAGTAACTCCAAAAATCTATATATTTCCATTGCTAGATCTGCCTATGAATTTAGTAAAAGCATCCTCGAATTTGGAACAACAACACATATTGCTTTAAAGAAGGTATATTGTCTTCGGTCATATAAATCATTGTTACTGACATAAACATTTATTAAGTGCATGCAATTATTTGTATAGAAGCACCTACTATGGTTACAATAGTTTTTTTTTTTTTTTTGTTGCACTTGCTATACCCATTAGCATCTAGCACCACTATGCTAATTCGATTTGTTAATGCGATTCTATAGTCTCTTTGTTTGTTAGATTTTTTATGTCAGTTAGGGATGGATTGGTTTGTTGCATGGAAGGGAACAAAAGATTGGATTTGAGATGGGTTTTCTGAAAATTTTCATATGAATTGAATTTGTTGTAAATGCATGTAGCGGAAGCATGCATTTACAACAAATTTGATTTAGACGAAAATCAGAAATTGGAACCTCTAATGTGGAATAGATGAAGTTTTAGGGGCACAAGCTCCAAGTAAATAAGAAATTAAGAACAAATGGACTAGTTTCACATAACATAGATGATAAATTTGGGAGACGGCCTAAAACAACAATTTCAAGTGAACTCTAAATGTAGCACTCCCATAGAGTGCATTATTAATTTCTTGTGATGGAAATGCATCAAAAGTAATTTAAAAGATTGTGTATCAAATTGTTCACCACCGATACAGGGATGTGTTGCCCCTGTATCTGGCCAATATGGGCCAGTACATCAGTATTGTTTATGGACAATACTGATACGATATCGGGCAATATGTACTGGTTTCGGGCGATACATTTAACTTTGTTTCAATTAAGATCAATAGATAATCTAACATTTCCACAACAGGGATGTTCATGTCTAAGCATTATGAATTTTTTTTACAATACTCTGTAGTTCTGTTGTGTTTTTATATAGCTGCTAGCCTGCTACTAAAACTTTAATAGGCTTCTTTCACACACACATTCAAAAAAATAAAAATAAATAAAAATAACTTTAGTAGGCTTCTAATCATATCAATTATCTTTTCTTGTGAAATTACTGCATATGAGCCACACTCTTGATTAGTAATCATAGTTGGGCAACAGGATTGCTAGTCTAGTCTTTGTTATTGATTAGTTTGATTGAGCTAGTATTGTGTTAGAGTATAGGATAAATATGTAGAGCTGTTTATTCCTTTCATTCTCAATGAAATGCACACTGGATCCCTGTAGCGGTACAACTTAGTGATGCTTTCACTTTGTTTTGAGATTTCAAGAAACTATTATACTTTGCAGATTGTGGGAGTTGTATTTGATCTTTTCTCATTAGCTTTTGTTAAATACCTTATTTAAATAGGAAGTATTGGTGATAATGATGCTTGTGGTTGAAACCTTCCTAGGACCCACCATGCAATTTAACTGCCATCCAAGCTATTCATAAGGTCACAAAGGCTTGGATGAAGGCGAAACACAAATACCAACTTTATTCAAAACTTCTATAACTCCCAAGAAATTTTTAATGATGGATATCTATCCTACCGTGGCCCACTTGAGCCTTGGATTTATTTTATTTGTGGGTTTACATCCTAAAATGACATGACAAAATTGATGTACGGTGTTGATAAACCCATAAATCATGGTGGGCCACTCACAGCCTGTTTTTAGCTGAGGGTTGTGAGCGGCCCACCATGATATAGGAAAAACGTCTACAAGATGAAATACAGTCTATCAAAGCACAAAAGGTTATTTTTGACTATTGGTTTTTGTAAAATTTTCTCATTCCGATCCAGTATGTTATAGTTCATCATGTGATTTCAGGTATGTTAGGGCTAAATAGTTTCTGAAATGTTAGGTCCAATTGCGACACAAGATAAAGCAAGAGGCAGAGCAATTTCGACAATGAAAGGCTTCTCGTGAAAAGGAACTGCTGCAGGTACTACACTTTTTGTTCCACATTTGTTATAGGATTGACATTCTTTTATGACATACTAATGCATGTTTTGAATGACTCTACTATTTGTTGGCATGTAAATTTGGAACTATATTCTTTATGTGCTTTGCATTTTTTTTTTTCGGCATAGATTACCTGGAGGTCAATCTTTAATTGATTGCAGGCTACTGGAAGCTTGGAATCAAAAACTTAAACTATAGCTTATTGCTGGTCTATATGAAAGCATACATCAAAAGGAAAAACTATTCTCTTCTAAGGTAGTTGATTTCTCTTCTAGACAGTTGAGCATCTATTTCCACTCAGTTATTGATTTAATTAATTCAAGGATAATGAAATGATTCACACAAAGATAGCTTTGTCTGGCTTTGAAGTTCTGCAGGTTGTGGCAGGTTTTGATTATACTCTAGTCATTATCTCCAATTAGCAGCAAAGTATAAAAGCTAGAACAAGCTGCTTCTGTTTTTTCTTCTAGATGGGTACTACAACAGCTTGCTTGCTTTATTTGCTATTCGTTTGAGTGTTGTTATTGTGTTTTTTTCTTTCAAGCTTTAAGAAGTCTAGTAATGTGCAAGGAGGGTAGTCTAGGGTGGGGTCCACAACTGTTAATTCTGAATCAAGCATTGTTGTTGCTGCTTCACGTGTTGTGCAAAATGGTGCACATATTCAATCCATGGTTGAAAACCGTTCCTAAAGAGGGATTTTGGTGCAGTGACATGTGGACCACACATTGATGCATGTGTTTATCCATGCCATCCATCCATTCACACCCTTTACATCTGATATTTTGGTTGTGTACGAGTGACAAAACATCCATTGTGAATTTGGTGAATTATTTTGAATTTTGTGAATGGGATTCTTATTAAACAATCGTGTGAATTATTTTTTGAATGACTATCAGGTGTAAGATTCAAAAAAAAAAAAAAAAAAAAAAAATACAAACAAATCTGACCAACTTTTTTTTTTTAATACGCAGATATTTTAGCGACGGGCTAAATCCGTCGCTAATTTCTGTACACGTGCACAATACAGATGAGGTCTGTCGCTCCTCATATTAACAACGGACCTTATCCGTCGCCAATATTTTAAATGACGAATAATTCAAGTTTTTGCGATGAATTTTTTATTTTTGTGACGGATATTATCCATCGCAAAAAAATTGTGACCCAGTAAACAGCCACGACCAAGTGACGGACGAAATCCGTTGTTTATTGGGTTTTACGACGGATTTGGCCCGTCGCGAATTCATGATTTTAGCGTAGTGCCAGCTGAAGAAGAATCAAAAGAGCAAAAGAAAGGGGAGGAGGAGAAGATGGTTTGGATAAGGCAAGCTACAATCAATGACCCGCTGGCGATGCAGGCCTGCAACTTGTTTTGCCTCGCAGAGAACTACTAGATGAAGTATTACCTCTACCACATCCTTTCCTGACCTCGGCTCCTCTACGTGGTTGAGGACTACGACGGCCGCATCGTCGGCTACATCCTTTCCAAGATGGAGTCTTCCGAGTGCCACGGCCACATAACCTCTCTTGCCGTACTCCTCACCCACTGCAAGCTCGGCCTCGCCACCAAACTCATGACTGCCGCCCAGAACGCCATGGAGCAGGTCTTCGACGTCGACTACGTCTCTCTCCACGGCCGCAGCAACCACGCTGCCTTCAATCTCTACACCGAGACCCTCGGCTACAAGATCCATGATGTTGAGGCCAAGTATTATGTCGACGGTGAGGATGCTTATGACATGAGGAAGCAGCTCAAGGGAAGGCAGCACCAGCATCACCACCACCACCATCACCATCACCACCACCATCATGGAGGGTGTTGTTCGAACAATAGTAAAGTCGGGGACTCCTCGAAAACTGTTTTTGCCACTACCACTGTTGGTGCTGCTGAATGACAATAGGGGTAATCTTTTTTTCCTTTCGTGTAGTGGGGATCTTTGACATATTGAAAGTATGCTGAGAATTATGACTAGATTTCATTTGTTTTGCTTACTTGATTGATGTATACTGTGAGCTATTATTCAATTTGGAGTCATGTTTTTGGGGATAATTATGAGAGTTGTGGTTTGTTTGATTCTTCTTTTTTCTTTTGTCTTTTGAGATGGTAGATTTTTATGATGAGGATAATCTGTGCCTTCTATTGTTGACTGAAATTCTTTTTAGTTTTTCAAATGATTCGTTGATATTGATGATTTGGGGATGGTTAATATTGATTCATGAGGATAGTAGTGGATAATGGGACCAGAATCCTCTACAACATATGTTGTAGGAGTGGCTACAAACCATGCATGGACACAGGACTTTGCAACGCGTGGCGAGCCATGTGAATTGCACATAGTCACATCAACATGCTGCTTCCTTTGACGCCCGTTTTCTATTGTTTCATGGGGACCCATGTGGCTATGCAGGTTGTGATGCTCAAAATTCTTCAACTCTTGAAATTAATATAATGAGAAGGTGAAATTTAGAGAGTTTGGTTGAAATTTGTTATCTATTTTTCCGATGAATTTGTAATGGATTGAAGGTCAATGAATATCTTTATAGTGGGGATTATAATACTCCTGATTGTCAAGTTTTTCCTCAATCAAATCATAGGTTAAATTTTGACCTTGAAGAGGAGATTCGCATCCAAGAAGCGGAGATGAAGCGTTAGTTAAGATTGATGGATCACTGAAAGTTAGCATGGATTTGATTTTGAAGGGAGTGTATATGAGTTTTCCAACAAATATGCTGGAAAGACTGGTTTTATTGTTCGGAGAACATGGGTTGATATATCAAACAAGTAGTATGTAAGAGGACATTTTATTGGATTAAATAAGATCAAAGACATGAACGATTGTCCCTCATGGATTAAAGAGCTTTAAAGGCACACATGGTGTTTGTCCTTCCTCTTGTTGGAAACTACGATTGGGAATGCAGAGTCCTGCATGGTGTCCAACAATTACTCCAAACTGACATACAAAATGTAGAAGACATAACATTCGCTTAGACATTATAGTATCCCAAGACATTGAGTAAATATCACGCTTCCTACAGACTAATAAGGATTTTAAATCTCATCTGATATATGTTAGTATGATCTTAAGTCGCATACGTTTCAATCCGAAAAGTAATGAGTTACCATACCGTTATGGAATTGAAATGTACCGATACAAGGCAAGTCATACCAGTTTCGGGCCCTTGGTGATTTGCACACCGAAATTGTTACTTAAATCCATGGGTGCATCTTGGAGTAATTGAGTCATGCCTGAAGAGTTCTATTGGTACATATTGATATTAAGCTGTTAGTTGTTGGCTCCTAAAGGAGCCAATGGCTTCATTGATCCACTAGGGCTTAGTGTTCAACCCATTATCATATGATGTTCAAGTCTTGCATGGATCCATTGGGATTCACCCAAAAGGATTTACTCTAATAACTAGTAACATGTGAACTCCAATAGATAAACACACCATATAAAAAAAATTAATAAACATTTTAATTTTGATAAAACAACACATTGTTCGGATTCATGATGAAAATTATGACATAAGTTTGATGCCAGTTGCATGCAACCCCTCCTTTTTTCTGGCTTGGGGACTGGCAATGAGAGCACAAAACTCCCACATGTTCAATGTAATATTATATAGGTTGATTACAATCAAAGGTGGTCTAATAGTCTATTACATTGGTTGATTACATTCAAAGAGTAAGTTGGTACAAGTTGAAGGCTCTAAAAGGGCAAGGGGAAGGTTCAAAAGAACATGGATGGAGGTAGTAAGAAAAGATTTGATGACTTATGGTCTAACCTAATGCAGGGGCATTTTCACACTGGGCTCGAGTGGGGTCGCTTGTGGGATGCAGGGGCACACTCGGGGTGGGTGCGGCCTACGGAAGAGGTCTTGAGTTCGAGACTCTTCACTAGGGGTGATTAATGTGCATTTCACACCGGGCTTGAGTGGGGTAGCCCGTGGGATGCGAGGACACACTCGGGGTGGGCGGTCCATGTGATTTGGGGCCCAGGAAGGGGGTTCGGCCGAGGTCCTAAAACCCATGAGATGTGGGGTCTGGGCTATGAGATAAAGAGATTAATTCGCCATACTCTAACAGTTCAAGTTTTTAGAGCAAGTGGTTAATTGTGCTACATCAAATTGGTATTAGAGCAGGAGGTCTCAGGTTCGAGACTCCTCACCGGAAGTGATTAATGCAGGGGCATTTTCACACTGGGCTCGAGTGGGGTCGCTTGTGGAATGCAGGGGCACACTCGGGGTGGGTGCGGCCCACGGAGGAGGTCTCGTGTTCGAGACTCCTCACCAGGGGTGATTAATGCGCATTTCACACCGGGCTCGAGTGGGGTAGCCCGTGGGATGCAATAACACTCGGGGTGGGTGGCCCATGTGATTTGGGGCCCACGAAGGGGATTCGGCCGAGGTCCTAAAACCCATGAGATGTGGGGCCTGGGTTATGAGATAAAGGGATTAATTCGTCATACTCTAATAGTTCGAGCTTTTAGAGCAAGTGGTTAATTGTCCTGCATCATAACCCTTCTTTAGTGCCATGTATAGTTTGTGAAGTAACACTCTTAACTAAAGTTTCTTCATGTTAATTGGCTGATAACATACATTACCAGCATGGACCAATTGCCGCATTTTTAAAGGCTTCATCATACTTTGAATAACTATCAGGAAATTTGAAGGCTTCATCATATTCTGAACCAATTGCCGCAATTTTAACAAATCTGTCACAAATAGCTATAGTACTTCCTTAAATATTCCTCAGGGGATTGCCTTATATAACAACTGAAGATGGTCTTTGGCATTACCAACCTCACCTCTCTTCTCCAAATCTTCAAAATATAATGGGGAGGAAGTAGTTGCACAATCCATCTAAGAAGGTGCTACTCCTGCTTCATATCATGCTTTGTGCTTGCACTTTCGCACTTGAATTTATTGTTGCAGTCGCGGAGGTACCACCCGTGCATCCGTGCGACGCTCCGTTAATAAAATACGCCGCGAAGAATCGTTGGTGTATCATGTGCGCATGGAGCCGTAGGTTCCATCTCACACATGTGTGCAACACATACTCCCACACATGTAACATACTACACACGGGTGAGAGAATCTCTACTTATGTGTGTGATATCACCCTCCCATACCACCCCTCTCTCATGTGTACCCCCAAAGTCAACTCTTCTTCGTACCATACCCCATGCATGACCTCATCATACCATGGCATCCCCAGCTAGAAATTGTACACGTGGAACACAGCTCAAAATCAATCTGTTCTAATGGTGAGCCCTGCTATGGAAGGGTCATAAACCAGAAATTACACTGAAATGATTCCCTACCTGGCTGATTGTGGGACATTTAAAGGATAGTTAAATAGTGAATGATCCAAATTCAACAAATGTCCATTGATCAGAATTAGCATTGTCCAATCAATTTGGGTTTTAGTCATATTTACAGTTTGTCCTGAGATTCGGACCAGTGAACCTGCTTCCAATTGCTGAGTGGCAATGGATCAGGGGCCGTTGATCAGCCCAAGACAACCCCTTCACTGATCGGATCCAGAATTCGGGTATGAACATGGTCCCTTAACCTGAGATCCGATGACTGGGCCCGACCAGCAGCAGTGTCCAAACTGACCACAAACCCGATAAGCTCAACCCGAGTCTGTCTTTTAAGCGGGTTGCGTTGGTTGGCCAGTCGATTAACCTAACCCATTGCAGCTCTAACCATAGGGTTGTAAACGGGTCAGATATTGCAATATCCATATCCGATATCCGACTTGGACATGACATATGGATATAGGTTCGGATTCCATCCAAAGAAGTTGGATATAGGTGGGATGCGAAAATCATCTAAGTTGCATAGTTGGATAATTGGATATTCCACTAATACCTAATTAAAAATAAAAGAAGTTTAATGCCTAGTAAAAAAATAACATTTGGGAAGGAAAGAATTTTCATAATTAATTAGATAATATCAAGCTATAAATCTTAAAACATTTAAAAAAAAACTTACCAACTTCGACAAAAGATAAAGAATAATAGCCACATCACCATATCAACCTCACCATCCATCTCAATTTTAGGCAACACCGTCCAATTTAATATATCATATATTAGTATTTAATATTTTAGTAAAAAATATTATTAGTTGAGTAAATTATGAAAATGCCCATGAGTGATCAGTTAAGCAACTATAGATATGGTTATATATGTTCCTGATCCACTTAGAAGTCGGGTAATTAGACCCATTGATTGGTTGTTTTTTTTTAAAATTATATATGGATCATGTAGAAATCCCTTATACGTATCCGATTTTCTGGAATTGAAAATTTTGGATAATAGGGTAAAGTATTCATTGCAAGCCCCACGTAGGCATGGAAGTTCCAAAGTGATAGAGGGGTGATCCAATGCAACTCACGTGCACCGTATTATGGAATCCAGAATCTAGATTGTCCATCTATTCTCCCTCTTCATAGTCGTCATGGCCCACCATCTTATGTTTTGTATCAGGTCTACGACTCCGTCTATCAATCTATGGCCCGGATTTGAAATGTTCACGTTGGGCTTATTCAGAAACTTGATTTTTCTGGGACCAAGACCGGCCCATTGACAGCTCTATACTCACCCTACATCTGGGCTTTTAGTTACTGAGACTCGTTTGATCCTTGGAATTAAGGTCAGGTTAAGGGGATATAAAAAAAAAAACCTTTAAAAGGAGTTTTTCTTTTGGCTGAGATGGATTTTCTATTTCAAAGAAGTGCTTCTTATGCATAAATAAACAGCTCTCAAGACGCAAAATTCACACTGGGAATCAGATGGGCCGCACCTTCTAATGATCTGGCCCAAGAATGAAGTTGACCAACTAATCAAGTGGGCGCCACGTGTACATAAGCAATGAAAAGAAATTTACTAATGGTCCATGTTCAATGTACATGCATGGCCCACCTGATTCTTCAACCACATCACAAGCGGGCTAGCATGCGATTCATAGCCCGGTTTGCAAGTGCAGGCCCAGCAAAGTCTTTCGGGTTCATTTTTAAAGTTTTGATGAGAACAATGCGCCCTTATAATCAATGTGCTGCACTGGAACTGGAACGTTCCCGCGTACAATGAGAAATGGAAAGGATTGGTCCTTGATAGAGAGAGAGTTTGTATCCGATGACGCTAAGGACAAATGCACCTTTACATAGTTATCCAAGACATGCAATATGTGGGACGTCCATCTAGATGATGATCGGTCCAAAAATTGGGCTGATCAGCTCATTAGATGGACCACATGTACAAAAAAGAATAGTACGGTTTTTTAAATTAAATAAAAATAGACAATGGTCCACTACCAATGCCTATGTATAGATGCGTCTGCTTATCAAAATTTAATATAATCCTCAATCTGAGGAGGTCAATAAGCTTTTCGATTTGCACAAACGGTTGGAGATCCAGACTGTTGTTCTGCTGGGCCCCGCCATGGTCCAAAAATTATCCTGCATGGAGGATTCTAAATTTCTGACTTTGCAATTGAAACAGACCCAAGATCGGTTGCTACCAACTGCTAATCTTGGGGATATTTAAGGCATGATCCGAGCCAAAGACAAGGAGTGGACCACAACACCATAAGCCCACGTTTAGGAACAAAAACATCAACTTCTTTGGGTCAAGGATCATATGTTCAGTTCAGGTTGGGCCTTAAACGGATAGGTTCGGGTCAGATTGTACGTGTAACCGCACTAACCAGGTTTCGGTCTTAAGAGGTCCAGTTCTCATTCCTGAAGACCGGACCCAGACCCGGACCAATTAAAACGAAAGCCCTAGGCTCAGGTCCTATCCAAATAACCGGAGCTATTATTTCATATTCAAATGAGGTTTCTGAGGTGCACCCAAGCACATTTTTAATTTAGATAGGTTTCTCCATTTTAGCGAATCACCTTCATTACTTAGCTGAAGGAATTTTAACCGTCGGTTGCAGATAAGTTGGGCTGAGTCTGCTTTTGAGTGGTTCAAATCCAATCCATTTAAAAGTGGAGTCCAGGTCAACTGCGGGAAATACCAGACATGACCCATTAGTTTGATAATCGGTGGCATTTGAAACAGCCACCCATCCCAACGGGTCCGACTGAACATCCGGACCCGTTCTTACTCAGGGAACTCAATGACCCATCTGGGCCGCCCAACACATTTTCTCCTCTTTAACTCCATGCTCTTCTTCTTCTTCTTCTTCTTTTTTTTCTGAATGGTCCGTCGCAATTCACACATTCAAATGTTCTCCACCGTCCGTTCTAGATCAGATACTGATGGGTATTGGAACCGTTTCAGCCTCTTAGGTGTTCCAAGTGGGGCCCACTTCCATCAGCAGACATATCTTGGTTCAAATCTTTTTCTTTTTTAAAAAAATAAAATAAAACGGTACAGAGTCGTTTCTCCATTAACAAGATAAATAGAAATAAAGCGCGTCTTCATTAATAAAAAGGTATTCGTCCGTGTAAATTCCGTGAATTAATCCATCTTAGGTGGGCCGTGCTATGGCCACTTAATGAGTAGAATCTCCTGTCCAAAATCTCACCTATTCATCAGTCGACTCCTGCTGCGTGTATCAGTCAGATAATAAACTTATGGATTGTCAATCTCTATCGAATTCTTTTTAGCCGTCCATTTTTTCATACAGGTGGACCACCCAACAACCAGACCGGCCTAGTTCCAGCCATCAACACGCGTGACCCAGATCTCGCCCGCCGTAACTGTTCTCAACTGGGGTTTTAGAGCGTGAGAGAGATGTTTCATGCGCTCTAGCCCTGTACTTCTAATCCGAAGCACGAAGCACTTCATCTTTCTTTCCTCTCGACGCCCTTCGATTGAATTTCATACTCTACGCGAGATCTAACCCAAACTGACTATTCACAGCACTAGTCCTATCCATCCAGACTTCTAACGATGCTCATGGCCCACTCGGGCAAGAAATCTCCGGTGAGGTTTCAACCCCACCGGAATAGACACACCCTTAATGCCTTCGGTCCCGCCACCTTTTGTTCCCTGACCGATGATCACGGCGACCGGAATTTCGGTGCTTTGGCCACTCCTGTCTATAATTCCGGCCAAAGTCTCTTCTGGGTCCGTTAAAGTTCTGTTCATATCGGAACTCCGGGGACCTCACAGGACTACCCTCTGGGCTCCACATTTCAAACTCCGGCTCGCCCATGAACTCATTTCTATCCATAGCTGGGCCTGGCCGCAATGGGGCCCGCATGTGGTCAACTGGAAATGCATTATAGTTACTTCGATTGGGTGGGAAACGCTCTATGGAGCGGCCGTCCGGAAAGCCCCTTGGCCTACTACTGATACTAGAGTCCAGTGCGGGTGCCTGTTCCCCAACGCCAGTGGCATTGCTTGGCCAAGGGGAATACATGGGTTGAAATGCCAATGGTGGCTCAGGCAACAAAGACGGCGATGGCCTTGATGTGGTTGGCAACAGAGGCTGCACTGATGAGGGTCTGTCATTCGAGGAATTCAAGAGCATCGGAGCCGGTGGTGGTGGGGGTAGCTTCTGGTTGTGTATCCGTCGAAAGTTCGAAATTTCCACCTGCATCGTTGGAATCTGCTGTGCAGATGGTCCGGTGGCCAGAATATTTTGCTGGCCCATACTAGTTAATGGAAAATGATTTGTGGGGAGGATAGCTTCTTGGACAGAACTCTGTGGAATCTGTTGTAATGATGCGGCAGGCAGAAGTTGGTGGGCTGCTGGAACTGTGCCGGGGGACTGTTTTTGCAACGGTGTGGTGCCTGTGATCTGTGGCGTTGTGGGACCAACATGTAGATGATTTTCTGGTCCAGGTAATTGTGGCATCGATGGGTTCGTAGTTGGAATATGGTGTAGCACCAAACTACCCTTCGGGGTGGGAGCTGCTGCCGGAAACCTGTTACCTGGCAAGACAGGCTGAGAAAATGCGAGCTTCTCGGGAATAGGTGCGGATTCTGACCTCCATCTCTGCAAATTAAGCTCCTTCCATTACAACAAACACTAGCAAAAAGTACAGAAAAAAAAAAAAAAGAAGAACGCAGGGTGTGTTTGGTTGCACCAAATTTCTTGAAAAATTGCACCAAATTAGACTGACTGATTGTGCAATATCATGATATTTGGTGCAAGCAAACGCACCCATATGCAAAATCCTCCAAAAAAGACCAACCATAGCTCTTTCTGCGGGAGGAGTTGGGGATGGAAGCGATGTCAGTTCTGGCTTCTCGGCCACATTTCTCTCCAAACCACTCAAAATTCCCGGCAGGCTTATATCACTGCCCTTGAGCATATCGAGCAGCGCCACTGTCTCCGCACTGGTGAAGCTATTGCCCTGGCCAGATGTCAAGGCAAAAACCAGATCCGGATTCTTGAGAAGCACCGCAAGCAATTCAAAATCTGGTTCGGGATTTCCGGTGGTGATTGGAGCTGGCATGACCGTAGGCGCATCTGATGCATTATTGCTAATACGAGGAGAAGCTTCAGCTCCGTCAATGTCAGGCGGCTGTTCAGTTGGGATTTCTGGGGTCAAGGTGTCATCAAAGTCCATCTCAACATCCCATGGTTCCTTTGGATCGGGTGGGATGTCACGAACACTGCGATAGACAGTTTCCTTCTCTCTTCGGATTCTCACAATCTGTACTTCAACTTCCTTGCTCTTCTCCCCAGCGCCCACACTCCACAGGTTGTTGATCCTCATCTCTGCACATAAAAATTTGGGGAGAAATGGAAATTTTGAAAATTCTCTTATGGCACACATATTTGACTTTTTCTTTTTTGTAATTGAACAAAGAATACAAAGGGAGAAGGCTATTTAAGTATTTTTTTTTTTTTTTTCCTTATATAATTGAATAAGGGCAAGATTGTTATTTCACCAAAGATAAAGGGGTTTTTATGTGGTGCTCCACGTTTTTATTTGATGGGAAGGAGATCTCAAACCAGAGAGATGCACGAGAGAAGTACAGTCACATTCAACAGTTTCTGGTCTCTAACGTCAATTTCAAAAATACCCCTTCACATTTTTATAAGCAGCCACACTGCTCCATCCTGTTATTGTAATTTACATTAAACAGATCTGCTTCACAAAAATGATTCAAAAAGATGCAATCATCTTTTCTTAATGTATAGGAATTTTATAATAAAAAGATGCAATCATCTTGCAGCTGTTCTTGTCCCAAAGGCTGCGCTTGTACGCACTTTGCAAACTGACATTCGAAGAAATACTTTAAATAAGAGTTGACCAACTTAAAACTAATGCAATTGCAATCCTGAGTGCAATCCCACAATTGATGATTGGGATGATATTACAAACCAGTCTTTTTTTAAACATTACAAATTGGTCGTTTTCACCTAGCAAAAAAATAAAAATAAAAAATCGGTGTCATTTCTGCTTTAATGGAAAGATAATTGCAATTCGATTGGATAGCACATCCAAATGCACTCAAACGTTCTTTCATTAACTTTCATTTTCTGTTAACAGGCACAGTGACATTAACGGGATACAGCTGGCTGAAGTCCAACAAGGAGAATGCACCCACAAAAAGAAGGATGACCCACAGAACACATCTTTGTTTTTTTTTTAATGGATATAGTACTTCACTTTGCAATGCTAACAGATTGAAATGCAGTGTAGATACCCAACACAAAGTTGAACAGCATGCAGTGTGCCGAACCACAATCCATCACCACATTTCTCACTCCCAACTTGTGAGAAAGGGATACAATTATACAAAGAAGCTACACAATAGCTTCTGCTGGCAGAAAATCATGAGTGCTCAAATCTGGCTTGGATGTGCTCCCACCAAATTGTGGTGAAGATGAGACTGGTCCTTCCCTCTCTTACCTTAATCATCTTTGTGGACAGAAAAAGCAGGAAAACAGAAATTACTGTAGATTCCATTTTCGGTGCATCCCAAACACCAAACAAAACACGTCGAGTAACAGTTTGGAAGCCCTACAAACCACAATTTGGCGGAACACCCAAACATGCCCTAAGTTTGAATTAGCCCATCTTCCAAGTATACATGGGATCACAATGTACAGTCTGCTTAAACTGACACGCAGTATTTAGCGGATTAAAGACCCATTACAAAATTCATTTTTCCAGAGAAATTTAATATCAATTATTGCAGTAGTCTTCTATGTACAGACCCTAATGATATGCTGTGGCGGCCAGTTCTTGTTACGCAAATCTGTGAGTGATGTTTTCCGCAGGAGCACAAGTTGGTAAAACAAAACAAATTTCATTATTTTTCTTAAACTTCCACTCTTACCACAGAACATTTTTGACGAGAAATCCAAAATGGTACAAGAAAGAAAAACAAAGGGTGTACCTGGTGGAGTCTGCCATGGAATTTGATCCCTCTTCAACTTCTCCCAGAAGGGTTCCTGAGGGACCATGCTTGGCTTTGAATCCATTGAAGTTCCCGGCGGAGTATGAGAAGTTTCCGACGGGAGCACAATAGCTTTTTTATCTTCCACTTTTTTCAGTTGAAATGTTTTAGACACTTGCGGTGGCACATTGCCAGTCTGAGGATTAGAAGATGTTTTTTGGTTTTCGGTATCCTCTTGGCAATTTTCGTTGGAAGACGTCCCAATCTTCCCATACTTGATCTGCATGAAGCTTGCACGCATCTTTGCTTTCTGGATATCATCTGCAGACATGGGACGGCCTTGGTTTGCTGATGCCGCCCTCACAACCTGCATGCTTCTGCCCGCAGTATTGCGGCCAGGCTGTTCCACCAGCAAAACTTTCCTGCGTTCTCTGGTTTCTGTAACTTAGCTCAGGAAGGACCCATGCGAACAAAAAAATCACTTCCAGCCCAAAACGACCATATGTGTAACGACCCCATTTGGATGACAACCCAGAATTCATTTTCTGGAACAAAATTCTGTAGAATTCAGTTTCTGAAGATGCTTTTTTATCCAAACATGCTGTTCTTTACAAGTGTTTACGTTTTTTTTTCTTTTTCTTTGTTTTTTTTAGCAATGTTGTTTAGATGAAAATGTCTTCGAAAGAACAAACCAAAAACAAAAAAAAAAAGTTCATGGAATTCAAGCGCCAATCAATGCACTGTGGCTCATTAACTCCACTGCATCTCTTTGGGCAGTTTCGAATCCATATTGGGTACATACAGGCCCAAATCGATTAGTGAGACATGCCAAAAAGACAGTTACGAACACAAATACAACAACTGTCATTCAAGGTTCAACGAAAGACATGCGGCGACAGGGGCAACATTAGTTTCTTGTTCTGGGGTGTCTGATTTATGGAGGATATTCTTACCAGTTCGGATATCTGTCTGTGACGAGAGGGTCACATGAGCTGGGATTTGCTTCTCACGCTGTACTGTTATTTTTTAATCAATAAACTAGTTATTCTCAAAAAAAGGAGAGAGAGAGAGAGAGAGCAATGTTGGCCTTGGATTTTCCAAACTTGACATTTCGGAGCAAGCCACATCTAAAGTGGGGGTTCAACAATCAATGGTCTCGGTTGTTGAACCATAGGCTGCACTTGTAGCTATGGACCATCCATCACGTGTGATCAACCTTTGAACATGCATCACTCTAAAGGCCAGTTGACCGGGCGATCCAAATCGTAGAATCAATGGATAGGAAACTGGATAGTGATTTTTCTAGAAAAAAGGGATGATTGTTATGGACCGTCCACTTGGTGATTGCACAGTCGCTCAAAATTTGTTTAAAATGGAAGGTCCATATTGATTATACTATAAAGCATTCAATCACCAACATGGAGCATCCACCATCTAGAGCCCACCTTTGATTGTCCATCCTCTCAAAAACTACTTTGATTGGATAATCCATCCATTTATAGATCGCTTGGAAAGAGTATTCAAATTGATTATGCAAACAAGGTTTTACCATTGAGTTGGATCGTCCATCATGTAGGGCTGCCTATGATTGCCCCTCTCAAAAATCACATTGATTATATGATCCTAACCATTCGATCAATGGCTAGGAAAATTTAGAGCATATTGATTATACTAGAAAAGGTCCAGTTATTGATATCTTCCATCCATCATGTGAAACCCAGCTTTGATTGCCCAGACCTCTCAAATCAATAGGATTGGATGATCCCCACGGTAAGCAAGTCGAGATATGGACAGTCAATTTTTACTGATAAATGGCCAACTCATGTGGATTATACTAGAAAACGTGTCGCTTGATACAGGTCATCAATCATGCCGCCTGCCTTTGATCCCATCCCTCTCAACTCAAGAACCACTTTTATGGGTTGAAATTGACAATTCATCAAAGTCGGACCTAACTTTGATCCCATCCATCCAAGAGTCACTTCAATATAATGATTGTATCCATCAGATCAATGGCTAAAAGGGGCAAGTTCATATTCATGAATCGCTTCGATGGGATGATCCCAACCATATCTTGTTCGCCTGGAAATCGACACTTCATACTGCTTACAAGGTATGGTCAATTATTCTGGGCTGTCCATTAGGTGGTGCCAACTTTGGTGTTAGAGAGAGAGAGAGAGAGAGAGGAGAGAGAGAGAGAGAGAGATGTTATTGATGTTTTATTTTAAAACTTATTTGGGACAGAAAATGACAAAATGATTTTGGCCGGGTGTCACCCAAAGGTAGGGGTGGCATTAGGTCGGGTTTGGATCAGCTGTTAATGGGACGAGATTTTTGGCCCAAATCCAGTCTGTGATTACTTACTCCATAACCTAGCCATATGCTTAAAATTCACAACCTGACCCCAACTATATAAATGTAATCGGGCCGGGCTCAGCAGAGCAACCTGACCCAGCATGACCAATGGAATGTTATGGGGCTAAAGGTACACCTAGCCTGGCCCTATCAGTGGTACCTAACTACCTACCGTACATTCATACATCATTTGGAGGCACATATACGTCTTTCATTGGGTCAGGTTGGTTCCTCTAGCCTAGCACATTGATAACCTGCATGGGTGGGATGGGAGGGGTGGGTTAGGGTTCAACCCAAGCTCAGAGCCATTTATTTAAATGGACCACATTTCTAGCCCACAAGACCAGATACCCATTTTGCTTGGTCTGAACCCATATCAAATGCAGGTCAGGCCACTACCTGTAGGCTAGTAGAAAAACATGCATTGCAATCATTTTTTGGGTCATCAAAATGGCCCATAATGGCTGAAACTTAATTTTGCAGCAGAAGGATACGGGGAGAAGCACCACTTCGTATGTGCTTTTTATTTGAATCCTCACCGGATGCTAGAAGCATCTTCAATGCTCGTCTAGGCTCTTTCCTGAAAGAAAACCAAATTATTTATTTTTCATCAGAATGAGAGGGAAAAAAATCCAGTTTAAGACCTCAATCAATTAGAGCATTAGCTCTGGTCAACTAGGGGCAACTCAAAACTACCTGGAATTTTCAGAATTTTCGTTAGTTAAGGCAAGGATCTCCTCCTGTGAAGCAAGAAAGAGGTTAAGGAACCGTGAAGAGCAATGGAACCAATTAACTAATTCAATTTATTTAAAAATAAAAATAAAAAGCTTACAGGAACGTCTATTTTCGACTGCCATGACTCATCGCTGAGAATTTCACTGATCCTGTAGAGCAAGAAAAATTGGCTGTGAGTAGTCGTTGAAGAAATGGAAGTTGAGAAGTCATGAAGAGTTGGTGGCATGCCTCTGCTTCCGGATCCTCTCTTTCTCAGCGTCGCTTGGGGAGTTTACAGAAGATGGTTTCTTCAGCGCCTGGCTTCTTACAAACAGTTTGCTCCATCTTGTTAGCAGAACCCTTGCCCTGTTTGATATGTCTGATCTTCAAATCAGATAAATGAGTTTCAAAAGGACAGGATAAGAACTTCAAAAAAAAAAAAAAAATACAAATACAAATACAACTACAACACAGATAACCTGTGCTTGCAAATATAAGGTATCTTAAGTAGTATATGTCCAACTGTAAAGTTCTCAAATGGATTGAAAGGTACAAAGTCAGAAAATAGAGGGCATAGTAGGGAGATGATCATTTTGGTAACAAGTATAACCATGTTGAAGTACTTTTTTTTTTTCCCTTCTTATTCTTCTTCTTTTATTTTTACTTTTATGGATAACCATGTTGAAGTATTTTCCCAACAGTACTGCTGTTAAATGCATAAGCCCAGACTTCACATCATGGAGGAGAGATTCAAATTATACAACAGGATGCTTTCAGGCTCTCCCAGTTTTGAAAGCCAAGAACTCGACTCAATTCAAAAGTCTGCCCGGTAGCTCTTTCAAGTTTCTTGAGTCTCGATTATTAGAGCTCCATAACATTCAATACTTAAAAAACATAAATAGAAGACCTTGGCGAGTCAAGTGGGGATTTGGCCTTTGTTTTTTTCCTTTTTGGTGTCAAGTTTTCTAGGGTCCATTGAGTCAGGCAACTCATTGAGACTTTGACCAAAGATTTTTTTTTTTTTTTTTTTTTTTTTTTTTTTTTTAAATATTATTATTATTATTATTGTCTTGATGAAATCAGATCAAGTCGAATCAACTTAGCCATGTGACGTCGAGCTTTCACTGAACGCATGGAAGAAGAAGACGAAAACCTGCAAGATGTCAATCTTATTTTGGGTCCTCAGAGCATTGGATTCAGTTTGGCATCTCGCCATTAGAAGCTAGTTGATTTGATTGATGGACATCAAACCAAACTACAGACCTTATTAACAAGTTTTGAAATTTAGCGATGTGCCGAATGGGATTCGTGTAGCCGAACCCATTTAGATAGGACAAGGCGTAGATAGTTAGGATAAGGGGACGGCAACGATGATGATGATGATGATGAACTTGCCAGACAGTTCCAAGCCCAGATATAGGAGGGTTGATATCAGGCAGGTGGCCAATCATTTTGCCATCACAACTGCTAGCTGTCATCCAGATTATCAGATGGCAGCAAGATGTTTATGAGCCTGTGTGGTGCAGAGTTGGAACTAACATTGCCTGCATTATAGGACTACACTTTTCATTTGAGAGGGAGGGAGGGAGGGCTTTTAAGTTTAACGTGACAGTACAACATGACTTTTAAGGGAATGTTAAGTTTAATGTAACAGTACAACATGACTTTAAGGGAATGTCAAGTTTAACGTGACAGTGCAATATGACTTTAAAAGTTTTTAATATTGTCTTCACCATAGTTTTACATAACTCTAACAGTGTTATAGTACAAATACAAAATTTTCTCCAGATTTCTCTATTTAATGAGACATTAATACGACTTTCCAAGTTGTTAACATTGTTTTGCTCGTCGTTTTATGTAAGTCTCATCATCATCTAAGCCTCGTACCAACCATTGGGGTCAGCTGCATGAATCCTGTTTTGTCATTCCACTCTATCATAGACCGTATCAATAGTACCATAAATAAAACAAATGTCCTAACTGATCTACCTAGCAAACCAACCAATAAAAAAAATAACAGCAGCATGAAAAGGGGAAGAAAATGCAATAAGAAAGCAGTGATCTAAAAAAAAACAAAGCAAAAATAAAGAAATAAATAAGACAGCCCACAACAAGCCCCACCTGATGTCCGGTAAAATCGCAACCTGTTAACAGTTTGTAATATGGCTGACATATGTACTGGCAAAGCCTTATGTAATGGAAGGTGACAAAGAACCTGTGTATATGTTCCAATCTAGGGTGAGCCTTTTTATATCAGACAAAGCAAATTATAAATCTAATCATGCAATAAATAAGCACCTTAAAAATGATAAGAATAACAGTTGTTTGTTCTTCAAGAGCTGCTTGGCTCAACCATGTCGCTAAAATCATCATACCACCTTTGGTCAAAAACCTGAAAAATAAATTGTAGAATGACTGCATTCAGATAGGGAACCAACTTGCTAACATCATCAACTAAAGATCAGAAACAAGGGATGTAAGTACCAGTGTAACACGGCAGAATTATGTATTTGCAGAACCCATTCCATCAACTTGACCTGCCCAGAGAATGTCTCTTCTTTCCTCATTAAATTGAAAATGTTTTCCAGAAAAGTTTTATCAGAGTCCTCAATCCCAGGAATATTTTCTTCCTGTGATGAGCTTGAGGGGCCTTCTTCAGCAGTCTTAGGATCCACCGAATTCACAGGAACCGGATTGCTAACAGGCATGACATTATCGGAATTACTGATGATTCCATCGGGAGATGCCTTGCTTCCTTCAGGAGATGCCTCACATGCACTAAATCTAATTGTCTTCTCCCGTGACAGTCGAACAAGCCGTCTTACTCTTGAACGCTGACCAGCAAAAAAATCTCTAACCTGTAAAAACATATGAAGCTGTAAGTGTCTAAAATGCAAATCAGAACTCTTGGTATATCTAACAAGCTGAACGAGACAGAAACAAGTAACAGATGAGCTCTCCAATATATAACATAAATTTGGACCACCAGGAAAAAAAAAAAAGTCATCTAGCTTGTCACAAATGTTTTCACTCATTGGCAACCCACATTCCAGAAGAAGAAGAAAAAAAAATGGTCTATAATGTGCTCAGAACTAGACAAAGAGGATGTAATACTCAGCAATCACGATGGCTGTTTCATTCCATCATCACAACAATAATTTCAAAAGACAATAGTGCAACGCTAAAAGAAGACATTCTGGGAGAGAGGTCACAGTTTTAATCCAAAAAGCTCCCTTTACCAATATTAACCATAATTGGTGAAAAGTATGGTTTAAGCATGATTGGCAAAAAGTATGGTGGCATCTCTCTGGAGCAGCTCATTTCTATCAGCTCCACTACCCTCCCTCCCTCATCATCATCATCATCTAAGCCTTACCCCAACCAATTGGGAACGGCCACATGAATCCTTTTCTGCCATTCCACTCTATCAAGGTTTGAGTTTTGAATGATATTTTATTCGGATACATGTTGGCAAGTCCTGAAAACTACCAAGTCAAGACCAACCTAAGATGAAACCACTCTACAAAAAACCGTTAGATAACGCCAAATGTTTTCACTCATTGGCAACCATTCCAGAGAAGGGTCTATAATGTGCTAAGAACTAGATCAAGAGGATCAACATTTGGAGAGTCCTGAGAACTGCTAAGTTTGGCAAGTTTTACCAACAATTTCTTGTAGTGAAACCATCAGCTGCTGCATCACCGAGGGCACTGTTGCATTTTTCCCTAGGTTCACTGTTATGTAAAGGTACAGCAATCACTTCTCGATGCTTTCTGGCGTCCTACTTGGTGAATTTAATTCCCATTTAAATTGTTTAGTAACAACATATTGATATCCATTGCACACTGTGCAAGACGCAGCACCTTATCACCCTAATCTGTAAAAACTTCATCCCCTCCAATTCTCTACAGAACCAACATGCCAAGCACAAAGGAATCCAAACATATAAGAAACTGTTAAGCACAAGGCATTAACTCAACAGAAAAATTTAGAAACCACAAACATTACCTAACTAGGAAACCAACATAATCAGAAACCTCTGATACTCAGATCTATAACAAGTAACAACATCCTCTTCAATTCTCTATCGAACCAACATGCCAAGTGCAAAGGAATTCAAACATATGAGAAACTATAAAGCACGATGCATTAACTCAAGCAACAACTTAGAAACCACAAACATAACCTAACTAGGAAACCAACATAATTAGAAACCTCTGATACTCAGATCCTTCAAAATACTCGGATGCTCGGATACAGGATCCTTTTCCCTGAGACTGATCTGCCTACATTTTGTACTGCAGACATACTAATTATTTACAATTTAGGTAAATATGATGCACCAATGGGGCTAGAAGGCAATTTGTGAATATTGATGGGGAAATATTTTAACATGTTTATATTTATGAATTTTAACAAATCCACGCCACACATAGGTTTTGACAATTTAGGGCTCGAGGGCTCATTGTGCCCGATCCTTACCCTACTTGATAAGTGCCACAGCTGCACCAAACTCGAGTAACATGGTTAGAAACTACTAATGAGAAAGTAATCTCAATTTTATTGATTTAGCCAAAACCCTAGCTCATTTGTTGGGCCCAGAAAATCGAAACCAGTCTTTTCCCTTTTCTGTTTTGCCTTGCTTGGCCTGTCTTTCTTTTGTTTGGTTCCTTTTCTAGTTAATAAAATATCACCTTTCAAAAAAAAAAAAAATGTTGGGCCCTGATAGTGCCCAATCCAGTCAGAAAAAAAGAAGGTTTGCATGCTAAAATATAGCATCTGCGTGCCCTGCCCACCCCCCCTCTTTTTCTATCCTACTCTGAAACCACTGTTGAAATCCAGGTTACACACGGTTTTGGCAAGTTTATCGATGTTGGAACTCTTTAATACAGATGGCACTTCAGAGATAGATTAATGGTGTTGAACATTTTTTAGGGTGATTAATCGTGTTTACACTAGACTTTGAGTCGAAAAGGTAGTTGTGGAAATTATTTCCTCCAAAAATGAGTAAATTGATTTCTTCCCAAAAAACTAAACCACGGGCATTTCCATAATACTGAGAGAAGCCTTTGACAGTTGAACGTTGAGTTTTCAACATTTTCACAGAAATTGGCTGTGCAAAACAAACAGCATATATTGACCATGAATTTATGCCACATGTTCCAAGGGACTCAACCAAGAGGCTCTCTCTCACGTACATAATTATCCAGTCGTTCATTAAAAAACACAATTCTGCCACGCGTTATATTATTTCCAAAGGTTGCTTTTCTCTCCAGCTGGCAGGGCAGAACCTGCTTGATTTTCGAACCATGATTGTATGGCTTGGATGGCTATCGTTATCAGAAGACCCTTATTAGTAACTATTGCGAAAAACTAGGAAAAAACAAAGTCATTGGTCACTTTAAGTTTCTACTGCATAACTGAGCAGGTCAGCTAAGATTTACTAGTGTCAGAGATCAAACTATGTATCATGAGATGACAGAACACAAACCAAGCAATAAACAAGACCACTTGTGGGAAAAGCGACAACCTGTGTGACTGTAACACCACAAAGAGCGCTGATCTCACGAGTTTCCTTCTTGCTAATTGTATCTTTGATAGAGAAGACTGACTGCATATATTTTATAGCCTTAGGGTTTAGCAAATCCCTTGGCCTTTTACCTGCAAAAGGAACTATAAGTAGTGGAACTGCAGAACAACCCAGGTAGATGTTAAAAGCCTTCCACATGCGCCAAGGGAGGTGACAGATTAATAAAATCATGACCAATGAATTGGACAGAATATACATATAAAAGTCAATACCATCCAAGTATGCCTTCGAAACTCACCAATTTTTATTGACAGAGCACCAGCAGCCTGCGTATGAAAAAATAAAAAAACAAAATCAATGTCTTTCCAACATTGGAAAATGAAATGGTAACATATAAATGTAAATAAATGCATTTAATGAAAGACAATTTGCATATGTGATATGAAGTCCAACCACTATAATGCAACAAGAGCTGCAAAGATATAATTGCTAAATATTTAGGCATAACATTTACAAGAAATGATGGATAGTTCATGAGCATGGATTACGCTTGACATTTACCTATATTTTCTCAAAACAGGGAAAGCACATCAATTAAAATACTTAACAAAGAAAGAAAGAACTACAATTCATCAAGCAGAATGTCACATGGAGTTGAATATTAACATGCAACAGGGCAGTTGTGGGCACATGTACTGTAAGTATGCAATACAACCATCCAAAAGGTTGATCCAATCATTGGGTAGGGAGGCACCAAAAATCAGGCTGACCCAATCATCATGAGGACTACACCATAGATAAGAATCAACAACAATTCGAAAATTCCAATTTCAATTTGGGGCCCACTGTGAGATGTGTATGACAACCAACCCTTACAACAGCCCACATGCATGTGCGATTGTGCTCATCTACATGCCAGCAGATGCACCTATAAGGAAGATGTGTACAAGATCCAAGGTTTAGAATAACAGAATAGACCGGCATATCCACCGGGCCAAAAAAAACGAAACGATGCAGGGTGCGTCAGACCGTATTGGCTGAAAATTTTTGGCACAAGAAAATCTTGCAAAATATTGGGAAAATAGGAAAACACGTTCAAAACATCTCTTTTGCATGTGCGTTTTCTGTGTTTAACATGTACCCTAGGTGTATCAGACCATTCTTCGATAAGCATGTTGTCTATTAACTTAGCCTACTGAAATTCAACCAAGTCCTAATTGAACACATGATCAAGCATGACTTAGTGGATTAGGGTCCACTACATATGAATACAACAAAAAGAAGATGGAAAAAAAGTGATGGTTTGCCTCTACTTCCAATATTTCCCAAAACAGTGCATTTTGCTTCATTCATCAAATCCCACTCAAATCTTGTGTTTTGATCCTTAAAATAGGCCTAGATCTAGTCTAAACTATGTTTCTAAGCTTCCTTCATGGTCAAAATGAAGAAAGAAATGGAAAAACATGAGAAAATTTGAAAATAAAAGTTTCAAAATGAGCCATAATGACCGTAAAGGCCTTGTATTGGCCTTTTTTTTTTTTTTTTTTTTTCTTAATGGACAGGTTTACCCCCGGAAAAAAGAAGGAAAAAAAAAAAAAAAAACCGGTTGACACACCAGGTAGGAAAGAGTGTACAAAACAAATTGATGGTTATTGGTTTTCTAAAATCTAAATCATAGGACAAATGCATGCATTGATAATGTAAGGGCATTTTCAGACCGGGCTCGAGTGGGGTCGCCTGTGGGATGCAGGGGCACACTCGGGGTGGGCGGGGCCCACAGGGAAGGTCTCGTATTCAAAACTCCTCATCGGGGGTGATTAATGCGAATTTCACACCGGGCTTGAGTGCGGTAGCCTGTGGCATGCGGTGACACACTCGGGGTGGGCGGCCCGTGTGAGGCGGTACCCATGTGATTTGGGGCCCACGAAGGGAGTTCGACCGAGGACCTAACCCATGAGATGTGGGGCCTGGGCTATGAGATAAAGGGATTAATTCGCCATGCTTTAATAGTTCGAGCTTTTAGAGCAACTGGTTAATTGTCCTGCATCAAATTGGTATCAGAGCGGGAGGTCTCGTGTTCGAGACTCCTCACCGGGGGTAATTAATGTAGGGGCATTTTCACACTGGGCTCGAGTGGGGTCGCCTGTGAGATGCAGGGGCACACTTAGGGCGGGCGGGGCCCACGGGGGAGGTCTCGTATAAATATATTTGTATTTCTGCTTCTAAAACCGGTCCAAAAGGACTGGTTAAATTGTGGGCCCCACTATATAATATATATATATATATATATATATATAATATATATATATATATATATAATATATAATATATGACATATTCGCTCCGTCCATCCATTTTAGCAGAACATTTTGAGGCATGAGCTAAAAAAAAGGCAAATACAACACTCAACTGGCCCACACCAAAGGAAACAGTGGCCCCAAGAAGTTTTAAACGTTAGGTGTACAATTCCCTTTTTTCCTGTGGTGTGGTCCACTTGAGCTTTGGATCTGCCTCATTTTTTTGCTCATGCCCTAAACTCAACTGGCATAATGGATAGACAATGTGGATAAGCCACATACATCACGGTGGGCCCCACATATATTTCGCATCATCCTCAGTTTTAACATTCAAAAGTAGGCGTCAAATCAAGCATCAGGATCGATGCGGTAATTACTGAAGGAAATAATGATTACCCATTTACAACGTATTTACTGAGGATTTGGAAAATCAAACAGACCTTGAGGCAGTCGTTTGCATTTCCATTTTGATTTTTCCATTGCAATTCTACATTGAGCAGGAACAAATCTTTCTGAGTAAGATTCGGCATCAGTGTGGCAATGCTAAATTTTGTAACTCATATAACACTAAGGACTTGAGATGGATTATAGTTATGATTGGCTGAAATCCATCAGATACGAATTAATATAAAACTGTGGCTGAAGATAAAATGAAAAGATGGACCACAGGTCAATTGGCATGGGAGTTCATTATGAACCATTTTGCACAACAGGAATTTTTTCATTTATGATTTTTGTTTAAACTATGGTCCAAGATGGATCAATCAATTTACAGTCTTTTCAATAATATTAGGTACATTTATTGCAATCCTATAAGATTGGCCATGGGTAGTGTTGTCATATGCGATCACATGTGCCATTTTAAAAAGAATGATTGCATATGCCATAGATATGCAAACCATTGGATTTAAGCGGCCGTACAAAGAAGTATGCAGCCGCATAAGCCATGATTGTGCAATTATGCCATCGTATACTCAGTATGTGAAGGCATAATGTCCCAACGATCTTTTTTTTTTTTTTAAGGTCATGCAACGCGAGGTTGAATCTCAGTGGATTATGGCATCAAGGCTACTTTGCCACTTACAATCCCCCAATAATCATATTTCTAACCATTGGGAATTAAATATTTTGTTTCTTCAATTTCTCTCCCTTAAATATTTCTACATTATAATGGACCATTAAAGGGGCCCTAATGGCAGTTACAGGTCATCGTTTTCCGTAATAGCCATTATTTATTTTTTTTCCAAAGATAACGGGATTATATTAAAAGGAAAACAAATACAAGGAGAGAGGCCGCTGAGGGAGCAGCTAAGCCTAGAAGCCTAAAAACAAAAGGTCGTAATCCTTACGATAATTAACTAAAACTGCCCATTCTACAATCAGCTTTTTGACCCTAGCCCACACAAGTTGAGCCGAAGGGTGCTTGTCATTAAAACATTTGTCATTCCTTTCCTTCCAAACTGACCACCATATAGCAAGGAGCGTCATTCTCCAAATTTGAGATCTGCATTTTCCCAACTTAAAACCATGCCAAGACGCCAACATATTGAGGGAGGAATTCGGGAGACAGCCACTGACATTAAATCGTTTGAAGAATTCCGACCAAATCTGAGTGATGAATGGGCAATGGATGAGAAGGTGGTCCACGGATTCTTCATCTTGCACGCAGCAGAGGCAGATATTGACAATTTGCATGCCCCTTTTCCTCAGATTATCTACTGTGAGAATCCGCTTTCTACCGACCAACCAAGCGAAACAAATGTATTTGGGGGGGGCTGGTATTTCCAGATGAAAGGGGCCACAGGGCCCGTTGAATTGGATAAAGAGGGCAAGGAAGGAATAGAAGGATTTCACCGAACATGTACTGGATTTGTCCCGGGCCCAGATCGGACTATTGGGAATAGTGGGATCAGGGATCGACTTAGAAATGAAGTCGAGCAGCCCCACGAATTCTGAAACTTCCCAATCGTGCAGATTCCTGGTGCACTTCACTACCCAGACGACGTTGGCATTAGAGTATTTGTAGCAGCTAGCAACCGGGATGTTCTTATTTAGACTCAGGTGGTAGATGTTCGGGAATCTGATTTTCAAGGGCTCCTCGCCCACCCATTTATCTTCCCAAAGCCTAATGGCAGCGCCGTTGCCAAGATCAAAGCTGATATTCTCAATCACCACATTCTTGGATCTCAGAATCCCTTTCCAAATGAAAGAGGCCCTATATGTCGTGGAGTCGTTGGCCCACCATTCTCCGGGAGAAATACCATACTTGCCTTTAATAATGGAATTCCATAGAGCATTATCTTCAGTGGCTAGTCTCCATGTCCACTTACCAAGAAGGGCCAGATTCAAAGTCTTCAAATTTCTGATGCTTGCACTCCCTTCTTGAAAATACTTACAAACCTCATGCCAGTCTAGAAGATGAAATTTCTTCTGGGTGTCTTTTCCTCACCAAAGAAAGTCACGACGAAGCCTGTCTATTTAAAGCAGTACCGACGAAGGACAGCAGAATAAAGACATGTAATATATAGGAAGGTTTGAGAGGGCTGACTTGATGAGGGTCAGACGACCCCCCATCGATAAGTATTGGCACTTCCACCTGGCTAAATATTTTTGAAATTTATTGACAATCTTTTCCCACATTTTCTTCGGCGGAGGACCAATAGAAAGGGGGAGGCCCACAAAAGTGGAGGGGAATGAAGCTGCCGAACACCCAAGGGAATCAGCAAAAGAGGACAGCTCCGAAACTGAAAGGTTGACGCCATAAATTTTTGATTTAGAGAGATTAACTCTCAGACCTAAGACAGCCTCGAAACAGTGAAGGGTCGTGCGCAAGTTCTCGATGAAGGATGGGACCGCTTCAGAGAAGATGAGCATGTCATCTGCAAACTGTATGTGGGAAATCGGAACTGGGATACCTAGCATAGCTATCCCTCTAAGAATCCCTGCCTCCTGACCCCGAGATAGCATCTGCGATAGGGGCCTCGCCTACCAGAAGAAAGAGGAGAGGGGATAAATGGTCGCCTTGACGAATTCCTCTCGAGCTCTTAAAGAAGCCTTGCGGAGAACTGTTGAGGAGGACCGAAACCCGTAACCCGTAATGGCCATTATGACCCCGTAACCCATAACGGCCGCTATTACCGTTATGGCACACCATACCAGACAATCCCTAACACAGACGAAGGAGGACTTATGTCAAGTGGGCTTAGCTGAGACAAGGGTATGATGATGGTACTAGGGATGGTTTACTCTTCCCCATTCGCTTCACACTTCTGGCTAAATACGACTAGTCTATGACAATCGTTGCAAAATGTGACGTTTCACTTCTCATTATCTTTTGTCGCACATAGTTTTTAAGCTGTTTCTTACTCTGGTAAGAGTGCTCTAACAATTGTTGTGAGCCCAGCACAGCGAGAAAATAAGCTGTCTATTCTCCGCAGCATCACCAATGTACTCTAGTTTATAACAAAGAGAAATCATATTACATTTTGCTAAATTACAAAACTGAATCGTAATAATCTAAGTCCTCAACCAGAAGTAACAAGCATTGCTAACAGCTTGCTACTCAACCAGAAGCACGAGAGAGAGAGAGAGAGAGAGAGAGAGAGAGTGCGGGGGGGGGAGGGGGAGGGAATGTAAAAGATCAAAGAGAAGAATCCTAACTATGCTCTAGCCGAGTGCTAGAGATCACAACATAGCTTTATATAGACGCAAACCACGTAGAGAACCCTAATAAAAGAAAATGACCAAAATGCCCCTAATCCCGTCACAACCACATGGGCCTTATATAAATTAGCCATAATTCACTCAAATGAAGCCAGAAATGCATCGTCTTGGGCTCATTTGAAAGCATAGAACTAATTTCGTATCATTCGAACATCATTTGGTACCCCAAAAGTGGCCCACCAAAAAAGTGACCAAAATAAAGGGGGGGATTATTAAATACTTAATCAAAACCCAATAACTAACCAAGATAAATAAATCCTAGAAATATAATGACCATCCATTGATCCTCTCAGTCCCACAATGTAATCTGACAGTTGATCCCATCAGATTGATCATCAGACCACAGATCTGATCCAGATCATCAATCAAGACAATTTCAACAGCTGAATTCTTAAAATATTGATCAATCACCTTGCACCACCACCATGGATGAACCATACCCAAATATCTAACCAATCGATTTATCGGATTGTGCCCTATGACTGTCTAATTCATGCAATTTCCAATGAACGGTCATGATTAAATGTCCAAATCTACTTTCAGTATATACACCCCTTCTCCTTTGTGGCTTCGTATGTTAGCGTTTCAGAAAGGGGTTTGTATATCAAAATAGAGGGTCGAAATATCATCTCCATATTACCAATTGCCACCAGAAATAGAGCGAGAAAGAGAAGCATACCATTTCTTGAGAGAGGGGATTGGCTCCAGTGAGCTTGCATTGGGTGATGACAATCTTCTGGAGCTGATCGATCTGGCTGTGGAAGAGCTCCTGCTGCGACTCCAAGAAGCGCAAGAAAGACTCCAAGGAGCTCCCAATGTCAGGTTCTGTGAATCCGTTCGTAGGATTCTTCTTCGGCAGCAGCTCCATTCTCGATTCGAATGCGAGCGGTGGAATCGACGCAGGGGTCCGGTGCTGGAGATCGAGAGAGAGGAGATGGCAATCCGAGCATTAGGGTTTTACAGGTGGGAAGAAGAAACCCTAAACCTATCAAAATCAAGGGAATAACCTATCGAAATCAATGGAATTAGGAATAGGGTTTTCTCAGACAGAGAGGGAGGGAAAGGAAGCGCAAGCAAGCTTAATCCACGGCCAAAAGGAAGAAGAAGAATGCAGGAGCGCGGTCGAGAGAGGTATTTATATGTATGGACGGACATCTTTGGAAGCCAATCAGAGGCGACATACGTCTCCTACGTGCGGCACGTGTGTAAGATCCGAACCCTTTCATGAAATGGCCCAACGTGATATACTGATCGACTCGTTCGGATGGACGCGGATTGGATACAACCCCTGTCCGAGCTCGGCACAGGCAGGCTATGAGGGGCTACCGTGACGTATGGGTTTTATCAACACCGTCCATCCATTTTGCCAGTATAAACCAAAAAATTAGGCAGATCCAAGGCTTAAGTGGACCATACAGTACCGGAAGCGGATTGCGTCCTACCCCCGCCCGGACGGTAATCCGTCCTGGCAGGGCTCTGTGGGGCCCACCGTACTGTAAGTATTTTATCCACACCGTTAATCGTTTTTATATGATTATTTTAAGTAATGAGCCAAAAATAGAGATAGTTTCAGGGCCTAAGTGGACCACAAATTGGGGATTAAACTTCCACCATTAAAAACTTCCTGCGAACTGGAGAAGTGTTGGATCAAGATGAAATTTGTGTTTTCACTTCATCCAAGTCTGCATCACCTTATTAATAGGTTGGGTGGTAAAAAGACATCACGGTGGCCCTTAGAAATGTTTCAACGGTGGGTATCATTATCACTGCAGATTCCTTTGATGTGGTCCACTGGATCTGTGTATCTGCTTAGTTTTTTATATAATAACTTAAACTGATCTGAGAAAAGTGATTAACGGTGTAGATAAAATACTTACATTACGGTGGGCCCCACAAGGGGGTAGGATGCAATCCGCGTCATACAGTACCTAGCTAGGGGACGCGGATTTCCTGCTAAAGCCTCTGCGCTGGGAACTTAGGTTGGGCAGATGTTTGTGAGAAATCCTCGCCGACCATCCGTTTTGTGAGTTCGTTTCAGGACATGTTACAAAATAACGAGCCGTATCTAAAGCTCAAATGAGCCGTACTAAAGGAAAAATATGGTTAGGTAAAATTCCTACAGTTGAAACCTTCCTGGGCTCAACAGCTATGTTTAGATGCCATTCATACCGTTAATAACGTAATTCCTATTGGGATGAACTGAAAACATTAACATTAGTATGAATCAAAACTTCTATGGCCCAATGAATATTTTAATCGTGGACGTTTAATTATCACCTTTTTGGTTCACTTGAGCTTTGGATACGGTTAATTTTGGGGAGGAGTTTTCAAAAACATCACAGTGGGATCCACCAGGTTCCCAGCGCAGGAACTTCGTGGTAAAGGCTTTCGCAGTAAATCCGCGTCCCGTGGTGATGTTTACTTGTCATCCAACCTACTCATAATGTCATATAGACTGGATGACAGTTGGATCGAGAGTGAAAAGTGGGGAAAGAGTTTCCTACCGTTGAAACCTTCTCGGGCAGCATCTTGATGTTTATACACCATCCAAACCGTTTAAGAGGTCATTCCTACCGGGATGAACTTAAAACACAAAAGATTTATCCTGATACATAACTTTTGTCGCTATAAAAATGTTTCAGCGGTGGCCATTGAATCTCCACTGTTTCCTCTCTTGCAACACACTTGAGCTGTGGATCCATCTCAGTTTTGGTCGAATGTACTAAAATGATCTTGCAAAATGGATGAACGGAATGGAATACTCACAAACATCACAGTGGACCCCACCTAGCATCCTTGCGCAGGAACTTTATGCGAAAGGCTTTCACACGAAATCCGCGTCCGCTTGATCAAAACTTCCGCAGCTCCCAAAAAGTTTTAATGGTAGGCGTTCAATCGCATCTGTGTGGTCCATTTGACCCTTGGATCTGCGTCATTTTTGAGTTTATGACCTAAAGTGATATATCAAAATGGATGGACGGTGTGGATAAAACCCATAGATCACAACGGCCCCTCAGAGGCCCTGCCTGTGCTAGCCGGCCGTGTCCCATTGGGAGGCCAGGAATGGGTTGATGAATGCATAGAGTTCGCCTGATGAATGACCCGAATCTATCAAATGTGTGGCCCGTCTGATAATTAGAACTAATGAACGCAGTTGGTGGACAATGTAGACCGTTGGTTCTTGCATCCAATTACTGCTTGCTCTCGTGGCCCACCTGGATTTTGAGCCAGGGCACATCTGTAGTAGATCATGGCTTAGCAGTAGTGGGTCCCACAATTTGGGAATAGTGGAAATGGGAGGAATTTGTGGGCATTTGCTGTTTTTTTTGGGCGCTAGAGGAATTTGGATTTAAGAGGAACCAAATCCTCCAAAAGAGCTCCTTTTGAACTTCCACCTCAAAAACTTTAGTTTTAAATCCATTCCGTTCATGTCGACTAAAGTCCACTTGATTACATGGGATTTCAAATCCACACAATCAAACAAATGAGCTTGTATCAGAAGCCAGGATACAACTTATTCCATATAAAATTTATTAGATGGTTAAAAATCTAAGTAGCCAATGACCTTCAATTCAAACCCAACCAACCCAAGTTGCACCCTTACGTAGATCTAGTGAATATTGGGGATTGCATAGGGGTTTTCCACGTCCACATTTTGAAATAGCCTCTTCAAACAAGCCATTTAAAGCTAGAAGACTCAGGTTAGCTGATAAAAAGTTCATTTATTAGATGACCAGGATAGTTTGGTTAAGGCAAGGTGTTCATCAACAGGAAAGCGAGGACGAATGATTCTCATCATTATACACGTTCCTTTCCTTTATCTTGTAAGATAAAATAAACTAAGTGCCAGTTTGGAATGTGGGATTAATTAGTATGGAATTGCATTTGGTCCATAACCATCCCACGTTTGGAGTAGATGGAAATGATCAAAATCCATTACATATGTGGGCCCCATATTGATGCATGTGTTTTATCCACGTTGTTCATCCATATGCGCCCTTTATGCATATGAATATAGGTACCATCATCAGCTTTAAAATCTAGTCTACTGATTACAATTTCTGCATCCACCAAACGCTAGTTTCATAATAAATAAATTTAAAAAAACAAACAATGTTTTTCTTAATTATAAAAAATTTATTAAAAAAAAAAAAAAAAAAAAATCGATCCCAAATGTGAGATTGGATGATTAAAATATATATCATGATATTTTCAGTCATTTAATCATTGTATAATAAGGGTGTTAATTCCATTTAATGTAATTGAATACCACATAATCCCACATTCTAAACCCCCTAAGGGGCATTTGGCTCATGGTATTATATGGGAATAGGTGGGATGGAATTGCATTTGGTATCATGCAAATTTCACTGTGTTTTGGGAGAATGGAAAAGGTTGGGATTAGGTTAGATGGATTTCCATTTGGTCCTATTAAATTAGGATGACTCCTGCTGAAATTTTTGAAAAATTTTATAGTTGTGAACAAGTTCTGTAAGTCCTGTCATGATGTATGGACCATATATGCACTATACACCTATTTTTCAAAATCGCTTTAAGGCATGGGCCTAAAAATCAAGTATATTCAAAGCCCAAGTGGACCTCACCACAGAAAGCAGTGGGGATTGGACGCCTACAATTGTAAACTTCTTGGGGGCTACCGAAGTTTTAGTTCAAGCTGATATTTGTGTTTTCCCTACATCCAAGTCTATTTGACCTTATGAATAGGTTGGATGACAAATAAACATCACGATTGACCCTAGGAAGATTTCAACGATGGACGTCATTATCCCACTATTTTCTTTGTTGTGGTCCACGTAAGTTTGAAATCCATCTCATTTTTGAGCGCATGCCATAAAATAAAGTTGCAAAATGAATGGATGGTACGGATATAACACATATGTTATTCTTAATGATTTCAAATGATAGTTGGTATTAGGGGTGCACATTTAACCGATAGAACCGTGGAACCGGACCGGAACCGACCAAACGGTCCGATTTGGTCCGGTTCTAGAGTGCACCGGTTCCGGTTCCAAAAATCAAAGAACCGGTGACATTGGTTCAGTTCTCAGTTTGGGGGTATGTAGAACTGAACCGAACCATGAACCGATCCGTAGAACCAAACCGTGGATCCGATCCGTAGAACCGAACCGTTCTCGGTTTGGTTCTTTTGTTTTCTTCATGGGTTTTGTTTTTTTCTTTTGCTTGTTGGGTTCTTTCAGTAGATATTTGTGTTTGGAGCTGCCTTTTTTAGGTTGTTTTTGGTTTTGTATTTTTGGGGGGTTTTTTTTTTGAGTTGGGTTTTTATATTTCTTGGGTATTTTGTTATTTGTTTTTCGTTCGTGTTTTCTCATTTTGGATATTTCGATTTTTGTTCTAGGGTTCTAGTTTGAGCGGTTTTTCTTTGTTGAGTTTTGATTTTTTTTATAAAATTTTTTGGTTTATTTTCTTTTTATTGGATTGTTGGAAAACAGGTTAGATGTGTACATTTATGATTATTTGGTGAAGAGGAATTTGCATGCGTCAGCAAAGGCCTTTCAAGCCGAAGGAAAAGTGTCTTCGGATCCCGTTGGTAAGAATTTATGAAGAAAAGCTAGTAAAAGAAAGCGGTTTTGAAGGTATTTTTGGTTTTGGGTTTGAAATCTCTTCCTCATTTGGATTGGATATTGGTTTGCAGCAATCGATGCTCCGGGTGGGTTTCTCTTCGAATGGTGGTCTGTGTTTTGGGATATCTTCATTGCCAGGACAAATGAGAAGCACTCGGATGTTGCTGCCTCTTGCATAAAGGTGGAACTTCCTCTCTTTTTTTTTCTTTTTTTTTTTTAATTTTTTCCACTGAAATTTCATTGATTGTTTTTGTTCCGGGCTTGCAATTGGGCTGGATTATAAAAAGCCCAGAACCGTGGAACCGAACCGGTTTTAACGGTTCGGTTCCAGTTCGGTTCTAGGGTGCCAACAGTCCGGTTCTAGTTCTGAATTTCCTAGAACCGTTAGGAACGGTTCGGTTCCGGTTTCACCCCAGAACTGGATCAAACCGAACCGTGTGCACCCCTAGTTGGTATATCTATTTAATGAGTAACAAACTAACAACCGAATACCACCATGACACAAACATGGCATGGAGTTGTGTTTGTGTCATGATATCCCATAGTAATAGGGGGCAATCCTTGTCACATGTAATAATTATATTTTTTTTTAATTACATACCACTTAATCCCATCTAATATTGTGCGCCAAACACCCTCGGTTTATAAATGCATGAAATGTTGAATAACTCGTGAAAATTGAATTCTCTTCAAGTGGAAATGCATGGATATTTGATCTATCTTGTGCTATTTGTTGGGCTTTTTCCCAAAGTAGACCCAAAGTTTACTAAGGGCCCCAAAATAAACTATCTTTTTAAATACTGTTTTTTTTTTTTTTAAGCTTCCAACATCGGTTTAAACTTTGTTGGATAAAAATATTTCTTGACCTTCTTCTCCATTTCTTCTTTTATCACAACTATACAGCTAATTCTTCTTTTACAACTACACTTTGGTGATTTTTCATGCTTTCCAACTAATTTGTAGGATTTTTTTGGTACTTTTCCACTACTATCTATTGTAGAAACTCTATTCTTATGTTTACATATTAAGTTGAAATGTGCTTGTTTGGAATAAAAATGAAAGAAAATGAGATGAAAAAATATTATGAAATTTTCTCTTTTAGAAGATTGGTTGTTCTTATTTCTTCAAAAGATTTTGTGTAAAATGATCTTTTGCCAATAAATAAATATAAAAAGAAAAGAAAAAAAAAAGATGGTAAAAACTCACTTTTAAAATATGGGTTCTTTTTCTTATATATATATATATATATATATATATATATATATATATATATATTATATATATATAAACTATTTAAGTTGGTTTGCTTAGAAGAAATTGATAAAATGAGACAAGACATTAAAATAATAATAATAATAATACTTTAAAAGATGGTGTCTTCTTTTTCCTTAAAAAGATTAGGCTTAGATGGGTCTCTTGCCAAAATATAGACCTTAGGCTCACTATCAAAATGTTAAATGATGTCTATATGAGATGATTCTAATCTTATTTGAAGTGTCTTAAAATTATCTTTCCAACAAGCTTAAAATTGCTCTGATCCAACCAGTAATGAGGGAATTATGACCGTTGTTATAACAACGATCTCTATTTTGTTACAACAGCGATCTCTATTTTGTTACAACATCGATCACTGATATGAGAAAGGAGTGATCATTGTTATAACCAATGAGCGATCGTTGTTATAACTTGTAACAAATGAGCTATAGTTATTGTTACACGAGCAATCATTGTTCTAATAAATGAGCAATTGTTATTGTTTCATAGGAGCACATGGGAGCAATAGTTGTTGTAACACATTAGTGATCGTTATTGTTACAGCAGCACACAATCTCACAAAAAACACTCATTAACTCCCTAATTACAGATCGGGTTATGAAGAGATAATTTGACAATCTTTCAAATATGATTGAAATCATCTCATTTAGACATGTGTGACCTTTCAAAAGTGGGTCCAAAGTCAATTTTGTGTTTCCTATATTTTCTAAAAGTGATTTTTTTTTTACATCCTTTTTCTTTCCTTCTATTCATTTCTTAGCAAATGACCCGTCTAAGAAAAATCTCTTAAAGTGAAAAGAAAAACCCACTTCTAAAAATAATTTTTTTATGATTTTTTTAATCTCATTTCCTCTCATCTTCTTCCCCAACAAGCTCACAACCCGTTTTCTTTGAGGTGTTTCTGTTGAAGAAAGTAGTTAGAAAGCACTAAAGAATGCCAGAGAGGAGTCGGAAAGCACAAAAAATCAAAATCTTGATTGTAATAGTAAAAGAAGTAGGAGTACTGATAAATGAAAAAGGTACAGAGAAGAAGATCATGGTATTTTCGTCACACAAAAATAACAAAATAACAAAAATCGCTTTTAGATGTAAAAAGGTAAGCTTCTAAAAAGGGGTGCTATTTTGGATCTCACAGTAGACCTCCAATCTTCGGATCTACTTAAAGAAAAAGCCCTTATTTGCTTTTGAAATAGTTTTGTAAGGATTAAGGAATATATTTGCCTCCTCTTTCTATCTAAAACATGATCCTAACCGTCCCACTAATTGATATGAAAATTAAACATTCATATTATTCTTTTATAGAATGATTGATCAATAATCTAGGCATTCGATCATGTAAGTCCACCTTTGATTGTCGACCCCTCCAAAAATAATAAAATAAAATAAAATAAAATAATAAAAAATAAATCAATTTGATCTTATGATCCTTACCACCAAATTAATGATTGGAGAAATGGACGGTCAATATTATTTATAAATAGAGAAAGTTCGGTGAATTATCTAAGCCATCCATCATGTGGAGTCCACCTCTGATTTCTCCTCCTGAAAGTCACTTTCATAGGATGATAATCATCTAATCAAAAGCTCAGGAAATGGACACCATATTTATGATAGAAAAAGTCCGATCATTCATATGGATTTTCATCATGTGGGGTTGATCTTTAATTGCCAATCCCTTTAAAAGAATCACTTTGGTTAGATGATCCTAACCATAAAATCTAATGTCTAGGAAAATGGGCAGTCCACATTTATTATAACACAACAGAGAAGGTTCCTTCAATTATCTCGATCATTCATTATGTGGGGCCCACCCTTGCCTATCTCTCCCAAAAAGTCATCATGGACACCACCATGGATGACCAGATATTGTAGGAATCCTAACCGTTAACAGGTGGCAAAAGGATGTCAAAGAAAGCAAACACAGAAACCGTTCAAATTCAACCAAGAAAAGGCCAAATAATCTATATCAAGAGCTTCGATCAGCGAGCCATGGGCCCCATTCTTACAAACCTGAACAATCAAAACAAATTAGTCCAATCAAAAGTAGGGCTGTTAATTGGCCGTAGTCAGGCCTAAGGTTTGTGCCTGAGCCTACATTTGAAGCACCTATTCCATATATAGGATGTCTAGCCAAGCTCATTATCAGACAGCCTGATTTTCGGGCTCCAACACATGAATAGAGCAGGACACCTGATGAATAACACGGTATCTTACACAAACCCGGTGAAGTGGGCCAGGCTCGGGTGGTAGTCAGGCCAAGCATTTCATCTCAGGCTGGCCTGGCTACTTTGGCCAATCACAGGTCACGGCCAGGTTCATGCCTACAGTTTGCTTTCTAGTCTGGGTTTGGACAGACCTCAGCCCAGCCCGAGCCAGGACACATGACGCAACCCAACCAAAAACAATACTTCAAAAACCAGATGACGGGATCCTACGGCCTCCCGCTTAATGATGAATGACCCAATCCAGCTGGTTGGCCCATCCCCATCATCCAGTGGGCACCATTATATAAAAAGAATGGATGGTTTAAAGACACTTGTGAATGGTTTAAGGAATAGGAGGCTAGTTCCACCCGAAGGACCAGCGGTTGGACCAAGGTAGTCCTGTTTTTAATAAATTGCTTGAAGAATGCAGTCGTATGATATAATAACTAAGAAATTACATCAAATTGTGTACAAAACAATCAATTTCATTGCAGATTAACATATAAACAAGCGCAACTTATCTGATTCATACGCACGTGATTCGCCTCCTCTTCGCCATCTTTTCAATGTTCTCAGAAACCATTGCTGTTAAGTTCCGATCCTCGAATCCAAGTTCCATCCTGATATGAAGCAAGGGTTAGTATCCTCAGGTATGTTTGGGTGTTACAGCATCCCAAGGCAGACAGACTGTGATTTGGGTCTGGAAATCGCAACGAGCTCATTTTCTACAACGCCCCAAACTACAAATGCATTGTGTCCACCAATCTTGCCGACCAAATTGGATTCCTAGGCATCCAAATGGGTAGGGGCTGGCAATGGGTCAGGTTTCAGTTTCAGGTCCAGCCCAGTAAGTCAGGTTTGGGGTTGAAAAACAGGGACAGTGGGCAGGGTCCAGGCCTAGGTTTTTGCAGAATATTCTGTAAGCCCAGCTCAACCCTAGGAACAAGCCCATTCATGACATTAATGAGTGGGCTTGGGCCTGAAATTGAATGGATCGATTAGTGAATGGGCAAGCAGGGGTGTCTTTCAGGCCTGATTTCAATGCCTGCCCTAAACACAACCCACCCATTGCCACCCCTAAGAGCCGACTCTAAACAATGCAATGACATAGCTGGCATTGGATTTGATTTTTTGAACGAACGATTAATATATTTATGTATTTATTTTTCTAAAATGGAGAAGAAGATGGTTTGACTTGAAAAAGAATTGATTGCCTACTTGGGATCAAGTGTCAGCTTATAAATTTCTTTGATGGCCGAACTCACAGCATATAGAGACATCTTCCCCACCTGCAGCACAGTTCATGCTGAAATTAGTGAACTTCTCATGGAGGAAAAGATGGGATTGATTTCTATAGAAATAACAATCATGGATTTGCACAGCTACCTCTAATATCTGAAGTTTCGCTTCGTGGTCGTTTGGAAGACAGCGGATTTCTTGAGCCAACTGCACGGATTGCACCAAGCTCTCGGGAGATAGGAAATCAAGACCGAGCTGAACTGATGACTGAAAATACAACAAGGGAACAAATCGGAAATGGTACAAATGTCAGACATGTAAGGAGATTGACGAAGATTGCTGCTTTCAGAGTCGCTAAGTATATATTGGCCCCTTATAGTTTTCCAGATGAACATCATATCAAACTAGAGAATGCTGCTAGTTAGACACAAACAGATTGATGCACACAGGTCCTGCATGAGGACAACTGAAAGATGCATAACAAGATCTGGGCTGCTCACCCGGAGCCAAATCAGGTTAAATGGACAATCCCAACTGCCCAATCGGAAAAGGGACCGAATATGGCAGTTGTTGGATTTTACCTCAAACCTAGCCTTAGGATCTAGGGTTGAAATGGCCAGGCTGGCCCATTGACTTTTGGGCCAGGTTTTGAACAGAGGATTGTGGTCAGGTATGGACCTGATTGTGAAGCCTGATTAATAAATAGGTTGGGTTGGGGCCTAGGTTCTGTAAAACTTTCTACTAAGGCTCTGTCAAGACTGAGAACAGGCCCATTTATGATGTTAATGGGGAATCTAAAATCAAAGGCCTGATTACTGAACAGGCCACTCTAAGCCTACTTTTCGCCGATTGCAGTCAGGTTGGGTCAGGCTCCCTCTGACCTAGGACCATTATTTAGTGCTGAGTTTCCACATTTAATTGAAACTTTGGAGGTGGTATTCCATTTTGAAGGTTATCAACAGCGGCGACCTCACCTGTAGATTCCTGACTTGGAAGGCACATCCAGCAGGGACGAAAACAGCCTCACCAACATGTTGCTCAAATGTCCATGGCTCTATTTCTGCGAAAGTAGAACTGCCTTAGTTTGAATTTTACCATAAAGTATGGTCAGCTAAACAAAATTTCCAAAAAAAAACACAAAAGAGGCAAAGATCACCTTATATTTCATTAACTCAAAAAGAAAGTACTAAATGATGTTTGATCAGAAAGTGGTATTTCTTTGTATTTGCATGACCAGCAATGGGAAAGGGGGGTCCACCTATGGGTAACTTAAGCTGTTGATTTGACCCCACAATGGATGCGCCATGCTCTAATATTTTCCATATAAGATGATCGTGGCAATGAATGACTTACAACAATTTTATATATATATATAGATATATATAATGCTCAGACCAAAAGCTTGTGTAGTACCATTCAGGTTTTCAGTTTGTACAAAGGCCCAGGTAAGGCTTAAATGATGATGATGATGATGATGATGATGATGATGATGACGGCAAAGGCCCATGAAGTAGTGCTTCAAACTTTTTGATATTATGGCTCCATTTTAGATGGCACAAGCACCAAATACCTCCCAGATAGAAATATCCTAATCCTTCACTTGGCTAACAAATAGATGATTAAAAAATTAAAATTATAAAATAAAATAAAAATAAATAAAAAAACAGAGAAAAAAAGAAAGAAAAGATATGCCCTTCGTTCTACTAAAATAAGTGTGAATGTTTGATGGCTAGGAAAATCCAATCAGGGAGGGTTTTGGTGCATGGGCAATCCATAGTGAGACCTATCAACCGTTTGGATTACTGGACTATGGGCCCATTCATACAAACTGAAAACTCAAATGGTAATGTATAAACATTCAGCCCAAGCATTGTATAATACTTAATTCTAAAATCAATGGTCCACATTTATAGGATGGTGACAACGCGTGGGGGAGATTTTTGGGATATTTCCCATCCACCAGGGGGCACCATGTGAACAAGATAGACTACCAAAAGGTGGGTCCAGATGTACAGTTTGTTGAGCAAGCAGTTGCTTGATCAAACATTGAACATACAGATGAAGGCTAAAGATCACTTCAGACCATTTCTTTCTTGACATAGGGAAAAAGGGAAGAGTATTGATTTGTTTCCTTACTGAATTCCTCTTTCAAATTTCTTTTATGATCATCATTCAGGAAAACAGCTTGATCATAAATAGGATGCACAACCTGAGATCCAAAAAAGAAACACTTCATACGCAGCAAAGTAATTGCACGAACTGAAACAGAATGCCGATCTGTAAAGATGAAACAACAAACTTACTGAATTGCTTTGAGAACTATCCTGATTCCTGAGCTCGATCCAATGAATTCTCAAATACTCACTAAGTTTTGGGACATCCTGCTGACGGAAAATGTCCCAACGAGCTCCAGCACGAGCCTTTTCCAACAGAACATCACCATTCACTTTGTCCAAGAGGGAAGAACCAACCTTTTTTGTTTCACCTGAAGTGATTTCAATTCCTTCATCAGCTTGGTCCTCCATTATCTCGTCTTCCTTGGCATTTAACTCTAAACCACTTTCAGTCTGTTTACTTAGTTCATTAGGTGCCAAATCAGGTGACTTATTCCTCTCATCAGAACTGGTTTTGGTATCGAGTGTATTCTCATCTCTTACTGATTCTTTTGCATCGGACTCCCTGAATGTTTTCTGTATCTTCTCAATCTTCGCTCTCTGCCAACCTTGAAATTTCACTTCAGCTGTGTGCATCAATAGGTAAACCTACAAAGAATTTGCAAAACATAAGACCCTGCGAACCATTTGCATTTCCAAGCATTCACACATAGGTGGAAGGTTCGTAGTACTAACAGCCACCTTTCCATGATTTCCAGGTCTTACACATAACTTACATAGGGGCTAGACTGACACATGCAGCTTACAACGGATAAAGAAATTAAGAAAAAAATGTCATTTGCTGAAATTTGATTAAAATCCTTCTCCTTTTATGCCATGAATTAGTCGGACATTCAAAAGATTTGATATTTAAATATTTGAGAAGGGCATGGCTACAATATATTGCAAAGTGAGCAAGAAGAGTTGGTGCGCAAATTATTTCTCACCATTTAAAGATGGATGGCGAGAATCTAGCAGCATCCAAATTTCAAATATGTACTTTGAAATGCACATTCAGATTCGCACCTGCTATTTTTATTTTTTTTTAGAGGGAGATATGTGCCCACCGACGCCTGGTGCACACTTAGCACAGAAACTTTATTTCCCATTTGAGGAGGTCCAAATGACATTTCCATTTTTTCCCCTGCTGTATCCAAGTTCCCTTGTCTTTTTGTTTTGGTTTCTTATGCATTAGGTGTGTTGCTTTGCATTTAGTGTTTTCTATTCCTGTTTTAGTTGAGCAGTTTACCGCAGTTGATACGCTGCGGCACTCAAGAATAAGTGATTTCTTTACCAGCGTGGGGATCTCATTTTTCTGTGAGTTTGTGACTATACTATTCCAATTGAGTTTTTTTCCCCTTGATAGATAAGAAAATAATTATTCAAAGAGAGAGGCTTACAAGACATACACAATGTGACAAACAAGTCAATACGAACATGAGATGGAAGTGAAAAAATTAAGACAATTAAGAATATGGATATGAAAACACCAGACCAAAACAGATTATAAAAAAATAAAAAATAAAAAATAAAAAAGAAGAAGAGAGAGAATTTAAGTATATGATTGATAGAAGCTACAAAAAGAACTTGCTTTAGCAGATGAGTAACCAGAGGAAAAGAGATCTCATGCTTGAATAAACAACTAAGCCTCTTCAGACTTCAGCCACTTATGGTAAGCTTATAAGTTTAATATCTGATGCATGGCCCAACCTGGATGGGCTGTATATTATGTTAGTTTGTCGTGAGGGAGGGCCCCACCACAGTAGCTTGCTACCGGGTCCCTAAAGCATCACCCATGCATTGAATATTGCACATCCCTGGCACACTCCTAGATAAAATACCAAAAAGAGTAAGAAGAGAGAAACTTGGAATTTAAACATAAGCTTGACTTTACAAATCAGTATAAGGATGAGCATCAAGGCAGCTTTTCTTGACTTGCCATTCTTTCAGTGACTTCTCGATTATTCAAATCGCATTGCACTCAACAAATACAAATTCGAGTGGGTGGTAACTAACAAATATGGCACACTGATCCTAGAATTATAGTATTGGGTGTAGCACATTCGGCTAGGTGGGTGGGGGTTGGAGTGGTTTTGAATGGTATGCCCCCCATATCACTGTTTCCAATGTTTTGGCCCACTTGAGCTTTAGATATGCCTCATTTTTTACCTCCCACCCTAACTTGAGCTACTGAAACTGATAGATGGAGTGGATGTCACAAAGACAACATGGTGGGCCCCACATGGTTTTTTGTTGGATAGACTTCTTAAGGGTTGTGTCGTGTGCAGGGTACATGTGAAGAGGAGAGAAAATGGTAAGGGCTAATCTCATGAAAAATGGAAATTATGGAAATATCCTGGTTGAAGGGCCAGAGACAGCAATATTCTTTTCATTTTGAGATCTAGTGACAACTAATTGCAGGGGTAAAAATGTCACCTGCCTTTTCATGTTATATACAGTAGAGATAGGATAGGATGAGAATATTATCACTATCACACCTCAACGATATGAAACCCGTGGGAAGTAGCAGTACTTTTGGATATCAACGATATTATCGCAATGTATCGACAACAGTATTGTCAATACATCAATATTGATAACAACACGGGTTATCTGCAAAAATAAAAATAAAAATAAAAATAAAACTTACTAAATACAAAATCCCATTTTCTGTCAAATGTTCCACTTCTAAATCACTTCGGTTAGACAGCGCATAGTTTAGGACCTTATATAAAGGAAAGTTATTAAATGCACTTGTTTTTTGTTATCTTTTAATTTCTAAGTGTGTAATGATGTCTTTTTTTAACATCCCCTGAAGTTTCCTTGTAAAATTCGACCAATTTCCCAATATTTCCCAAAAATAGCGAAACAATACTCGATACATCCGATATTTCCCATGTGATAACCGATATGTTTCCATATCCCAAAGGTGCAATACATTTGTCGATATTGATATTGAAAACATTGGCTATATACAACTATGTTGCCAAGAAATACCAAGAAGTGCCTTCTAGTACAGAGAAAGCCCTTTAGAGTGCATGAACCCTTAAAGGTAAAATTGAAGAGAGAAAAAGGAAGATGGGGAGCCTGTTAGATGCTTTCCATGAAAATAAAAATAAAATGGCACACAATACCTTGAATATTTAAAAACTAATAGCCATTCAAATCATATCTTTGACACATTAAGATCATTATTCACATGATGTACCAAACAAGAAAAAAAAATGAAATGAAATGAAAAGGTAAGTGTTTACAATGACGGGAAGGTAAAAAATCCTCCCAGAAAATGCAGTGAACAATATAGCAGATGTTATTCTCTAAATTGAACTACGAAAGAATCAGCACCTACCACATCACCCATATTTATATCGAGATTGTTCACAGAATCACCTCTACCAAGTTCTTCAGATGTCCCATAAGCAATAAAAATTTTAGGTCCCACATCAGCCTGCAGGGAAGCATGGGGCAGCTTTGCAGCAAGGTTTAGAAGACCCCACTTCGAATGAATATACTCAAGCAATGGCAATTTACTGATAAATTCAAGTCTCCGGTACAATAAAAACTCTTCCAAGGCACTTGGAGGTGGCCAGCTCTTCAATTTTAACATTTCTGGCCAACCATTTTCATGGATGCGCCCTTCTGAATATCCTTTAATGAACTGGCCGAGTTCAATATCAACCTGTCAAATATCGAGACATTAATAAAAGACCGTCAGAAGGTTAATAACATGAATGCATAATATATGGCTGCATTGCAGATGTAAGCAATGTTGTTATGCTGTTTTCTGTTAATAATATTTATTAGGGAAAGAAAATGGAAGTGCACAGGAGGGGAAAATGAAAGCAACCCCGAGAATACAACAAACAGAAATGACAAAGATGGCATAAAAACTATCTAGACAGGAAAAACGAAGAAAAAGAAAAGAAGATTTCTCTATCCCTTAATATGTAGGCTTCCTCTACCACACCAATGTTCATTAGCCAATCTATGTCATCATGAACTTCCCTAGGAATGAGTGGAAAAAAAAAAAAAAAAAAAACTGATTGGACAGCTCTATACATGTCTAGAGCTTCCTCAATGAGGTCCATGACATGCCACGGGCATAATCCGGATCCCACCCGGGAAATCTCATAATTAGTCTACTTCGATAATTGCCGGGAGGAAGTCATTCTCAACAGCCACTTTAACAGCTTGCACTAGCATTGCAGCTTCTGCAAATTTGAGTCTTCAATACCGAGGGGGCCTGAGAAAACACCAAGAGACACACCCTGTCATCATGAACAATACCTCCAACTCCAGCCATCCCAGGTTCACCCAGCTGGAGAAGTTTCAAATGACTTTGGTGGAGTGTTCTTCGGCTTGCGGGGGTAGCCTGGTCCATGCCCTCCTCCCTTTGACAATCTCTTCTGTTCTTGGCACGAGGATTTGGGAGGTGCTCTTGGAAAAAGAAAATGGTGTATCATCTTCTTTCCTGTCCTGTGGGCAGTGTGGACCGAAAGAAATAACCGCTGCTATAGGAACCAATCTGCGACGCCGGCTGCGGTGTTTTCCAGAGTCCTTTCGCTGTTTAGAGATTGGGCCCCTTGATTGCGGTTGCGGTGGGTTTTTTTTTCCCCTGTAGTTGTTTGGCCGTTTCAGCTTTCTTAGTAAAGAGGAATATCCTCTGAGTTTTGGATTTGCTTTTACCCAGATGCCCAAAGAAGCTTGAGAATTTTCAGGACTACCGCAAGAGCAGAAGAAATCTTACCATTGAAAACCCTTTTGTTTTTACAAACCAGATTGCCCATAAGGTTGCCTTGCCTGTGCAGCCATGCTCCATAGGATGCACCCAATTGATCCCCAAGCTGCAGTCGTCCAATTCTCGATAAAATCCAGAACTGATCCTGGAAATACCCACAGCAAACCAAACTTGAAATAACGTCTGCTAAACATCCATTGCAAAATGACAATGTATTAGAAGATGGTTTGCAAATTCCTCACTTTTGCAACATAAAGAGCATCTATTCGGCATCACCATGCCTCTCCTTTTTAAAAAGTCAATAGTTAGAATCTTTCCCAAGCATGCTATCCATGTGAAAACCCTGACCTTCAAAGGCATTGCAACAGACCAGATTTTCCAAAAAACTGCAGATCTATAGACCCCACCTGATAACTCAAGAGCAAGTGATCTGACTGTGAACACTTCATCCAGCTCGTAATCCCCAAATACTCCGAATGAAACCTGCCCTAGGAACATACATGTACTTCAGTGTCTCTAGCTGCTGCACCAAACTGTTGATTTTGCCGTCCCTAAGGTAGTGGCAAAAAGAAGGGCACCACAGCATCATCCCTCCAGGCAATAATAGAACCTATGTGAGTCCTTGCTGTCTTTCCACCTAAAGCATTTCTAAATGGACTAGATTTTAGCCACAACTCTTACCGAACATCGCAGGATTGACACAAGATACACCGGAACAGTGGCCAGAACTGATTTTAAAAGCGTAATTCTCCCTGCAGGGATAACAGGTCACCTTCCACCATGCAAGCTTTTGGTTATATTTTGTCAATCACCATATCCCACAACCCCAGACCCGAGCAACCTACAAAGAGAGGAATGCCAAGATGGTTTTGGAGGCACCCCGTGGAGTTCAAACACTGAGAATCAAGATTGATGCCAACCACATTGCTTTCTGGCAGATTCACCTTCAGCCCTGATGCGAATTTAATGCAGGGGCATTTTCTCACACTGGGCTCGAGTGGGGTCGCTTGTGGGATGCAGGGGCACACGGGGTGGGTGCGGCCACAGAGGAGGTCTCGTGTTCGAGACTCCTCACCAGGGGTGATTAATGCGCATTTCACACCGGGCTCGAGTGGGGTAGCTCGTGAGATGCGGGGACACACTCGGGGTGGGCGGCCCATGTGATTTGGGGCCCACGAAGGGGGTTCGGCCGAGGTCTTAAAACCCATGAGATGTGGGGCCTGGGCTTATGAGATAAAGGGATTAATTCGCTATACTCTAACAGTTCGAGCTTTTAGAGCAAGTGGTTAATTGTCCTGCATCAAATTGGTATCAGAGCGGGAGGTCTCGGGTTCGAGACTCCTCACCGGGGGTGATTAATGCAGGGGCATTTTCACACTGGGCTCGAGTGGGGTCGCTTGTGGGATGCAGGGGCACACTCGGGGTGGGTGCGGCCCACGGAGGAGGTCTCGTGTTCGAGACTCCTCACCAGGGGTGATTAATGCGCATTTCACACCGGGCTCGAGTGGGGTAGCCCGTGAGATGCGGGGACACACTCGGGGTGGGCGGCCCATGTGATTTGGGGCCCACGAAGGGGGTTCGGCCGAGGTCTTAAAACCCATGAGATGTGGGGCCTGGGCTATGAGATAAAGGGATTAATTCGCTATACTCTAACAGTTCGAGCTTTTAGAGCAAGTGGTTAATTGTCCTGCATCAGAATTTGAAACACATTAGGAAATCCCTAAAATTTTGAGCATAGTTGATCAACTCATCCCCGAACACGAGGGTGTCATCAGTATACTGGATATGAGTAACTCTAAAACTTTCATTATTACCAGTCATCACTTTGATAACATGGGAATGAACTGCCCTCTGCAGCATCCTTGACAAAGCTTCAGTGACTATGGGGAAGAGTAAAGGGGAGAGAGGGTCTCCTTGCCAAATTCCCACTCTCCCTTGAAAAAACCTGTTAAATTCCCATGCATTAATAAGGAAAACCAGGAAGAGGACATGCATGCTTGGACCCAAGAATGCCATTTCAAGCTGAAGCCCATCTGACCCAGTAGGTATGAGTATAACAGGAAATTCCAATTGACGCAGATGATGGTCCGATACCCTGTTCATTAGAACTTTTGGGTTAACCTCCAAAAATGCCTCTTTACAAGACTTAGAGATCAAGAACCTATAATGGGCAACGGCAGCATATAACCAGATCCACTTGTCTGTTCCACCAAGCAAACTCGGCGCCTGAAGGGGAATATCAAGAAGCCTCCGCATATTAACAAAATCCAAGAATCCCATCATGCTCAATGTAACCCTCGATCCACCCCTCTTCTCATGCCTGAATCAAAATTACAATGAGATCTCCTATCTAATAGGAATATGACTGGACTCTTCCTAAGACTCCAGTCTGTTCCAGATCATTTGGGCCGTAGAGACACTAGAGAGCCTAGGAGCAGCCACCCCCGTCCCTTTGTAAAAAATTGATAATGACCATCTACCCACCACCAATGATATAGTTTTGAGTGGGTTGGGATCCCAGACCATCAAAATCCCCTCAATCTCCTCGTAGACTCCACACATTCCCACTCGAAATCAGATGGGCCCCAATATCCTTGATGGCAAGGAATGGAAGGGCCCATACTTGGTTTCTTGTATCATGAGAACGTTTGCTTTGTTCATGCAAACCAACTCCTACACAACTAGCTTTTTATCCAAATTGCCCAATCCCCTAGCATTCCAACAGAAGATTATCATTTCAGAACGATGGCAAAATCATTCACTCCCCCACAACATAACTTCCTCCCAGGTCCTATTGTTGTAGTTAATGGATGATTTTAGATTCAAGATCTCTCTTTGAAACTTTGGCTTCTTGTGCGACAAGATTGGGCAAACAGAAGCACCAAAGTTATTCCACGCCTCAATGATACAAAGGATGATTCTTAAGATGTCCAACTCTACTTCTATATTCACCCCCATCGCCTTCGCAATGTTATCGAGATTCTTCTTCACCCATGGAGATTTGTCTTCCACCCTCCCAACTGCCAGAGAAGAGACCAACTTGACCACACACAGATCAGAGTTGCTTGAGCTTTCAGTTCCACCCACGTCTAATTAGAGTGGCAAAGGCCCCACATGCCCCCTTCCCATGTCACAACACATTACTTGCAACCTAGATCGCATATCCACCCTCAATGAAACTTTCACCAAACTCCAATGCAGAGTGCATCCAAATCCACCATCCCTATTATGCCAAGATCCCCACTAGATAAAGCAACCCCATATCAGAGCCCAATAAAGGAGATAGTTGGCCATCTTCGACTTTGACCAAAGGGCAAAGGCTCACACTCCTCTCTAAAACTGAACTCCATAGCATTCAACCAGGCTACAACACCAGTATAGAGCATCAAAGAGCCAAGTAGAGGCAGGAGACAACCGCAAGAAGGGCCCTTTGGACCAGAAGAGAGAGCAAATTAGCAAAAGGCGTATTACAACATAGGAAGAAGCTTTTGCTCAGAGCACTTGAGTACCCCAACACCATCTTTCCTAGCCATCTCTACATGACACACACCAAATCCCAATACCATATGTCCATCCTTGACCATCCCCACATGACACATGCTCTGGTCAGGCTATTGTTAAGTTGACTTCTTAGATAGAGCCTCTCCACAAACAAACACATGTTCCCCACTAACTCCTGATAAGACAGCTCTAATATGAACATCGTTGCTCCTTTTTTGACATTGAGAGGTTTGGAATTGGACTGCCACATCAGCCTCCTCTCCCACGTGACTACGCCACAAACCCCACCCTCCAAAGAAACATTCGTCCTGCCTTTATTGCTTAATCCCTCGACACCTAATCACATGTAACCCCTCCCTACCACATTAGAAACAAGGACTCCCTATCTCCTCAACAAAGATCCTCCATTTGCGCATGCCCACCGTCCACTCTTGTTGGGCATATTCTGTCTCCTAACTCTGAAGTAGAGAAGCATAAGAGACCCCAATCCCCTCTTTTAGCTTACACAAAACAGGTTGAATGGTATTAATCAACACCACTGATTTTAAAAGGCAAAAAGGGGAACAAAAGAACTTTGGTTTCCAAGTCGATCACTCTCCCAGCATACGCCTTTACCCGAAGCAACACACTTGATCCATCAAACATGAGGAAGAATCTCTCCACCGTCACAAGATCTAGCTCCAGGACCTTGCCAAACTGGGATCCGAACTCACCGAGAGCCTACTTGGTCCATGAATGAATATGAAAGATCCATAAAAGACGGAATGCTAAAAAGTTTGACCCAAATACTCTTGTTGAAAGCCGCACTCGCCGGGCATCGCTTCTCAACCTTAAAGAGAGACATATGTCGATGCAAAGACGCATCCCTGGAAAAGGCCACCATCTCCTCCCTAGAGCTGATAGACAGGAGGAATGAGTTGGGTAACCATATTTGCAACAATGAGATTTTCATTTAGCTTGACCCTTATGGCCATAATTTAGATGACCATAACTCTAAGGATGCCATCCAATACCAGAATAAGTAACCATCAAATTACACCTAACCAATGGTGCATTGACGATTCAATGTCTAGAACTCTTCAATTGAGAGTCCAATGTTCGTGCCACAATCCAAACCAAACTAAGACACTAGCACATATATATATATATATATATATATATATATATATATATATATATATATATATATATATATATTATATATATATATATAAAAGATAGAGCTGACAAGGTAACTCATGTGGACATTATTTTTAGGGCTTTTATTATAATTGCACATCGGTGACATGGTCGTTCTTTATTATTTTTGTATTTTTAGTAGGCTTAATGACTTGGGTTTAAATTGTTTAATTATTTACTAGTTTCTTTCAATTAGAATCCATTCTAATTATATTGGTTTGCAACTTGGTTTTAGTAGAGAAATTTTGGTGATATTTAACATTAGGAATTTCTAATTGTATTGTGTTACCTGTTTGGACTACAGTTAATAGTTTTGAATAATCTATAAATAATTGCTTTGAATGAACATAGAACATGCTTTTGATTGTTGATCAGAAGGCAATTTTTGTTTTTATTTTAGTTTTTCGTTGTGAAACCCTTCGCAATTGAGAACTCCAACTACATCAGTTGATATCAAAGTAAGATCCTTTGGTGAAGAATCGTGACTTTGGCAACTCCCAATATATCAAAAAGGATTCTTCTCGGTATTAAAAGCATGACTGTGACCTTGCTCTCAAAAGTAAAAATACTATTATTTATCTATTTATCAGAAAGGAAAACAAAATTATTTTTTTGAAAGATCGACAATTTTATTAAGCCAAAGCCTGAAAGAAAACACAAGAGAAAAGGAAACAATAAAAGGAACAGGAAACAAGAAAAAGGAAAAGGAAAAGGCAAAAAAAAAACCTAGGAAACAAAAATGAAAGAAGAAAAAAGATTACAACAATAGCCAACCACCCAGCTGGACAAGGGACTAGGGCTACGCCCACTGCTACAACCAACTCAAGGGGCCCAGTGTCGGAATAGAAGGATGACTCTGCTGAAAACACCGGCAGCCGAAAGACTCTGGTTGTGAAAGCATTGCTTCACTTAAAAACCCTTTGGTTGTGTTTCACATGTTGAGTTCGAAAAAGGTAGTTTTGAAGGCAATGGAAGAGGCAAAATACTGTCCCATATTCGATAACCATGGCGGAATGTTTTATTGATTAGGACAGAACCCCTCATCTTTGATGAAGATGTGGATGAAGAAGAAACAATAAAAAGCAAGGAAAATACCTACGAAAATGGTTTTGCAAAAGGGGACTCCTGCAGTGTAACCATCAAAATCTTGCGAAGATGGGAACAAGGATTTCTTCCAAAAGCAGTAAGAGAAGGTAAGTTATATAACAGAAATCAGAAATCCCTACTCTTACCACTAAGGGACCATGATTTTTTTATGACGACAGGATGTCCCCGCCCCTTTTTAAAGGGACCATATGATTTGTTATTATGGGAAAATGATTACCCTTTCCTAGAGAGACCTCAAATGTGTCGTAATTGTCGATAGAAGATTTGGTTTTAAGAACAAAAGTAGATAGGAGTTCTCACATTTTGCAATCACATGAAAGACAGGCCAAAGGTTAAGGTGGGCCATCATCATCTACTTTGAAGAAGCCAACAGCAAATGGATGTATGGAAAATCAAGTCAGCAATGATGCCAGAGGCATTCCAAACTCAAGCATGAGTACTCTCCAATAAGGGGAGAACTATCCAGCCACAATCAGACAGAACTGCACTACACAAGAAAAGCTACCTTTTGGTGGAAGAAGTTCGCTTCACAAAATAACTTCATTTTGAAATTATTTTCAGGGGTTCAATTTTAGCTATGAATCAGGGACATAACTCCCACTTTATGACTCTTATAGTCATTCTAGATTCAAAGATTAGAAATAAATATAGTTGCAGTATCTTTAGGATTTGGTTTTAATTGTTTGTAGTTCATTACATCCTTGAGGGTTTCTTTTTGTTAGAGTCAGTTTCTAACTATATTGGTTTCCTACTTAACTTACACGTTGAGGGATTTAGTAATCTTTAGAGTTGGGGAGTACAAAATGTATTGGACTTGCCTTTTGGACTACAAATAAAGTTTTTTAAATAGATGGAAGTAGTTCTTTTCTTTTTTATGGTCTGTAAGTCATTGTTTTGGGTTCAACATAATTCAGATTTTTACGATTTGAATAAAGTTCAGTTATATGATGTTGTTGTGTGGAAATCTCTGCATTTAAGAATTTTCAGTTACATCAACATGTGTAGGAACTTAATTGAGCTTGAGTTCATGGTATACCATACAATTGCCTTTTAAGTAGTTCATATACCACCAGCGTTCAAAATATCGCTGATAGTTCCGATAACATCACCCGATATTATCTGTATCGATGAGGTGCGATACGGATACTGGGGGTAATAACCAATGATTTAAATAACATAATATATCGGTTGATATTATTTATATCGCAGGTCGGTGATATGAAAAAACCAGGGAATTATAAAATTCCACAATATCATTGACAATTTTATCAATGATAATGCACAATATTTCAAAAAATATCACGAGATATGATCAGGATTCCTTTAAGTTCTCCGGTATCGATACATATCAACGATATTGAGACAACGCGTGGGAGGTGAAAACTGAAAAATATAAATAAAACTCATTTTTTGAGGAAACTTTTTGGGAGAAACTCTTAGTGGTATGTATTGGGTTGCTTCCTTTTTATTTTGGATGTTTTTTTTTTTTGTTTTTGGTACTTGAATTGTATGATTTACGAATTATATGAACAAATTTTGGATATAATTGCAACACTTCTGTCTAGCTTAGGACCCTACACAAAGGAAACTTATTATGCTTACCTTTTTTTTTTGGAATGCTGTAAACAAGTCTCTTTTAACATCTCTTGAAGTATCTTTTTGAAGGATATATAATCATTTATTCAAGCAACATCTCAAGAAGTTGCAATGAAAAATTCCATCATTTTCCTAATGTTTCCTCAAGCAACAATACAATTCCCCAATACATGCGATACTTCCCATGTGATACTAATATGTTTCCATATCCCAAGGGCGCAATACATGCATTGATGCTGATATTTAAATCATTGGTGATAACACAATTTACAAGCTTCCATCTTTTCTTTTCTTTTCTTTTTTTCTTTTTTATGAACAAGCTATCGCTGACATCGTTGATATCTCGCGATATTAGATATCAATGACAACCTTTAAATTAAATATGCCAATAATATCGCTAATATTATCGCAAATTAATCCTCAAAAATATCACTAATATTATCAATAATATCAACGATACCAGTGTTAATGCCTATGAAATTCTAGAAAATAAACAATTAAAAAAACAGAAAACTGATTTTTTTCGAAATTTTGGAAGGGATTTCTTCCCAGAGGTGTTTTAATTAGTGCACTATATGTGCTGAATTATTGCATTATTTCTTGAAAATTAGTTCACTAAAATCATATTTATTAATTAAATATTTTCATCCAACAACACAGTTTGGGCCCCTATATAATGGAAACCTAGTGTGTGTATGTGTGTAGTATTATTTGGAGCCCTATGTAATCATGTCTTTTTTTAGCATCTCCCAAAGTTTCACTGAAAAATTCCAACATTTTCCTAATGTTTCCCTCAGAGCGATACATTTCCTCAGTATCTGCAATATCATAGACGATATCAATATATGTTTCCGTTAGCCAAGGGTGCAATACATATAACGATAACGATGCATGAAAACTTGCCTATCACTTTGGTATGGAAAAGTGTCCTTCAGAGCATCTACAACATGATGTTTAATATTGGACATCTCCTTAGAGGCATCAAACATGCTCAAGCCTACTAGTCTGCATGTCCAGATCAAATCTCAGTCCTTTTTCTAATAATAAAACCATAATTTATTTATTTTTTTGAGAAATAACGAAATTTTGATTAAAGAGAAAGGGAATACAGAAAAAAGGATAATCTCGCTGAGGAAGCGAGAAAGCTATCCTTCGACAATAGGAAAATTACATCCCTTAATGTTGCAATTGATAGAATTTCTGTGATCTGTAGGTTCTGCTGTCCTTTTGAGGCTTAATATGCAGACCTTTTTGTTTGATATTACCAATCAAGCTTTATAGTTTCGAGACTCTCTCAAACTAAGGTATATCCATTCTTAAAGATTTTACTTGGCATCTTCTATCAGTTCTCATCATGCAGAGAAATAGTAAGTACTAACATATTAGTACTACTCTAGCACTTGCCTATCTTGATGCTTAGCTGTCATAAGAACATACAAATGTTCAAAATTTCCTAATATTGTTTCAACTCACAGAATAAAAATGAAACTCAATTCACAGAAACAAACAAGCAAGAGAAACATGATATTCTCACTTGCACAGTGACCATATACATTTTGCTTTCACCTTCAAAGCTCTGAAGCAAGCATATTATCAGCCACAAACAGGCATCAAACAGCAGTGGTAAATAGTAAAAATATGAATATAGCTGCCTAATCATGAGTATACCTCAGACCAATCCAAGCAATCTATAGCCTTAACAATCCGATTATCTTCTTTCATTTTCTCATCTGCAGTTTCCCGTATCTCTCTCCATATAACCATTGGATCCCAGATAGAAGCCGATGCACAATCAAACACATGCGTAACAACAATAGGTTCACCCCTACCCCAATGCTTTTGAAAATGGTTGATGCCTTCAAGCTTGATATCTTGAGATGCAGGGCAATACAGGAAATTATCACTGCTATCCTCCCTGTGAGAGCACTGGCATAGCTTAGAGGTGCCTAACCCACCGGATTGGGAAGCAGTTGTCCCAATGCAAGATGAGCATGTCTGGAAACCATCAACATCATAAACCTTGCAACCATTTACCATTTCCTCTGCATTTTTCACCAGTTTTGCAACCCAGTTCATTTTCAAAATGCGCCTTAGAGTTAACGATCGGCAGCCACAGCCACCAGACTCCTTTGGGGGGCACGGAATACTACCGTCACTGTTGGCTTTCCAATCAGGAAATAGATGCAATATATCTAACATACCCTTGCTTGCAACATTTGCAATGCGCTGTTCACCCCCTGTTAATGCTTCAGATGATTTTGGCTGCTTTGCCAAAATGGCCCCATCTGAGCTCTTCTCAATGACCTGATTTTCTGCAGGTTCGCCTTTGATGCCGACCTGAGATGCCCGTCGAAGATCCCGGCAGCAAGCAAGGCATAAATCGTAGAAGCAATTTCCACAGTGTCGATGATAATCGACAATGGGTATCTTACAGCAATCACTGGGGGGGAAAAACAGATTCCACTAGATTAGATGTTGCCCCAATATGAAGCATGCATGCACACACGCACTGCTAATGTAAATAACAATATTGGGTTTTCCGCAAGCCAGTAAGAATTTTAGAAGGATACCAGCACATTAGCTCATCTGCGTGAATCTTAGCCCTGGGAATATCTGTCCTGCTTCCTGGTAAGACAGCACAAGTTGGACACATCATGCACAGCCGTGCAATATCAAGAGGAAACCCTTGCATCATTTTGAAAAAGTCGTCAGAATCTCAGACACCTCTTACCATGAGCTCTGGTTTCCACCTCCAGTTCAAAGGACTGCTCAGAATGAATTTGCTTTAGCACAGGAAGAACTAGAGACAGGAGGTGGTGTAGATATTGCAACTTATCCAGGCCAGCTATCTCCTGTAACCTGATCTGCAGACAATTACATACAATCAACAAAAGAATAGCTTCCCCAGGGAAGAAAAGCACTGTTGGCAGCTCAGAGAACAATCATCCATCCTACCCAATCATGGAGTTGGATCTAGTGAAAATTACAGAAATCTTCCAGAAGTGTCAGGAAATAAAAGAAAATGGAACTGTTTTGATTGGAAAATAAAATACCTTAATCAAATTATCTCCGCGTAAGCACATTTTGCAATTACAGATGCCACGGCAAGCCGGGCAGACCCTCCGGATCTCCTCTAATGAGATATCAGGGTACCTAAGTAAATGAAACAGATAATCAGAATACTCCTTAAAATGCTGCTTCCATCTAAAAGAAAAAATATCTCTATGTTTCAATAACTGAAAAATAAAATTCTTCAATACCATAATGAAATGAAACCATGTCCATACCATCTAAAAATGCAGCTATCACAATAACCTTTCCTATCACATCTCAGACACTGGATGACCGTTTCTCTATTAGTCCTTCGACATTGATGACAAGTTGGCCCGTCATCCTCATCAGAAGAGTCAGTGCTTTTACTAGATTGTTCCTGAGATGCCACGACATATTCAGTTAGTGCAACAGAAATGAAATGATGCAAAGAAATGACAGCATCATGGCAGCACCACTCACCCCTAGATCATCGTCATCAGAGAGATTCTGAAATTTATTTCTAGATGAATCCACAGCAAAAGGGGATGTCTTGTAAGCATAGTTCGTCTGGTAATCATCCATCTGTGCAATGTCTCTTTGTGAATCATCGTTTGATCTCTGAGGAGTACGGATAGACAAGCTTCTCATTGACAATGTATCGGGAGAATAATAAGGTTGGCTTTTGGGCACCTTTTCCTTGTACTTTTTACTGGAGACAGCAGTAGGAAATTCCCCACTGCTTGCATTCATGAGAGAGAGATCTAATTCATCATTCTTACTCTCCAAATAAATATCGCTATCATCAATCGATTTTCTCTTGGCCTTCTTCAAACTAGCTCGTAATGCAGAATTTGCTGCTCTTTTCTTTGCTTGAATGTAATGCTTTTCACATACGGTTTTATCCGGCATAGACAATGCACTACATCTCCATTGCTTTCCATCCGACCTCTTACAACGCAAATCTTCCGGAATACCCACGTTATCATCAATGTTACCGGATGTAGATATTGGAAGATCCATTATTTAGCATGCACAAGGACAAATGACTAATACCAAGTGAAACTAAACCCATTCCATCTAATGAAGATCAACACTACAAACGGTATAGTGATAAGGGATCATGCAGCAGAATACAACTCTTCAACACACCGGCATAGCTGCCACTTACAGTTATTGTTGGACTGTCAGTCTCTTATTAGCCAACTTCAGCCCGTGCTATGGACTGAAAAATCTAACTTCTGTAGGCTTAAAAGTTTGCATATGAACTACAACTGGACCAAATAGCAACCATTCACCAAGATCGACCTGCACATACACAGCGAAAAAAAAAAAACTATTTTTCAAAAAGTTGCCACCTAAAAAAATGCCGTGCTTGATGAAACTGGCAGAAGGAAACAGAAACAGAAACAACATGCCTTGTAAGAAATAATAAACAGAACACAGCAGCAATAACCAAACATGCTGTAAAAATAATATTTTCAGTTGACAATGCCTAAAAACTTTGCCTTCTCTCTATTTTACGTCCCTTTTCCGCCTTAATATACATTTTATATATCCAAGAACAAGCAGAAAGAATAAACAGTTATAATCGGTCCTTACAATTTCCAATAAGATTTATGGAATTTAAAAATAGAATTCCTGGCTAGCAAATATCTGAAAAATAGGAAACTACCTAAATAAGAAACCACTTAAATGAGAAAGTACTTAAATAAGAAAATTATAAGATTACTTCATACCTAATATAAAGATATCAAAGAAAATTGCATAATGTAGAGATTTAAAAGAAATGGAAAGTAAAGATATTTCCTAATGTAAAGATTTGCCTAAAAATGGAAAGTAGGAATGGCCTAAAAAGGAAAAGTGGGCATTTTTCTTGTGCACACATGCATGCACACATGGAGATGTGGGCCTTTTCTTCAAATCCTGATCAGTTGGTGTGTGGCCATTTAGTTGCATCAATTCCACCCGGCTTCGGAAAAAACTCATCATCAAGTTTAAATTGGTAGTCAAATCTTGATCCTTGTTTGTAGCGTGTCTTCTTCGGCTTTGTTGGCAATTGATGGTGGAGACCTACATGCCTAATGGGTAGCTGATGCATAATACAATGTTGAAACACGCACCATCTTTTCCTTTGCTTCTTGTTGGCCCTCCACATTCTAGATGCCGATTGTGGCCCCTTAGTCACAGTTAGCTTCCGATTTGCATATCTTGATTGATGTTGAGATGGTACTATTGTGTTGACCTCTATGGAGTTTGCTATTATGATTATAGCACTATCCATCTCTTTGACCACCGGATCATCCATATAGTTAAACCTTTAGTTCTTTTCAATTAGATCATCCGTTGGTTAATCTTTTGGTTTTACTTGAATTTCCTCTGATCTGACCATTGATCCATCCCCATTCATAGATCCATCAACCAATCCAAAGGAGGATTCCTTTTGGGTTGCCACACTATCTATAACCACATCATTCCTTGGAATGCTAGATAAAACAGATTGAAGCCCATAAAGCTTTTCTTGTTCAATCAAGGGATCAAAGCAAGCTCTCACTATCTCCTTCAGTTCCTTGAATTCATTTGCAATATCTTCCTTGAATGCTCTAATATCCTTCTTGACTTCCTGCAAATTCTCTTCTCATGTCTCTTGAACATTCTTAACCATCATTGATATTTCCATGCAATGGGATGCTTTTGAATAGCCGACATGTGGTTTTCTTTGCTCATAACATCTGGAGGGCCATTGAAAGGAATCTCTAAAAGACCCATATGGCGATGGGTGAGACTCAAGATGATAGGGGTGATGATCGTGATTCGTGATAGTCAGAATGAGCCTGATAAGAACAACACGATAAATATAGATGGGTAAGAAAGTCTGGATGGGAATAATTGTACGAGGCGTATGAACATCTTCCTATCCACGACATCTTCAGAATAGAACATGGGCTAAACTATAGACTTGGATTCTAGATCTAAGGTTATGTGGATTGGGTTTTTTTATTTTTTATTTTTTTGGTAAGGAAAAGACAAAGGGCAAGGAATTGATGGGTTGGAACGGGATTTGGATATAGTAGGGTTGGAAGAGAATATCAACAGTTTTTTTTTAGGTAGAGTTATGGTTCAAAGGGTTTGGAGGAAAAAAGGAATGGTTTAGGGTTCGGTGATTTTTGGGATGGGAAAAAGGAAAGAAAATAAAATGGAAGATGGAGGATTGAGGAAAGGAAAAGATTAAAGGGTAGGATTGAGATGAGAAAATTACCTTATTTAAATTTCCCAAGAGCAAAACTTGCTTTGATACCAATTAATGCAAACCCCAAAAGAGAAAGCAAATAGATCAAAGAAAAGAAGAAAGAGATTGTGAGAAAGGACCCAACAATCCTCTAGTCGAATGCTAGATACCGCAAATACAAGATTGTGAGCAAGCTCAACAGTCCTTTAGTCTTAAACTAGAGATCACTTCCCTCCCCCCTTCAACAACTACCAAAGAGAAAACAAGAGAATTTTCATAAAAAGAAATTATCATTCAACTCTCTTATTCCATAGGCCTAAGCCTTATTTATAATCGGTCCTTACAATATGCAATAAAATTTATGGAATCTAAAATTAGAATTCTAGCTAGCAAAGATTTGAAAAATAGGAAACTACCTAGATTTAAATTTTAAAATTAAAAAAATAATAATAAAATAAATAAATAAATAAATAAAAACATTTAAATGAGAAAGCACTTAAATGTGAAAATTATAAGATTACTTCTTGCCTAATATAAAGATATCAAAGAAAATTACCTAATGTAGAGATTTAAAAGAAATAAAAAGTATAGATATTTCCTAATGTAGAGATTTGCCTAAAAATAGAAAGTAGAGATGGCCTAAAAAGGGAAAGTGAGCATTTTTCTTGTGCATGCGTAAGATGTGGGCTTTTTTTTCAAATCTTGATCAATCAGCTTGTGTGGCCATTTAGTTGCATCAACCTTATTCCGCTGTCATTCTATCAAGGGTCAGACCTTCATTTAAACCATAGGTCCTAAGTCTTTTCTTACTGACTCCATGAACATCCTTTTGGGCCTTCCCCTTACCCTTTTCTTTTCATGATTTTGCGATAAAATCAATAAAAATTCAAAACTGCTGACATTTTGAAAATCTTGCAATATTGTCACTATACCATTACTTAGCTGAATTCTCATGAAAATATTGCAAAAATTTCAAAATCTTGGCAGTATTTGTCATGAAGCCAGCAAGACTGTTACGATCCCAAGGGTTTAATAGCCTAACTTTACACATTCCATCAGAGCCAACACCATATCCTATGTTCGAATCACGTAAGGGGCAACCTAGACCAGAGTGAAAGCCGCCTCGGCGTGGAAAGGGCTACCTGACCAATCAGGGTGCAACTCGAAAACTGTGCCCAGACCTGAACCCAAACCCGACCCGCTGACAGCCCTAATTAAGAGAATATACACAGGCTTTCTCGTAAATCAAGCACCGCTCACACTCAAACGGCATTCCGACAGCACCGGGACCCGAGAAGGGGAAGATGATTTCCATTCCTTTCAAGGAATCCGTCCATGTTTTTCCAAGCTTTCTCGGATTCGCCCTAATTCAAGGATTAGATGGATCGAGCAAACCCATCAATTTCAGAACCAGTTCTTTTTTGTTTGCGGAATAAATAAACCCGATTTTTATTTATTTTTAGAAAATGAAATAGGATGAGAGATAGAGATGGGAACTTACCAGGGAAGAAGGGAGGAGGCTTGGAAGAGTCTGCTCATGGGAGAGAACTTACCAGGGAAAAAAGCTTCCAGATGCTGTCTTGCTCCGAGTTCGTTTTGCCTCTGTCGCGACTCATGATCCAGCGTCCCTCGCGCCATCCCTCGGGCCACGCTCGTAGAGAGGGTAGGGGAAGCGGATTAAGAGACACCAGGTTAGTTTCCTGACTGTGGGTGGGACCCACCCTTGATGTGTGTGGTATATCCACGCCGTCCATCAGTTTTTCCCGCTCATTTACTTGCAGGGTCTAAAAACGAAGCAGATATCCAAATCTTAAGTGGACCACACCACACGAAACAGGTCACTGAAGACTCCATCGAACGGAGGCGGATTGCGTACTGAGTAACTCAGTAAGCTAAGCGTACTGAGTAAACTCTGTGGGGTCCACTATAATTTATGCATTTTATCCAATCCGTCCATACATTTTACCAGATGATTTTAAGGTCTTATTCCAAAAATGAAGCACGTAGAAAGCTAAAATGGACCACACCACAGGAAACAGTATGAATTGAATGTCTACCGTTGAAAATTTCTTGGGGGCCATAGAAGTTTTGGATCAAGCTTATATTTGTATTTTCCATTCATCCATGTTTTTGTGATCTTATGAGAAGGTTGGATGACAAATAAACATCACTGTAGGGCCTAGCAAGGTTTCAACGGTGGAAATCATTATTTCCATTGTTTCCCGTGGTATGGTTCATTTAAGCTGTGGATAAGCTCAATTTTGGGCTAAACCTCTAAAATGAGCTGAAAAAACGGACGGACGGTGTGGATAAACCAAGTACATTCACTGTGGACCCAACAGAATTTATTCAGTAGATGAAGGGGAAAACGGACGCGGATTAGCTACCGACAGGTCGAGTACCGAAACTTGCTCCTGAAGTGACGTCATCAAATTCCATGGCCCGACCATGTATACTCTATATCCACGGTATCCATCCATTTGGAGAGATCATTTTAAAGTAATATTGGACCCAGCACAGAAAACAGAAAACAGTAATATTCAAAGATTGAGTTAAATCCAAAGCTTCATTGGACCCAGCACAGAAAACAGTGGGGATAGTAACGCCCACCATTAAAAACTTCTAAAGCCAACAAAAGTTTTTGATCAAGCTTATGTTTTTGTTTTACCTTATTTAAGTCTTTTTTTTTACTTCCGAACAGGTTGGATTTCAAATAAAAATCATGGTGGGCCTTAAGATAGTTTCAATGGTGGGAATCACTCTCCCCACTGTTTTCTGTGGTGGGGTCCACTAAAATTTTTATCTACCTCATTCTTTGGCTTATGCCATGAAATGATATTTCATAATGGATGGACAGTGTGGATACAACACGTACATCATAGCGGGCCTATATAACTTAGTTACATTAGTAGGGAGTCTCGCTGCTCAACTTGTCTGTAGATAATCGTATCCTTACTCTCAGGTGGTAGACTCCTGCGAGTTTCAACACCTGGTCAAAGGTTCGAGTATCCATGGGCAGTGAAATCCCATGGGCCTGAGTGTGTGTGCATGTGTGTAAAAATAAAAAATAATAATAATAATAATTTGTTAGTAGTTAATCTCGCAATGGGAAAACACAAATATCAGCTTGATCCAAAACTTCCGTGAACCCTAATAATTTTATTAATTGTGGATAAGCAATCCCTACTCTGTGGTCCGCTTGATATTTGGATCTACTTCATTTTTGTGACCATCCCTTAAAATGAACGGGAAAAACTTATGGACGGCATAGATATACAACTAGAGGTGTACACGAACTGAGCTAGCTCGATTAGCTCGCTCGACTTGGTTTGAAGCTGAGTTCGAGTCGAGTCGAGTTGATTTTTTTTGCTCGAAAATGAGTTCAAGCCAAGTTCGAGCAGGCCCCAGCTCGACTCGACTCGGATCAAATCCAACTTGAATCGAACTCGGATCGAACCAATTTGGTGACTCGATTACTTTGCCATTGATGTTGCTCACCAACTATTTGATAAAATGACTCAACCAAATGTGGTTGGTGGCAAGGAAGGTTTGGCCAGTGGCAAGGAAGGTCTAGCCGGTGGCAAGCAAAGTAGGTGTACATTAAACAAATACCATTTTTCTCTCTCTCTTTTTTTGGGTTTTTATGTTACTTAAAAGGTGTTTGATAAAACACCTGTAAAATCATTGTCTCTGTTTTATAAACAGTGAGATTGTGAAGTTGCAGTTCAAGTGTTTGTGGAAATGCCTCAATGACGAACTTGGCTCGATCTTGGCTCGAACTCGGCCCGAGCTATTGATTGAATCGAGTCGAGCTGGCCAATCAGGCTCGAGGACCGATCGAGCCGAGTTCAAGCTGAAGTCAGCCAATGTTCGAGCCGAGTCGAGCTGAGGCCAGCTCGACTCAGTTCGACTCGATGTACACCCCTATATACAACACATACATCCAATTAGCCCACAGCAAGGAAACATCCACTACTAACACCCCGGACCAATGGTCCAACCATATTTAGGGTTCATTGATTATTCTAACCTTTGATTTTTAAAGTTTAATATGAGCCATTGCGGATTTTCGTTTGAATGTTCTTAATTTATTTGTAGATGGTGATTCTCACAAACATCCGTTTGTGTGATTTTCTTTTGGTGGGCTGTATCACAAAGAGTCCAAAGCACGGACGGATCAAATCATATGATCACTCAGCAAGTCAACCACTGTGTCCACAATAGATGTCAGATTCGATTCACAACACGTATGGGCTTTAGCCGATGTATCTGGTAAGGGTGTTCACTGAGTCGAACCAAGTCCATTAGCTCGCCCACTAGCTAGCCCTAGCTCGAACTCGGCTCGGCTTGGTCTTCAAGCCTGATTGGCCAGCTCGGCTCGATTCCATCAGCAAATCGGGCCAATTCAAGTGGAGTTCAAGCCAAAATTGAGCCTATATGGCATTTTCACGAACACATGTTGTGCACTTTCAAATTTTCATTATATGTAAAACAACAGCAATTATTTACAAGTATTTCATCAAGCACTTTGTAGGCAACATCAAAATCAAGAAAAAATGATATTTGTTTCATATACATACCTTCCTTGCCACTAGCCAACACTTCGTTGAGTGATTTCATCAAATACTTGATGAGCAACATCAATATTAGAGTAACCAAGTCACCGAACTAGGTCGATACGGGTTTGATTCGAGTCGGGGTTTGATCCGAGTTGAGTCGAGCTCGGGCAAGCTCAAACTTGGTTCAAAATTTTTTCGAGCTAAAAAAATCAGTTTAACTCGGCTCAAACTTAGCTTCAAACTGAGTCGAATCGAGCTTTTTTTAGTCAAGTTGAGCGAGCTGAGGGAGCTAACCGAGCCAACTCAGTTCATGTACACCCCTATATCTAGGTCATGTTTCAATGGCCTAAAAATAGTTTACTTAAGACGTGGATTTTCTGAGAAAGCCTTTAGTAAGAAGTTCTTGTGCAAGGTTGCTAGGTGGGGCCCATTGAGATGTTTGAGATAAATACACCCCGTTCATCCACTTTAAGAGATCATTTTAGAACATGCGACCAAAAATTATGTGTATCCAAAACTTAAGTAGGTCACACGAGAGGAAACAGTAGGGATTTAGTGTGAATCGTTGAAACATTATTGGGGCCATAAATTTGTGTCTGGCAAATTTTTTGGTATTTTCACATCATCCCAGTGGTAATGACCTTATAAACGGTTTGGATGGCATATAAAAGGTTTCAACGGTAGGAATTTATTTTCCCAATCTTCCCAGTGGTGTGACCCACTTGAGTTTTGGATCCGCCTCTTTTTACCGCATTTCTTAAAACGAGCACTCAAAACGGATGGATGAGGTGGATTTCTCACAAACTTTTCTTTAACCCCACCACCCAGCATCCTTGCACAGGAACTTCCTTTGAAAGGCTTTAACAGAAAATCTGTCCCTTTATTTGATGACCTCGAGAAACTATCCAAGTAAATTGCATAACGACACGTGGTGATCTATGGGCTTCACTATAATGTATGTATTTCATCCGTACCATCCATCATTTTGGATTGTTATTTTAGAGCATCACTGCAAAAATGAAGGAGATCCAAATCCCAGGTGGACCACGCCATAGGAAAACTTTAGGTCCACACTAGAATGCTTATTTCCCATCCAGCATACCAAAACACAAATATCAGTTTGATCCAAAATTATTTTTTAGTTCTCAAGAAATCTTTAGTGGTGGGCGTTAAGACACCATTGTGTCATGTGGTGTGGTCCACCTGAGGTATGAATCTGCCTCATTTGTGGGGCCAGGGCTTAAAATGAACCGACAAAATTGATGGACCGAGTGATAAAACATATACATTAGGACCGACACACACGTTCATTAATTGCAACACGTGGCCCACGTGGGAAGATTTAGCTGATTTTTGTGCCAGGAGAATTTCATGCTGGGGTGTACACTTTCCGTGGCACTGAATTTCTCCACAGAGGCCAGTTGCCTGTGCCCTGTCACAGGAAGTTCCTGTGGTAAGAAGTTGTGTGGGGGCGAAAGAGATGCCCGTGATATATCAGATTCTGATATGACATGGTTTTGAAAATGAATCAGATCTTAAGTGGGCTCTATGATAAGAGATGGTAGGGATGAATGATGCCCACTAAATGACTTCCTAGCAGACTAACGATCGGTCCACATTGCACTTGCTTGGTGGTTGGGTTCAAATAAAAGCATGGGCAGATTGCTGACATTGGTAAATGCTTTGGATGCTGGTGGGTGACCTAGATTCAGTGAGAGAATGGATTACGCGAGTTTGAGTGAGCAGGAGACTCTATGAGTCTCATTTCAAAATTAACAGATATCATCTCATCTCAAAATTGACAGTTAGTTCTTTTAAAAGAATAGTGAGCAATGCACATGATTTATAATGTGTTGAGAAGTAGATGCACGGTCAGTTTTGTAGATGGACAGTCAAATTATGATCTATGGTGTGGAAGGTGCATTATGAGAGATTCTGATTGATGTTTAAAGTATATTTAGTTTTTTTAAGGAATTATGGAATCTTCCTCTATCATATCCGAAAATGTGTTTAGACATCGACAGCTATGAAAAGGAGCTGGTAAATTGGTTGAGGGACACAAGAAGATTATGATGACAGTTTGTCTGTTTTCGAGTTGGTCAACTAATAAATATAATGACACCCAGTTCCATAGCAGAGATACCTCGTATCAACACTTGAGGTCTTGGTATCGATCCCTAGCGGGGGTGAACTGACATGGGTGTGTACTAATAAACTAACCAAAAAAAAAAGTAAATATATTGAAAATTATGATGGATGGTTGATATTATGAGTTAAGACTTTAAAATAAAAGATGTATGATCTAATTAGATCGAGTAGACCTTTGTTAAAATTTAATCCCAGTCAGACTACTACAAATAGGTTTTTGAGGATTAATGACAGGTAGAATCGTGTATACTGTAGGAAATTTCAAGCGATTAATAGGGTGTTTGTAGCCGTTGAAATTAGATTTGACCCCATAGAATGTTCATTAGTGTATCAGGATCGTGATGTAAAGTTCAAGATCATATATGATCAAATTCAAAGGGTTTAGATAGATCTTTTGTCAAATTTATAATGGTATGATGCTTAATGTCGAAATCTAATAGTTGGATAGCTTAATAGATCCATGAAAAGTACTTTCAGCCGTTTAGATTCATAACAGATCAAGTGTGTCGTAATATGTAAGCTTGGGATGTAAGGAAATGTGTATATGGAGGCTTATATGTGGAGTAGTGAATAAGATGAACGAGGTCAAATTTTTGAATAATATTTGTCTAAGTGGATAGATGTAATGATCTCAAGATAGATTTCCCATGATTTGATGGTCCAAAAGTGAAGTGGACAACTGGAAATTTTAATCCGGTGATGAGTATTGATTTCAATGGTTGGCTTGATATACAATCGAGTATACGAAATTATATTAGGTCATGAAGGTTGTTGTGAGGTGTACGTATGTCAAAGTGTATGCACGTGTACGTGAATCCATATAGTGTTTTCTTTAATTCCAAAAAAAATGATAAATATTTTACACTAGTTTATATATGTGAACGAGCGCTTGTGTACCTACTCATATGCAAATAATTTGAGGTTGTTATACTGTGACCCATCTATTTTTCGAATATTGTCACATCAAAAACTCGTATTAACTGCATGACTTTTTTCCTTTATTTACCACCTCTTTTCAGGTGAATGGGTCATGTCGGATTGTCCTTTTTATCCCTCACTATTACTCCTAAATTGAACATTGCACTATTGCACTAGTTATCATCCACTCCATTCCAATGTTCGAACATAAAGAATCAATGAAATCTCTTATATTTTGTCGAGTTTTGTGAAGTAGAGACCGCATGGCTGTGCAGGCGAAGAAGGTGCCTAACACATTCATTATTTGTCATCATAGTCCCTTACCTAGAATCCCATGTCACAGATGAAGAGTTATTTAGACAAAAATAAAAATAAAAATCCTCATATTCTCTAGTTTATAGATTATGCAGGGTTTAGCCGACTGTAAAAATCCGAGTTAATTGGCTAGTGACGACTCCAAGTCAAATATATAATACCTCGAGTCACAACTGTATAAGAAAGCCTAAAAATGACATCATGAGCGCGATCCCCATGATCCTCTGCGATCTCTAACATTCATACAATGGTGACACCACTGAGGATTTGCCAATTTCACTAATTGCGACCCTGTTTGAAAAATAAAACCCCATAAAATTCAAGGGATTATAGTTCTCGTGTACAGCATATGCATTCCAACATTGATTTTCATTATCGGAAGGAAAAAAAAAAAAACATAGGGAAAAAAATCAGGATCCATTATGTCTACTCGATCAAGGTGTACCCGAGCCAACCCCATAACCTTCTAACGCATACCAATTCGTATCATATCTTGAACAACTATGGTAAATCACGAAGAAGAAGCACTCCCTCTCTCAACTCTCGAAATGCCCAAGCTCTCTATCCCTTGGTCAAGCTTGACAAAACTAGTGCTAGTCTCCCACATCCAGGAACTGGCACAAAACATTAATATAATGTAAGAAATGGCTCATCCGCCTAATGCGAAGACAAAAGTGTGCAAGTTTCGACGACTAGTGCCTAAGCCAACCCGACACAACAACATCCACCAGCTCTCACACTTCCTTCAGCCTCCAATTCAATCCAACCTCATTAATCGGTGTCTGCACATGTAACGTCTTGTAAAACTCCATACAAAAACCACGGTGTGTCCATGAGTGGGACTATCGGAGGGTCGTACGAGCCCAACTAAATGCCCTAATTATACTATAATTGATGGATTTAGGATAATTATAGTCGAATACCCATTTGTGCTAGTCGCGAATGGGTAGTGTCGTGAACTTAACTAGTCCCAAAACTAGTTGACGCCTATGAGAAACATCACAGTTTAACTTATTCCATGAATGCCTCGATTAACCAAATTAGGTATAAATCGTGCGTTTGTGGTACGCTAAACTCAAAACTATAGAATAACGTTTGTTTTGTCGGACTTGATGTTCATCGCGGGTATTAAATCCGAATAGCGTCTAGAATCACTCAACTTTCGCCGCAAGGCAAGTGCATGGAACAAGTGCATTGGGTGATAACTTGAACTTAAGCGAAATTATAGGAAACGGATTGGCTACTCCCCCTGCCACCAGCTCCGTGGCTGGTGGTCGGTTCTCTGTAGGCCCCATCATGATGTATGTGTTTCATCCATTTTTAAAGATCATGTTATGGCCTGATCCAAAAAATGAGAGGGATATAAATCTCAGGTGGACCACACCACATGAAAACAGTATTAATTGGATATCCACCATTAAAATCCTCCTAAGGCCCACTATATTGTTTATTTAACATCCAATCTGTTCATTAGGTCATACATGCCCAGATGAAGAGAAAAAACAAAGATCAGCTTAATCCAAAACTTTTATAGCCCCCAATATGTTTTTAACGGTCGACCCTCATTCAACACTGTTTCCTGTAATATGGTGCACTTGAGATTTGGATATACCTCATTTTTAGACTCATGCGGTAAAATGATCTGTAAAAATAGATGGACGGCATTGATGAAACACATACATCGTGGTGGGGCCCACATAGCACCGACCACCTGCCATTGGCTGGTGTCAGGGGGAGTAGCCAATTCGTTTCCGTAATTATAACCCTTCGCTCTTTGCTGAAGTTATAGCTTTCGGACCATTAGGTGGTGATCAAATTTAAGACATTGATCTGGATTATTACCCTACACACATCTTATAATTATAACCTTGATTGTTGCTTAGTGATTGTCGATCTGGGTTAGGACATTCCCCATTGATAGGCACGTCCGATCATCAAATGGTCGCATCCAAACATATATTTCTTGGTGGGATACATATCCCATGGCTCAAATTGATACGTACACCTCCTGGTGGGCCTTGATGTTGAAAACAGCATCCCATATGGTTAGTATAATGAATAATGGGCCATTGGGACCATTTGCACCCGTTTTGGAACAATAAATAGCATTTTATTTCACACCCCTCTCTCCATATGAATTTGTGTACCCTAATAGTGAAGAGAAAGATAGAAAGAGGGGGGGAAATAAGAGTGTGAGAGGGAGATCGATTGAGTAAGGTTATTATTATCCTCTTTAATCTACGTGTTGGTTGTCCCGGGATCCTTCATTGAAGTCCCTTCGGCAATGATTGTAGGTAGGTGTTGAGTCGCATTTGTGGGTCTAGATCACGTGGGTTGGTTTTTCCCAAATCTTGCAAAGCTTTTACATTTGTTTAGGTTTCGATTATATTTGCCTAAAACCCTAACCCTATAAGCGATCTAAGTCGAGCAAACCATCACAAGGTGCGGACTATTGCTCCCAGGTTACCTTTCATCAACCCTCGAGGGTTGTTATGGAGAAAAGTGGATCGATTCACAGGAGCAAGTTAGACCAAGACCTAGCATGACCCAATGGGTTAATCACAACTAAGGTCGGTACAACTAAGGTCGACACAACATAGGTCGGCACGATCATCACGATCCATAATGAACTATCCGGATAACAAATTGAAGAGGCTATCAGGAGTCATAAAGAAGTTAAAGACGATAGAAGTTAGACATCACAAAGACATCCTATAAAAATGTTCTTTCTATTTGCAAGGATAGATTGATAGTCGAGGAGGAACTCATCCGACCTTATTCGAAGGCCAACCCATCTACCTCAACATCCAACTGATACCTGACCTTATCCGCGTACGCAGACCGACCTTATCCAAGGGAACGGTCCGAGATTCTCTCTAAGGATCGTGGAGTGTAATCCACGATTACACGGGATCCTGAAATATCCGTCGAGGATCTCGAGAGAATCTCAAGCATTACGAGTCCTGATTCACCCGCAATACGCACCTACTAAAACAGGAGGATCTCTCTACATTACTATTCCTCATTAATTGTAAATAGGGGGATTTTCAATGGTGAAAGGTACGCACACATACTGTCTTTACCCTTAAACTACTACTACCAGACCTAGATTCCTGACTCTGGCATCAGAGAGTCCCCTGCTCTAGCCAGGGTCTTCATTGCTTTGTTCTTTGTGCAGGTTCTCAAGGTTCCAAGAAGGGTAAACCAAAAAACTGCATCAACAAGGGTCGTAGTTAATAAATCCTTGTAGGATAACATGGTTACATCTCTAATATCATTGTAAATCTCGTCGATTGACTGAAATTGAACACGGACAACCAACAATAGCTAGACTACGCGGGATGCTTTGCACCCAGTGCCGGTTGCGCCATGGTTCCCCCATGTTAATCATATTAGTCTAATGCTCGACCGATCATGATCTATTCATAATGTGTGATAACTATATATTGAATGTAGGATACCCCCGATTTCATTGAATGAGTTTACTTATAACCGCTAACGTTACGATTCTACAAGACTCATAAGTCGAGCATGGTGGTATATGACATCGTGTTCGAGTTGTTGACTTACTTTTGGGTGACGAGTCTCCACGTAATGTCTGTTGAATAATGATGATAACAACGTGCCTACAATGAACTTTGTTATTTGGGATTGTATAAGTCCTGTATGGTCACTACATTTGAATTTTTATGGTGTTTGGAATGTTTTCATACAATGCATGGTTTACTCTGCCTACGTTTGTTGCTACCTCTGATTAATGATAAAATTATTTAAATTTAAACTGAATTTTAAAGGCTAACACTTGAGTCTTTGAAAAATGAGTAGTATACCCGGGTTTTAAAAACCAGGGCGTTATAAGTTGGTATCAGAGCGGAGTCTAGATAAACCAGGCCTTAGTAAAAACAGGACTCATATATAACTTCAAATACACGGAAGTTGCATTGATGAAATTAGAGACTTGAAACTAGGTTTAATTTCCTTAGCATTATGATATTTTGTGAACGTAGAAATCCAAAGTTTTAGGCTCCCTTGAAGGTTGCTAGGATAGTCATGGAACTTATAAACAAAAAATTTAAGCGTTGGTTAAATTCAAGAACTCACTAGTTTAAACCCCCTGTAATCCATATCGGGATACAAATATAAACTTAAGACCTTAACTATGTGTTAAAAACTAGAAGACATAGGTATAAGGATACTTAGATGGTCATCTTAGAACCTTTGGAGTCTTATTGCGCCTAGTCGCAAAGGATGGGGAGTTGTCAAGCTCCTATTGGCTTGGATGATACTCCAGTCATGCGATTCGTATAAACTCCTTTATGATCTTAGGCTAAGGCTTGTTTATACCTATGAAGATAGGACCCTGATAAACCCTTTCTTTTGACAATAATATCACCCCAAAAACATGTCACTCAAGATCACAAACTTTTCATTTGTTAACTCCTCCAACAGACGAGGTTGTTAGGGAGGAGAGTCTTAAGCGCTCTCCTGTACCTCAAGTTAGGCCAAGTAGCCTTGAAAGAGTGTCAGCGTCAGGAACTATCTCGTCTCAGTCGTCTGTGAGTCACGTTGGCACACCTCCATCAAACGTGCAGTATGAAGCACCACCTGATGATGTTATTAGTCAAATGACTACCATTATACAACAACAACAGACTTCGATCGCAACACCGTTAAAGGCTCTCTAACATAATATGCATGCACCAGCCTCAGAGATCGAAGAGCTTAGTGGGGCAGATATGTTTGAAATGTTTTAGAAGTTAAGGCCACCGACCTTTTCAAGAGCACCAGATCCAGTCTTGGTAAAACACTGGCTAAATAGAATGGCCAAGATGATGAGAGCACTAGGTTGTTTAGACGCCTAAAAGGTTGTTCTCGCCACTTATGCCTTGTAAGGTGAGGCAAATATATTGTGGGAGAGTGTGCTAAGAAGAGTTCAATCTGATTATGAGTGGACCTGGACTGAGTTTTAAAAAAAAAGTTTAATGAAAAATATTTTTCTTTGTGCTGTCGACACGAGAAAATATATGAGTTTCTAAAGTTAGAACAAAGAAATATGACAATGTCTTAATATGAAGCGCGCCTTGACGAATTATCACGATACGCACCAAAGGTCGTTGAGGACGAGGAATATAAATTGTAGAAGTTTAAGGAAGGTCTTTGACCCGAAATTCAGTCGATATTGTGAACCTTCGACTTTACTAACTTCATTGATGTCGTGGACAAAGCCATGCGAATAGAAAAAGACTTCGAGCGTATGGCCATGATGCGTATTCCTATTCACGGTTCGGCGAGTAAAGTTAGGTTGGCACCATCTGCATCTCATATAACTAAGAAGAGGGTGAAATTCACATCTCACCCAACCCATTCTTCGAGTCAGGGTAAGCTTTGCAATTATTGTGGAAAGCCAGGTCATTTCTTAAAACAGTGTTTTAAGAAACAACGAGATGAGGGGATCTTTCCTCCAGTGCAACAACCTCCGCCACCGATTTAGGCTTCTTCAAATCGTGCTCAAGCCTTGTGACCTCAACCATCAGAACAAGGAACTCATTACATGTACGCCTTGGATACACCCAACCCTGAGTAAGCCCACCAAGGTGCGATCTTTGCAACTTTTCCTTAGTAATATGAGGTTGTTTGCAGGAATTTAGAGTTTTGTGAATGTGTAGTGATGCAATTATAACAATTAGAAAATTTTAAATTGTAGATTTTGGAATAGTACTCCAAATAGTCAAAGTGCGCTATGAAAGCGTAACGAGCCATCTAGGCTTATCCTTTATAGAAATGAAAAATTAAATAATATATCTCAAATGACGTAAACGATCGGGAACATGAACTGACGGAACCATGTTTAAGCGACGTATACTTGGTTTGACTCGAATTTTAAATCCTGATGATTACAATGATCTCAATGCCTTGATCAAGCAAAAGATCAATATTCACTATGATTAAGAAGATACTAGTGAACTCACTACCCTGTCAGGTAGAAATTTGACGTATTAGATTCAAATATACTACAACCGTCCTTCCGCGTTTGCCAAAATAATAAAAACAGAAATATTCTCCTACCCTAGATAGTAGGAAGCTATTCTCAATTATATTCATAATAGAATATTTGAATTTCATGATGAAATTCTTTTAAGGAGGTAGATTGTAACACCCCATACCTTTTGGTTCTCGGGTTGTTACTATGAGAACCAAATTCAGTATAAGCACAACCCTATGTAACTGAACATTCAGCCCCATTATACCTTGATTTGATGGGTGGGGGTAATATTTGTCCATAGACCAACCTATCCATCCATTAATTTTCAAAATGGGCCATCATGCTATCCCAAAATCAAATCATACATTACCAATCTCGTGTCATTAATTGCGAGATCTACCTTCCACTACACCATTGATGACTCGATGGTCAATCCACACCTAAAACCATGCAATCCAACTAATAAATACTTAGGTAACTATCTAGTCCCACCTAAGTTCCCTTAAGAACCCTAAGTGTCATTAATGACCAAGTTAAAAATAGATATGACTGTTAGAATGATCGTTAACGATAATATAGGTCAAAATTCACTAAGTGTGGCCCACCTAAACCTCAAAATTGCCTGAACTTTGGTCTAATATCCTAATAGGACCAATATAGTCCAATTGACGGAGCAGATCTACCAAGGCCACCATGGTGGACCCCACCCTTCGTCGTGCATGTACACAATAGGTGTGGACCCACGCTGCACCGGATCGAGAAGCCCGGTCAAATTGGGTTTGACCCGACCACGGCCGAAGAGGAAGCCCTCTTCCTCTCTCTCGTTTCCCGCCCGGTTCAGATTCAAACGTACGTCGTTCAATTTACTTTGATCGTGGCCCACCATCAAGGTCCATCTAGGTAATCTGAGCTGTCCATCAAGCCCACCTAGTGTATCCATCCAAAACCACATAGGACCTGCATGTGGTCGCACACGTGCATGCACACAAACGCTGGCACAATAAGAGTCGTGCATGCAGAAATTTATGAAAACGAAACCTATTTGCTGGCGATCCGTGTGAGGTTGAATCCATGCATCTTAGTTGTTGGAGTAAATCCATCCGAACCATCCAATCTCCTAATGGTATAGGGTTCCTTTGTAGCTATGAAACAAAACAATGACTGGTTTTGTTTTTGTTTTTACCAGTCGCACATGTAGTCAGTTGTAGGATAGGCAATATGGGTCATCCATCCTTCATCCAATGGCCCTGAAGATCTAGGAAGAGGATTAAATATCACTCCATTACCTCCTACGTTTCTTTCAGGAATTACATAAAACCGGCCAATTCCTTCTACATTCGAACCCACTGACCTAACACTCTATGACCTTCGAAAGACCACGTCCACGAGCTCCATTGGACTGACAACCCAAAAGCAACGCTTTGAAGAAACATGCCTTGGAGTAAGATCGACCATTACCACCCACCTCATCTTCCTTATTAGAAGTTGTATCGGGTCGTCCCGAGTCTGGACGTGTTTGGCCAATTCATTTCAGTCCGGGGATTGTTGGACGCTGCACAAGAAGAAAAGGAAAGAGATAGAGAGAAAAAAGAAAAGAAAGAAAACGAGAGAGAAAAAGGGAGGCGTGCGACACTGTTACGTCACACTAGTGACTCGCTGGGTTGTCGAGCAGGTCTGCTCGAGCCTGATATAGAGAAAATTAGAGAAGGTGAGAGAGGGAATAGGTAGGAAGAGAGGAAGATAGAAAATGGGGGAGAGAGTGACGAGGTGTGGTGCAGCAGCAATTCTGCTCGAGTGCAAGTCGGGGGCTGCGAAACGGCACCACCCACCGTGTTGACTCGACTTGGGTTAACACTGAGTTAGGTGTGCGTTTGACCGAGTTCTAAAATCCTCCTAGTGTGGGAGAGGGGGAGAATGAGAAAGGAAAGAGAGGAAGAGAAACGAGAAGGAGAAGGCGAGTGCGGTTGGCTGGTGCACCACCCGACTTGGCTGAGTTGTGCTCGAGTCAGACTTGGTCCAAGGTTGCTGGACAGTGCAGAGAAAGAAAAAAAGGGGGGGGGGGAGAGAGAGAGAGAGAGAGAGAGAGAGAGAGAGAGAGAGATGAAAGAAAAAGAGGAAGAAAAATAAGAGAGAAAGAGAGGGAGTTTGGATTTTGTGGTTGATGGGTTGATTCGACTAAAAGCGAGTCCAACTGGGTCGAGTTAAGCCCAGTCTCACTGGAGTTCCAACAGGAATAAATAAGAGAAAGAAATAAGGGAATAAGAGAAAAGAAAAAGGAAAAACAGAGAAGAGAAAAGAGTGCGTCTAATGAGTCAACTCGATTAAAAATCACCGAGCCCATATGAGTTGATCTAGGTTGAGGTGTGTCAACTCAACTTTTTGAATGATTAACCTTAGTTTAATACAATTAAACATTTAATCATTTTTCTTAATTTCAAGTTTTATTCGTGCATATCGTTTTCATTAAGAGGGGTATATTATTTCGAGCCGAGCTAGATCCAAGTTGAATTGGATTTTTGGATAATTGAGTTCTTTTGTGGTCTCTAACCAAGCAAGAGATAAATCTACACTCTAAGGTGAGGACTCACCCTTTGATCTTCCCACTTAAATTCATCAATCTATACATAAACGATGCTTTCATTTCTTATAGTTGGTAACTTTAAATTATTTCATAGTTTATTTATCTCATTATGTGAATACACCAATTTGTTGCGCAACTGACTTATGTAGCATATAATTATTGTCTCTTAAATTTGAGCAGGCACAAATGATTTGATTGTCGCATGTTATCTCCAAGTACAAAATTTATTATACGTCGCCACTTACGATTACTTAATGGATTGAATATGACTCATTGTGAACTTACCATATTGCAGTCCATATTTGGCTTGCGTGTCTTTAATCGCAAATTTGACATACGCACCTTTGATCGCACCTTTGTCACTTGGATCGTATATTTGATCTACGCGGTTGGGACCACATATTTGCCCTTCGTGACTTTGATAAATATTGGCGCCCTTTTGTGTCTTATTAGTTATATTCGTATATCTTGTTGATTTTCAAGTCATTATATGGAGTTCGATATGATTTCCTGGTGGAGCCGAGTCGTTTATCGATTTTCTAGCGATCTTATGGAGTTCACGATTTCCGAATGACGTCGGAGTTCTTATGTTGATTTTCTCTTCATCTTGCGGTATTCAATCATATGGTAATGTCTAGGTGGAGCTGAAGTTCACTTATCGATTTTATAGTCATCTTGCGGTGTTCACATATGATATTATTTACAGGTGAAGTAGATGTTTGGATGTTGTTTTTATCTTCACATTGCGAAGTTCAGTTGTATCTTGATTTCAGGGTGAAGTTGAAGTTCGCTCATCGATTTTTTATCCATCTTATAGAGTTCACATACAATATTATTTTCAGGTGAACGAGAGTTTTAAATGTTGATTTCCATTATGCGGAGTTTGTTATGATTTTTGGGTGGAGCTGAAGTTCGCTCGTCAATTTTCTAGTCATCTTGCGGAGTTCATATGATTTTCGGATAATGTTGGAGTGTATATGTTGATTCTTTCTTCATCTTGCGGAGTTTAATCGTACCATGATTTTCCGGTGGAGCTGAAGTTCGCTCATCGATTTTATAGTCATCTTGTAGAGTTCACGTGCGATATGATTTTCGAGTGAAGTAGATGTTCAAAGGTTGACTTTCTATTCATCTTGCGGGGTTTACTTGTATTGTGATTTTTTGATGGAGCGGGTGTTCACCTATCGATTTTATAGCCATTTTGTGGAGTTAACGTACAATGTGATTTATGGGTGCAATAGAAAGTTGTATGATTAATTATCTGACTATCTGGACATGTTCATTTGTATTGCGATTGCTATTACATTTTTTTGATATTAAAATTATGTTGACTGGCTTATTCATAAATATATGATCATGATTTTAAAGTGCGTTGTTTAATATGTCTCTCCTCATATCATGCGATCTATACTGAGTTATGAATGATGAGTGTATAATCTTAGATGTACTCCTCACTGCGATAGCCATTGATGCTATCAAACCATATCAGTTGATGTAGGTGTAGAGCGAACTGATGTTGTTCACTATGTTGATAAAGTAGATCGGGTGACTGAGGAGCTAGACAGGGTTCTTGCGACCCATATTGAGCTTCATCACTAGATGATAAATTTCTGTTTTTTTAATGAACTTTGTTATTTAAGATTGTATAAGTTCTGTATGGGCACTACATTTAGATTTTTTTTTATATTTGAAATGTTTTTATAAAATGTATAGTTTACCCTACCTACGTTTGCTGCTAACTCTGGTTAATGATAAGATGATTTAAATTTAGACTGAATTTTAAAGGCTAACACTCAGGGTTTTGAAAAGCGAGTAGTATACTCGGGTTTAAAAAACCGGGGCGTTACAGTTAATCAGTCACTCTCACTCTAGGACGGTGTTTTAAAACACCAAGCAAATATTGTTGTAGATGCAGGAGTCACTGAGGCATACACATTGGAGGATGCGTACATAAGGAGTTCTACTTCCAACTATTAGACGAGCCATTGTAGCCAGCTCGTCGCTCGACTGGATACGACATATATTTTTATGTTGGATAGACTTTATATTTGACACATTTTGGTGTATTTTGGAACTATATACTGGGCCTCAATTATCGACCCCATACTTTGGATATATGTACATTGTATATTTCATTCCATTGCTTGTTTTAAATGCATTTATTTCATGGTATGTTACATTGTTTAGCTTAATTCTATGATTTCCTATATATTAGGTTAAAAGCACAATCAATTTACGCTTCCGCAAAAGCACAAGTGACACATGGAATATCGGGGATCGAGTTCGTGCTCAACCCCTGAAATTTGGAGCGTTGTGGCATAAGACACCCGACACCCTCTTAACGAAGATTTTTAATCAGTAACCAAGCCATTATTTTTAGTTATTTCTATATGTTATTGTCTGCTGAAAGAAGAGTTATTGTATCCAAGACAACAAAGGATTCATTGAAAAGGTCCAACCCTCCCTTTCATATATCGTCTGATCACTTTAACAAATGGCGGCTAAATAGATAAGACAATCTTTACAAATCTAGTGATAATCTAATTAATTTAGTACATGGGAGTCACAAGTGTCACAAACACAACTCTAGTATGCCTCACATTTAATCTATTCATACATGTTTAACCAAAATCGGGTCACTTGCCACGCATGTGATCATGCATCCTAATTGAACAACACTTACATATACTTCTATTATTGATTGGATTGTAAAAATCATCCAATTATAGAGATATTTCTACTATAATGATTTGTGATGGACCATCTTGTGCACCATTGTGACAATTATAGAGAGCCAAGTAATAATAGCTTGAGATGCCTAAATGCATTTCTACTACCCATTTTTAGGTCAACGAGTGGATGGTGAAGATCAATCCAATTGTAAAGATATTTATACTTTAATGGAATGCAGTTTAGTTAATGACCCCAACTCTAACCAATTAGTTGACGTCAAAGTTTTATATGCCTCACCATGATGTATATGTTTTATCCACGCCATCCATCAATTTTGTCGACTCATTTTAGGGTATAAGTAAAAAAATTTGATGCTGATCCAAATCTCATGTGGACCACTGCACAATAAATAATGGGGATTAGAAACTTACCTCTTAAACAATTTGGGGGGCCATAAAAGTTTTGCATCGAGCTCATATTTGCGATTTCCCTTCATCTAGTCTGTGTGACCTTATCAACAGGTTGGATGACAAATAAACATTACGGTGGGCCCTAAAATTTTGTAATGGCGGACGATCAATCAACACTATTTTCTTGTGGTGTGGTCCACCTAAGATTTGGATTTGCAAATGAGCAGGGAAAATGGATGGATGGCATGGATAAGATGCATACATCATTGTGAGGCCTAGTCACTAGCCAAATCGCACCCACGATGGACCACATCGCGAACCATTGTTTCAATTCGATGAGCACAAAGAACACATAGAGTTGGCGCGCAATATCATCTCCCCCCATTTAAAGATAAATTGTGGGAATATATGACCATTTCATAATTTTGAATTTTTAAAAGTATATTTCCAAATGCGTGCTCTAGGAGTATGGGAGGCTGATATGCACATCACCTTCCCATTATTTTTAAATAGTTGGTGGGAAATTATACGCATTTGAAATTATAAACTTTCAAAACTTTTGGTGGCCCACAAAAGGTTTTTAATGATTATTTATCACAATTTCTATTGGTATGGTCCACTTGAGATTTGGATCTTATTATGAATTGGGATGTGTCTTAAAATGAAATGGAAAACAGATGGACAACATGGATATACAAAAATTACACCAAGGTGTGCCTTACATGAGTAAGGATAACACCCACTAAGCTGTTAACACGGTAACAACTAATTCCCTCCCGCAGCAAATAGGGACTTTTTTTTTTTGTGTGTGTTATGATTGATCCACGTCATCACCGATTTGTCATCCTACTACAATGAATATAGCTTGTGATGGCACACATTGCAACAAACATTAAATTCGGAAGCATATTGGCTAGTGTACCAGACACCACTGACTAGGCGAGTGTCACAAAGTTATGTGAGTCTCATCATAAGGTATGTCTAATATCTAAACCATATGTCCATTTGGTGAGGGCTTAAGCCGAAAAATAAGACAGATCCAAAGATCTAGTAAACCACACTATAAAAAACAATGGGGATTGAAAGTCTACCATTGAAACCCTTTTGGGGGTCATAGAAGGTTAAGATCAATATGATATCTGTTTTTCCTCTTCATCCAAATTTGTGTGACCTTGTGAATAGACTAGAGGGAAAGTAAATATTATGGTGGGCCCTATGAATATTTTAAGGATGAAAATAATTGTCCCATTGCTATTTGTAGTGTGGTCCACTTGAGCTTTGGATACAATTCATTTTTAGGCTCATACTCTAGAATGATCTTACCAAATGGATGAATTGTACGGATATGATACATATGTCATTTTGGGGCTATGTAACTTTGAGCATGAAGAGTGTCAGCAGACATGTTGTTGTGTGTGGCCCATCCGCTTCTAGGAAATAACTGTTCTCTAATACAATTGCCTTGATTAGAAAGTGGATGACGTTATGAGATTTTACTGGTCCAATTGTAAACCCAACCTTTTCTTTTAAAAGCCAACAACATAGAAATCGGATTGCATACTGAGTTACTCAGTAAGCTCTAGTCGTACTGAGTAAACTCAGTTGGACCCACCTTGAATGTACGTGGTCTATCCACGTTGTCGACCCATTTTTCCATATTATTTAAGGGGTTGAGCCCAAAAATAAAGCATATACAAAGATCAGGTGGATCATATCACTGGAAACAGTGGGGATAATGATTTCCAAGGTTGAAACATTTCTAGGCCCTAAAGTGATGTTTATTTATCTTCCAACGTGTTCATAAGATCATATATAAATGGATGATGGAAAACAAATAATATAAGCTCGATCCAAAACTTCTTGATACATTTATGTCATCAGTTTGATGTGGTGTGGTCCATTTGAACATTAGATATGTTTCATTTTTGGGCGCTAATGCTAAAATTATCTGTTAAAATAGATGAACGGAGCAGATAAAATACACAAATTATGATGGAACTCTTAGAGTTTACTTGGTAGGCTAAGCATCACGAGTTAATCCCTTTGCGTACTGAGTTACTCAATACCCTGTTATCATACTGAGTAAACTCAGTTGGGCCCACCTTTAATGTAAGGGGCCCATCCACTCCGTCCATCCATTTTTCAGATAATTTTAGTGGTTGAGTCCAAAATATTAGTATGCCCAAAGCTAAAGTGTACCACACCAAAGGAAATAGTGGGAATAATGACTTCCACCATTGAAACCTTGCTAGGGTCCATAGTGATGTTTATTTGTCATCCAATCCGTTCATAAGATCACAAAGACATGGATGAAGGGAAAACATAAATATGATCTTGATCCAAAACTTCTGTTGGCCCCAAGAAATTTTCAAAAGTAAAATTTCAATTAACACTGTTCCGGTAGTGAGCTCCACTTGATATTTGGATATATTTCATTTTTGGGTTCAAGCCTTAAATTATCTTTTAAAATGGATGGACAGAGTAGATAAAATATTTAAATCACGGTGGATTCCACGGAGTTTACTCGGTACACAATCGGCTTCCCTTTCAACCGCACATGTTCAATCAAATTCAACTGTCTGCTCCATCATATTCGTGCAGTGGGCGCACAAAAAACTACTTGAAACATGTGCTTGGCACGTGTTCACGTGTGAAAATAGAGTGCCTGGAAACTGCCCTCCCTCGGGTCTACGGAATGAAGACGGTTGGATAGCAATACGAAAAGTCAAGAAATAATCAGATAGGCTGTGTCATAAGTCACGATACGAACATTCTTTTTCTGGCTAATGTTTCTAATACATAGATAATCCAATCCATCCAATGAGTGGACCACACCACGATGACCGTTGTTGTAAAAATCAATCTGATCCAGTCAAAGAGTGAGCCAAACCAGTACACTACTCTCCATTGAATTTGAACTCCATATCCTGTTCAATACGCTAAGGGCCCGCTTGATTTTTCAAAATCACTGTAAATGCCCTTTAATATCTACTTATTACAATTTCACCTTGTTTGGAAATAGGTAGATACTTCTGGTTAGAAAAACGGTTCAAAAGGATTAATTTAAATTTGTGGGCTCCACTGTGATGTATATGACATATCCATATTGTCCATTTACTTTACTATGACATTTTGACCATGAGCCAAAAAAGGAGGTAGATCCAACATTGAAGTGACCCACACCAAAGTAAACAGTAGCCCCAAGATGTTTTTAACGGTGGGTGTTTGATTCCCCTTTTCATGTGGTGTGGTCCACTTGAACTTTAAATCTGACTCATTTTTTGATTCATGCCTTAAATTCAATTAGCATAACAGATGGACGGTGCAGATAATCCACATACGTCACGGTGGGCCTCACAAATATTTGGCAGCATAATCAATTTTAGTGTTGAGAAAAGTGAGTCAAATCAATCATAGAAAAGGCATGTAAATAATTATTACCTATTTACCATCCAATTACGTTTACTTTAGAAAATCAAATATACCATACTCGTATTGTATTGAGTAAAATTTGTGGGGTCTACCGTGAGTTAAGTATTTTATCCACTCCCTCCATCTATTTTAATAGCCAATTTGAGGGCGTTAGCCAAAAAACTAAAAATATCAAAATCTCGAGTGGACCTCACCATAGAAACAATGTGAATTAAAATTATACCATCTAAAATTTCCTGGGTCACATAAGTTTTGGATATGCTATTTGTGTTTTTCCTTCATTCATGTCTTTGCTATCTTATAAATGGGTTGGATGGCAAATAAACACCACTTTAGGGCATATTAAGGTTTCAATGGTGGAAGTCATTATTACTACTGTTTCATGTGATGTGGTTCAATTGAACTATGGACATGCTTCAAATTTCGCTTCAATCATTAAAATGAGTTGAAAATATGAATGGACGCATTGATGGCCCACACACATTCACGGTAAACCCAAGTGAGTTAACTCAGTACAATAAAAGCATACCTGGGTAACTCAATGGGCTGTCCGATTTCATGCTAATCACCCTGATTTTTCACATCAGCTGACCATGGTGGTGTGGCCCACCTTTTTCACCGATTGGAACAGCTGACCATTAGCTACATCAGCTAGGTGGCGCCACATGATGTATGCGAGAAATCTATCCGTCCATCTGTTTTTTCGATCACGCTGGGACATCAAATCAAAATCGAGGCGGACCAGAACTCAAGTGGGCCGTTCGGCAGGAAATAATGAGGACTGAAATCAAGAAATATCTGCTGGGCCACGTAAGTTTTGCATCAATACAATATTTTTTGTCTTTTCGTTTCATTATATGGTAATGATATTATGACGGTATGTATGGCATATAGACATGACGTCTACTCGAGTTTTGGATAGGCTTTATTTTTGTGCTTCTGTTCTAACATGATCTGACAAAATGGATGGACGGGTGGATTTCTAACAAACATCACGGTGGGCCCTACCTAGCAAAGATCCATACTACAACCGTGTCTCGACGAAGTGTCCCACACACTCCGGGTGGCACTTGTGCTGGTTGTAAAATGGCACGTGTGGCTAGCAAAGATCCATACTAGAACCCTTTAAAGAAATGAGAAAAAAGAAAAAGAAAAAAAGAACAGGAAAAATCCTATCACCCCGCCGTTCTCTGCCTCTGCGAAAGGGTGAAATGCGCACTCCTTTCTCTCAGTCTTATTTCATTGGAACAGAAATCCACAGCATACGATCTCGATGCTATAAAAGGGCGGAAAAGACGAGTGTCTGAAAGACGGCTTCGAAGATGGGGTCTGAAGAAGCTAGGGTTTCTTCTTCTTCTTCTTCTCCACAGTTCAATCCCGAAACTAGGGTTTCCAACGGAAGCGTCGATTCTTCTCGAGGCGGCGAAGCTAGGGTTTCTTCATCAGAGCTCGATTCAGGAGAAGCCGAGAGAGAGTCGGAAGGTAGGGTTTCTGGGATCAAAGACGAGGATGCTTCGGATTCCGATGGCGGGAACGGCGATTTCGCTGCTGGGATGTCTGGAGTGGCGGGAATTCATGCTTCTTCGAACTCATCGGAGCTTGATTCGAGAGGAGGATTTGAGAGAGCAGGAGCTAGGGTTTCTGAGATGAAGACGGAGGACATGCGTTTTGCAGGTAGAAACGGAATAGAGTGTTTGGCTATGAGGTCTGGAGGAATCGAGAGGGGTGTTGATGCTAAGTTTTCTGAAAACGATGGGAGATTCGAGGTGCTGGATGCGGGAGAGGGTTTGAGCTACGGGTTCGAAGCAGGTGACATGGTGTGGGGGAAGGTAAAATCCCACCCTTGGTGGCCGGGCCATATCTTCAACGAAGCCTTTGCGTCGTCGTCGGTCCGCCGGTCTAAGCGAGAAGGCCATTTCCTGGTCGCCTTCTTCGGTGATAGCAGTTATGGATGGTTCGATCCTGCTGAGCTCGTTCCATTTGAGCCTCACTATGGTGAAAAGTCACGGCAGACGAACTCGCGTAATTTCGTGAAAGCGGTGGAGGAGGCTGTTGATGAGGCAAAACGGAGGCGTGCTCTTGGGCTGGCTTGTCGGTGTCGGAATCCATTCAATTTCCGGCCTGCTGGCGTGGAGGGGTACTTTTCAGTTGATGTGGAGGAGTATGATCCTGGAGTGGTTTATTCAGCGAAGCAGATTAAGAAGGCGAGAGATAATTTTCAACCTGCAGAAGCGCTTTCTTTTGTACAGCGGTTGGCACTGACGCCTCGGGATAGAGAGGAGCATCTGAGTATAGATTGGATTCACAGCGTGGCCACAGTCCTTGCGTATCGGAAGGCAGTCTTTGAGGAGTTTGACGAGACATATGCTCAGGCATTTGGGATGCAGCCAGTTCGCCCCTCTCGTAACTCACTGGAGGCGTTGGAACAGCTCGACAAAGTGCTGCCTCGAGGTATTCATCACTATGATTTATTCACACATCCACTTCTTAAGTTGTCTATATGCTTGTTTGGTTGTCGTGTGGAATGAAGGATGATGTTATGTATTTAATTTTGCATTTTCTTTGTTGTTAGGTAAAGTCACCCCTTAGAAATTTAAATTTGAATTCTGAGTAACATTGCATTTGCGCAATAAATAGATCAGACGCTTGTTCGGTTGATAGTGATTCATTATAATCCTGCTAGTTGTGTTTACTTACATGCTTATTAGGATGCCAGATGCCATAGAATGCTCTAGTCTGTGAACGGCAAATCATTCCTTAAGTTGTTATCTAGGAATCAAAAGCCATATTATAATTTTCTATTTTCTTATCTCTGAATTGCTCTTGCAACGTCATGTCTAGATTTGGCTTACCTCCATTTCCTTTAAGTGCTTGAGATCTATCTAGAGTTTTATGTTGGCACGAATTTGCTCTGCTTGACAGAATATCTGGATGATTTGGAGTGGTTCATGTCGTCATGTCCCTATTGATAATAAGACTTGAACAGAGTCATTTGGTCCACTACTTATTAATAAATACCATATGCCTGTGGCTTTACTCGAAAAGTCTCTTTGCTTTGCATTTTTAATAAGCTGGTGGATGAACGTTACTTTGCATTTGTTATTATACTTGGTAGTTTCTTGTTTGATGATTCTGATCTTATTGGTTTGCTGGGTTCCTACACTGGTTCGGTCTTTCCGTTTTAATTGGAAATGGTCAAATATGCTTTTTGATTTCTATGGAAAATAATGTGCAGATAATGATATTGAACTTTTATAAAATATGGCTTATTTTGATTATTTTAGGCAATAATGAATACTCTTCATCTACTCATGCAAAGATATTTACATTGTATATTCCTTTTCTTACACTCAGTTGTTCGATCAATGGGCCAAGCCCCCATTAATTGTGGTTCGAGTGTTTATGAAATAAGTTAAATAATCCTGTGATTTAAGACATTGTTCATGTATCATCATTCCAAACATGCAAAGGTTGTTTTCCATTCTCAAGTCTCTCATGAACCTCTTCTTCCTTTCCCTCTATTCCTTTTCTCATGTACTCCTCATGGGCCCATGGTTTTAACTGACAATCTTTGTTCCATATCCCACTCGTCCTTAACAATATATTGGTACCTTCTGACACGTGAATGAGTGTTAGCCTTGATCTGTCATTTCAATGATGCTCTATATCCCTTCATGTAGCCTCAATCCCCTTATATTCATATGTTCTTCCCACGTTCCTAGCCATCCTTCTTTGTTCTATACAACCGACTTGGTGTACCCTACATGCTGGCATTTGTCCTCTTTCAGGTGTGTTATTTTGAATTTTCCCAGTAATGTTTTATGAAAAGTAAGGTTGATTGTTATCTGAAAAAAAAATCCTAGGATACTACCCTTCTAAAGCTACTCCATCCTTTTCTGGAACCCTCCCAGGCTTGTGCAGTCTTTCCCAAATGCAACAAAATATCTTGTCATATCTACCCTCGCATCTCTTGTTTTGGTATAAAATATTATTAAGACAAACCTTTTAGTTGGCAGAATAACCAAAGTTTAATCTCTTTATTCCCTTCTAAAGCTACTCCATCCTTTTTTGGAACCCTCACGGGCTTGTGCAGTCTTTCCCAAATGCAACAAAATATCTTGTCATTTCTACCCTCTCATCTCTTGTTTTGGTATAAAATATTATTAAGACAAACCTTTTACTTGGCAGAATAACCAAAGTTTAATCTCTTTATTTTGGCATGGAAGCCTCCTGGGGTTTTGAAAACCCTTATTCCTTTTCTGTTTTTTGTTTTTTATTTACATCCTATCCTTCTCACTTCCATCTTGAGGACATTTATGGTATTAACAGTGGAGGGAAAAACCTAGAACCTAGTCCTGTGTCTCAAATTATGCTAATGTTGTTTGTCAGCTACTTGTGTACCATGTTGTTGAAAAAACACCATGCATCTCCATCGCTATTTTCCTAACAGAAGTTGCCACTTATTTATAGTTGATATAGGACTACTCCTTAATCCTGTGAAAACGTAGGGATCACCCAATTTTTTTCTACGTACCTTTACTGATGTTGGCACTTGTGAAATACCAGTATAATAATAAAATAATAACTATAAACTACTGTTTTTTATGTATCTACTTTTGAGTTCTCCTAATTCTAGGGTTGTATAGCCCATAGTTGCTTGAGTACGAAAATAATGGAAACATGTATAGAATGTAGAACTGACAGTGCCTTCGACCAGATGCAGTACAGAGTACAGGAACTTGATCTCTTTATGTTCAAGGAGAGGTGTTCTCTGTGGTGTCTGAAATAAAGGACACAAATCCTCCTTCCTACTAAGGAGCCATTTCATCATCGGATGCAAAGTATGGAAGGCCATGCAATTTGAGATGGATCATGGTATTCCGTAACGGTAATGGTGGTCATAACGGCCACCACCGTTACTATTACTTAGAGTTGGGCAATCCTGGCCCGATCCGACCAGATCTGACCCGATCCGAACTGATCCGACGGCCTGAATTGGTGCGAATTGAGTAGGTTAGGCTAGATCCGAAAGCTTTTCTGGTCGAGTTCGGATCTATGCCTACCCGGACCAATCCGATCCGGAATCCGACTCGATCCGGATGTATGTGTTTCGTTCATTCCGTTCATCCATTTTTAAAGTTCATGTTATGGCTTGGTACAAAAATGAGAGGAATATAAATCTCAGGTGGACCACTCCACATGAAAACAATAGCGGTTGGATATCTACCATTAAAATCCTCCTAAGGCCTACTATATTGTTTATTTGACATCCAATCTGTTGATTAGGTCATACAGTCCAGATGAAGAGAAAAAACAAAGATCAGTTTGATCCAAAACTTTTATGGCCCTCAAAATGTTTTTAATGGTCAACTCTCATTCAACACTGTTTCCTGTAATGTGGTCCACTTGAGATTTGGATATAACTCATTTTTGGACTCATACTGTAAAATGATCTGTAAAAATAGATGGACGGCATGGATGAAACCCATACATCATGGTGGGGCCCACATAGCACCGACCATGTCAGGGGGAGTAGCCAATCCGTTTCCCTCTCTGTGCGCCCACCATGATGTCTATTTGACATCCATCCAGCTGCTATAGGTACGTGTCGTGCGAAGACGAGCACTGACGCTCCTCGAGCTCCCAGTCGTACGAACGGTTCAAAGGATATCAAAGTTACATGGCCCACAATGATGTATTTATTATATCTACACTGTTCATATTTTTTTAGATATCATTATAGAGCATTATCCAAAAAATAAATAACATCCAAAGATCATCTGGACCACACCACAAATAGTAGCAGAGAATGATTTTTACCGTTAAACAATTCGTGTGGTCCACACGATAGTTAGATCTGTCTTATTTTTCGTCTCAAGCCTTAAGACGAGCTCGCCAAATGGATGGACGGTTTGGATATAACACATTCCATTATCAGACCCACATAACTTACATACAGCAAGTCACAGACTTGCATGAAAAGGACAACACTGCACTTTCTTGCAATGCACGTCAACACTGTAATACGTCCGGTGAAAGCACAGATACAGTTCTTATAGAGTCATGTGGGGCCCACCTTGATGTATGTGTTTTATTTAAGCCGTTCATCCATTTTGACATATCATTTTAGGCCTTGAGCATAAAAATGTGGTATATTGAAGGCTGAAGTGGACCACACCACATGAAACAGTTGAATTAAATTCAAACGATCCGAATCGTACCCAACCCGATCCGACTCGCTTTCCCTGACCGAGTCGGACTCGGTTCGGGTCAGGCCAACCATGCATCGGATCGGTCCGAGTCAGGTGACTTGGACTTGGTCCCGGATCGGATCGAGTTCGGATTAGGCCATAGAGATTTGGATCGGATCGAGTTATACCCAATCCGATCTGATCCGGACCGACGCCCAACTCTACTATTACTATACCGGCCATAACGGCCGTTATTGTCTCTCTCTCTCTCTCTCTCTATCTCCCAAAAACACTTGAAAAACATTTGTTGGCTCCATAACGGCCGTTATAGGGGACATAACAAGCTCTTATGGGTCTCTTTTTTTTCCCCCCCTGTAATGGCCGTTACGACCTTGTAACGCATAACGGTGGCCACTGTTATCGTTATGTAATGGCCATTGGATAACCGTTTTTGCATACCTTGAGATGGATGCTATGTTTTTCTCACAAACATACAATATATAGGCTATAAATGGGTCTAAAAGCAGAAAATAGGTTATGATTGAAGAGTCGAAACTACAAAGCTTCGACTTATTGTGAGAGGTTTCACTCAGAAGTTCAACGCTCCCCCTATCTAAGAGTTTGAGCATTCACTCAGAGTGATCACTAGTGACTCCATCTTTGCAACGATGAACAAACTTTGAAATCTGCAATTACCTTGGAGACTTGTTGTCTTTGCCACGCGATGATAGCATCTTTTTTGATTAAGAAGACTTTGCCTTTCCATCCATTTTTGTAAAGAGGGCATCATCTATGGTAAAACCTTTTTGCTAGTCACTATGTTGAAATCCATTAGGGCCCGTTTGGACGGGTGGATTGGAAGGGATTGAATGGTATTAGGGTGGATGGCATGGATTTCAAGGCAATGATGGTGTTGTCAGTGGATTGTCTTAAGATCCATGGGATTGCTATATCGAGTCTGTTTGCCCAGCCAATCCCGGGATTAAACCTTCCCATCCCTTCCAATCCCTCGAACCAAACACGTCCCATGTAAATTTGAACGGATTAGGGTGGATTGGATGGGATTTAAAGGTAATGATGGTGTTGTCAGTGGATTGTCTTAAAATCCATGGGATTGCTATATCCCGGGATCAGATCACCTAGTCTGTTTGGCATGCCCGGCCAATCCCAGGATTTAACTTCCAATCCCTTCTAATACCATCCAATCCCTTCTAGTCCGCCAGGCCAAACGGGCCCTTAGGATTTTACTAGTGGAAATTAGTGTTTTAAATAGCGAATAGTGTATAGTGTAGCGCTCACAACTTTGAAGCATGGGGCGTAAGCTACATAGCGTGTACGCTACTAAATTTTTATTCAAGGTTGCGCTTGGTTACACCAATTTCATGACATCTTGAACCAAATTATATTGATTAATTATGAAATTTAACAAAATTTCATGATATTTGGTGCAACCAAATGCAACCTAAAGTTGTAGGAAAGGACAATAATTAAGTATAAAGGTAAAGAAGAGCAATGAAACTGATTTAATATTGTTACGTATATTATTTTACTAAAAACATTGAAAAGACTTTCTAATTTTTATTGTATATCGAAATGTAACCAATCATTGAAAACATTAATTGATTTTAATGTTATAGTGAAAAATAACTTGTAATGTAAGGTACATAGCGTGTGTCATATAATTTGTAGCATGTAGTGTATGCAAATTATCATGTAGCGTAGGCTACATGCAACTTAAGCTATTTTAATGAGCTACGTAGTGTAAGCTACGCTACATAGCGTAGCTATTTAAAACACTGGTGGAAATTGCGTATTATGACTTAAGGATTCGGCAAATGGATGTGAGGACCATATTCTTGAATAGATCTTTTGAAGAAGATATCTAAATGTAGATAGCTTTAGGGTTTGATCCTGTGGTTCACAAAGGCAGAATGTGCATATTGCGAAAATCGTTCCATGGATTAAAACAAGCATATCATAGTTGGATGTGTGATTAGCTTTGTATTTTTTTGTCTTGGCTAATGTCTCTGCTTTTTAGTTTTTTTTTTCTCTAATAAATGAACAATTATTCCTCCAAAAAAAAAAAAAAGGAAAAGAAAAGAAAAATCAAAGAAAAAAGAAGGAAAAAAGCATCTCATAGTTGGGATGTGTGTTATAACAATCTCACAATTTGATGCAATTCCGTTATCAAATTAGTGAGATTCAATACTCGAATTGCTCCTTGCCTTGGCACCCGCAATCCCATGAGAAAACTTTGTATTTCCATCCCCTTTTGCCATGTGGCTCTAGAAGGTTGTCGCACACCCACAAGAATATTTGAATAAAGAAGTAATTGAAACTTCTTCACATTTTTTAAAAATTATATATTTATTTATTTTTTGAGAATTAATGAGGTTTTCTTAAAGAATCGCGCCAAAAACTAGTGCAAGGCCTATAAAGTATACAAAAAACATAAAATGGAAGCGTAGCCTACCTAAACACCTTTAGCTTAATTTTCCCAATCACATCCCCACATTGACCCAATTATCTTTTGGAAGACCTACTATTCCTTAAGATTGCCCAAAGAACTGCCATAAAGACCAGCTTCCTAACCATTCAACCTTATTTCCCAACTCTACCTTTGTATCAAGCCAAAAGAAGATCCTTGATTGTCCCTGGCATAACCCATGCCATCTTGAAGATTTGGCAGAGCCCCTCCCATACATTCTAAGTGAATGGACAATGGATGAAGAGATGATTAATGGATTTTGCGCATTTTCTATACATATGATACAAATACTGGGAACCACCAATGGCATTTTTGAAGATTGTCAATAGTTAGCTTCTTCTTCTTCCCCACTAGCCAAATGGAAGCCGCAACCTTAGGGGGAGCAACATATAACCAAATCTTGGCCGTGTGAAGTCACTTCTCTTCCATTGCGGTCTTTAAGCGCCTTATAAAAGGAGCAGATGGAAAACTGGCCCGATTTGTCGAATTTCCTCACCACTGAATCCCTCTCCCCCAAAACTGTGTTGCATCCTTGGAGCTTATCTTGAAGCCTAACAAACTCTACTTCCTCCTCCTGCAAATTCCTATGACAAGGAGGCAACAAACCACCACACCACCACAAAAGGAAAAGCAACAAGCAACTGGAACATTCACCTCTAGAGAGAGGCGAGCTAATTTTGAGAATTCCGATTGAAGTGGATTCCCCGCAAGAAACTTCTTCACTTCTTACACAAATACTTAAATAAGACCCCGCAAAACTCAAAATATATCTTGGATGTCCCCTACTTCTTAGAACAACCTTTAACTAACCTTTAATTATAGGCTCAAAACCACACCCTAAAATCCCTATGAACCTTTAATTAAGATTTTCCAATTATTATATTGATTTCAAACCAATCTAATCTATTTAAGATATAAGCAACTCTAGCTACAACTATTTGGCCAATCTGTAATGATCATGTAAAAATTGTAAAGGTAGGGTTTTTTTTTTTTTTTTTTCATATTCTCACTTCAATAATGGGGTATTTCCAAATACCCACGTAGGAATAATAACCTTGCAAATAGCCACATTGTTAATTGGTCGTTATTGCAAATACCCACATTTTGTTTGTTTTTTAGAACATCCATTAACACCAGTTAGAAAATGACATTATAAATGCCCATATCATTAGAAAATGAAGAAAATGCACTTCGTTAATGCTTTATGGGTTCCACCGTATTGTATATGTAAAATTCACTCCTTCTGTTAGGTGAGAACCATTATTTGAATGGTACATACATAAGGTAATATAGATTAAAAACTCATATGGGCCCCACCAATGGGAACAATGTGAAATTGCTAATAGAACTTCCAAATTCACACGATGTGGCCCACCTGTGAAATTGCTAACAGCCTGAGGTTTTTTATCAGGCTGATTTTTGTATCTTCTCTTCACCCTTGTGATTTACACCTGTTTAACGGCTTCAATGAAATATACACAACACAGTGGCCCCACACACAAACCTATGGTTGGCATCCATTCCCATGTTCCATGTGGTGTGGCCCGTATGAGTTGTGGGCATCGTCAGATCCCCCTTCTTTTTTTTCGGCATCAGATCCAGGTACTGCAGCTTCTATCGGCACCAGATTTGTCGTGTGGGCCTCTGACAGGCCCCTGAATTGCCCCCAAGACCTTTTAATGATACATGTTATAAACGCACGTAGATTTCTACTGGACAAATGGATAACCCTGGTCTTACAATCACTACAGTAAGACTAGATGTTACAAATGACTTGGAATGGTCCCAAACAACCCAAATGTATGTCGGAGCTCAAAAATGACTTGGATACACTACATGAACCAAGAAATAACCCAATCCTGATGATCCTGCTTATGATGAATGGGAATGTGAGAACCAACTTGTGATGTCTTTTTTGCTAAATTATATGCAACCCAACATTAGTCGTGGTCTCTCTCTTGAAAACCACAAAGGATGTATGGGATAAAGTAGCAAGAATGTACTCTCACTCGGAAGACTTAGCCCCACCTTTATCAACTCTACAATTGTGAAAGAGTACTTTAACTTGAACAAAAATGGGAGGAATTGAATAACTATCAATCAATGATTCTGTAATTGGCAGATTTAAAAAATCAAATAAGACAACTTAGAATTTTTAATTTCCTCTCTAGCCTCCGATTGGACTTCGAACTGGATTCTTGGGAGAGAATCTCTTCTTACCCTCGAATTTGTATATAACTACATACGTACAAAGGCTAAATGACGGAATGCCTCACAAACTTTACTTCCAGAATGAATTAGCCTTGACTACAAACTCTAAAAATGCTAAGGGGCAGGAATTGGATATGGAAACGTAGACAGATAAACTCCGGTGCACACTGTGAAAAAAGACAACACCTAAAAGAATATTTTTGGGTTCTTCATACCAACCTTCAGCCAAAGGACCTCAAGACAAAGTCTTCTGCTAACATGAGCACCACTAAAGAATCTTTCGCCCATAGTGACCAAGACCCAAGGGACAAAACAATTGGTGAGCTATAACTAGAAGTGGCAACTCTCCAAGCTTCCTTCTTTGCTATTAACTAGATAGGGTAGTCTACAACTGCGAATCACATCTCTTAGACATATTGGATCATTGATTCAAGGGTATCTGATCATATAACGGGTATGACTGGTGGATATATACTTCTTCCCTCCTCTCTCTAGTAATATTAGATTGGTTGATGGTTCCCTCTCTAAAGCTTTGGGGAAGGGAACTCTCCATCTTTCTAATTCCTTGTTTTTCTATTTAGTAGTTCATGTTCCATCATTTCCATCTAATCTTCTTTATGTAAACTCCCTTACCAAACAACTAAATTGCTATATTATTTTTTATTTGTCCCATTGAATCATTCGGGATCTAGCAATGAATAAGATGACTGGTGGTGGTCGTGAAGATTAAAGGCTTTATCTTCTCAACCGAAAACAACCCAGTTTTGCTCATGTTTCAGCTTTCACAATTGAAAATAAAAATTGGGTGACCCTCTAGCACGCCCGTCTGGGTCATTTATATTTGCAATAATTATGTCTTTTGTTTCTTGGAAAGTTCAATAAAATTGATTACTTACATTGCAAAACTTGTCAGTTATCCAAGCACTGTTGAACTACTATTCCCTTTAGTAATGCAAAGAAATTACATCCATTTCAACTTATCCTTTTTGATGTGAAGACCCCGTCAACTAGTCTCTGTATTTGGTTTCAAATAATTCCTATCATTTATCAATGATTTCTCACGATATATGTGGATTTATCTCCTTAAAAGTCGTGATGAAGTCCCATTAATTAGAAAGATCTTTTATCAAATGGTTTTTACTCAATACTATATGAAATTATAACATTTTGATTTGACAATACCAGGGACTATTTATATCATAACTATAAAAATATTTTAGAGATTATGGTATAGAATTTCAAACCTCGTGCCCTTATCCCCACCACAACAAAACATAGTGGGTGAACGTAAAAATCTGCACTCACTAGAGATCACTCAATCTTTACTAGTAGGCATGTTAGTGCCAAAAGTATATTGGGATGAAGCCATTATTCGTGTTGCTTATATAATCAATTGAAGTCCGACCAATGTTCTCAAATGTAACTATCCATTATAAACCTTGCAACCTCATGCGCCTCTATTTACTCTACTATTAAAAGTGTTTCGGTGCGCATACTTTGTCCATGCTTTTGGACCATCCCACTCCAAGCTAAGACCACAATCAATAAAATGTGTGCTCCTAGGATACTCAAACCTCTCAGAAAGGGTACGAATGTTACCGCCATGTAAATCGGAAAAGATGCATTTCTAAGTATGTAACTTTATTTGAAAATGTACCTTCAATTCACAAGATAGTATCCATTGTGCTACGTTTCCCCTTCCTATTATAAACGAGTCTCAAATTGAGGATGTGTCAAGCTCCACTGCAACCAAAGAAATTAAGGTCTACTCTCGGAGGTAGAAAATCCCTACTTTTTTCTGAGCACCGCCACTCTTTGACAGTTACAAATGGATCTCTCAATTGCCCTTTGCAAAGGAACTTGATTTTACTTGATCTTGTAAACATCATCCCATTGGTGATTGTCTCATACAAATGTTTCTTTCCATCTTATTAGTCATATCTTTTGTCTATTTCTGTCTCTATACTGATCAAGATCGCAGATGCCTTGGATGACCTTAAATGGAAAGCAACAATGATGGACGAGATTATGAATAAAGGCCATCTATGAGTCCAAATACCGTGCAATGGCATATGGAACCTGTGAATCATTTTGAGTAAAGGCCATCCTTCAGGATATGGGATTCACGACATCTTTCCCATCCATTACATTATGAATAATCAAGCAGCCACTCATACTGTATCCAACCCGACATTCCATCAACGCACAAAACACATTAAGATGATAGCCATTTTTCGGGATTTCGCTTTGAATGCGATTGTTTGTTTGGAAGATCTGTTAGCTGTCTTCTTCACCAAAGCCACATCAACATTGAGCCTTAAGACCATTAGTGTCAAGCTTGGCATTAATGATTTTTTTTTTTTTTTTGTGGGGGGGGGGGGGGGGGGGGGGGAGTGTTAGTGTACACGGATTGTTTGTACCTGCGGTGTATGCAGTCTCTCGTGCACCTGTGGTGTACCTTTTTTTTGGGATTAGGTTTAGATCTAATTACAACTTTATTCTTATTTCTTAGAGTCTTCTATTGTATGTAACCTGTAGGTGTGATTGGATATAAATAAAGGATTGAGGAGAGGGAGATTAAGCTAGAAAAACGACCCAAAAATTAACGTCTGTTAGTAAAATCCAACAAAAAATGGGTATTTGCCATAATAACAATCTAATAATTTGGTTATTTACATAGCCACCATTTTTATGTGGGTATTTGCAAATATGCTATTATTGATGTAGTTATTTGCAAAAACCTCTAAAAGTAAATACATAAAATCATCCCCAAAATCTTTAGGAGGATCTCCAAAATCTGTGTATTAAAAATCCGCATCGCTATCTTCCAAACTAAGTAAATGACCATCTGTCAAATTCAGCCCCCAAAACTAGCATCAAACAACCCAAAATTCAGCACATCATGGGTCCCATGGTGGACCTTAGGCTTACATCATGATGCCATTATGGTTTGATTTTGTGCAAAATCCAGAAGGGCATTGTGCATATGCAAAGTTCAATGGGAGCCCAGTAGTTTTCGTTGTATTAATTATTATTTTTGAGACATAAGTATCTTGACGATAATTTGGATGTTGATATGTTGTCGTCAACTAGTGCTTGGCTTTCTTAGAATTTTAACATGAAGGATTTAGGTGAGGCCTCAGACTTATGTCTTGGCATGTGAGGCAATCTGCCAGGCCGCTTGAGGTGGCCTGGGCAGCCAGCCTTGTAGGGCCAGGGCTAGGCTGCTAGACTTGGCCCAAGGGCATGACCTGGGCTTGAGAACTTAGTGGCTGTTTGGGCTATGCAGGCCAATGATAGATGGCTGAGCCCAATAATCACGCAGGCCACCCTTGTATAAAAGGAACAAATGTTTTAAAGATGCCTTTCAGCAGTTTCGACTTTTGATTCAATATACACATGCTTTTTAAAAAAGCACACTTGGACTGAGGGCTGTCTCAATGGTCATAACCATTTTATGCGATGGGACTCGTTGTGGAGGGATAGGATAAACCTTTTATTTATTTATTTATAGATTGTACTATTTTAAAACCTTGGTCATTTCATTCTTTTTGTTGTACGGTTGGCCCTTCTAGCCATAGGCATTTACGTGGCACATATTACTACACGCCTAGTTGTTTATCCTTCCACGTCCACTTCCTTCTATGAAGAGGGCCTAAGCCTTGCTAGTGGGCCCCACTAGTAAGAAGTTGAAAAATATTATTATCCATAACAATTGGTGGCTTGTAAAAACATCTTTTATGTAAAAGAAAATTGTTTTGGACCCATTTAAAACCCATCTCTTTTAACATCCTTTGATAAAAAAAGGTGGCATATAACTGTGATGATCTTCACATGTAGTAAGTCTTCTTTGAAAGAATCTATATTGCGTATCCCTCTTGGATGTGTATGGGCATACTCCGTCTCTCTTTGTAAACACTTAGATGTTGCCTTTTTTTGAAATCTTGTGTGAATCAAGGTTACATGGGAGAGCCCTTAACTCCATGTCATACCTCAGGTCTGATGAGGACATCTCACGCACACGCATGCCCCTCTTACGCACCTACGCAAGGAGGGCTCTACATTCGATCTGGATCGATGACGACATCCATGGAGGGCCTCCTAGTTAGAAGACTGTGTTTTGGTTCCTTGGGGTGGACCCGATCATCATGTGGACTCGATTATTGGATCTCATGATCGTGACCTACTACCCTAGGTGACCTAGGACTTTGAGTTTTGCTTATTACAGTTATTAGGAACATCATGAACGGTTTATATTGCATTGATTAGTTGTTATTTTTGATTACTTTGTCTTTAAGTAATAGTATGCGCACATGATGCGGTTTTTGGGGTATAGGTTTTTCTTATAAATAGGCAACCCCCTTGTAGGGTTTTTTCCATTGAAGATGATTAATAAAATTATGTGTTTTCCTGCTTCTCTAATTCTCTGAGTTGTAGAAACCTAATTGGGTGCGAAACGATCATTTCTTCGAAGGGTTAATTACCGTGGTGCGAAGTTACACTCATCCCAAATCGCCCCATCTTCTACCCTCCATATTCCTCATCTCCTACAGTCATCCCTTCATCAAATCTACCAACGTTTGCAGCTAATCTTTCCCCTATAGCAGATTTCCAGAACCTGACTCTGCAGGAGGGCTGAAACTTCGGCGGAGCACCGTGTTCAAACCGATCATCCGTTTGGCTTAAAATTTGGAGGGAAGGTGGCCCATTCTTGGCCGACCAGGCCCTAGCTAGTCGATTCCAGATTCATGGGCCCCATACACGTGCGGGCAGCCATCTACGCATGTGCGTCAGGCTGGTTTGCTATCCACACGTGCGGGCTAATCGCAGGTTCCCGCTCGTCTCTATTTCACTCATCTTTCGCCTTGTTTCCATAACCCTAACCCTAGATCATCTCAAATCCCTAAGTTTTATTCCACTTTTGAAACCCTAGGTTTTTCCGAATTGAAACGTGAGAATCCCTTGGATTGAGAAATAATCCTTTACATGTGTGGATGAATCTACTATCCTTTGAGCATTGTTTGGTCTATAATTTTTAATTGGTTCAGCCCTAACATGTGTAGGCTTGGACCCTCGTAGATTCCCCTTGTTGAAGGCTTAACTTTATGTGGGATGTGGAATTATTGTGATTGTTTCTAATTTATTATGATCTAAGGCCTGAAATCTTGCACATCATATCTAATTTTCATGTCCTGCATCAAGGTCAGGTTGTAGCAAAACGAATGGAGGTAGTGTATGCTCTTAGAATGAAGGCCTTGGTAGCATTCCTTCACGGTGTTCAATATTCAATGTGCGATGTCACCATAGACTCACAATCATGTATTGATGTTGGGCACCCTCCAAAAACAGTCAAGAGCTGACCATACTGCAAATCAGCCATCCAGTATCATAACAATCTCATTGATGAACTATCCAGATTTGTGTATGGTTGTGAACTAGTTTTAGATCGACATGGTATTGTACAGCCAAATCTCTGTGACCTGTGTCATTGCCTCAAACCAGTTACCAGAGTGCATTACATTGTGGTGTGTGGTGGTTTATTTGGGATTCCAGTGGTGGAGTGATTATTGATTTTTCGGGGCCTATTGATGTTAGTGACTCCAAAGTTGTGTTGAAGCTTTGGCTCACCTTCGAGCGTGTGAAATTTTTGTCGAGTTTGACAGTGGTCCTGTTGTATTTGAAGTCAAAACTCTCGGAACAAGATTTTGTGGGCATGTGGTGGTTACTATTTGTGGAGGATAGTGGACCTCATTGAAATAGTTGGAGATTTGTGCGAGGGTCATGCTTTCACCTTTGTCCATATTCCATGGGAGGATAATTTGGAAGTGGACTACTAAGCTAACGAAGGGGCTTCTAGGGCTGATCTCTTGATTAATACACAGTAGTTGCATGGTCCCTTCTGTTTTTGGGGCTGGCACCCTTTTGCTGCTCCTTGTCTCCCTTTTTGTAGTTTTCTTTTTGGCTGTTGTTTGTAGCGTGTTTCAGATATGTTTTTTCTCTGCTCTCTCTTTTGGTATAATTCTCCTTTTAATCGCTCATTAACAAAATGCACATTGCATTGACTGGAATGTTAGTCAGTGGACTTTTTTACAAGTCCACTGTCTCAAAGATATTACTCATATTATCCAGAAGTTGGAATATGTACCATTATGCTGCTAAAATATAGCATAGAGCTTATAGGTCAAATGGGTGATTGATTGGTAAATGTTATTATTATGGATGAGAGCGAAGGGCTTCTCGGTGAGGAGAAGCCCGTTCCTTCGGTTAAAGCAAGGTAAGGGATGGATATATATAATAGGCGGAAGATCTAATAGTTAGGCACTCCCACCCACAATTCTGAATTCGATGAGGAATTGAGTAAGGGCGGACCATACTAATAGTAAAGAAATCCCACGCGCAGTTCCTTTTCGAGGAATTAAGGGCCGACCATATTATCTAGCAGTGGAAAAGGATTCATGTAATGGATCCCAATTAGTTGGATAAGGCATGGATGATTTTTTTTGGAAGATAACTGAAGTATATTAAGAGGAAAACGAAGAACAAAAACAAACAACCAAACAAAGAAAGAAAAGAAGGGGAAAAACGAAAACTGCAACAGGAAAAAGGAGATAAACTGATCGCTGAGATGGCGAAAGCGTTAAGCTCCTAGAAATAAGAAATCTTCATCCTTAAAAGCAGAAATATTCGCGGCCCATTCAATCACGAGACGTTTAGCTTTAGAAGCTGCAGCCTTAGCTGAACTAGAGCAGTTCCGAAAACATCTGTCGTTACGTTCAACCTAGACAGCCCACCAAATGGCGAGGAGAGCCGTTCTCCACATCCTGGTCTTCTTCTTCCCAATCTTGATGCCGTGCCAGGCTTTAAGGAGATGGTCGACAGAACCCGGAAAACACCAACTATATTGGAAGCGAGAAAGAAACTCCACCCAAATGATAGAAATGAATGAGCAATGGATCAGTAAATGATCGACCGATTCCGAGGAATTCATACAACAAAGGTAGATATTGGGGAGCACCATCCCTTTCTTTGACAAATTATCAACCGTGAGGATTTTGTTTTTCGCTGCCAACCAACTGACAGCTATAATCTTCGGAGGGGCTGAGTAATACCAGACGTGAGCAGGATGGATGATGAGATGAAGTAAAAATGCATGTACTTAGTGTATGTACTAGAGGGACCCACATGATCCTACCCCCAATGTACCACATATTGGATGAAGTAGCATATCGGGTACCCATTTTGGTACCATATACCGCGACAACCCGCGATCCAGGTAACTTTGGTGTAATTAGGAGTAACTGCGTCATTGTAGTGTCTACAGTCGGCACAATTTAACCGTTGCATCATGTCCATGGCACCGCTTGCAGTTCTCAAAAATATCTCCCCCTTCTTTCATTATGGTAATAGAGAGCTTATGAATATGTTAAGCAAAATCTAGAGATCCAGTCAAAAACTTTGGCGATGTGCTAAACGGTTGTCCAATGTTTCAGTCCCCACCATTCGATCAATATCTATGCAAATGTCATGTCAAATCAATACTACTAGAAATGGTTTGATCATTGATATGGGCCATGCATCATGTGGGGCCCACACTTGATCGCCCATCCTTCCCAAATCACTTTGATTAGATACTCCCAACCGTTTGATTAACAGATATGGCAATGGATGATCTATATTACACCACAGAAGGTATGATCGAATGATCGCCACCATATGATTAGTGGTTGGGAGCATGGATTGTCTATATTGAGTATATAGTAGAAATGGTCTAAGCATTTGATATGGACCGTCCATCGTGAGGGCCCTGCTTTTGATGGCCCATCCCTCTCAAATCACTTTGGTTGATCCTAACCATTTGTTTAGTGGTTTGGGATATGAATGGACCATATTGAGTATAGTAGTAGAGAGGTCTAGGCATTGATGAGGACAATCCATTGTGCGGTGCCCACCCACCTTTGATTGCTGTAGCTCTCAAATTACTTTGTTTGGATTATTCTACCAATCCGATAGTGGTTTGGGCAATGGTGGTCCGTGTTAAGTATATTAGAAAGGTTTAGGCATTGATGTGGACTGCCCATCATGTGGGGCTTACCTTTGTTTGCCCTTCCCCCTTAATCACTTTTGATTGAATGATGCTAACTGTATGATTAATTGTTTGGGAAATGGAAGGTTTGTATTGAGTACACTAGATGGATCGTCCATCATTTGATACGCACCTTTGATTGTCTATCGCTCTCAAGTCACTTTGATTGGATGATCCTAATCATTCGATTAGCGACTTGGGAAATGTAGGATCCATATTGAGACAGAGGGAGGAGCGGAGAAAATTGAAGAGGTTGCTCATCCCTGTGCGGGCTCTCCCCAATGAGGCTTATTTTAGGTTCGTTGTCTGTCATATTGTTGGAAAGCAATTCTCCTGGAAAGGGAAACTAGGGTGCTGGTTCTAGTTGATCAGGAGGGTGCTCCCGACGACAATATTCAGTATAGAGGAGATTTGGAGCTAATGGAGCTTCCTAGTGCAGAGGAGGAGGCAGCTTTGGAGGTTACCCTGCTGTGGGCATTTCTAGGCTGTGTGGCAGAAGGTAAACAGATTGCGATGAATACTTCTTCTATGCCTTTCAAGCCTATTCAGACAGGGAGCTGTGAATCTGTGATAGCCTTGGCAAAATGGAGACGATGGATCCAATAAGCACTGGGGCATGTTGGAAGGCTGATAGGGCCATAGGGGTAACTTTCGAGGATTCAATTACATATCTATTACCTTTCAGAAGAGGGGAATAGTGATAATCAACATATATTTGCTATGCCGGCAAGACAAGGAATTAGTTGACTGTCTCTCATTCATTGCATGTTCGCTAGGGAGGTGTGGGAAAGAGTAATGGGTCTCTTTAAGGCGGTGTGGGTGTTGCCGAAGTCTATCAAAGATCTCCTCTGATTGTGGCATGGGGTGGGGTTGACAAGAGAGGGAAAATCGTGGAGAACGGCTATTTTTGTTGGCTTGTGGGCCTTGTGGGGGGAAGAAACAACCTGCTTTTCCACAATCTTTGTGGGAATGCATTGGGAGTTTTTAGGAGGGTTAAGGTGGATGCTATGGAATGGGCTTCAATCTTAGTTGGCCTTGGCGGCTGTGAGCTTTCTTGTATATCTTGGGAAGATATCACTTCCATATGCATATAGAAAATTATATATGTGAATGGGTGCAAACTACCGTGCCCTAGTGTTAGGCCAAATTTATGTTGCTCCAATCCGGACTCATTGAGCAAATCCTGATTATTGAATGGTTCTTGAGGGTGGGAGATATTTTTGAATGGTTCTTAAAAGAAAAAAGGAAAAGGTCTCCCTTCTCAACTCATTAACAGATGATATTTTTTCTTCAGGCTTCTTCAATAGATGCCGTATTCCTTATTCCTTACGTGAAAAGGAGCAGCATTCTTTTAAGTACACATGCAGTGAACCCAAAATACTGCTTAACAGCATCAGAGACAGTAGTATTCATTGATGTGACATGTCAACTTCATTTGTTTGAATGTGGAGCTTCATTCCAATTCAGACCTTGAAATCTTGCAAAAAAGAGATGCCTTCCTTGTTTCTTCGAGGGTTATTGTATTCCATGAATGATGTTGGGCTGATGCAAAAGTGGCAAATGCATCAGTTTGCAGACATAATAATGAGTAGAGTAGGTTCACATGTATATATTAGAGCAGAAACCCTGGAGATGTCAGAAACTGTTCCACCTGTGTTTTTTTTTTTTTTTTCCTCGAATATCACGACTGTATTTTGATTGGCATACATTGAAACAGGCCATAAGGTGTCTCCTGATTGCTAGCAGAGCTGGCAGAGACAGTGCATTGTGTGAGTTATTATGCTTTTCTTGGCTTTCGAGATGATCCATGCCCCTCCATTTCTATGATACACTCACTGTGGATCTATGGGATGATCTCTAAAAGAAACTTCTGGTTCCAGGCCTTTCTTGTTGGTTGCAAGAATCTCTTTAAAAAAGGAACAAGCGTGCAAACAGCCTTTTTACAATCTCATGTCTAATATGCTACTATGAGTTGATTCATTCGATGCTTTTGTATTTGCCATGATTTGAATATGCAAGACCCTAGTATGAGCATTAACTTATTGGCAAATAGTTCTTTGATCTCAATCCTATTGGTCGTGGGGCCCCTGCCTTTGTCCAGTGGGGCCCACTAACTACTAGACCAACCAGATCAGACTGTCGGTTTATTTTCTTTGATTTGGAATCTGCAATGAGTACCTTTACCACTAGAATCTGCTATGGGACCTTGTCCACATCACTTTTCAAGGTGGGGTGCCTGCCTTTGGCCAAATGAGGCCCAAAGACTACTCGACCGACCAGGTCTGACTATCTGTTTTCTTTTCCTTTAATTTGGAATCTGCAGTGGATGCCTCGGCCACGTGTGCCCTTGAGATCATCCTCAAGGTGGTCGTTTTGTGTGGGGTTTGCTTCTGCATGGATGAACTATTCTTTTGAGATGGTTGCATCCTCATTTACCTCTTGAACATATCAGTGCAAGGTCCTAAAGATTGTTTCACCGCTGATCAACCTCTTAATTGTGTGGATGGTTGGTATTTGTGACCCACATATCCTTTTCTCATTAAAACATTAGAAAAAAGGAAAAAAGAAAAGAAAAGAAAGGCATATGCCACAACTTCATAAATTTGATGAGTAGGCGTCGCATTTTGAAGAAAATTGAAATATGGATCTTATTGCATTGTTCTATCAAAGAAACCTAGTCTGACGCAAATTTCTACTTTGATCCATGATTCGTAAGCAGATACCTCTAGATTGAAGTATGCTTCTCCTATTTCGTTGATGACAATTCATGGAAACACATCTTTTTATGAACATTTTAAGTGCATGGATGAGATGAAACAAAAAATAGTGTCCTGAATGTTGTTTTTTATTCACACCTGTTGATTTTATTTTTCACCTATGAATATGCTTCAGTTTTTAAATTGAAGAACATCTTGTGTTTGATCTTTAATGCTTCTCTTCTCTCTCAATAATAATACAATTGAAATTGTCTTCTTCAGCACCTTTGAGCGGTCCTCTAGTCATTGCTGAAAATTTGGGTGAGAGGAAGACCATAAAGTCTCTCAAACCCAAGAAAGACAAGTACCTGTTCAAACGGCGCGAGGAACCGAATGATCAGCGGGCCATTTCGAAGCCGGTATCCCATCATGTTAGCCAAGTCCAACCAGGTGTTTTACACCCATCAGCTTTGAAGGAGGCACCGGATGCTTTTCCTGCCCAGGCAGGTCAATATGTCTTGCAGAGGAGAGCTCTGTCTGTTGTGGAAAAGCACCCTATTCTAACAAGCCAGCCTCCGGAATATGGCAGTGTTCCCCTTGCCCAAGGTTCAGAAGACAGGGAATTGCAGCTGGGGTCAGTGGATAATAAGAAGGATGTTCTACAGGAGATGAGTGGAAGCGCTAGGTCTGATGAAACCGTCGGGTCCACAAGCAAAATATCTGACACATCCAATTTGTCAGGAAAATTGGAGTCATCTGGCATGGTGGATCATGTGGATGAGAAAGATTCAGCCCTAGAAACAAGGATTTCTGAATCGACAAGTGTGGATGGGGTGGTTAAGACGGGAAAGGTCCTTAAACGCCTATGGGAGGATTCAGGCTTTGAGAAATCGGTCATGGTGGAGAAAAATAAGAAAAAGAAAAAGAAGAAAGATTCAGGCATTGAAACTAGTCCAGACCATCCACCCAAGCGTCCTAAAATCCCAAAAGATGGGGAGTCTAAGAGAAAATCTTCAGGCAAATCCCCCGGGATTAGTTCGGTTGAGCATCCGCAGATGGAATCACAGAAGAGAGACGATGGGGTTGGTGCTGTTTTGAGCTCCAGTCCTGCCGTTTCACCGCCGAAACTTGACATTGGAAGTACCGAGATCGAGCTCCCGGAGCTAGTTAGCGACCTGTTAGTCCTTGCCCTTGATCCTTTCCATGGCATCGAGCGTAATAGCCCAGAGATTGTGCGCCAGGTTTTCCTTAAATTCCGCTCGCTTGTTTATCAGAAAAGCTTGGTCCTGCAACAAGCAAGTGAATCTGAGACATCGGAAGTCCGTGCTAAATCTAGTGTGGGCAGATTGCTGCAGGAATCTGGCATAGCAAATGCCGAGATTGCTCCCGGCGGGGAACGGAGGGATCCGACGTCTGCTTCAAAATCTTTGAAACATGCACCGAGATCGGACGATCCTACAAAGATGGGTCGGAAACGGAGCCCTTCTGATCGACAGGAAGAGATGTCCGCGAAGAGGTTGAAGAAACTGAATGAAATGAAGGCCCTAGCTGCAGAGAAGAAAGCCGGAGGCCAGAAGGCAGCAGATGGGCAGAAGGGAGAGCAGAAAGAGACGGGTACTGCTACCCTGACAAAGCCAATCAAGCCGGCAGACGCTGTCAAGAAGCCGGAACCTCCAGCAAGGGCGTTGGCACTGACAGCTCTGGTGATGAAATTCCCACCCCGAACAACACTGCCATCTCAGCCGCAGCTGAAGGCAAGGTTTGCACGGTTCGGCCCGCTTGATCTCTCCGGGACGCGAGTCTACTGGAAGTCGTTGACGTGCCGGGTCGTGTTCAGGCACAAGGCTGACGCAGAGGCTGCCTATGATCATGCCATCCGGAATAACACCCTGTTCGGGCATATAAGGGTGAGGTACCACCTACGAGAGCTTGAGACACCGGCTCCGGAAATACCCGAAGCTGGCAAGCGACGAATCGATGACAGTCCGGACGATTCCCTGCAGCTGAGGCCCGGCAGCAGCGACGTTCTGGGCGAGCCAAAGCCCATGGTGCACCGGCAACTACAGCCAGCTGTGCAGCTGAAGTCGTGTCTAAAGAAGCCATCAGGCGATGAGGTGGGGCCCGCTGTCAAGGAGAGCCCACGTGTAAAATTTTTGTTGGGTGGTGAGGAAAGTCGGAGAGGAGAGCAGTTGGTGACCGTTAGTAATAACAACGGTAATAATGCAGATGAGGCATCTTCTTCTTCCCAGCCATTTGATGTTACTAGTATTAAGAACATGAAATCAACGGTCTTTCTTCCACCCCCACCGCCTCTTCCTCCCCTTCCTCCCCCACCGCCTCTACCTCCACGCATCCTAGACGTCCATGAGAGCCCCGGAGTGGGCCATTTTAACAAAATCCATCCAAACCGCTATGGCCATGCGCCGCCGTTTAGTGAGGTAGAGGGAAGGAACACAAGCGTAGTAGACATATCTCATCAGATGCTAAACCTCCTGATGAGGTGCAGCGATATAGTCACTGATGTGAACCGCGTGTTAGGTTATGTACCTTACCATCCCCTCTGACTCACAATCTATGGATATGCTCGATCCTAACCCTACGCTTTGGACAGCAATGATGAGAAACCGAGAAATCATGAGACGGTCGGATGGACGGTGATGACAGGATGGAGAGAAAGAGAGAGAAATTGTAACGCACAAAAGGGCCCATTTTAAGGGCGTTGATTGATGGAGAGGAACATGTAGCTTAAAATAGGAAAACGAGAATTGCGTTTTCCGTTGCTTTCCAACGCTTTTGTCCTTTTTTGTTGTTTTTTTTTTCTTCTTCTCGTTACCCCTGTTTATGATTTGATTGTAGGCGTTATGCATGTGTACAATATATACTCGTTAAAATGGTTTTGGATGGTTAGCATTGCTTTAATGAAGTATAACATCCGTATATCATGCGTGTATATCTTTAATCGAAACCATCTGATTTTTGGGTCCCTACTAAATCAATTGATTTAAAGATCCCAACCGTTGAATTGACCGATGGACTTCACTTTGGCAATGTTTCATTTTGAGTATTGATCACATAAAAACGGTTGTACGGTACAACCTATCCTCATCCACTTCTGCTATTAAATATAATTTATTTGAAGGTGTCAATGCTTGTAACGGGTATATCAACCTAGAATCGGTTGTTGGTTGTGAGCCCATCTTTCATTTCTGCTATCTGGTCGAGCCACGTCGGGCATGGATGGTTGACGGTTTGGATTGAGGCGCGTGTAAACTTGATCTGTGCATGCGTCTAGCTCACCGAGTTTTTGTCCTCCTTTGAGACATCCGAACCACTTATCAGGTGGGCCCTGCTAAATACATTGACCTAAAATGAGGCTCTGCCACAGGTTCCTTTGGCCCAGAAATTAGGCTGTGTTGCCCTCACGGGCCAAACGTGTACGGACAAAAGTGGACGGCTGAAGAATCCGGTCAATGGTCCACGATCAACGGACGTGTGCCCCATCAGACGTGGGGACGAGCCTGTCTTTTGGCCAAATAAAAAAGAAAAAGAAAAAGAAAAAATCGCGCGAGCGCGCCCGGCTTACAGTTTACTCGAGTCCCTTCTCTTGTATGATACGCAACCTGCTCTTGCGTGGCATCAGGAGACGCCACAGATTTTCAAGTCTAACAAGTGGGCCACATGGTTTGGTAATCCAGACCATTGGTCTGTTGATTATCCAATCGGATGGACCGTTCTCCCCAAAACATACTTGATGAGGTAATGTTTATCGTGCAATTGGTGGTCCGTGGACGGAGGAGGGTTAAAAGTATTAAAAAAAAAGAGTAATGGTCCACATATGCTGCAATATGACCCGTGATTGGTCACTGGGTATCTTCTAATCTTGGACTTTCGAGGTGCTGTCTACTTGGGAATTCCATAGCTCGGAAACCACGGTAATAGGACAATCCTAGCCATCCGTTTCTCTTACCCTTTCCCAATAATTACAACGGCTCTTTTTTTTTTTTTTTTTTTTTTTAAACTTCTTGCATTGGAAGCCGTAAATGGATTGTCTTGATATTGTTGCTGTTCCTCCCCACACGGTCGCACCTGTTACGACTTACGAATTTGGGTCACACGTCCGTGTGATAGTCTCTTGTGAGTCTAGAGCTGGGCATCGAGTCGAGTCGGACCGAGTTAGGGCTAACTCGACTCGATCCAGTTTTGAAATAGGCTTGATCCAAACTCGACTCGGTACTGAGTCCAGCATGCCTAACCAATCCAAGTCCGGGTCTGGCATGGACTAATCCAGACGGAGTCCGACCTGTCAAAAGTACCGAGTTGGTTCGAGTTGGCACCGATTCGGATCGAGAGATGAGGGAGGGAGTGGAGGGGAGAGAGAGAGAGGAGGGTGGTGATGGTGGTGGGTGGCTGCTGGGGTGGAAGAGGAGGGAGCGAGTGCAGAGAGAGAGAGGAGGGTAGTGAGTGGTGGGTGGGTGGCTGCTGGGCTTGAAAGGAGGGAGGGAGGGAGGGAGGGAGTGGGAGGAGGGAGAGAGAGAGAGAGAGAGAGAGAGAGAGAGAGAGAGAGAGAGAGAGAGAGAGAGAGAGAGAGAGAGAGAGAGAGGAGAGAGAGAGAGAGAGAGGAGGAGGAGGAGGAGGGGAGGGGAGGAGGGTGGTGATGGTGGTGGGTGGTTGCCTGGCTTAGAAGAGGAGGAGGATGAGGTAAGGAGAGAGAGGGTTTGGGATCGGGTCGGGGTCGGATGCGGCATATAGGGTTAGATATGTTTAAAAATTATTATTATTATTAAATATATACCTGAATATGAGTCGAGTCTGTTTCAGATCGAGTCGAGTTTGACCGGATTGAGTTTCGGGTTGAGTCGGGTCGAGTTACTGGGTAACTCTAACTTGACTCGGTTTGAATTCGGATTGGGTGAAGCCTACTGGTTCAGACCGATTCACCCGTTTGGTTCGAGTCGAGTTGGGTCTGAACGAGTCGGATGAGTTGAGTTAGGCGAGTCGAGTCGTCCCATGCCCACCTCTACTTATGACTGAATTAATATATATATATATATATATATATATATATATATATATAAATGGTGATAGCGTGTTAGGTTTCTCAAATTGATGACATAATAATAAAAATAAGACTGGATCATCAGTCTTATTGATTTGTGACGCAGGGGAGGACGTGAGGTCGAGCACCGTCTTCCTCAAGAGGATAACTATTCCGAATCCACGGAACTTCTCTGGACTCCTCACAGAGACTTCTCGAATCCACGAGAAAAGAGAGCAGAAAATAGAAATAAATTCTAAATAAATTCGAAATAGCTTAATGAATCATTCATCATCGTCTAATGCGTCTCCTTACACCATTAATAATAATAATAAAAAAACTAAAATTCGTAATTACCAAAAATAGTAAAATTCTAACTCTAATAAAAATCCTAATTCTAATAAAACTCTTCTAAGGCCTAGTTTCTAAAAATAAAAATTGCAAATAAACTTTCTTTAGAAGAGTCCTAGTATAACTAAAAGTTATTTCTAAAAGGAAAGAAAATCTAAAACTCTAAAAATATTAAAAAATTTGGAATTACTAAAAATAGTAAAAGTTTCCTAAAAATTCGTTTTTGAGCTGAAAGCGCGTGCTTTCTGACGAAACGGACAGATGCGACCCACTTTGTGGGTAGGTTCACCTCGGATGGCCCGTTTCAGTAAAGATTGATAGGTTGTGCGCCCCATAACGATACCCGGATCAAAAGTTATGGTCAATTTACGATCCATCTTCTTTTGGCCCAACCATGCTAGGAACTTATCTGTGACACGTTCTACATCAGACTCCTCTACTTGAAAAAAACTCGTCCTCAAGTTACGTAAGAGACTTGGCACATGAGTCTGAGATAACTTCCGACGTCGATGTTCATTAGCTCTTTTTATGTACTTGGCATTAAGCTCTTGAGTTGACACAATATATGTACTCATGCTTTCATTGACTTGACTAATATCGATTAGTTCCTTCACATCTGCCTTCAAGATCTCATATTTTTTCTGATAATGTGGGCAATTAGGCGGACTTGCCCCTGAGACGGGATCAACGTGATTTTGTATATCTCGTATGGGAGGTAATTTATTAGAGAGTTCATCGAGCACAACCCTCTTGAACTCCTGCGATACTGGTTCCAAATCCTCTAAGATATTCACAGGCTCCACATATTTTTTCTTTTCAACTAATGGATATATATTTTCCGTTTCCTCATATTGTTTAACAAAGGCCTGTTCAGTGATGAGATATTGTCCCTCCACTTTAGAAGTCTTGGGTTGGTTCTCCATTCCTATAGAGGTCACATGTTCGTCACTGATGAATCCTGTGGTCTGTTGCAACTCCGTTTTGATGAAGTTGTTTCTCGCGGACCAATAATAGGATTTTTCTGCATAACCTTTTACTGATCGACTATCTTGATAATAATTTTGGTTTTGTTGGAATAATACCTGATCGTAATCTCGAGGGAGGAATCGCATGCACAATAACTTCTTCATTCGGACCACGTGCGGATTGGAGCCTTCATTTGTCTCATCCGCTCGAGTTGAAGTTGTTCCCAACAATCTGAAGCTTTGCCCGTCAACTTGTAGGCTACGAGTTTAACTTTTTTTTCTTCTATATGATGTCCATGTAGTCGAAGAAACGTTCGACTTCAAGCAACCAATCGAGGAAGTCTTTGAAGTAGAGTTGGCCATTAAAACTAGGAAGATCGACTTTCATTTTAAATTCTTGAATCATCCTTTGGTTCATTGATAGCATCGCCCTACGATCAGTATAATTACGAATTCTAGCAATTGCTGGTGGTGGATCACCCACTATACACGGAGTTGCCTTAGGTTTTTCGCCAAGAGATCCGCTATGCAGTCGATGGAAGCCTGCAGCCCTTGCATGACTTGTCGATTCTCTCGTTGCGCTACTTCGAAAGTTACTGCCGTTAAAGGTAAATTCCCTGGAGCATCGCCCATAGGATTGTTGCCTGACCCGTTGTTAGAAGCCATCGATCCGAGGAGAAACCTCGCTCTGATACCAAACTGACGCAGGGGAGGACGTGAGGTCGAGCACCGTCTTCCTCAAGAGGATAACTATTCCGAATCCACGGAACTTCTCTGGACTCCTCGTAGAGACTTCTCAAATCCACGAGAAAAGAGAGCAGAAAATAGAAATAAATTCTAAATAAATTCGAAATAGCTTAATGAATCATTCATCATCGTCTAATGCGTCTCCTTACACCATTAATAATAATAAAAAAAAAACTAAAATTCGTAATTACCAAAAATAGCAAAATTCTAACTCTAATAAAAATCCTAATTCTAATAAAACTCTTCTAAGGCCTAGTTTCTAAAAATAAAAATTGCAAATAAACTTTCTCTAGAAGAGTCCTAGTATAACTAAAAGTTATTTCTAAAAGGAAAGAAAATCTAAAACTCTAAAAATATTAAAAAATTCGGAATTACTAAAAATAGTAAAAGTTTCCTAAAAATTCATTTTTGAGCTGAAAGCGCGTGCTTTCTGACGAAACGGACAGATGCGACCCACTTTGTGGGTCGGTTCACCTCGGATGGCCCGTTTCAGTAAAGATTGATAGGTTGTGCGCCCCCATAACGATACCCGGATCAAAAGTTATGGTCAATTTACGATCCATCTTCTTTTGGCCCAACCATGCTAGGAACTTATCTGTGACACGTTCTACATCAATTTGAAAATTAAAGCAATACAATTAATGGATGAAAATAAACAAAATAAAGAGAGATAAAATAACCATGATTGCTTGTGCAGACAAAATGATCATATAATCTACTAGACTCTCGTGGCATGAAGTTAGTAAGATGTGACTGTTGATGTATTAAGTTAGGTCACGGATATTTAACCCACTCTTAATGCATATTGCAACGATGTGCTAGACAATAGCGATTTTAAACTAATGGATTTGGACTTGCTGCACCATGGTTGGATAGAAGTGGAGTGATTAAACTAAGAAGCTAAAATTAATAAACGTTCATGGAGAACAAAAGGTAAACATCGTAGAATTTTAGATATATAGAATGATTGTTGTTGGAGATGACATAAAGCTCTTCTTCGAATGACTGCTTTTATAGACTTGGAGAATTGGTGGTTGTGTGTAAGTCTCGTGGTTTCTGCATGAATCTTTTGATTATGCAATGACTGTATCTCAAAAGGATTTGAAATCCTTGCTGTGCAATACCATCGTATGTGATTTGTTTCTAATTCCAAATGACTTTTCAACTTTTGCTTTTGATTTCTTGTTGTTTTTATGAAGGTGTCGGATGTACTTGGGAAAATTTTCTTTTTCGAATGGATCTATGGCGGTCATGCCGTGCATAAGTTGGATTATGAAGAATTCAACATTAGTAGGTCTTTGGAAACTTCATTAACACGCTAAGGGTTACACATGTGAAGTGTACATCGGTCACTTGCCCTATAAATGATGATCGCATTTTCAAGTATAGACATGCGTACGATTCTGAGCGGGGTTCTTTTTGGCAGGTTACGTGTCACTGAGAGATATGTATGGATAACCTTTCTTAGCGCGAGTGCATTTTACTCTTGTCATTCATATGAGTGTGCCGACATGTGGTAGCTTCTTATTGGTCTACATGGACTGCATCAGGCTAGGTGTAAACAATTCTCTCACGTCTCTTTTCATTTGGAGAATGTGAAGAAATGTTACATCATCATGGCTTTTGGCAAGATTTGACAGGCAACGCGTGGGAGCACGGGGTTTGTGCTTGGTCATTGTGCGCATCCTCTAGTGTTGAAAATAGTCTGCCATTAATGGCCAATGAGGGTTTCAATGGCATTGCCTTCTATAAGATGGGCCCTTAATTCAATCTTCCTCACCCATTCTCCCGGGCTTCCTTTCTCTCATTCACCCACATTCCATCCTTCTGATGGTGTCTTCCTCTCCTACGACCGGTTGTGGGATGTTTAAGATTTGTAAGAGCGACGTTGGGTATAGATAGCGGTCAAAACTCTGGGACTTGGGCACTATTTTCTTAAAAATAAAGAATCCACTCTTTTTGGAAGGACAATTGGCTAGAGATCTCTTTCTTCTCTTTTATGTGTATTTCTTGAATATCTTGTTGTAAAAAAAGATTTTTGTAAGTTAGATTTCTATAAGGCCCATTTTTAATGAACTATAATTTATTTTTTATATACTCTTTCATTTTTTTCTCTCATTTTTTTTTCACCTTAAAAAAAATAAAAATAAATCTGTAGCTAGTTCCTTGGCCATTTCAGCCAGTTTCTCTATGGAACGTCACAAAGTAGGTATATATTTCATCATATAATGGTTGTTTATTGAATTCTTGCTTTCATGACTATTCAAATCATGTAGTAGATAAGCAACTTCCCATAATACCTTCTTTCACAATGAGTGGGCCCTCCCAAGTTCGAGATCACCTGTGCCAATCAAAAGTATGGTTTTGCAGACCAATTTTCCTTTGTCAAAGAATTTTCTTGATAAGTTTTTACCACTTTTGATTTGTGAACCTCCAATGAATCTATGACTTGTATTCCGACATGATCAGGTTCTTCTAATTCCATCATCATTGACTTAGTCAACTCTTGATGAGTTACCACTTTGAGAGATGCAATATATTTAGCTTCCTGGGCAATACAACATCATGCCTATATGTCAAGGCAAACGGTGTAACTCCCGTACTCGTCCTTTGCGATGCTTGGTAGGCCTAGAGAATTTTAGATAACGTTTTATGCCACGATCATGGGTTATCTTCTGTCATATGCTTTATTATATTCTTTAAGATCTTGTCGGCTAACTCGGTCTGATAGTTGGCTTGACCATAATATGGAGTATAATACACCAACTTGAATCTATAAGCATTGACACGAGGGTGAATTTGGTTCCTTGAGAATGTAACTCCTTTATCAAGCGTAATGGTCTTAAGGATACCAAACCAGATATGCTCCTTAATAAAATCTATGACTTCCGCTTACCCAACTACTCTCATCGATTGTGCTTCAATTCACTTGGTGAAATAATCGGTCACGACAATGATGAAGCTATGTTGTGGAAATATATTTACAATGAAATCTATGACCCACCCACGAAACAACTAACATTTGATTATTGAATGAAGTTTGATCGTGGGCATATATGTTGTAAGGGTCCATGTTTCTGACAAGCTTGGCAACCTTTGACATATTTTATGCAATCTTTTAGTATAGTGGGCCAATAATAGCTGTGCCTCTAAATGAGCCACCTCATTTTCTGTCTTGCTTGATAGGCTCTAAAAATGTCATTGAGTACTTCACCAATGATGATCATGTCTTCATTCATTCCTAAATACTTTAACAATAGTCCATTAGTCCCTTTTTGGTTGAGATCTCCATCTAAAAGGAGATAATGTGGGGTAATTCTTCAAACAGTCCGACTAGTCCGGTTGCTTAGCCTCATAAGGTAATGAATGATTGGTGTTCTCTAGTTATCTGGTGAAAATTTCAAAGAAGCGATGTTGAGAGTCCTCACTCTCTGTTGGGCGGTCGATAGTGATCACTTCTGAGTCGTTAAGTATCGCTTGGTCAGTTCGTCAGACAATTTAAGTTTCGCCGCAATCAGCACCATCTCGTTATTCTGTCAGGCAACTTGAGTTCCACTGCAATCTGCGTGGCCATCCCATAATATGACATTAACACCTAACTCGAACATGTACATAGTCCAACTAGTTGATTAATGACTAGTTGCGAATCACTGATAATCACTATGTTCATAGTTTTAAGCTCCATCAAAATTTTGAGTCCAATAATCAGGGCATCATATTCCGCCTAATTAATCATACATTCGAACTCAAGTTGGAATGTCGGTCGAGCCAATTACACGGATCATACCTGTAAGTATGTAATGACAGAGCTTGGAAGTGGCGAAATATAAAGATAGGCATATGGTTTTAATGGTTGAATACCACTTTTTTATATCATGCAAGGTTTTAAAAAGGTAGTAAATCACACACTCCTTTTTGTTATTATTTTCTTAGGCCAATAAAGCTTCGATTGATTCTTCGGCCAGTTCAATATAAAGCTAGAATGACCAATCTTTTCATAGGGGAATTAACACCAACAACTTTGTCAGATACTCTTTGATTTATTAAAAGCGGCCTAATGTGCATTCTACCACATGAATTCTTTTTTCGCCTTCAACTTGATTAATGGAGAGAATACATGATTTTTCTAGCTAAATTAACGATGAATTGGCCTAAAAGTTAATTTGGTTGATAAACATCTATAGCTCTTTCTTGTTATTAGGCGGCTAAGTTTCCAAAATGTCTCGAACTTTACTGTAGTCGACCTCCATTCCCCATTGATAAACAAGGCATCCTAGAAATTTTTTTGTGGAAACTTTAAAGGCACACTTGACGGGATTTATCTTGAGCTTGTGCCTCCTCATGCATTCAAACAATTGTCTTAAGTCATTCTTCAATCCAAAAGGCATCATGACCCAATAATAGGTGCCAATTACCCCATGCCATCTAAAGGTTGTTTGTGAACGTCCTTAGTAGCGATGTAGATTTGATTATATCCGATTGACATTTATGAATGACATAATTTTATATATGGTATCCCTATTCATGAGCTAATCTATAATTGACATTGGATATTCATCCATTGGAGTTACCATATTGAAAATTTTGAAGTTTATGTAGACTATATGTTTCCATTCTTCTTTATGACCAATACAATATTTGAGATCCCGTCAGCATATTGAATTGACTAGATAAACCTGACCTTCAGTAGCCATTCAATTTCCTCTTTCACCTTGAAGGTGACTTCAAGAGTCATCTTCCTTGTTGGTTGCTTGAACGACTTGAACGTTTCTTTTATCTAAAGATGTTGTTCTATTAAGTCTCTGTCTAAGCCGAGCATTTCATGATAATCACAGGCAAAACAATTTTTGGGGGATCGGGGAAGCATACAAATATGAATCTAGGAGAGTAATCCAATTGCACCAAGCAAACACGAAAATGACACCTCGATTTTAACGTGGAAAAACCCTTGCGAAAAAAAACCACGGTACAAAGTGATAAGTATCACTATAAAAGTAGAACTTACAAAGGAAAAAGCTTAACTGATTTGAACAAACTCGAATCAACCCTTGATACACCCTTGAAACCCTCTAGATGAATTAAAAACCCTAGGATACCCTTCCAATCCCATTTACATCCATATTTATAAGTTAAGAAGGAATCTAAAATGAAATTGGAAACAAATCCCGCAAACACACTCACGCCGTACTGGGATTACACCACTTATGGATACTCGAACCCTTGACTGGGTGTTGAAACTCCTGAGAGTTTACCACCGGAGCAAGAGTAAGGATCCAATACACTTTGATGTTATCAAAACTTATCCTTCGATGGCATTGAAGCCATGTCGATGACATCAAACTAACACCCAAACTATCCAAAGACCAAACTAGAAAATTTGATTTTCTCCAATTGCATCGAGCCTTGTTTGATGACATCGAACAAACCTTTAATGTCATCGAACATATACTGATGTTATCGAAAAGACGCTCAGTTAGTCCAGTGACTAACTGGAGAAAATCCGAAAAATCTCGATGGAATCGATCACTGTTCGATGCCATCGAAGGTGACATCGAACAGACTATCAATTACATCGACAGACCCTATATCTAACTTGATTTAAGACATCAAATACAGTGACAATAAGAGAACTCCTTGAGGAGTGCAATCATCTTCATCTAAGCTTGTAGGTCCAATGTTGCACTGATGTAAGTCAGTCCTAAGTTTTCTTTTGTTGTAAACATCCCAACCTAAATGAGACTAATTTACTCTTCAGACTCTGGTTGAGTTTTGATAAAATCATTCTCGAGCAACTCGAGAATTGTTGAAAATCTAATCGATTAAGTGGGTAGGAGGGCTTGCCAAAAAATAGTGTCACTGTTCCATCCGAACGCATTGCCATAGGTATTACGAACATCTTGAATTCGATCAAACATGTGCGGTTAGTTTAGTGTTGGGCATATTAGAGTCGTATTCAAATCAAATCGATTGAACGCTTGTGACCACAAGAACTAAATCAGTTTGATTATGACTAGATCTGAGAAGATTAGCCTGATTATTTAACTATCAAATGTTACAATGATTTTATAATGGGAGGGTTAGTCCTTCAAAATATAATTTTTATCAGATTTTTTTAATAAAATAATAAGGATTTGATAAAATTAAAAATAAGGCTGGGTAACGATTTTATTGATTTGAAAGTTAAAGTAGTGCAATTAGTGAATGGAAAATAGATTAAACATATAGAAAGATAAAATAGCTACAACGACTTGTGTTGACAAAATAGTCATAGAATGTACTAGATGGTTATGAGATGGTCGCGAGACGGTCGTGGTGTGAGGTTGTAGAATATGATTGTCAACGTATTAAGTTCAGACTTGATAATCTCGGAGATCTGACAACTAGGTCTTAGATATTTAACCTACTCTTAATGTGTACTGCAACGATGCGCTGGACCATAACGTTTCTAAACTAATGACTCCAGACTTACTGTAGCATAATTGGATAAAAGTGAACTGACTAAGCTAAGAAGCTAAAATTAATAAACACCCGTGGATGACAAAAGATAAGCATCATAAAGTTGTAGAGAGATTGATTAATTAATTGTTGTTGGCGAGGATATTGAACTCTTATTTGAATACTGCTTTTATAGACTTGGAGAGGTGGTGACTGTGCAAGTCTCATGGTTATCTGTGAATCTTCCGATTCGTGGTGACTATTTCCTAAAAGGGTTTGAAATTCTTGTTGTGCGTTGCCATGGTATGTGTTTTATTTCTAATTTTAGATAGCTTTCTGAGGTATCCTCTTGATTCATTGTTGTCTTCAAGAAAGTGTTGGACGATCTTAGGAAAATTTTCTTTTTTAAATTAATTCAGCATGGTCTTGCCGTACATAAGTTGGATTACAAAGAATCCAACATTGGCAAGCCTTCAAAAACTTCCTTAACACGTTAAAAGTTACATGTGTGGAGCATACGTCGGTCATGTGCCCTGCGAACGACGACTGCCTTTTTAGGTGTAGACGTGCGTACGACTTTGAGCGGGGTTCCTTTTAACAGGATACATATCACTGAGAGATAATGCCGTTAGTACATTTCACTCTCATCGTTTGTAAGAGTGTGCTGACATGTGGTGGCTTTTTGTTGGTTTACGTGGATTATGCTCATTTAGGTGTAAACAGTATATTCATTTGAAATTTTAAATTAGGACATTAGTGGTTGGGCCTGCTGAGACTTCACTCTAGATCTATTGTTTACCCCGAGAACTAAAATATGACGCGAACTGGGAGTGTGGGACTCTACTCATCTACACGCAGGCGTGCACATTCTTACATGTAATACGTACATACGATTTCAGCTTTTCATCTAGTTTAAAATAATTTAAAAATCTACTGCATCAAAGATGAGCCATTTCATTGTTTGGGTGGGCCATATGTATAAAGTAAGTTGACAATCAAAGTGTTTACACCTTGCCTGACGTAGTCCAGATCAACGAATGAGAAGCCGCTATATGTCAACACACTTGTACAAATTAAATATGTGAGAAAAATATACTCGCACCAAGAGAGATTGCCAATACCTGTCTATCGAAGATATGTATCCTTTCAAAAGAGATCCAAAAAGGCGGTCATCTCTCGCATGACACGTGACCGATAGATGCAACGTATGCATGTTCTTTAGTATGTCAAAGGAACAATTTCAAAAGACTTGCATGCCATCGTTAGCTTTTTTGTAATCAGATACGCACGATATAGCCGTTTGATTATTCTTAAATTTTTTTTTCTAAAGAATGTTTGAAATCTTTTTTAAAGTTGCGAGAAAGACGGAGCGAACAACAAAAATCCATTTGAAAATAAAAGCTAATCATCAATGATAACATAACCTCGCAAGAATTAAAAAATTAACATGGTACAATCGTTATGTAATTGGAAGATTCATCGCAAGTTACAAAACCTTACAAACAACGGACATGGGGCCCTCGCCAGCACGAATTAATCAATTTATTTTCAACTCTACGCTGCTTATCCCATTTGTCCTCCACGGACACTTATTAATTTAGCTTCTTAGCTTAATTATTCAACTTTTGTCTACCCATGCTGCGCCAAGTTTCGTGCTTCTACCCGGGTATACCATTTTATCCAATCATTTATCATTTCGATTATGATCTCGAATATTTGAAAGCGTTGGTAAGATCTAAGAAATGATTAGACTAAATGAGCAGAATTTCATCAGGGCACCTTGAGAAACATGACTCTATTTCACGAAGCTGTTCATAAGTGACTTCAAGATGAAAGACTGGACCAAGTGTTAAGTATGCCTTGTTTGGTTCAATGAGAGCATTAAAGAGAAGGTCATTGATGACTCCTAAAGAAAGAACATTTAAATTCTTTATGAAGGTCTCCTAGTAGAAGAATACAACAGAGGAGGAAGATGCAACCATGGTGATCGGAGGAAGGTTAGATGAAGAAAGAAGTCTAAATGAGAGAGAATAAGTAAGAGGTGCAAGAAGGCAAACACTAACCCGCATAGTGTTTATATATTAACTGCGATACATGAGCATTAATGAAATGACAATCATGACTCATAGTATAAGATGATTGTATGCAACGTGTTACAAGGACAACTAATAGATAAGAAGTAAAAACTGTCATCTATTTAGCATCGGTCGGGTGAAATCAATGCGGAAGTGACACGTGTACGAACAATCGTTCACATTAATTCCATCGACAATCAAACAACGTCTCTTTCACCTTTTATCCAAAGATGAAGCTACGTGTGGGGGCAATGTTGTATCTTATTTCTGACTGTTCTGGGAAAAGCCAATAGGAAGGTGACATGTGACATTATATGAGAGATATGAGGTGTATGAAAATATTTTCTGAGATACTTAAAGCACTTTTAATGGAATCATAGCTGGTATCGATGTAATATTGCATGTCATCAGGTGATCGACAATACATTATGGCTGAAACATCTAGAAGCAGAACGTGGTCGAAGAGCAAGTCATGACCAAAGAGAATATAACTTGGCCGATAGAAGGGGAACAATCAAAACGAGAAACGCAACAAGACACGAATGTATATGGCGACGCCGCAGTTACCATAACCGTCCAACAAAGAAGAGAAACGTTTGAAGAATAACTACAGAAGAAATATATAAATAACAGGTATATTAGCGGAACAAAACACACACAATCAAATCCAACAAACAATTTGGATCTATCAATTTATATTAGGTAAATCTATCTTAAGAGTAGTAATAATCTGGTAACAGTAATTTCTTAGTTGTAATATAAGTTTATGCTCATACGTTAAACTTAATTCTTATCTAATATAAGCAGTTCTTTCAGAAGACATATTCTTGCAGTTGTTCTTAATGACCGACTGTAAGTTTTTTCTTTTGTTTGATTGCACCAGTATACTAAAAAGTCTATTTTTGTGAAAGACAAGGTGCAACCCATTTTTGGGGAAAGAACCCCACCCTTCGATTATCGCCTAATCACTGCAAATATTATACGAGTGATTGAGTAGGCAACCGATCTCTTCAGATTCAGTTATATACTATCGAGTTTAACGTATCTGCGTATTTTGACGCTTAGGGTCAAAGTTGATCTATCTGAATCGAGCTGCTATATCAATTTTGGCACGCCCGCATTGTAAACATCCGGATTTTTGCCAACTTGGGATTAGATGTCCTTAGGCAATGGGTTGCTCCTAACACCTTATTAATTCGTCAGAACTGAACCCCACATCTAAAATCGCTTCTGAACTCATTTCCTTCACAAATCTCACCCTTCACTACCTTGCTCTTTCAATTTTTCTAAGCACTTTCATCCTAGACACTATCCTAAACTAGCTAAGTAGTATAACTTGGATCACTTTATATACAAACTACAAAGGCCAGGTACCACCTCAGACAGAAATCACACATGACTAAATCCTTTAGAAATTAGGCGAGAATTAGCTAGTGCTAAACTAGAGTACCTGTGAAATTAGCACCAATCGCTTTAAATACGATCTGCAAGACCCAAAACTTGCAGAATCATTGACACTAGGTTACCCTAAAATCTAGGATCAATCTCATTACCCGATTGCTCTCGGGAGCATCTCGAAACTCCGTATCGGATCTGGACCGCATGTCGGAAGTCCGATTAACACGAAGTTAAGGAACTAGGACCGCCTCACTGGGCTTGACAACCATCTCGGAAATTAAATCCAGATAGTGTCCCAGCGCTATTCGCTTAAGCTCGGAGTGAAGAGTGTGAGAAATGTGAAATTAATTCAAAATAAAATATCTTGAATAGTAATCTGGCACCACTCGCTTGCGGATCAGTATTAAGCAACCAGACCGTCAGAATCAGACCAAATTACACCCTCGGATCAGGAGAAATTTCATACACATTTACATGTACTCGGAATCTCCGATCGAGATCCGCTGACCGTTGAACTGAAACTGGTCCGCCACGCGTGATCTGGAAATCCCACTGAAACGAAAACTTAATAGAACGTAGATCCAGTGTTAGTGAGCTTAAGTCCGACCTTTGGCTCAAGGAGGCCCGCCAGAAACCCTCTTTTGAGCTGAAACAATGCCGATTTGATTATAACGTAAGTATACTTTAAACATAAGTTTATTTCGGTGAATTTTTAGGCTATATAAGGACCTTAACCCTCTCTCATGGCAGCCATACGAATTTGAGATTGAGAGAGAGAAAAGAGAGAGAAAGTGTGGGAGAATCTCCCTGCCACTCTTCCCTGCCGCTATTCGGGCTCCACCGCCTGATTCTCATCGCTTTTCCAGCGTTTCCGGCGTCATTTCTAGGTAAGAAACCCTAACCCTAATCTGTTTTGGGGTTTAGACAGTTGTAGGTTGTGAAATAGTTAACCTATTTCGTTCTATAGGTTGCCAAACTGCCGAATACGGAAGCTTAGCAAACCTATCGACTTCGTTACGATTCTACGACAAAAGGTGCGGACTTTAGGTGTATAGGTTATGGTTTTCAACGCTTTCAATGTCAGATAATGATAGATTCATGATCTGCATGCAATTGCACATGTACAAAGTGCCGTCTGTTTTCCGTTTCGATTAAAGATGAAAAATATGGAATTCTACATACTCTAGGCATTTGTAGAAAGAGAAAGTACGTATACGTATATTTTTTGGAAATGTGTTTGACATGTTTATTTGTTATATGGATATACGATATATGGATAAAATACTTATATGGCAAAAGGATTCGCCTAAATACATGTTTTACTTATATACACTATGTATGTTGAAATTGCGTATTCTAGAAAATACTGTATACGTATAAATTTTGGAGATGTATTTATCATGATTATTTTTTGTAGTAATAGATTATACATGGATAAAATACTCGCTTGGCTAAAGGATAGCCCTAATACATGTTTTGCTAACATACACCATGTATGTTGTAATAGTGTATTCTAAGTGTTTGTGAAAATGACTGAATGAGTATAGAATTCTCATTCGTGCTCGCCATGACTAATTGTCATGGATTCATGATTGATGTATTGGCGATACCCCTTTGACGAAAGGATTTGCCCTAAGTCACGCCACGGCCAATATACACTATATATGTTAAAATGTGTGGCCCAAGTGTTTGTGGAAATGACTGAATGAATATGGAACTTGGATTCCTGCTTGCCATGACTATCCGTCGTGGGTGTACGCGTGTTATGATTGGGGCAACTCCCTAGTGAAAGGATTTGGCCTAATGCCTATGTGATCGACATATGTCATGTATGTTGATGTATGTTTGTTAAGTGTTTCTTGAAATGTCTGAATGAGTAGTAGTTAGCAAATTGTAATGTATAAGGGTGTTGAGATATAATTCTCAACCTCTTTTAACTATGTGTATGATCTCCTTGGATAGTTGTGTGATTATGAATTGAACATGTACAAACTCATGCTTGTGTTGTGCTTCATAACATGCTCAACTGCTTTATGATTTTAACTATGTAATGCATATGTTTAAATTTATATTTACGTTGTATGATCCGTCATGGGTGATGGGGGAGTGGAGCAACGAGTGCGTGTAACAGCCCTGACAGCCCTAAACGGATAATACCAGACCTTGATTGTATGAGTTGAATCTTGATCTACTACTGTTTTATCTATCTGCACTTGATTATGTTTGGGGCTATGATTATAGTTCAGACAATCGGTACCAGAATTGCATTCGTGGCTGTGATTCATTTGCCACGTGAGATGTGTTCGACGAACCCGAGTCGTACTTCGGTTGACGATAGTGGTTGGCCACGTGAAGTGTCGTTCAACTTGTTGTGCGCTCGAGCTAGCCGAGCTCGTCAAGTAACCCGATCTGTCTTATGTATGTTTACCATGTTTGGACGCTACTGCTTGAACCTAGGGTACCAAACTTACCAGTGAAATCCCTTTTAATCATGGTACCTCGATCCGCTAAGACTCATGAGCCGGGCATGGTGGTATGGGACACCGTGGTCGAGCTGTCGGCCTATACTGGGGCCACGTGCCTCCCCGTAGTGACCATTGAATAACCAAACTCGTGAGCCGAATACGGTAGTATGGGACACTGTATTCGAGCTGTCGACACTTATGGCGAGAGCCGAGTACGGTGAGACCTGTACTCGTGCTGACGGGCAACGAGTCCTCTGTAGTGTCTTCGAGTATACTCTAAGGTCTGTGATTGGCGACGAGCCCTTCACAACAACTAGAGTATGAGTTGAGCCGAGTACGGTGAGACCTGTATTCTAACTGACGGCCAGCGATTGAGCCGAGTACGGTGAGACCTGTACTCGAGCTGACGGTCAGCAATTGAGCCGCATACGGTGAGATCTGTATCCGTGCTGACGGGTGACGAGCCCTTTGCGATGCCTTCGCGATGCCTCTCGAACCATAATACCGTATGAGATTAACTAGGATTGACGACCCTAGGATGGATCATGTTTGGGAATGATACAAGGGAGGTACCTTAGTTTCCCAATACTGCTGTTTGAAATGAACTAATAATTACTTGGTAATCATGCTCATCATCGCACTGCATGTGCCTGGTAGATGTGGAACACTGAGGGATGGACGCATTCGCAAACGTAAGATGATGTCGCATGAGGGTGGTTTGGCAAGGGCATACATCATGTCATTTCATACTTGCATTAAATAAGAGTAGTTAGAATTGTTTGATTGTACTGCTTTATCATTATTGCTTGACTGAGTTGATAACATGTTAACCTATGCTTTACTGTTCCAATGAGTTGATCACTCACTCACACGTTACGGGACGGTGTTGTACACACCAACCAGATTTGTTGAGTTTCAGGTGATGGCGATGCTTGTGAAGCAGAGCCGGACTACTTCTATGATGATAGGAGGAGTTCTCCTATCTGTATCTCTCTAGCAGGTCAATGAAGACCTGATATTGTATTGATGGGGCTATGGTACTTGGGACAGGAGACATTACACTTCCTCACATTTGGTATATTTTAGAACTGTACTTGTAGTTATTTAACCTGGTAATGTTATCAAACTCTGGAGACTCATCATAGTTTATATATTTTATCTATCTATCACAGTCTTCCGCTTGCAAATTTAACTGTCTCTGGAGTATGATATGCTGTTTTGGCTTAATCTCACTCATGTTCAATGCACGAATACAGTCAACATTCAATCATCATTCATTTTGTTGCATAAGTGATGTTTTGGAACTCGGGAGTTGAGTTTATGCTCGATCCCCGATTTTCAGGGCGTTACACGCACACACCGCATATGATATAAAACAAACGAAGTGCCAACATCTAGAATTTGTAAAAGTGAAAAGTCCAGAATTTCAATTCCATTACTCAAAATTTAGGATTTTCACTATTTTCAATTCTAACGATGTATCCTATTTTACATAATCCTAAAATATTTAAATAGCTTCATACGTAAAAACCACCGATCTCTCTCTCTCTCTCTAAATATTTATATGTTCATTCATCTTATTATATATTTTTATTTACATTCATATCATGATAATGATGAAATGCTTATAAAATTAGAACTCATATAACTAGAGCTGGGCAACGGTCTGGATCGGAACGGATTACGTCCAACCCGATCCTACCCGAAATCCCAAAGCCTTGACCCGAACCCGATCAAATCCGAGACCCAATCTGGGTCACCGGACTTAGACAGATCCGATGCATGATTGGTCAGACCCAAACCGAGTCTGACTCGGTCAGGGAAACGAGGTCGGATCGGGTTGGGTACGATTCAGATCGTATGAACGTTAATTTAACTGTTTCATGTGGTGTGGTCCGCTTCAGTATTTAATATACCAAATTGTTGTGCCTATGGTTTAAAATAATATTTCAAAATGGATAAATGACTTAGATAAAATACATATATCAAGGTGGGCCCCACATAGCTCTGGAAGATTTCAATCTACTGTATACATACGTTTACTAGAATTTGACTTTTGACGTGCTAGGTGCACTGCCCGAAATGGCAGTAGCTTGCCTTTCATGCAAGCACGTAATCAATATTTTATTGATGTTTGTGAGTTCTGTGGGTCTGATCACAGGCTATATGTTATATCCAAACCGTCCATCCATTTGGCGAGCACTTCTTAAGGCTTGAGACGAAAAATAAGACAAATCTAACTATTAAGTGGACCACATGAATTGTTTAACGGTGAAAATCATTCCCTGTTATTATTTGTGGTGTGGTCCATATGATCTTTGGATATTGTTTTTTTTAATTATTTTTGGATAATTCTCTATAATTTTCTCTAAAAACATATGAATGGTGTAGATAAAATAAATACATCACTGTGGGGCCCATATCACTTTGATCTCCTTTGAACCGTTCGTACAACTCGGAGCTCGAGGTGCGCCAGACGCTGGTACCCTGTACCAGAAACAGACTGGCTACTCCCCTTGCCATCGGCCACCGGCTAGTGGTCGGTGCTCTGTGGGCCCCACCATGATGTATGTGTTTCATCCATGCCCTCTATCTATTTTTATAGCTCATTTTATTTATGAAAAAAATTTGAGATATATCGAAATCTCAAGTGGACCACATTATAGGAAACAGTGTTAAATGGACATTAACCATTAAAAATGTTTTGGAGGCCATAAAAGTTTTTGATCAAGCTCATATTTATTGTTTCCCTTCATTTGGGTCCTTATGACCTAATCAACAGATTAGATTTCAAATAAACTGTAACGCCTCGGAAAATCGGGGGTCGTGCATAGACTCGACTCTCGAGTTCCCGAGTGTCACTTATCATGCATTTATGGTTTTTATGATTAATCAAATTTAAATGCGTATAACCTGTTAGCCTTAGGATCGAAACTGCAACATACAAATACAATCTTAGGCCATTAGAAACCTTTCTTAGATAATCGTTTGACCATAAGCATAGTGAAGGATTCATTAATCACTAATTTGGACATGAACTAAAACGAGAACAATCTTTGACCAAGACCCGAAGGACAACCTTATAAATAGGAGATTTAAACTTTCCAATGATGGCTAAACAATTAGATTGATCGGACTACGGAATTACGGAACCACACATCTGCGAAGTACTCGCGGCTTAACCCAATTCTCATTCCTGGGTGAATACCAACGGATTCACTGCTTTGACCGAGCAGAAAACCAGGATCCATCAGGATTTAGAAGGGATACAACATGTTGTCTGCCCTGGTCAGGCGGACAATCGACGTATCGGATTTGAGCCTACCACAACCGTTTTTTCCGTATTAGCTTGATCATAAAGAGTAGAATATATGACCCTTAGGTAAACTATATCAACAAACACTTAGCACAATAATCATGATTTTGACTTTTGTTTTCAACCCTCAAGGGTGAAAAAGTTTAAGGGGGGTAGACTAGAATGAGCCAAACTAGTATAGATAGTACACACCTTACCATGCATATGAACTTGGAATCAACAAAACCTAAGCAAATGAAATAATGAAACCTTTACTTACTACCCTTAGGCAATTTCGGGGACAAAATTGTTTTTAAGGGGGGTAGATTGTAACATCCCGAAATTTCACTGTTTTGGATTTCAAAAAAAAATCCTTGAAATTTATTATTATTATTATTTTTTATTAACTTATAATATCACTTAATGACCATTAACACTCAATGTTAGTTTAGGCTGGGGTGGACCAGTCTAGTTATGATGGGACAAGTGCGGGCCGTCAAGCCGGATAGTTCATTTACACCTAGCAACAACCCGTGTGGGCCACCCAGCGACCGAGGAGGTTCAAAAAAATCTAAAACTTTAGAAAATCATAAATCTCACTGGGCTTGTGGTCCATCGCGGACTGCGGACCCAGTGGACACCCAGAAGTACCATCTAGCGCTTGCCCAATGTGCCCCACCAATGCCAGATTAAAATCTGGCACTGACAAAAGAAACTGAGACTCCGGGCCTTCCAGCCGTCGAATTTCTTCCAAATTTACGGTGAAGGTTTAATGTATTTTTCTACGCCTGTCCACCAAATCTGGGCCCCGATCGTGGCACGATGACCGTTGATCGCGAATCGGACCCGTACGACCAAACCCCATATCCGATCGTCCCCAAATTTTGCGTGGCCCCTCATCGGACCATGGAGACCCTATCCTATAAGTTTCATGGCCAGAGGGTCGCTAGAACAGCTTCAATCACCAAAATAGCCCTCACAGGGCCACTTAAGGGACGAAATCGCTTACTCAGATCCTATATACGTTCATCCGTTTGTCCCGAAATTTTACATGGGCCCTAATCGAGCCATAAGACACCTACCCACCGAATTTGGTGGCCTAGGGGGCGTTAGGACCACCCCAACTTCAATAGGGAGCCCTAGAAGGCTAGTTTGGGCAATTGTGGGAACTTAAGTGAATTGAGTCGTCCACTCTTATGCAAAGTGGAGGATTTAGAACCGTCGGTTTGCGACCAAATTTCACACGTGGAGTAAGGATATATCCCTGCTCATATCCGTATAGCTGCGGTCCCGATCGACCATCGGTGACCGTTAAACAGACTTCTAAACATAGCCGTTGATTGGCACATCCAAATGGCGAGCCGATCATATTCATGCGTAGATCATCATTAGGGCTAACTATCCTACTGTCCATATCAATATGTACAGCCTATAGTAGGCTCTAGAGCTTAGAAAGACCCTCTCATAGGTCTAGTATAGTAAGAACCTAGCCCTTGGGGCCATTTACACCAAATCTGGCCCTATATAAGGGTTTCTTTTGGGCACCCCTCTCCCCATACGAATTTTGCCCTAGAAAAGAGAAAGAGAGAAGAGAGAAAAGAGAGAAAGAAGAAAGGAAGGAGAGAGGAAGGGAGAGTGAAGAAAGAAGAGCAAGGTGAGCCCAAGGAAATCAAACCCCACAACTCCCTACATGTTCTCAAAGGAGGATTTCTCATCCACAACCGCCCTTTTCACTCCGTTGATCATCTAGGTAAGATCCACCACCCATTTTCGTTGAAACCCTTGTGATGAGGAGGGATTTATTTAGGATTCTAACATATAAATGTTGCTTTAGGGATTTCGGCCGATCGGCACCGGGTTCGGCATCTCTAGGTCATTTTCCAAGTCTCCAATAATCCATAGGTGCGGATTATTGTTCTTAGGTGGCCTAGCACCAATTTTAGCATGAGCTTAATGATTTTGATTGCTTGGATATTGTATTTGAACGTCTAGAGAGACCTTAAAAATTGTAGCTATTGGATTGTATGGACATGCTTGCTTGATTCTTTCATGATTTGGATCTTGTTTCTTACATGGTTTGTGTATGGATGATCACATGCTCATGCTTGATTGATTTTCCATGTTTTGTTGCTTCATAGTACGTAAAATGCCATTATTCTTTGCGTATGATTTTGTAATATGGAGGAAGTACTCAACTTGCTCACTAACCCACACACTCACATGCATTTTATTCTTGATAATGCTTGGTTGCTTGTAGGAGTATTCATATGTATGTTTGAAATGCATGAGAACATGTGGTTGTTACGCTAGTTGAGAATCTGTATAGTTGGCTTGTTATGAATAACCTTCATCCTATTGGGTTGGTCAGGAATCATGAGGAGAGATGGTTGTCCCATTGGTGGGACTACCCTTAGGCTAAACCCGTGGGTTTGGGCAGGTGTGTTCAGGTGGCTGTAGTTCGACTACATGGGTCTTTTGTGCCCGAGGTCACTCGTCTCACGCTCGCTTGACTCGTGCGGTCTAGCCTACTGTCTGACCAACCCTGTATATTAACCCTGTTTGCTCACATATGTATGGAACCTGAATCACCCTACAACCATTGCAGCCCATCAAAAATCCACTTGAAACTGGTCCATAGCCTCGTGAGCCGGGCATGGTGGAATGGGACACTATGTCCGAGCTGTCGGCCTACGCTAGGGTACCGCGCCTCCCCGTAGTGACCGCAAGCGATCCTTTCCTTTCGGCACTCCTCATGTGCTTGGTGTCGGGGATGAGGAACCCGACAGGATCACGGACCGCGAGGTCTCGGCCTCACGCATTGATGAGGTCTTGGCCTCGCAACTAGCATAGGGCATTGATACGTAGGGTGAATCGAAATCCTCAACCTGCTGGATGAATGGACTTAACTAATAACTCGGCTAACACGATCGCATTGCATGCATTAGTTAGGGTGGCGACTCGGAAGTCGAGGTCGCTCTGAGGGAGTGTTGTCATATGCGATCGTTAGATGGAGTCGCTTGAGGGAGTGTTGTGGCGAGGGCATGCATCATATCATCCCGCATGCATGCATTTTAAATAAGAGTTATTAGGTGCTGATGATTGTCTGCTTTTCATTAAGTTCATATTACAATTGATGCCTATTGTAACTTGAGACCAATAGTTCACATTGAATTGATCACTCACTCCCACTCTGGACGGTGTTTTAAAACACCAACCAGACTCATTCATAGATGCAGGTGACTCAGGGCATGAGGAGCCTGGCGAGGCGAGCTTGGACGAGGAGGATGGGCTCTCCTACTTGCAGCTGATGGGCGGCTCTCCATCGGCTTGATCGGGCTAGATTTGGATTTGCTGAGCTGTGGGCTCAGCTTTACTTTTTTTGGACATAGCCTTCTTTTGTTGTTCTGTTGGGTAACGCCTTGGGCGACCCTTTGTTATTTTTGGACCTGTATATATGTGAGATATCCTTCATTTTAGTAGACTGGTGTGATTGTGCTTCGTGCCTCAGATAATTCCAAATTGCGCATTTAAATTTGATTAATCATAAAAACCATAAATGCATGATAAGTAACACTCGGGAACTCAAAAGTCGAGTCTATGCACGACCCCCGATTTTCTGGGGCGTTACATAAACGGTAGAGTGGGCCTTAGGAGGATTATAATGGTGGATATCCAATCATTATTATTTTCCTGTGGTGTGGTCCACCCGATATTTATAACCGTATCATTTTTTATTTTTATTTTTTGTATAAAGCCCTGGAATGATCTGTAAAATGGATGAACGGAATGGATGAAACACATATATCTCCGGATTGGGTCGGATCGAATCGAATCGGATCGAATTACAGATCGGGTCGGTTCGGAACAAGGACTATCCGGATCCGACCGAAAATATTTCGGATCTAACTTATGCTACCCGATCTTGACCGATCCTGACCATCGGTTCTATTTGAATCGGGTCGGATCCACTGGTTCGGGTATGAAATGGCCAGCTCTACATATAACTCACATTAAAAAAAATAAAAATTGACAACTAACCAGAAAGAAATATATTATTTTTGGCTACTATGTAATTACTTGTCAAAGTAAGCCTACTTAATAAACTTATGTTGATCACATTATAATGATTTTCTTAAATATTAAAATTTTAAATTATGTTAAAATATTGGAGTAAATTTATTACTTCACATTTATCAGTATAGATGGACAAAATACATTTAAGAATCCTTTTTGTGAAAATCAGTCTACCAAACGTAAGTTTTAAATATCAGTATTTTCAAAATTCAAAATGCTAAACACAACTGAAAAATCAAGATGCTCCCAGACGACCATAAAGTAGAATCTCAATTAAAAAAAACAGAAGTAAGAAGTAAGCAGAATCTCATTTTACAGGTCAAAAGAGGACATTTGGCTTTTGGAGAGAATTCAGTGGCCGACAGGTGTCTCGCTGAGTTATCAATTGCCAAGTTGTTTGGATGGTGGGAGGCGATTTAGCCACGTCAACAGTACTTTCGTGCCTTCTATTAATAATATACACGTGTTACATGTTCATATGATTATTCCAAAAATCATCCATTGGATCTTCCGTTGGCTGGCACTCGGACTGGAATTTTGAGGAGAATCCGGAACCCTTGTGATAAACGGACGCGAATTAGATACTCAGGTGACGTCACCAAGCTCTGTGGGGCTTACCATGATGTATGAGTAATATCTACACCGTCCATCTATTTGAAAAGATCATTTTAGGGAACGAACCAAAGAATGAGGCAGATCCAAAGCTCAAATGGATCCCACCATAGAAAACAGTGGGGACAGTGACATCCACCGTTCAAAACTTCTTAGTGGCCACAGATGTTTCCGATCAAGCTGATATTTATTTTTTTCACTTTATCCACCTCTATGTTAACTTATGAATAGCTTGGATCTCAAAAATACATCATGTTGGGCCCTAGAAACTTTTTAACTGTGAGCGTCACTGCCCCACTGTTTTCTGTGGTGGGGTCCACTTGAACTTTAGATCCACTTCATTGATTTTTTAGCGTCTTAAAATGATCACTGAAAATGGATGGACCGTATGGATACAACATATACATCATGGTGTGGTCTACAGAGCTTGGTGACGTCACTTCAATAGCCATTTGGCTACCCACATTGGCAGTATCTAATCCGCGTCCCTGATAAACAGAATTTTTTGTTTGCGTGCATTGTCTTTGCGCCACATCATCATTACTGCCGATAATGATGTGGCCCAATGACAATGAAGGTGGACAAACAATCTCGAAAAAATAATCACTGTAGCCTCTTTTGTACTATGCCTTTTTTTGGAAGCCCGAAAACTTATATTATCAAAGCAAATTTTTAGGTTACGATAATAGAATTTTGGACAAAAATACCCTTAGTCTTTAGGATAAAGCAGTTGAAAATGATGAGAGTATTTTTGTTTTTATGGATTCATTGTACGGATGGAGGTCTAGTTTGATTAGATAAGTTTTATTTGGGTCGAGTAGAAAAAAGTGAGTGTTCCGTTGGGTCTATACTAAAAACTTACCCAACAATTCCGGATGCTGATTTCGTGTGAAAGCCTTCCACCGGTAGTTGTTGTGTAAGGATGTTGAGTATGGCCCACCTAGATGTTTGCCAGAAATCCACACATCTCATTTTTAGGATGTGCGAACTAAAAATGAGATGTATCCAACACTTAAGTTGGCCACACATGAGGAAATAGTGAGAACTCAGCTAGCATCGTTGAAGCATTCCTATGGTCATAAAATTTTTGTATCAGACTATCTCTACTATGTTTTCACTTCATCCCATTCGGAATGACCTTATAAACGGTTTGGATAGCATATAAACATCAAGGTGGAGTTCAAGAAGGTTTCAACCATAGGAATTTCTTTTCCCATTTCTCCCTCTTGTGTGACCCACCTGAGTTTTGTATCTAGCTCGTTTTTGGTTGCATGTCCTAAAATGAGCTTATACATAATGGATTTCTCACATACATTGGAGTGGGCCTCACCTAGCATCCTTGCGTAGGAAATCGACGTCTAAAAATCCCTATTTGTCACAAACAGAGGATCCCGTCTGTTTTTACAGGACTATTACCATGGGGAATTTGATGCAGTTTTAGTAGTAAGACAACAGTATAGGCATGTTAAAGTCGATGCTCTAATTGGACATGGTGATAAATGCATTTTATCCATGCTGTCCATTTTTCGGGCTCATTTTAAAGCATGATCCCAAAAACAAAGTAGATCCAAGTCTTTAGGTGGACTGTCTTATGAAAACAGTTGAAATTGAATGCCCATCATTATAAACTTTCATCATGATTCAAAACTTTTGTAGCCTTACAAGTTTTTTAAAAGAGAGTTAAATCACTCATATTTCTTATGGTGTGGTCCATCTAACATTAGGATCTATTTCATTTTTTAGCTTAGGCCCTACAATGTGCTGTGCTAGCAAAAGTGATGGATTGCATGGATAAAACATATACATCCAAGTCTATAGTGCATACTGAAGTATAAATATGGATGCTATAAAAGCTCTTTAGGCTTCATGATGATGTATATGTTTTATTAGTCCATCTATTTTTCATTTTCGTTTTATGTCACCACCAACAAAATAAGGTAAATCTATATTTAAAGTGAACCACACCACAAGAAATAGTGGTGATTGTACGCTCACCATTCAAAACTTCACAGGATCACAAACGTTTTGAATCAAACTAATATTTATGATTTTTCCTTCATCTAAGTCTCAGACGGAAAATAAAAATTATAGCAGGTCTTCCTGTGGGTGTTCAATGACAACTATCTCCTATTGTGTGGTCCACCTGATATTTGGACTTGCCGTTTTTTTTTTTTTCCCTTTCTTTTCTTGTCTTTTTTATCATATCCTAAGTGGATAAATGGCGTAGATAAAAAGTATGAATCATTGCAGGACTTACATCATTTTTTAGCACCGACATCGATTAATGGATGGTCACTACTGAATCTGAGTCCAACTTGGTGAGCTCATCATAAGACTTGAGCAAAAAAATAAGATAGATCCAAAAATCAAGTGTACCACACTGTAAAAAGTAGTGGAGGATTGAACGCCAGCCATTGAAACCCTTTTGGGGTCACATTATGAATAGATTAAAGGGAAAGAAAACGTTATGGTTGGCCTTGTGAATATTTTAAGTGAGAATCATTATCCCATTGCTATTTGTGGGGTGGTACACTTGAGCCTTAAAAATTACTCATTTTTCAGATCAAGATGGCTAAAAAGATGAATAGTGTAGATATGATAAATACATCATAGTAGGGCCATGTAAATTTGATCTCTTTGAACCGTTAGTACAACTCAGAGCTAGAGGAGTGTTAGCGTTCGTCTTTGCACGAGCTGAAAACACAAATATTAGCCTGATTCAAAACTTTACTGGCCCCACGAATATTTCAACTGTGAAAGTTCAATCCTCACATTTTCAGATTCGGCTCAATTTTGGCCTAATGTTTTAAAATGAGCTCAAAAAATGGATGGGCGGAGTAGATTTCTCATAAACTCTGCAGAAGGCTTTGGCAGGAAATCCACGTCTTACAAATGACAGAGGCACAAAAATCTCAGTGCCTTCAAGTGTACCGGATCGGCTTCTGTGAAATTGAGAGCTACACTGCACCAACTCTCATTTCTAGAAATTCATCTTGTAATAGGAAAGTCGAAGTCAATTCTTTTATCTCCAAAAGTAGAAAAAGTGGGTGTATCTTTTATCTCCATGATAATTAGCCCTGTACCAGGTGGACAATGGATCGTGACCGTTGAACAACTGGACCCTAACATGTATGGGCCATGTTACGGAAACCATATTAACATGATAATTCCAGCGTTAGATTTTCTTACCTTTTTCTCGTGAATTGCAGCTGTTAACTGTTCTCATTGCGCGGATCTCCCCCTAGAAAGGCCATGGTATAAAATGCCCACTAATCCTTTAATCCTAACCTTCCCATCAGTAACTACAAATGAACGGTAATAAATAATATCTATAAGGATTAGAGCTGAAGAAAAGGTGCAATTGGTGCGTGAGTCGCGACATTGGAACTGTGGCGATGGCGCGTTCATCAAGGTACAGTTTTCGGTTCGAGCCGGCTTCGGTATGTAGGACTCGGCTTAGAATCGTGCGCAAACGTCGAATACGGGTCGAGGATTACCAGAATTCGACTGGAAGAACCGCGGAAGCCTACGGAATGGTACGAGCTAGAATACGGGTCTTACACGCGTACCATCTAAAATTTCTTAGGGGCCACTGAAGTTTAGTTCAAGCTGATATTTGTGTTTTCACTTCATCCAAGCCTGTTTGATCTTATGAATGGGTTAGATGACAAATAAACATCATGGTGGACTCTATGAAGATTTCAATGGTGGGTGTTATTATCCCACAACTTTCTAAGTTGTGGTCCATGTAAGCTTTGGATCCACCTTATTTTTGAGCCCATGTCAAAAAATGAAGTTGCAAAATGAATGGACAATATGGATATAATGCACATATATTATTCTTAATGATTGGTATATCTATTCAATGAACCAAATACCACAGTGATATAAAAAGGACATGGAGTAGTGTTTGTGCCATAGTATCGCATAGTAATATGGGACAATCCCTATCACATGTAATAATTATAATTTTTTATTTTCATACCACTTAATCTCATTTAATACCATGCACCAAACACCCCGTTAGATTACATCTAAAATCCTTCCAGAGAGTTGCACATGTAACATGTATGTTTCCAGACTATTATTCTGTTGGGCACATGGCCCACTAATAGTGCCTCAGAACAAATAAATTATAAATTGCATCACTATAATTTCTTTGCTATGATGGTCAGTACAGTCCAAACATTGTACATATAAATCAACAAATAGATTATAAATTGCATCACTATAAATGCTTTAGTATGATGATTAGCATTGTCCCAACATTATCCATGTAAATTAACGATTAAAAATTGTTGGTTAATCACTTGAACATGATTTTGTGCTTGTGGCCCATCCAAGACATGGAATTTCATCATTTTTGGGCAAACATATATTTCAGGAGGCCTATTTCAACCATTGTGTTAAACATTACATTAGTTAACTAATTAGAGATATTAAAGTGATTCAGTAATTAAATTCAATCCTCTATTGATATCATTAAACATATCTTTAGGTAATGGTCCATTTGCAGTGGGACCCAATATATCAACGGTCCGGATTACTGACAATTTGTCCCTATTTTTCATAAGTAGAAACCCGAGTATACTGTGTAAAGACTCGTGTGCCTTATCTTATAATCCTCAGCTGGTAAAAGAAAGAAAGAAATAAATAAAGCGAAGTATATCCGTTTCCGTACAAGGACGTGGAATCTTCCCAACCTATGCATGGTTATTTCCTAATCCGAGTTGAGTACACACGCAATTTGGACGTTGACTGTCGTAAGGACCCGCTACGCGTAGCCGGGAACACACGTGAGAGATTTGGTACGTTAATAATAATTTACCCAAATTTTCTTTTAAATATTCTATATTTCTGGAGATTAAACGGTTGGGTGGGCCACGATATATCAGAAAATGGAAGGTTGAGAAAAGGTTAACCAAATTTCAGGTTTCCACAATGCTACTGGGCTGGATTTCTCTTTACGGTAATGGAACAATTTTCCATTGGGCACATCTAATGGACGTTTCTGATTTTTTATACGTGTGATGTATCGGCACGTGTTTGGCCTTGAAGAAGCGTGGATTCAATGGCAAGTTTCGTCCGACGTCACTAGCCAATACGGTTTATACAGTCCTTTTCAACCTTTATATGTGAAATTACTATATTGCCCTTCAATTATCCTGCCACCACCGAGTGTCAGGACCCCGTGGGACCTTCCTTGATGTATGTTATTTATCCACACCGTCCATCCGTTTTTTCATCTCATTTTAACTTAAGGACCCAAAATTGAATCATATCTGAAGCTCCAAAGGACCACACCAAAGGAGAAAGTGGGAATTAAATCTTACGGTTGAAGACTTCTTGGTGGCCACGGAAGGTTTGGATTAAGCTGATATTTTATTTTTTTGCTTTCATCCAGGTTTTTGTGACCTTTTCAACGGGTTGGATGACAAATATATATTACGTTGGGTCATAGGAAGGTTTTAACGGTGGAATCATTACCCCCCCTGTTTCCTACTGTGGGGTCAACATGATCTATACAAAATCTTCAATTTTGGGATGGTGGACTTAAAATGATCTGGAAAAACGGATGGACGGTGTGGATAGAACATATACATCACGGACAGCCCTATAGAATCGGTGGCGGCAGGGTCACCACGATATCTTCGTTTTGATAGATTTTCATTGCATGGCCCACTGTTAGCTAATTGAGTGATCCTAGCCATCCAATCTGTTCTTTTTTCCATTGAATTTGAACCGCAAGCTGCATTCCTTGCACTTACTCTTTGCTTGAAAAAAAAAGGAAAAAGGTCCTATGAGGACTTGAATTCCTGCAATCTGGGCCATTCAATCGATGCAGCACCATGGATATGGTTATGATGCAAAAATTACATTGATCAGCACAAATTGAAGAGATCCAGACCATTCCTCTAGTGGGCCCTGAAACAGGATCTATAGATGATCATGGCGCATGCTTATTGGAAGATCTCAGCCACCCGAGTTTTCATATGGAATCGTGAACGGTAGATTCTGTCTTTTGGTGTCTTTATACTGATCTGTACAACTACGGTTTTTGAATTGTAAATTCTCTACTGTAGGCCCATGACATAAATCGTGACCATTCATCTATAAGGCCCACCTTCGACGATCCAAGCTAAAATTCGACGCCCATCGGGTGGGTCCCACCATGAATCTTCTATACGTGAAAATCAAGCCGGTCATCTTGCTGGCCACATACTTACTTAAATCTGAGTCATTCTCAACCGTTCATTTTCTTTATATGCGTGCCAAGTACCTCTTTGTTTTGGGTCCCATCGCCATCAACGAGGGCCCACCGGACTAACAAAGAGTTCACACGCATGCACTCATGCCACACGCACATTGTCACACATCCAAACTCAAATCAAACCATCCAAACGCTTGGATACATGATGCATGGGTTGATTAGATTGATTGATGAAATCCTAACCTATGATCAATGGACGTTCGTTTGTTGAATCAGCACCGTAACTACTTTTCATCACAACCGTCCACTTTACTTAAATCAATAAAACGATTAAGTTATTTCTTCAGAACACCGTCTATCCAAGGCGATTCCCTTAATTTGAAGGATTTATTTTAAGTCAAAATAACCCACGTGTAAGCTTCTTTCTGCACGCGTATGAAGCCACAACAGTGCTAGAGTATCAAAACCTTTCACCACCAATAACGGTACAGGGGCATTCTCGTAACTTCCACCACAAAACGGCCGTACGCGGTTTCCAACGCAACGGAAACCTCTTTCTCTTTTCCGTCGTCTCTGTATAAATAGCCCTCTTCCTCTCCAACCTTCTCTCAGATTCTCTTCCTTCTCTCATCGTCGCTGTTAAATCAGATTCTCTTCCTTCTCTCATAGTCGCCGTTTGATCAGATCTCCATCTCCAAGATGGAATACCGACCGTTAGATCTCACCATCATCTCCGCCAAGGACATCAACGACGTCAATCTCTTCAGCAAGATGGACGTCTACGCCATCGTCACCTTCAGCATCGACCCTCGATCAAAGCAGAAGACGCCCGTCGATAGAGATGGCGGGAAAAGCCCTACCTGGAATTTCCCCATGAAATTCTCCGTCCCCGATCTTCGGCACAATGGCCCACCGCTAATCCTCCACATCCAGCTCCGATCCGACCGTAGCCTCGGCGATCGCGACATCGGAGAGGTCCACGTCCCGATCAAGGAGCTCCTCGATACGGCCGCGTCATCTAAGGGCGACGGGTCGTCTGGGACCCACTTCGTCAGCTATCAGGTCAGGAAACCGTCGGGAAAACCCAAGGGCGTCTTGAATTTCTCTTTCAAGTTCGGAGAAAAGGTCTCCGCTCCGATCGCCGCCGCAGCGGCGAGAGGAAACGAGCCCGTCATGGCTTATCCAGCCGCCTCGGGCCCCAGCGGGTACCCGCCTCCTGGTGCTGTGTATCCGCCTCCAGCAGCGGCATATCCGCCCCCGGCAGCTGTATACCCGCCTCCGGCAGCGGCGTACCCCATGCAGGCGGGTTATGGGTATGGTGGCCATCCTCCGCCTCCGCCGGCAGGGTATGGTTATGGTTACCCACCGCCACCACCAGGTTACGGAGCACCGCCCCCAGTGGGTTACGGAGCACCGCCCCCGGCGGGTTATGGATACCCTCCGCAGCAGATGGTGGCGCCGCCCCAGCAGCCCAAGAAGAACAAGTTTGGGATGGGTGGGATGGGGTTGGGAGCGGGCCTGCTCGGTGGGGCGATCGGAGGGTTGTTGATCGGAGACATGATCTCAGATTCCAGCAATGCTTATGAATCCGGTTACGATGCCGGATTCGACGATGGTGGTGGTTTTGATTTCTGATTTTTTTTTTTTTTTTTTTTTTTTTTCTATCCTTGGATTTGTTTTTATTTTATAAGGTGTTTGGCTGTACATTTTTTTTTACCATTATCAATGTATTCCGTGTATCCACAATCTCTGTTTTCCTTGCACATGGCGTATGTTTGGATTGAAAGCAAATATAAAGCAGGCATTGGTTTGAATTGAATTTAAATTTTATAGACCGCAACTTCGCTGCAACCTGGAACCGGAGACGTGGGGGCGGCCCTGACAGTAGGGCCCACCTCGATGTATTCATATCATGCTGACGGTTTCACCAGCTTGCATGGTCCTAAAAATAAGTCAGATATAAATTTCAGGTGGATCACACCAAAGGAAAGCCGTTATTAGCCATTAAAAACCTTTGTGTTGAATCAAGCTGATATTTATTTATTTTTTTACTTTCATTTGGGGTTGTGTCACTTTGCCAACGGGTGGATTGGATGGTCAATAAACATTACGATGGACCTTAGGAAGTTTTTAATCGTGGATGTTCAAGGACTACTATTATATGTGCTTGATTTTTTGGAGTATGCCCTAAAATAAGCTGGCAAGGAGTATGCCCTAAAATAAGCTGGCAAAACTGTGTACAATGGTAACAATGCATACATCAAGGTGGGCGCCCCACAGTCATGGCTACACCCACATTGCTTGTTCTGGGATTGCGGCCAATTCATGATCAATTGAGAAATTCGTAAAAGAAAAAAGTCATCAATTTTGATGGAAAACAGCATTATATACCTTGACACAACACTTGTGGGAAGGGATGGGGATTCTAACCAAGAATCCTACGTCGGCTATTACCTTCTCCATTATTATGTTCCTTCTCATCCTTGGCTGCCTTGTTTAATACTAGTTGAAGGCATGATTCTTCTCTTTAGAAAGAGAGCACTAATGATACTTTGCCTTTCCCAATATTTAATAGATGGCTGTGTGTACATTATGGTCATTATTTGGATGATTCGATACTCCTGGAAGTTTAGGATTTTAATTCCATAATTCAAAATTTAGGGTTTACACGCCCTTTCCAATTCTAATGTTGGACCCTAGCTTACAAAATCTTGAAATTTTGAAATATCTTTATTTGTTGTGATAATTACTCTTACCTTTTGAAAAAAACTTTATGATCTTTTTCATATTATGATAATAGGATGCTTTGAAAATGAAGCTTATATAATCATTATATGACTTATATTATAGAAAAATTAATAGCTATCCAAAAAGAAATATGATATTTTTGGGCCATTTATGCAATTACTTATGTAAGTTGGCCCACTTTTTTTTTGGTTAGCTGGTTAGTACACCTCACTGTCAGTTCACATGTCACTGTTAGCCACCCCACTAGGGAATCTATACCAAGACCTCAATGTTGAAACGAGGTATCTTTGACTCAATCTACCACTTAGCTATGGATCAGGGTGTAAGAAGTGTATTATTTTATTTTATTTTATTTTATTTATTTTACGTGCACACACACCACCACACACTTACGCGGTAGTGAGATTTCACCACCTATGGGCACTCAAACCCTCAATCAGGTGTTGAAAGTCCTTAAAGTCTACCACCATAGTAAGAGCAAGGACCTTGGAACGAGCTTTAGAATAATATGCCTCTTTTTTTTTTTTTTTTTTTTTTTGGGGGGGGGGGGTTAGCTTGTTAGTACACACCCATGTCATTACACACACTCCATGTTAGCCACCCCCGCTAGGGATCGATACCAAGACCTCAAGTGTTGAAACGAGGTATCTCCACTCAGTCTGCCCAGTTGAGTATGGATGTGGGTGTAGAATAATATGCCTCTTAATAAGCCTGGAACGAGTTTTAGAATAATATGCCTCTTCACATTTATTATCCCGTGAGTACACGAAATAATTATATAATTATAATCAAAATCCACTCTACCAGACACTAGTTCTGAATTTCAGTATTTTCAACCCAAAAATAAAGATCAAGATTCTCCTTGACACTGGGAAAGCAGAATCCCTCTTTATGGGTCAAAAGATGATGTAGCTTTTATGAGAGAATCCGACCACTAACATGTGTCTCAATTGCCCATCCATCCACGTGGATAATAATCTCGCACCTTATGTTAGTACCATAAATGCGTCACATGTTTATATAATGATCCAAAAAATCATCCATCGGATGATATTTGGTTTTTTACGTTCATCTAAGTTTGTGTGATATTGATACTTATCAATAGATGTGATGACAAATAAACATCACGGGCCCTAGGAAGTTTTTAACGGTGGTGGGTTCAATTGTGATTTGTATCTACTTCATTTTTGTGATCATGCTGGGCATGGATATTTGATACACACATCAAGGTGGGCCCCAATGGGGAGTGGATTAAGTGTGGCCATGGTGAGGCCCTAACATTGGGGCCCACCTTGATGTATGTATTGTATATTCATGCAGTCCATCTGTTTTTTCAGCTCATTTTAGGGTGTGAGCCCAAAATTGAAGAATATCTAATTCTCAGGTAGCCCACTCAATAGGAAACAAAGGTTATCTAAGTCTCATCATTAGAAACTTTGGGCCCACCGTAATGTTTATCGGCCATCCAGAAAAGAAAAAAAAAAAACATATATCCACCTAATCCAAAACTTTCATATCCCACGAGAAGTTTTTAATGGTCAATATTCACTACTTCTTGTGGCGTCGATGGACAATCATGCTATGGAATTAATGGCACCCACTGTCCACATCGTTCATCCATTTTGACATATCATTTTAGGCCATGAGGCGCAACTCTTGAGAGTCTACCACCGGAGCAAGAGTATGGATCACTGCCAGAATTTACTTATACATAGTAATTAATAAATAAAAAACAGCCACGAATAACATGTGAGGCACATGGATTCGGATTGTTGGGGTAGGTCCTGCTAGAAAAGCTTTTTGGGCTCTACCATGATGTATGTTTTATCTACCCAATTTCCTTTCCAGACACTTTCCAAAAATGCGGCAGATGTAAATTTAGGAAGACCGCACCTGAAGTTTTGGATCAAGCTGAAGTTTTTAACAGTAGGCATTCAATCATTGGTGTTTCCACTCCGTAGGGCCCACCATTATTTATTTATTTTATCCAATCCGTCCATCCATTTTAAAAGATAATTTTAAGGATATAGTTCAAATATTAAGAATTTATAAAGATCAAGTGGATCACACCACATGAAACAGTGTGAATTGAACCTTTACCATTGAAAATTTCTTGGAAGCCACAGAAGTTATCTGATATTTGTTTTTTTCTTAATACATGTTTTTAATTATCTTATGAACATGTTGGATGATAAATAAAAGTCACTGTAGGCCCTGGGAAGGTTGCAAGGGTGAAAATCATTATTCCCACTGTTTTGTTTCCTGTGGTATGGTCCACTTGAGCTTTGGATATGCTTCAATTTTGGGGTCAACAGCTAAAATTAGTGGGAAAAAAGGATGGACGGTGTGGATAAACCGTATACATTCACAGTGGGCCCAACTGAGTTTACTCAGTACGATAAAAGTGTACTGAGTCAATCCGATTTCATGTGTCACTGCCAAATCTGAGTCCTGAGGCCCACTCGATATTAGAAATAATCCCGAATGGACGGTTAGAGATCTCGAATGCCTGACAGAAATGATTCAGAGGCAGGAAAACTCCGTGTCATCGAATGCACCAGACCGGCTTCCGTGGAATTGACAGCTACGGGAGCGGATTGCATGTGCCCTTGGCATAGAGATATCTATGTGCCTGGCGTTGTGTGGGGCCCATAGAGATGTCCATGATAAATCCACTCCATCCATCTGTTTTGAAAATCCACAATAAGATAGTATACCAAAAATAAGAGAGATCCAAAACTCATGTGGTCTACGCCGCATGAAAGGGATTGAATGCTTCTTTCAAAACAGATGAACGGAGTGGATTTGTCACGGACATCACTGCGGACCCGACGCAGCTATATCTCTGTGCCCGGGGGCACATGCAATCCGCTCCCAACAGCTACATCGCGCCAAGTGCTCCACGAGAATTAGTTCCTGTACCAGTGGACAACAGATCTTAACCGTTGAACGACTGGAAACTACCGTGGATGACCCATGTTTCAGAAACCATGGTAATAGCCTTAGATTTTCTCACATTTTCCCTGTGAATTGCAGCTGTTAACCGTTCTCATTTGGCGGATCTCACCCTGGATAGGCCACAGTATAACATCCTCACTGATCCTCCAATCTTAACCTTCCCTTCGTTAACTACAAATGAACGGTGATAAAGAAGGAACCTGATTGCATGGTGTGACACACACCACCGACCTCCATTGACGTCACTAAGTTACGTAGACCCAACTATAATGTATGAGTTATATCCAAACCGTCCATCCATTTGGTGAGATTGTTCTAGGGCTTCACCCCAAAATTAATGAGACAGATCCACAGCTTAAGTTGATCACAACATAGAAAGCAGTGGGGTTTGAACATTTACCATTAAAAACTTCTTACGTGTCACATGAGTTTTGGGTCAATCTGACATTTGTTTTTTCCCCTTCATCTAAGTTTGCGTGATCTTGTTAAGAGTTTGGATGACAAATAAACATTATGGTGGACCATATTCTATATAGGAAGATTTCAATGGTGAGAACCATTATCCTCGTTTCTTTATGTGATGTAGCTCACGTGAGCTTTGAAAATGTCTTACATTTCCATTTTTGGCTCAAGCCCTAAAACGATCTTGCCAAATGTGCAGACGGTTTGGATATAACATATATATCATGGTGAGTCTATGATATTTATATGCCATCCAAATAGTTTATCACGTGATTTCTAGTGGGATGAATTGGGAAAAAATTTGACATAATTTAAAACTTCCATCGCCCTATGAATGTTTTAATATTAGATGTACAATCTTAATTAATTTCTATCATGCAGCTTACCTTGCTATTTAATTTGCTTTATTTTTGAGCTCATGTCTTTAAATAATCTAAGGAAAACAAATGGATGAGGTAGATTTCTCAAAAACTTTGTGACAGGCTCTGCATAGCCTTTCAACACATGGAGTGAATTAAATGCTACCCACTAAAATGTTAGTGGGTGTTGCCCTAACTGTGGAGCCCAGCTTGATGCATATGATGTATTAAGCCGTCCATCATTTTTTAGATCATCCTAAAGCATGATCCTAAAAATGAAGCAAATACAAATCTTAGGCAAACCACATCACAAGAAAACAGTGGTAATTGAGTGCCTACACACCCAGGTCCATAGCTCAACTGGCAGAATGAGTGGAGATACCTCGTTTCAACACTTGAGGTCTTGGTATCGGTCCCTAGTGGGGGTGGCTAACATGGCGTGTGTGTACTAACAAGCTAACCCAAAAATAATAATAATAAAAATAATAAAAATAAAAAAAAATTGAGTGCCTACCATTGAAAACTTCATAAGGCTCATTGTAATGTTTACTAGCCGATCCCAAAGGATCCATAGACATTGAAACAGAAAATACAAACATTAGCTTCATCTAAAACTTTTGTGCCCAAATTTTTTTTAATGATGGGCATTCAATCATTCCAACTGGCATTTGTATTTGCCTCATTGTTTTGGCTCATGTCCTAAAGTAAGCTAGCAGAATAGTGAGGCAATATAGATTTTACATATACATTAAGGAGGGCCACATAATTTTTTTTTTTAAAGTGTACGACCTTGTTCAACAGTGACCACTATTCAATACTCACCTGATTAATCCAATCCATTTCATGAGTTACCATGTAAAACCACACCAATTATCCAATCCGTCCCTTATTTGGCCTTATTTTCTATGGCCATTCTCTTTCCAAGCCATTGATGGGATGGTTGTAGTTGCCTTAAAAAGTGATTCTTTAGAATAATAAGCCATCCAAAATGAGCCAAATTATTACTTGTGCCTATTTTTAAAAACAGCATGAACCATCCATGTTAAAGATCATTTATCAGACAATTAATATTTGTTAGATATGATGGCTCGTGAAATGTGCATTAGATCTAATGAATGGCCTTGATTATTGCATTGGGTTGTCTGGACACCCAAATTGCAAATATAGCAATTATGATTATATATTCAAATTTGGCCTTAGACAAAAGATGTTAACTACATGATGTGGATGTAGGTAACTGTTGTATTCCTAATCAGACAGTTCAAGTTGTGCATCCGGTTGTAAATGGATCATAATCTCAAAATCAAAGTCATCTAAAGATCTAACAATTTAATTCATAGCTGTCAAATAGATAAATTGAATAGGGCAAAAATATGAATTGGCTAAATCATCCAACCAATATGATATTTGAGTTATTTCTCCATCTAAAATGGAGTCCATCAATGGTGTGGCCCATCTCACCAATGCACCCTGAGTACATAACCAAATACCATACATGTATAAATTGAAAATCTAAACATATAATGCATGTTTTTTAAAAAAGCATCATTTACTTGCCTTATCATGCAAACAATTTATATTATCTTATATGGCAAGCATCAAAAAAATAAAAATCCAGAGCATTTATTTACTTAGCTCTTTTGGTTAGAAAAATTTTAAAATTTTATTGGACGAGGCATATGCAGAGAAATGTTCACCTGCCCTCTAGTTCTCACTAGAACCTTGATAACTTTGTCCAAACTCATCACATGATGCGGGCCTAGAATCTGAACCGTTCATGTGATGCAGCACCCCATGAAACCTCAAGACTCGGTTTTTACTCTTATCCAAAACTTTGGTGGGCCATGGCAAAAGAAAGAGAGACAAATCAAAAGAGAAAACTATTTCCCTTTTTCATGACCCACCAAAGCTTTGGACCAGATTAAAAGTCGGACCTCAAGGGTTTCATAGGGTGCTGCATCACATGGACGGTTTAGAGTTTGGGCCCACATCACGTGTGATGTGTTCTGAAAATGTTCTCACAAGTTCGATATGAGAACTGGTCCGCATGTGAGTATTCCTCACATACGTATACCAAATTTTGAGATATCGATTAAGATAAATTATCAATTTTCATATATTTATAGCTTGTATTTCTGAAATAAATTTGAAAAATTATTTTTAAATACTTATAAATATTAAAAGTCAGCATTGTAGGTTTTCAATACTTAAATTATTTTCAAAGATGCTTTGAGCGTGACATAAAAACAACCCACGGTCACAAAGGTGTTCCACTACTTTTCATTGATAGCTTTAAACATAGTTTTTAGGTAATGGTTGATCCTAGGTGGGACCCAACATATCAACGGTCCGGATTATTGAAAAGTTGGCCTCATTCGTCATAAATAGAAACCGAGTATACTGTGAAAAGACTCGATCGCTTACCTCATAAGTTATAATCCTCAGCTAGAAAAAGAAAGAAATAAAGCGAAAGTCTGAAGCTTTTTTTTATTAATTTTTTATTTTTTTAATGAGTGGTGACGTGGACCAATGAGGATTAGGGTATCAGGAAATCGCTGTTTATCCCGACTCTTATCCGGACTGGTACAAACAAGGGCGTAGAATCTTCAAACCTAACCATGGTTAGTTGGGGTGACACACGGTTAGGGTGTGACTTCGATGAGGACCCGCAATTGATATCCGAGAACACACGTGCAATCTTCATTCACACGTGAGAGATTTGGTTCGTTAATCATAATTTACCAGTATTTCCATTTACCAAATCCATATTTCTGGAGATTAAATGCCTAAGTGGCCACAAGTATATCTGAAAATGGAGGGTTGAGAAAACGTTAACCAATTTTCAGTTTCAACAATGCTAGTTGATTGTGTGAGGGAAGCTATAGATTTTTTTTTTTTAATGATAATAGAAAATTTTCCATTGGGCACGTCTAATGAACGTTTCTGATTTTCTATACGTGTGATGTATCTGCACACGTTTGGCGCATGCGTTTGGCGGGTGAAAATGCGCGGATTCAAGTAGCAACGGGCATACGACCTCACTAACCAACACATTCCGAAGACTCAACTGCAAATTTACTAAATTACCCTTCAGCCTTAGAAAGGAACAGGATTCTTTGGTTTGTGTACGGCTCTAGTATTGGATGAGAAATGGACACGGATTCCCACCGGACGCGTTCCAGCGAAAGCCGTTCCCAGAAAGTTCCAGCTCTGAAAATTAGGTGGGTCCCACTGATATTTGTGAGAAATCCACCCGTCCAATCCGTTTTGCGAGCTCATTCTAGAATGCAATATAGAAAATATGCCGGATCCAATACTCAAGTGGGCTACACGAGAGGGAAAACCAGGGAAGGAAATGACTACCGTTGAAATTTTCCTGAGCTCCACGTCGATGTTTATATGACATCCAAACAGATTATAAGGTCATTCCCACTTGAATGAACTGAAAACTAAAAAAACGCATGTCATAATACAAAACTATTGCGTCCAAACCAATGTTTCAAGGTGGTTGTTCAACCCCTACGGTTTCATCTTGTGTGGCCCACTTAAGTATTGGATCCAACTCGTTTTTGGTTAAATATTTTAAAATGATCTCTCAAAACGGATGAACGGAGTTGATTTCTCAAGAACATTGTGATGGACCACCTAGGTTCAAGCGTACGAAGTTAATGGGAAAGAGGCGCGGCGGCCTCAGCGAGGATGCGGATTGCTGCGATAGCCCCATCAGGATGGACGCGGATTGCGTCCTACCCCCGCCCGGACAGTAATCCGTCCGGGCAGAACTCTGTGGGGCCCACCGTATTGTAAGTGTTTTATCCACGCCGTTGAATGCTTGTTTTCAATAATTTTAGTAAGTGAACCAAAAAATGAGGCAGATCCAAGGCTTAAGTGGACCAGAAAGTGGGGATTGAACGTCCACCATTAAAAACTTATCAGGAGCTGGAGAAGTTTTGGATCAAGCTGATATTTGTATTTTCACTTCATCCACGTCTAAATGACCTTATGATTAGGTTGTATGGTAAAAAAAAACATCATGTTGGCCCTTAGAAAGGTTTCAACGGTGGTTGTCATTATCAGTGCAGCTTCCTTTGGTGTGGTCCACTTAAGCCTTGGACATGCTTCATTTTTTGGTTCATATATTAAAATTATTGAAAAAAAGCATTCAACGGCGTGGATAAAACACTTACAATACGGTGGGCCCCACAGAGTCCTGCCCGGACGGATTACCGTCCGGCGGGGGTAGGACGCAATCCGCGTCCCATCAGGATAAGGTAGAGACGGACGGTCCTTTACGGGACGCGGCTCTGTAGGGCCCACCGTGATATAAGTGTTTTATCCACGCCATTCATCGTTTTTCTCATATCATTTTAAGTTATGAGACAAAAAATGAAGAATATAAAAAATTCCAATGTACCACATCAAAGTCAGCTACAGTGATTATGACACCCACTGTTGAAACCTTTCTGAGGGCCACCGTGATGTTTTTTTTAACCATATAACCTATTCATAATGTCATGCAGACGTCGATGAAGTGAAAACAAAAATATCAGCTTATCTGAAACTTAGCCGGAAGTTTTTAACGGTGAACGTTCACTTCTCACTTTGTGGTCCACTTAAGCTTTGGACTTATCTCATTTTTCATATCATAAAATGATCTGCGAAAAACTATTAACGGCATGGATAAAACACTTACATCATGATGAGCCGCACAGAGCTCTACCCGAATGGATTACCGTCATGGCGGTCCGCGTCCTACCTTTACGGACCTATGCCGGCTGTATATTTTATGAATGCCCTCCATCTGTTTTTAAAGATCATTTTAAACACCAAATAAAAAATTAAGAAGATTGAAGGCTTAAGTGGACCATACCACATAAGCAATGTGGATTGAACTCTTATAGTGGAAAACTTCCTATGTCGAATTCTGATGTTTATTTACCATCCAATATGTTCGTAAGGTCACATGGACTAATGTATTTACCATCCGTCTATTTCGAAAGATCATTTTAGTGCAGGAGCCAAAAAAGTAGGCAGATTAAATGCTCAATTGGATCACACGAAGCAATGTGTATTTAACTCCTGGTAGAAAGCTTCCCAGGTTTCTTTTTTGTTTTTTTTTATTATCCAACCTATTCATAAGATCACGTAGGCTTGTATAAACTATAAAATGAAAACATAAATATTACCTTGATTTAAAAATTTTAAAACTATGAAAAGTTTTCAACAATAAGCATTAAACACCTTTATGTGGTGTGGTTTACTTGAGTCTTTTATCTTTCTCTTTTTTTAGTTCATGCTTTAAAATAATTTGGACAGCATGAATAAAACATAGAGACAATAATGGGTCATTGGATCCCCGCCTTACATGACTATCTCTCTGTTTTTCATTTTAAGGCATGATATGAAAAAATGAAGTGAATCCAAAACTCAAGTAAGCCACGCGGACGTAAATCCTGAGTAGGCTTAGTTTGTTTTCATTTAATCTTATAGGAATGACTTTAGAAAGAGCTTGGATGGTGTATAAATGTAAATGGACTAGGCATTTTTTTCTCAACTTTTTACTGTGTGGCGCACTTGAGTTTTGAATGGGCGTACCTTTTGTCTAGTCTCCTAAAATAATCTTGAAAATCGGATGGATTTATAACAAATATCACTGTGCAATTCGTAATGTCTTTGTTTTATCCCCAATTTCGGTCCATAATGAGTAATGACAACCCTTGGTGGTAGACTCTCAGGAGTTTCAACACCCGGTCAAGGGTTTGAGTATCCATAGGTGGTGAAATTCCGCTAGCGTGAGCTTAATTTGTTAATGTCACCCACGGCCACATTGGACATGCATTTCCTGCGAGATGCTTTCCGTATGAACTCCATGTGAGAAAAGCTAGGTGAGAGCCACTGTGATGTTTGCAAGAAATCCACCCCATTCATCCATTTACTACAACATGTTAAGACATGGCCCCAAATGAGATAAATCCAAAACTCATGAGGCCATGTGATAGAAAACAGTAACACCCTGATCCTTAGCTCAAGTGGTAGATTGAGTGAAAGACACCTCGTTTCAACACTTGGCTAATAGTGAAGTGTCAACTGAGAGTGGGGTGTACTAACAAGCTAACCAGGAAATAAAAAGAATCGGGGTATCTCCACTCTATATATATATATTATATATATATATATATATTATATATATATATATATATATATATAATATATATATTGGTTAGCTTGTTAGTACACACCCATGTGTGTACACACACTCCATGTTAGCCACCCCTACTAAGGATCGATATCAAGACCTCAAGTGTTGAAACGTGGAATCTCCACTTAGTTTGCCAGTTGAGCAATAGATCTGGGTGTGTGTGTATATAAAATTCCGGGTTACGGAGAGGTTTCAATGATAGGCATTTCTCAAACACTTTTTTTCCAGTGCATGTCCCACTTGAGTTTTAGATCTGTCTTATTTTTGAACCCATGTCTTAACATGATGTGGAAAAATTGATCAACATGGTGGATTTATCACAAACATAACAATGGGCCCCATTTAACTTCTTGTCACTACATGTCATAGGAATGGTCTATTTTTAGGCTTACACCCTAAAACCTAAATCTTAAGCTTTTTTGGCATTCAACGTACTTCAATTGGCAATTCCTTAGATTCGGAATACTCCGATTGTGTTTGGCTCCGTCCAATCGAAATCTTATATCTATTATAATCTAAAAATGACAGTGCATTTAGATTATATAGCGTATTTTTAGGAGTTTCAATTTAATTTTAAATTAAAAAAATTCATCATAGGATAAATCATGAGAATTGGATTACAATTGTAGACTAACCAACATTTTTTAACCATTGATTTATACCGAGGATGTTTAATAAACTTAAAAACATTATGACAATTTAATTTTAGTGATGCAGTTGATATTACGATGATTTAATTTTAGTCTGCAATTGATAGTCGATTGTTTGAGGAAATAAATAAAAGAAAAAGAAGAAGATTGGAAATGACTTTTGCAGGGGAAATACCCTTAAATAGTCCAAAATTTACGGTGTCAAATAACCCCAAAATGATATGAAAACGTCGATGGATGGTGGTGATAAAATCCATACATCATAGAGGCCCATGGATGTATGGATTTCGGGTCCAATCCCCGTAAACGAGGGCCCACCTGACTAACAAAGGGTTCATACACATGCACCCTTTTTCCACATCTAAACTAAAATCAAGCCATCAAAATGCTTGGACGCATGATGCATAGGTCATATCTACATAACTAGATTGATTTGCCAAATCCTAACCTATGATCAATGGACGATTATTCGTTGAATCTCCAGCACTAACTACTTTTCATCACATCCGTACATTTAGCGTCAATCAATGAGACGATTAAGTCATTTCTTCTAATCACTGTCTACCCAACGTGAGGCACTTAATTTGAACGGTTTCTTTTTCGGTCAAAATAATCCACGCGTAAGGTTGTTCTGCACGCGTATGAAGCTATCACACTCCGCCAGAGCATCAAATCCGTTCTCAATCAAGAACGGCGGACGCCGCAAGGATTCTGGGTGTGGCCCACTGCGATGTTTGTGAGAAATCCAACCCGTCCATCCGTTTTTTGATCTCATTTTAGAACATGTGACGAAAAATAAGGTGTATCCAAAACTCAAATGATCCACACGAGACTACGAGAGTAAACAGTAGGGATTTAGTGACCACCGTTGAAATATATATATTGCCACAAAAGTTTTGTATCGACCCAAGTTTTCGGTGTTTTCACTTAAAATACCTTATAAAAGGTTTGGATGTCATATAAGCATCAAGACGGAGCCTAGAAAAGTTTCAACGATAGGAATTTCTTTCCCTACTGTTTTATATTGTATAGCTCAGTTGAATTTTGGATACTCTCAATTTTTGGCCACATGTTTTAAAATAATCTCAAAAAATGGATAGACGGTTTGGATTTCTCATTAACATAACTGTGTACATGTACCCCACCTTGCATCCCAGAGGACCCCTGCCACTAGCTGTTGGTCGGTGTTTTGTGGGCCCACCATGATATATGTATTTCATCCATGCCGTTCATCCATTTTTACATATAAATTTATGGTTTGATCTAAAAAATGAGAGGGATATAAATCTCATGTGGACCACACCACAGGAAAACATATCTACCATTAAAACCCTCCTAAGGACCACTGTACTGTTTATTTGACATTCAATCTGTCTATTAGGTCATACAGACCTAGATGAAGGAAAAAAAACAAATATTAGCTTGATCCAAAACTTTTTTTGCCTCCAAAATGTTTTTAATAGTTCACTTTCATTCAACACTGTTTCCTGTAATGTGGTTGAGATTGGGATATACCTCATTTTTTTTCTCATACTCTAAAATAATCTATAAAAATAGATGGACGGAATGGATGAAATACAAACATCATTTTGGGGCTCACAGGGCACCGACCACCAGCCATTGGCTGCAATCCGTTTCCGGGACATTCTCGTAACTTCTTCGGCTTTCGCAGGAAATCCGCGTCCAAGAACGGGAGTCGGCAAGGGACATTTTGGTAACTTCATCCACAACACCGCCGCTTCAAAACGCGTCGGGTGCGTGAAATACGACTCAACGGCAGTTTCCTAACTCAACAAGGAAGTCTCTCTCTCTTTCTTTCCTATCCGTATAAAGATCCATCTCGATTACCCACTTCTCTCAGTTTCCAACCTCTCCATCGAGCCGTTTGATCAGATCTCCATCGCCAAGATGGAATACCGACCGTTAGATCTCACCATCATCTCCGCCAAGGACATCAAGGACGTCAATCTCTTCAGCAAGATGGACGTCTACGCCATCGTCACCCTCAGCAACGACCCTCGATCCAAGCAGAAGACGCCCGTCGATAGAGATGGCGGGAAAAACCCTACCTGGAATTTCCACATGAAGTTCTCCGTCCCCGATCTGCCTAATGGCCCACCGCCCGTCCTCCACATCCAGCTGCGATCTGACCGCAGCCTCGGCGATCGAGACATCGGAGAGGTCCACGTTCCGATCAAGGAGCTTCTTGACACGGCCGCATCATCTAAGGGCGAAGGGTCGTCTGGGGCCCACTCCGTCAGCTATCAGGTCAGGAAGCCGTCGGGAAAACCTAAGGGCGTCTTGAATTTCTCTTTCAAGTTTGGAGAGAAGGTCTCTGCTCCGATCACTGCTGCAGCGAAAGTAAACGAGCCCGTCACAGCTTATCCAGCCGCGGCGGGCCCCAGCGGGTATCCGCCTCCTGGTGCCGCGTACCCGCCGCCAGCAGGGGCGTACCCGCCTCCGGCAGCGGCTTACCCCATGCAGGCGGGGTATGGCTATGGTGGCCATCCCCCGCCGCCGCCGGCAGGGTATGGGTATGGTTACCCACCGCCCCAATCAGGTTACGGAGCACCGCCCCCACCGGGTTATGGTTACCCTCCGCAGCAGATGGTGGCGCCGCCCCAGCAGCCCAAGAAGAAGTTTGGGATGGGTGGGATGGGGTTGGGAGCAGGCCTGCTCGGTGGGGCGCTCGGAGGGTTGTTGATCGGAGACATGATCTCAGATTCCAACGGTTACGATGGCGGATTCGATGATGGTGGTGGTTTTGATTTCTGAATTTTCTGGGTTTTTCTTGCCTTGAATTTGTTTTTATTTTCCTTCAGTAGATATAAGTTGTTTGACTGTACATTTTTTTTTTTTTTTTTTACCATAATCAATGTATAAGACATACACTTAGACTAGGGCATATACGCAATCTCTGTTCTCCTATGGTTGCACATGTCATCTGTTTGGATTTAAAGTAGTATAAAGCTGGCAATGGTTTGAATTGAATTCGAATTCTATTTATGTCTGTCATGCCTACCAACATGCAATGGTAAAGAAAATTAAATTTTAAAAAAATAATGATCAATTTTGTTAGAAAATAGCATTATTTACCATAACACAACACTTATATGTATAATCGAAGTATAATGTTATATAGCAGTATTGTTGGGAATATGATGGCTGTTATGCAACAGGCATCTTGTGGATTGACTGTCCTTACAAACAGGCATTGTGGCATTGTTGGTTTGGAGTGAGATGTGTTTTATGTGATGGATGTTACAAGTTCGAGTAGACATACATTTTGAAGTTGATAATTACTGAGTGTGCAATGGCTTTTCAGATCATGTTTTTGGGTTTCCCTTTGATTTGAAACACAAATGTTGAGTAACTATGTTTGGGATTACGCTAGAGCTCTTGGAAAGAAATAAGTTGCATTAGTGTCTTTCTGTAAGATTTTAAGTGTGCTTTGGATATGTTATCCAGTTCAATTGAAAGTATAATCATCATAATCATAATCATAAAAACATAATCCCATTTGGGTTGGTTTCTCAGGATTGTTTTGCACAAAATTCAACTTTGAGCTGCCAACCTGGCATCAACCCTTCTCCTTGAGTGCCCATAGTGGCGTGTGGGTGTGAGTGTGCGTATGTTTAAAATTTAAATTTTTTTTTTAAAAAAATAAAAGCCATTATCCTTGTGCTGGGACTGACTGAAAGATTCCTATCAAGTGGAACTGGAATTGGAATTGAATTGTAGGTCTGAGTGATGTAATTGTAATTTCCTTTGAATTCATATTGTGGGTGTGGGCTCCAAATTGCAATTGCGCTTGCTTTGAGTTGCACATGAAAGTTACATAGATTTTTTTTTTTTGGGGGGGAACCCTTTTTACACCTCCACTTGCGGTATCGACGGGGACTATATTTTTTTGGGATGAAAATACTCCTACCATCAAGAATAGAAAATGTTGGGAGGCTGATCACCATTCCACATTTATCTTCCATGCTCTCCGGTGATCTTTCATGCTTTCCAACTGCTCTTCGGGAATCATTTGTGTTTTACAACTACTTACTCTCGCAAGCTTTTGTGCTTTCACCTACAAAAGAGCCTCTCAAAAGAGCTTCTTTCAGTGGAGAAAAGTCGTCATAATTGAGTATGAACATAGAAGTGGAGTCGCTTCTTTGTTGATGTGATTTTGGGATCAAATTTAAACAGACATCCATTCAGTTTTCTTTTATCAATTTGAAGTTTTGGCCAAAAAGAAGATTTGGACCACACGGACTCTGCTGCCTTATTGGAGCATGAGCGAGAATTATTTTGTGGCACTTCGGTCTTATTCTTTGTCCATTAGCAAAGGCTTAAGATTCTGGAGAGAGCCTTGCTATCATAGCTGCTTCACTTATCAGTTTGAGTTGGATCAAGCGGTTCTACTAACATTGGGTCTCATTCCCCAGTCCACATGAGAATATGGTACAGGCCCAATTCACTGGGCATACATCTGGTTGCAAATCCTGTCCATCGATGCTGGATCCTCTTTTGTTCTTCCAGGACAAGGTCGGACTAGCCTGACTACATATCAATGAATGTGGTGGTGGGTCCAGCAATTTTATCTGGTTTGTAGAAGGTATTCCATTCAGTCTCATGTCTGGTTGCCTCCAAGATTCATTTAGACGAGCCTTCCTCCTAAAGATATAGGATTTGTTAGAGAAGCGGATGAGCAAGTTCTAACAAGAGGGTTGCCATGTTACATGATTTCTTCAATTACCGAAGAAGAAACAACACTGTATTTGATGGTTGGGTCACATATGGTGATGTTAGGGGATTTGGAACTTATTTTCAGGTTGATCCCAGGGCTGCTACTACTCTGCTGCCTATTAGGGCTGATGAGTCTGGCCGTATGACTTCATGCCTGCTTGATCATGCCAATCAATTCCATCGAATGAAGTTCTTCCCAGATAAGCTTTTTCACAGATGAAAGCATGAAAGATTGCCAGAGAGAGTAGTTAGATAGTATGAAAGATTGCTGGAAAGTAATTGGACAGAAGCATGAAAGATTGCCGGAGATAGATAGTATGAAAGACTGCTGGAAAGTAGTATGACATTTGGGGTTTAATATTTTGTTTTCTCCAATCTCTCCTTGAAAGTAGACTAGCGTTTCCAAGATGAGTTCCTTGTACTTGGCATTTCAGATGAGTTTCACAAGTTGGTGTCAAGATGAGTTTCATGGACCTGGCATCCAAACACCCACAGCTAAAATTACACACAACTTTTGATTTTTCAACCAGTGGACATTAGTGGAATCCATTGATTTTCATATTCCTCTTGTGGCCCATTTGTGGTGGGATAGCCAGGCGACGGATAGAATGGTCCCACAAAGAGGTTCAAATCAATCGAACTGATTGTTGCTCCAGTCGATGGTTCATGTACTGGATCTTGTTTAGTTCTTCTCCAGGGAATGATCACGAAAGCGATCCATTTCAGCCATGCCCCACCACTCGATCACCGTTGGTATAATTCTAATCATTTCGAGTCCACAACTTACAAGCCTGGAATTGCATTCTAGAGGTTGGTCTTCATTATGAATTAATTCCCCTTTTGGCAGACACCTAAAAATGCATTGGTCTTGATCTCTATCTCATTGGAGATCAAGATCTTAATATATAATTACTGATAACTGAAACGAGATCAACTGTGTGTAGGTGTCTACCAAACAGGGCCTTCCAAACCTTCATTTTGACAATTTCTTCTGTATTTTGATTGGGTCATCACAATTCAATTGAATGCAGCATCCAAACTCGCCATTCCATTTTTCTTCGCAGGGAATCTTGCATTTTCCACTCTAACATTAGTGGGATTTCTTTTTCCACTTCTCATCCTGTGTGTATTTGTTTTTTTGTGAGGGAAGTCAGTTGGCCCTTGTAAATAGTCTAGCGATTCATTGACTTTAAAAATTTCTATATGGAAATGGGAGTTTTTTCTTGGATGATGATGGCCACTGTGCATCCTTAGACTAGATTCAGTGCTTCAGGAGGCATGGAGGTACTCTTCCTGCATGGCATACGTGGACTAAATCCAAACCATTCGTTTAGTAAATGGTAAATGGTTCAAAATTCAAAAATCACTGTTTGGACAATCTTAACCAGCAATGGCTTATAATCAGTTATCAGATGGTTAGGATAGTCTGATCAAAGCAATCTTTTATCAGGGACCCATCAATGGTGGATCCCACAAGATGCTTGGTTAGGATCATCGTACAGAGGTGTGCGATCTGCGATCCGGCCGCGCATTCAAGTGGACTGGATGAGCTCCCTGTGCTAGTACATTGCATGGTTAGAAAACTTGGTTGTTGACCCATCAATATATTTTAATTTTATTTTATTAAGTTGAAAAAAAAAAAATCCTGCTCAACCATCAAAGAAAAAGAATGGCTGGAAAATGACATCTTAAAAGAGAATCATTTGAGATTTATAAAAAAAAAAAAAAAAAAAAAAAAAAGGTGTACTGTTGTCCTACCATGGATCCGAATCTTCTTTTCCCAGCCATATGCTTTTAAAGGCTCACAAAAAATCTATGAAGGTCCGTCCACTCCATCCAAAGGGAATATGCTGGTAGAATAATCATGATTGTGGGCGATGGTGTGTACACACATTCCAAGTACAAAATTCCACTAACCTGACAAGAACATGAGTTATTCAGTGCCCACCTAACGGACGGACCATATATAGTCAACTCGGGCATCTCGCTATTTTGGGGCAAAGGTGCCTGCACTACCTACCTGTGTTGTTTAATGCCATTGGGATGTATTCCTTGCACGCAGATTGCGTCCTACCCCCGCCCGGACGTTAATCCGTCCGGGCATGGCTCTGTGGAGCCCACCGTGATGTAACTGTTTTATACTGCCGTCCAATGGTTTTTTCAGAAAATTTTAATATGTGCACCAAAACATGAGGCAGGTCGAAGGCTTGAGTGGACCACACCAAAGGAACCTGCACTGATATGACACCCACCGTTGAAACCTTTCTAAGGGCCCACGACCTATTCTTAAGGTCACGTAGATGTAGATGAAGTGAAAACACAAATATCAGCTTGATCCGTAAACTTCTCTGGCTCTCCAGAAGTTTTTAATGGTGGACGTCCAATCCCCACTTTGTGGTCCACTCAAGCCTGCGTCATTTTTTGGTTCACATATTAAAACTTTCAAAAAAATCGTTGGCATGCATGATACAACAGTTACATCACGGTGGGCTCCATAGAGCCCTGCCTGGACGGATTACCGTCCGGGCGGGGGTAGGACGCAATCCGCGTCCAGGCATATTGCATCCTATCTCCGCCTGGACGGTAATCCGTCCGAGCAGGGCTATGTGAGGTCCACCATGTTGTAAGTGTTTTATCCACACCGTTAAGCGCTTTTTTATTATAATTTTAATATGTAGGCCAAAAAATGAGACAGGTCTAAGGCTTAAGTGGACCACACCAAAGGAAGCTGCACTAATAATGACACCCACCGTTGCAACCTTTCAAAGGGCCAACGTGATGGTTTTCTTTTTTATTATACAACGTATTCATAAGGTCATTTAGACGTGAATGAAGTGTAAACACAAATATCAGCTTGATACGAAACTTCTCCAGCTCCCAAAAAGTTTTTAATGGTGGACGTTCAATCTTCACTTTGTGGTTCACTTAAGCCTTAGACCTGCCTCATTTTTTAGCTCACATATTAAAATTATCTTTAAAAAGCGTTTAATGGCGTGGATAAAACACTTACAACATGGTGGGCCCCACATAGCCCTGCCCGGACGGATTACCGTCCAGGCGGGGGTAGGACGCAGTCCGCGTCCGTATTCCCTGGGATTTCCTGGACGTCTGTTTCCTGCGGACACGGATTGGATACTGACAGGTTGAGTAGCGAGTCGGCCACTGAAGTTACGCCACCAAGTTACGTGGGCCTGTATGTGTTGTATCCACGCCGTACATCTATCTTTAGATATCATTTTATTGCATGAATCAAAGAATGAAGCAGAAAAAAATCTGTAGGACCCCACCACAGAAAACAGTGGGGAGAGTAATTCCCACCGATATCATTTTATTGCATGAAACAAAAAATGAGGCAAATAATGTTTAGATTTCAAATAAACATTATGCTAAGGCCCACTAAATGTTTATTTGAAATCTAACCTGTTCAAAAGTTTTAAAAAAAAAACATGAAATAAGGGAAAACACAAATATCAGCTTGATCTGAAACTTTTGCTCCCTTTAGAAGTTTTTAATGGCGGGCATCACTGTCCCCACTGTTTTCTGTGGTGGGGTCCACTGGAGCTTTGGATTTAACTCATTCTCTGGATCTTGTCCTAAAATGATCTCTCCAAGTAAATGGACAGCATGGATATAAAACATACATAACGGTGAGGCCTGCGGAACTTGGTGACATCACTTCAGCAGGAGTCTCGCTACTCTGTCGGTAGCTAATCCGCGCCCGTTTCCTGCTTGAGCATGTCCTAGTAAGTTCTTTCGCTGGGATGCCATGTGGGCCCAGTATGATGTTGGTGAGAAATCCACCCCATCCGTTCTGCAAGATCATTTGACTACATGCGACCAAAAATGGGGCGAATCCAAAACTTGAATGTGCTACATTGAGGAAATAGTGTTGATTCAGTGACCATTGTTGAAACATTCATGTGGCCCACAGAAGGTTTAAAATTTTTATGATTTTACTTCGTCTCAGTTGGAATGACCTTATAAACTTCATATTAGTTGGAATGATCTTATAAACAGTTTGGATGGTGTATAAGGTGGAGCTCAGGAAGGTTTCAATGGTAATATACTCTTTTCCCAATTTTTACTCTCGTGTCTCCCTTCAGTTTCAGATTTACCTCATCTTTTGTTGCATGTTCTATAATCATCTCGCAAAATAGATGGACAGAGTGGATTTATCCCAAATATCACGGTGTGCCCCACCTAGCATCCCAGCAAAGGGCTTTAGCAGGAAATTAAACCCGCGTCCAATTTGCTGCTGTACATCGAAATCGGTCCAGGGAAGGGGCTCTGTGGACCCACTGTGATGTATGGGTTTTATGCACGCCTTTCGTCCATTTTTCCAGTTCTTTTTGGGCAAATGAGGCAGATCCAAGGCCAAAGTGATAATGATGTGTAGCCTTGAAATCTTCCTGAGCTTGATCCAAAATTTCCGTAGCCCCCGAAGAAGTTTTTAATGGTGGCGTTCAATCCCCACCCCATTGTGTGGTCCCCTTTGAGCCTTGGATCTGCCTCATTTTTGGGCTTATATCTTTAAATGATCTGGAAAAATGGATGAATGGCGTGGATGAAACCCATACATTACGGTGGGCCCCACGGAGCCCCTCCCTTGACCGATTTCTATCCAGGCGCAGCAGCACGCAATCCGCTTTCCTATATTATTCAAAATTTTACTAGCCGTTGGATTTGGACCGTTTTCTGCCCTCTTTTCATTTAGCTTATTTTCTTTTGAATAATCAGTGTCTACCTGAGCCAAATGATAGGATCCTTTAATCTTGAGAATGTCTCGAGTCCAACCAGTTGGACTATAGGTATGGTCCATCCCAACGGATAACTTCTGATTTTTCATCTTCATGAGAAATCCAACCCGTTCCATAGGTTTGCTAGGTCACGAGGATCACCTTGGACAAAAATCAATCATATTGACTTACCGAGTGGACCAAACGAAACATATTTTATTATTTATAAATGACTACAAATTGTTTTATATGTTGTGGCCCAACTAATGAGTATGAAGGGCTGATTTTTGTACTATATAATCCTCATGGTGGGGATAACCTATTGTAAGGGTTGGATGTCTATGCATTTAACAGGTTGGAAGTTATTCAGTTCCAACCTCTTGCTACTTTAAAGCAGGGACTATTGATTGACTTCAGGCAATGCGTTTAGAAGTCCCCAAAAACTGCTTTTAGACAGGAATATAGGAATATTTTAAATATTTGATCTTTAATGGAAAGCAAATTGCAAGTTCTTGTTGGCATAAGCTATGTGGGGCTCACCCAAATGTTGTTAGAAATCTATTCCGTCCATCAGTTTCTCCCGCCAATGTTAGGTGATACAAGTCCAAAATTCAAGTAACCCACGCTAAAGAAAACAGTGGGGATGGAAACATCTACTGTTGAAATCGCCATGGAGCCTACTGTGACGTTCCTATGCCATTCAAACTGTTTATAAGATTTATTTCCTATGAGATGAGCTGAAAATTCAAATATTAGCTTGAATGAAGGTTTCATTGGCGGGTGTTTAATCCTAACTGTTTTTTGTTGTGTGACTCACTTGAGTTTTAGATATACCTCATTGTTTACTCATATTTTAATGTAAGTTCATAAAACTAATGGAAGGAGTGGATTTCCCACAGACATTACCATGGGATACGGCTAATAAGAACTTATGCAATTTGTGTCCCTTTTCAGCATTGAGATTTTGGACCTCATTTTATTTTGGCTCATTAGTATTAAATCCCCCTTATCCTGAATATTCCCAAAGAAATCACTTCCCTTTTAGGTGTTAGTTCAGAAAACACCCTGATCCATGGCTCAAGTGGTAGACTCACTGAAAGATACTTCGTTTTAATACTGAGGCTTTAGTATCGATTCCCTAGTGAGGGTGCAATACCGTGAAGTGTGAATTGACGGTGGGTGTGCTAACAAGCTAACCAAAAAAAAAAGGTGCTAATCCAAATAAAAAATAAAAAAATCCCTATTTATCAATTATCTACGTGAAAAGTAACCTAGTTTTTAAAATGATAGTCCTCCCATTTTGCAACAAAGGCTTCATGGGTTCATCATGATGTATGCGTGACATCCACTATATTCATCTATTGCAACAGCTCATAGTAGGATATGCCCAAAAATAAGCAAACCCAAAGCTCAAGTGGGCTACACTATAAGAAAAAATGGAGCTGAGAACACCCTCCATCCAAACCTTCTTAATACAAATTGGACCGCCTAGTTTCAACCTAGGTCATTACTCATGCCCTCTGGTGGTAGACTCGAGTGATTGGGTTAAAAAAGAAAAATTCAACCTAAAACTGTACAACCACCACTATGGGGGGGAGGTTTCGAACATCTACCCCATCAGTCAGATGCACTATTCCATTGTGGGCCTAGATCTCAAAAATCAAGTCAATCCGTGACTTGTGTGGGCCACACCATATACAGAAGTGGAGAGGGGCCGTGCACCATTAAAACATTCATAACCATTTTTGAGGGTCCACTGCGATGTTGTTTGCAAATCCAGCCCATACATTATGTGTGTCCCACTTGAATGAGGGTTCAGACCAAGTTTCAGGCGCATGCAAAACTCAGGTGGGCCCCACCAAGTGCTTTTATATGTTTTAACGGTGTCTTCACATAATTTTAGATGGCATGGCCCACCTGAGTTTCGTATACGGCTGATTTTTGGAATATCTCATAATTTAAAGGGGATCCATCAAATGCACGGTGTTGATGGTCACACAACTCAACCTCATGGGAGCTTATAGTCAGCTTGAGTCGCATTGTACCTTTTCCATATATATATTATATAATCATGTGTCTTGGTATCGATTCCGGGGTGGCTAACAGTAAAGTGTGAACTGACAGTGGTGTACTAATAAGCTTAAAGCAAAAAAAAAAAAAAAAAAAAAAAAAAAAAAAAAAAAAAACCAAAAACAAAGCCTGCCTGAGCTTTGCTGAGCCCACATGCTAAGCCGTGTGGGATTGCATACTGGGTAACGCAGTTAGCTACCTCCGTGGGACCCACTAACCCAAAATCAAAGCATATCCAAGTTCAAGTGAACCACACCACACCACAGGAGATGGAGGGACAATGAGGTAAGCAATATACATTCGCGGTGGGCTCAACGGAGTTACTCTCTACCATAGTGTTTTTTTTTTTTTTTTTTTTTTAGGGGGGGGGGGGGGGGGGGGGGTTAGCTTGTTAGTACACACCCATGTCAGAACACACACTCCATGTTAGCCAACCCCCGCTAGGGATCGATGCCAAACCCCTTGTTAGTACACACCCATGTCAGAACACACACTCCATGTTAGCACCCCCGCTAGGGATCGATGCCAAGACCTCAAGTCTTTGAAAACGAGGTATCTCCATCAGTCTGCCAGTGAGATATGGATCGGGTGTACTAACAAGCTACCATAGAGCGTACTTAGTTACTCTGTATGCAATCTCTCCTTCCTACCCAAGGTCATGAGTGTAAACTTGGCCTGTTGGCCCACGGCACTGTTGAGAATTTTATACAGATTAATGTAATATCTGTATAATATGGAAACCAAAATCACTACGGTCAGAACTAAGGACAGGCTGAAGCACGTCTGAAACGCTGTCCTTAAAGCGTTATTTGCCCCTACTCAAGTGGATTGAGTATGCTGATAGGTTACAGGCAAATTGCTTCTAGGATACGACAAGCCTGGTGTGGGTCTGCGTTCAGCAAACACGAAGGCCCACCAAATGGAACTCTTTTACACACTATCTGGCAATATTACAATATAAAAGAAAAATCCCAAAAGAAAGAGAAGAAAGAGAAAAAAGGAGTTTGACCACTGCACTGGTCAGTTCAATTCGTCAGCCACTGGTTCAGTTGAACAGTTCTAGACCACACCTCTGGTCTATTCTTCAAGCTAAGGTTCAAGCCTTGCTTTGTTGCTGGTTGTCTATGTTCGTATGGATTTGCTGGAGTGAGTTGAGATGGTTTGGAAACCCATCTAGACCCTCTTTTTATAGGCTATGATGGCTGGGGTTATGGTCCAGGGAATTAAATTCCATGACCGTTTTCTAGCTGTTGGAGAAAACTAGCCGTTATATGGCTGTTGGAAATAGCCGTTTTTGGCTGTTGGAAACTAGCCGTTTTATGGCTGTTGTGAGAGAGCTGGCTAGCCATTTTATAGCTGTTGGGCTAGCCGTTTTATGACTGTTAGCAACAGTTTCTGTAATTAACTCCATAGCTGTTACACATTTGTGCAACAGCTATATTTCCAGCCTCTATATAATCAGAGGGACTCTCATTCAGTCCTCTAGATTTTCGTCCAACCATCTGCCTTAGCCACTAGTCGCACCGCGACTCGCACCTGTCTCGCTCCGGTTCGCGAAGGGAGCGACCCTCTGCGACACGATGCGCACGTGCGAAGTGCAAAGTGCGCCACTAGCGCCTCTACAGCCACACTGCCTCACATGCCCACGCCTCGCACCGAGCCCAAGCCCGAGACGAGTCCAAGTCCAAGTCCGAGTCCGAGTCCGAGACGAGACCGAGACCGAGAGACCGAGCCCGAGCCCGAGCCCGAGCCCGTGCCCGTGCCCGTGCCCGTGCCCGAGCCCGAGCGCGAGCGCGCGCGCGGGTGTTCCAGTGCTTCGCACTGGAACACGCAAGGTCCATAGTCCACGGACTACGCAGGTAAATATTATAATACTCCACTGTTTTCATTTAAACCCGATTTCTTTCTCTTCTCTTTCCCATGTGGGACTATTCCCAAAATCTTGAAAAACGTGTTTTTTCAAACATTTTTTTTTCAAATACTTTATTATAATATATTATTAAAATATATATTAAAATCAATATTTATAACAATCCCCCACTTGATTTTATAAAATATTTTCTCGGTTTTAAACAATACTGCCAGAATAATCAGCTTATATGCATAAAGAAAGATATCTTTCGATTTTTTTAATCTTCCTTAGTGTAAGTATCTCAAAACTCTATCGAAATTACTGGTAGCCGCAGCTTTGAACCAGTTATTCCTAGATAACAGAGTTGGAGAAACCACACACATATTCGCTATGTGTTTATTAGAGTTCCCACAATCTTGCTCAGCACATTTAATGGCCATGTGCTTATCCTAATTCGTGAACGATCCCGAGAGAAAAACTCCTAACTCTCATGAGAGACGGCACCATCTCTACGTTCATATAGGTGAAATCCTTCCAGTGTCTCCGTTACTTTAAAACACTTGTCCTATAGACTGGATTTCATTAAGAGTTCTCAGACTCAACCCTCTTACGTAACGCTCAGCACTTATCTATTATGGATGAGGTTTTATTATTCAGTGCTGAAAAACTTTCCACATATCAGTGACTTGTTCTTACCCATTAAACCCAAAATTAGAGATTTTCTGATTTTAGGTTGGGTTACCATCACTGGTGGAACTTTGGTTGAAGAGTTTCAACCCCATCCCTCTAGATGTAGCCTTTACTACCTCTCTCGGTAGAGGTTTAGTAAAAGGATCTGCTAGGTTGTTGCTTGATTTCACATAGGAAATAGCAATGATTCCATCTCGAATCAATTGTCTGACATAATCATGTCGAAGACTGATATGTCTAGATTTACCATTATAAGTGCCGCTATAGGCTCTAGCTAATGTGGCTTCACTATCACAATGTAGTGACACAGCCGATATAGGCTTTACACAGAAAGGGATTTCTAATAGAAGATCCCTTAGCCACTCAGCCTCTTTGCCTGTTGCAGCCAGGGCTATGAATTCAGACTCCATAGTCGAATGCGTTATGCAAGTCTGTTTCTTGGATCCCCAAGATACAGCTGCACCTCCTAGGGTGAATACCCACCCTGTAGTAGACTTGTTGTCCCCTGCACTCGATATCCAGCTCGCATCGGTATATCCTTCCAATACGGCAGGAAACTCTGAATAGAATAGTCCTAAATCTTTGGTTGCTTTTAAGTAACCAAGGACTCTACTGATTGCATTCCAGTGTTCAGTACTGGGGTTACTAGTAAACCTACTAAGTTTACTTACAGCAATGCGATATCTGGTCTAGTGCATTGCATAGCATACATTAGACTTCCTATAGCACTTGCATATTCTAATTGTGCAACTGTTCTTCCAGTATTTTCTTTTAGCTTGATACTTGGATCAAATGGGGTTTTTGCTTCCTTTATATTTAGATGGTTAAACTTGTTTAGTATCTTCTCAATATAATGAGATTGACACAAAGCATAACCCCCACAATGTTTTTTAACTTTGATACCTAGAATGGTATCAACTTGTCCAAGATCCTTCATTTTGAATACAGAAGATAGAAACCTTTTTGTTTCAGTCACACCTTCCATTTTGTTACTTATTATTAACATGTCATCTACATATAGACAAATAATAACGATATAACTACCATCTACTTTAGAGTATATGCATTTGTCAGCTACATTATGCATGAAACCATGAGATAGTATTTTGGAATCAAACTTCTCATGCCACTGTTTTGGTGCTTGTTTTAATCCATACAATGATTTGACTAATCTACATACTTTGTTTTCATTTCCTGGTAGAATGAACCTTCAGGTTGTTCCATGTATACCTCCTCATTGAGGTCACCATTCAGGAAAGCGGTCTTTACATCCATTTGATGGATGTGAAGATGATGTATAGAAGCTAGCGCAAATAATATCCTAATGGATGTTATCCTAGCTACAGGTGAGTATGTGTCAAAATAATCTATCCCTTCTTTTTGTCTAAAACCCTTAGCTACTAGTCGAGCTTTAAAGGTTTGGATAGTCCCATCAGTGTGATATTTCTTCCTAAATACCCACTTGCAACCTATGGGTCTAGAACCTGGAGGTAAGTTTACTAGTTCCCATGTTTGATTTGATAGTATGGATTCCATTTCATCGTTTATAGCTTCTTTCCAGAAAGCTGAGTCTCTAGAAGATATAGCCTCTTTATATGATTTAGGATCATCTTCTATATTCATCACTATAGGTATTTGTCTTATAACATTTTCTCTATCTGCTTCTACTAGATGAAAAATGATACGTTGTGAGTGAGTCTATGTAGTCATCTCCTAGACTCTTCTCTATTCTTGTTCTTTGACTCCTACGAGGTTCAATAGGAGCTTCTACTATCTGTGGGGCTATGCTATCTTGTTCTCTATTAGGAGATTGGATGTCATTATCCTTAGACTCCAAGGATAGTGAGTTCTCAAAGAACTCAACGTCTCTTGATTCTATTATTGTATTAGACTCCATGTCTAGAAGTCTATAAGCTTTACTGTTTTGTGCATACCCTACGAAGGCACACTTAATAGCTCTTGGTCCTAACTTAGTTCTTTTTGGGTCAGGGGTTCTACAATATGCAAGACACCCCCACACTTTAAGATATCCTAGGTTAGGTTTTCTTCCTCTCCATGTTTCATATGGAGATATTCTATATTTTTTAGACGGAATTCTGTTTATAATATGGCATGCTGCAAGCAGTGCCTCACCCCATAGATTTAGTGGCAACTTTGCTCTTATCAGCATTGAGTTGACCATTTCTACTAATGTTCTATTCTTCTTTCAGCTATTCCGTTTTGTTGAGGTGTGTATGGCGCTGTACATTGATGTATCAGTCCATGTTCTTCACAGAAGTTATCGAATTCATTGGAGAAGTATTCTCCTCCTCTATCGCTACGGAGAATTTTAATCTTCTTATTTAGTTGATTCTCTACTTCTGCTTTATATACTTTAAACATGTTTAATGCTTCATCTTTGCTTTTAATAGGTACACATACACATATCTAGAGCAATCATCTATAAAGGTTATGAAGTACCGTTTACCTCCACGAGTAAGAATGCCGTTTAACTCACAGATATCACTGTGCACAAGATCCAATATTTGAGACGATCTTTCAACACTTGGAAAAGGTTTCTTCGTCATTTTGGATCGTATGCACACTTCACATTTTTCGGTTTCATTATCTGTGTATGAGATTAAACCATTCTTAGCCATGAACTTCAAGGTACTATACCCTATATGGGCTAGTCTATCATGCCACAGTCCAGAGGATTCAACCATATACGCAGAAGTGCTACTTTCATTCAGAGAAAACTTAACCATTCCGTTACAAGCATATCCCTTCCCGACAAAATTCCCATCTTGGACAGGATCAGTTTTCCTGACTCGTACACCACCCTTATGCCTGGTTTACCCAGAAGGTCCCCAGAAACTAAGTTTCGCCTCATGTCTGGAACGTGCAGTACATTGGTCAGAATCACTTTCTTCCCAGATGTGAATATCAGTTCGACAGTTCCTTTGCCGACGACCTTTGATCGGACTTCATTACCCATTTGGACTTCTTGACCATCGGTCAATTCCTCATAGGTTTTGAAGGCTGATTTGTCGTAGCACACATGTACTGTAGCGGCAGTATCATACCACCAACCTGGAACTTTGCCTTGGATGGTATTCACCTCAGTGATCATAGCCACATATCGCCTTCCTCTCTACTGCACTTGCCTCTTGTTTAGACTTGCGATATCGGCATACTCGAGCATAGTGCCCGGTTTTTCCACAGACATGGCATGGGCCTTTGAACTTTCCGTTCTTCTTTTTGGGTGTTTTTCTTGAATTTCCCTTTATTGGGTTTCAGGGAATTGTCCTTCTCGGGATGTTTGTTATTAGAGTTCTCTACTGCATGAACCTTGGACGAGGCATTCCCGTTATCATTCTTTCTGTCACGGTTACGGGATTCTTCTTCAATTCTGAGGTGTTTCTGGATTTGTTCCAGTGTGTAGTCCTCAGTTTTATGCAGCAACTTCTTTCTATAGTCTTTCCACATCGGTGGCAATTTGGCAATTATAGCCCCGACTTGGAATGATTCAGGAAGATCTATCTTTATCGCTTTGATTTTGTTTACTATTAGCTGCAATTCTTGGATTTGGGGTAGCAGCGGTTTGTTATCTACCATGTTGAAGTCAAAATACCTGGCGATGAGAAACTTGTTGGTACCTTCTTCTTCAGCTTTGTATTTGAACTCCAGAGCAGTCCAGATCTCCTTTGCTGATGACGTCTGTTGGTACAGATCGTACAGTCGGTCGGAGAGAGCGTTCAGAATGTGTCCTCGACACAAGAGTTCGTCTTCGGCTCGTTTGGTGCGGGCGGCCACCTGTTCAGGTGTGTCGTCGTCGGTTGCTTCAGGTAGTGCTTGCAAATTTGGATCTAGTATGTAGTAGATCCTTAGCGCCGTTAGGAGAAATTTTAGCTTGTCTTGCCATCTCGTAAAATTGGTTCCATCGAACCGATCAAGACGTATCAAGTCCTGATTCATCAGTTGATGATGATGATGATGAAACACTGTCGGCTTCCATTACAGAATAACGCTTTAAGATTGTTGAGAATTTTATACAGATTAATGTAATATCTGTATAATATGGAAACCAAAATCACTACGGTCAGAACTAAGGACAGGCTGAAGCACGTCTGAAACGCTGTCCTTAAAGCGTTATTTGCCCCTACTCAAGTGGATTGAGTATGCTGATAGGTTACAGGCAAATTGCTTCTAGGATACGACAAGCCTGGTGTGGGTCTGCGTTCAGCAAACACGAAGCACCAACACACATCAAACTGCTATGCACATACTTTTCAACAACAATACTAATGTAAAAGAAATAAATATAAAAGAAAAATCCCAAAAGAAAGAGAAGAAAGAGAAAAAAGGAGTTTGACCACTGCACTGGTCAGTTCAATTCGTCAGCCACTGGTTCAGTTGAACAGTTCTAGACCACACCTCTGGTCTATTCTTCAAGCTAAGGTTCAAGCCTTGCTTTGTTGCTGGTTGTCTATGTTCGTATGGATTTGCTGGAGTGAGTTGAGATGGTTTGGAAACCCATCTAGACCCTCTTTTTATAGGCTATGATGGCTGGGGTTTATGGTCCAGGGAATTAAATTCCATGACCGTTTTCTAGCTGTTGGAGAAAACTAGCCGTTATATGGCTGTTGGAAACTAGCCGTTTTAGGCTGTTGGAAACTAGCCGTTTTATGCTGTTGTGAGAGCTGGCTAGCCATTTTATAGCTGTTGGGCTAGCCGTTTTATGACTGTTAGCAACAGTTTCTGTAATTAACTCCATAGCTGTTACACATTTGTGCAACAGCTATATTTCCAGCCTCTATATAATCAGAGGGACTCTCATTCAGTCCTCTAGATTTTCGTCCAACCATCTGCCTTAGCCACTAGTCGCACCGCGACTCGCACCTGTCTCGCTCCGGTTCGCGAAGGGAGCGACCCTCTGCAACACGATGCGCACGTGCGAAGTGCAAAGTGCACTAGCGCCTCTACAGCCACACTGCCTCACATGCCCACGCCCTCGCACCGAGCCCAAGCCCGAGCGAACAGTCCAAGTCCAAGTCCGAGTCCGAGTCGAGTCCGAGACCGAGACCGAGACCGAGACGAGAGACCGAGCCCGAGCCCGTGCCCGTGCCCGTGCCCGTGTGCCCGAGTTGCGAGCGAGCGCGAGCGCGAGCGCGCGCGCGGGTGTTCCAGTGCTTCGCACTGGAACACGCAAGGTCCATAGTCCACGGACTACGCAGGTAAATATTATAATACTCCACTGTTTTCATTTAAACCCGATTTCTTTCTCTTCTCTTTCCCATGTGGGACTATTCCCAAAATCTTGAAAAACGTGTTTTTTCAAACATTTTTTTTTTCAAATACTTTATTATAATATATTATTAAAATATATATTAAAATCAATATATTTATAACAGGCACGACCTAGCATGGTAAAACAGGCCCATGGCATGGCCTTGCATGGTTGTTAGGCCCAGCCTGTTGGCCCACTGCCTTATATACACGTGTGGGTTTACTAACGTCTGCTATCGGTACTTACCTTGAACGAGTTATATGGATATGAGTCGGCCCGGCCCATGTCAGCCCATTTACACCCACTAGAGCCAGTTTGGTGCACTTGACAATGCATCTCGACCGTGCAGTTGCTGGACCACAACATTGGATGAGCCATGCACATAAAAGCATTGAGAAAGAGTAAGTTAGAAACATCCAATGGCCACATGTGGGCTCGACTCCTGTGTCAGTTTTCCAGTGTTTAAAAAATGATGGTGACTCATCTTCCGCACATGTGATATACAGCTATCCAGGCCATCTAAATTGTGGGTCCCATGGTAGATGGAGCGTATCTGTAAAATCACAGTGATCAAGCAGTCTTAACCATCAATCAGTGTCTATCAAATGGATGGTTAAAAGCAAAATAGTGAGTTGTCCGAGTTCAAAGGAAAAAGTTAGATGGTTAAGACTATCTTCTCAGTTCAACTTTTTTTTAATTTTTATTTTTACTTAGCCTCTATCTGCAGCTGGGTCAGCAATTTGAACGGTCCGGATCACTCACACGCTACGCGATGTATATAGTTTATGAGTCACGTATATTTTCTTTTGTACCCGTGTCGCATGCTCTGATTATGAGGAAAATTAGGGGTGTACACCGAGTTGAACCGAGTCGAGCTAGCCTCAGCTTGACTCGGCTCGGTCAACAGACACACCCAGCTTCTGTTCAGCTCGGTTTGGCGACCGAGCCATCATGTCCAGCTCGACTCGGCTCGGTTAGCAGATCGGACCAGTTCAAGCCAAATTCGAGCTCGAGCTTTTGAGTCGATTGCTATAAAAATGGGGGTTCGATTCGAGTGCTTATCAGCGGGCAGGGCAGGCAATGGCCGGATTGGCGAGTGGCAACAGGAGGAGGGCGAGTAGCAGGTCGTAAACAGCCGGGTAGGGCAGGAGGAGGGCGAGCAGGTAAGCAGCAGAGCAGACAACCGGGTAGAGACCACTGGAGACCGGACAACGTAGGGCGATGGACGGGCAGCCGAGCAGGGCGACGGCGAAGGGTCGTAGGGTCACTGGTTGAGCAGAGAAAGAGATAGAGAGAGAGAGGCTAGGGACTAGGGTCGCTGGTCGAGCAAAGAGAGAGAGGCTAGGGTCACTGGTCGGGTAGGCAGGTTTTTCTTCAAACAAAAGAGAAAGAGTAAAGTGATTTAAGATTTTTATTTTATTTTATTTTTTCTTTTTATACTACCTAACCGAGTCCAGCTGAGTTCGAGCTATATATCGAACTGAGTTAAGTCGAGCTCGGGCTAGCTTGAACTCAGTTTCGAACTCTAAAAACCAGCTCGACTCGGATCGAACTCAGCTTTGAATCAATCCGAATCGAGCTTTTTCGAGCCGAGCCGAGTGAGTTGACCGAGCTAGCTCGGTTCGTGTACACTCCTAAGGAAAATTTTATACACTGGAAGAGGGTGATAGATGATATACAGGAGATGAGAAATTGTACATGTATGCAACATATACCTGAGTTGCATTTGCCCAAATCACAACCTCATAAATAAATGATTGCATTTATTTGATTATCTAGCCACGTCTGAGTCCTTGCCTTGATAGTGGTAGTCTGTCAGGAGTTTCAACTTGAGATCTTAATTTCGAATTCCCATAATTGGTAGAATTGGCCTAATTTTTAATAATGGTGCAGATCACATGGCCACTTAAGCATTAAGTGGTCTCAAGCCTTTCTTGCATCAGTCCCTTTGTAGATGAAATTTGAATTATATATAAGGCGACAAATATATTTTAACTCCTAAAGTATTCCTAACTTTATTTAAATGTTTTTCATGATCGTGGAATATTTTAAAGTTTTCCAACTTATAAAAATAATTGAAAGGACAGAGTATTCAAAATTCACATGTTTTCTCATAAATGCACTCAAAACACTGCTGCCGACTATGATGTATGTTTCTTATAAACGTTGTCCAACCATTTTTAATAAGCAGAGCATGAGCTCAAAACAAAAGTATATCCAAAGCTTAAGTGGACCACACCATAATAAGTACTTGGAATCAGACACATAGCTTTGAATACTTCTTTGAGGTCACGGAGGTTTGGGATGGTGCTGAGATTTGTGTTTTCCCTTATGTATGTCTGTGTAACCTTACGTATAAATACGTTCAATAACAAATAAATACACCATGGGCCTCATGAAGATTTCAACAATAGACTCCATTATCCCCCCTAGTTCTTAGGGCGTAGTCTACTTGATCGCTTGATCATTGGATATGTTATAATTTTAGGCTAACGCCCTAGCATGTTCTAATAAAACGGCTGGATGGTATGGATAAAGCACATACATCACTTGTGGGCCCCATAAAGTTTACTCAGTACACTCTAGCACACTATTAACTTAATATGCAATCTGCCTCCATTTCATATATGGTATAGATATAGATATAGATATAGATAGATAGGCAGGCGGGGCCAAGCTGCATTCTGTCTCATCTTGCTAAAATGCCCCGCCTTGGATTGCCAACTCTTTCGAGCTTGACATGATCTATTACAACAAGTCACCTCACTAAATATGCCCATTCGGCCCACACGGTTGAGTTATCCCTTTCAAAGACTTGTTGGGATGCCTTGCACAAACCTTAGGATCTAGCCTCCCGAAACAAACCAGAATTATGGATAATAAAGCAATGAAATAAATCAAAGCATCAATCACACACTACACAAGAGATTTTTACGTGGAAAACCCTCAAAGAGGTAAAAACCACGGGACCTCGTCCAGATTAACAATCCACTGTGAAGTAGAACGTTACAATCTTCTTCACTCACGCAGGAGTGGATAAACAATAAGAGAAATAGAGAAAACGGAGAGATCTAACCGATTACGAGGACATAGAAGCGCTGAGATATAGATTGCACAGTAGAGAACCTCCACGAGCAGAACCTCATTTCAATAGGCTTCCTCTTTCTCTTTCTCCCTCTCTCTCACATTTGATAGCCCTAAACCCTTTAGCAAATCTCTTGTAAAGCTTTAGGAAACCCTCTTACTGTTTTCTTCACACAACATACCCTAGAAAAACCCTAGGGACCCCTTTTTATAGTTTTAGGAAACTCCTTTCCGCATCCTAGTTGCGAAAGGACTTTGCGCATCCCAGTTGCGAAAGGACTTGCGCATCCTAGTTGCGAAAGGACTTGCACATCCTAATTGCGAAAGGACGATGGGTCAAAAAAAAACTCATCAAATCTCCCCCTTTTTGACCCAGGAGGGATTCACCTTCTTTAAGCCAGCCAGGTTTCTACAAACCTCAAACTTGTCCTTGAGCTAGGCCTTGGTCATCATATCTGATCCATTATCGTCCGTGTGGACCTTCTCAAGCTGTAACATCTTCTATTCTAAAAGTATCCCTGATCCAGTGATACCGAACCTCTATGTGCTTCGACTTGGAATGCTGACTCGGATTCTTGTTCAAGTGTATAGCATTCTGACTATCGCAATAGACCACGTGCTCCTCCTGCTTCAGGCTAAGTTCCTGTAGGAACCTTTTCATCCAAAGCATCTCTTTACATGCTTCTGTGACTGCGATGTATTCGGCCTCTGTTGTCGACAATGCTACGACCTTCTATAGCTTGCTCTGCCAAGAAACCGCTCCCCCTGCAAACGTGAACATGAACCCCGATGTAGACTTCCTGGAGTCTATGTCACCTGCCATATCTGCATCTGTGTAGCCCTTTAACACAGGTTTACCGTCACCATAGCATAGGCTCAACCCGGATGAGCCTCTTAGATACCGTAGTATCCATTTGACCACTGCCCAATGCTCTTTGCCAGGATTGGTAAGGTACCGGCTGACAACACTAACCGCATATGCTATGTCTGGGCGTGTACATACCATAGCATACATCAAACTTCCTACAGCTAACGCGTAGGGTATCTTCTGCATCTCATCTACCTCTGCCTTCGTCTTGGGACACTGCCTGTCACTCAATCTGAAGTGACCATCCAGTGGAATACTGACTGGCTTCGCTGCATTCATATTGAACCGCTCTAGGACTTTCTCAATATACCGCTCTTGTGATAGTCAAAACTTCCTTCTGCTTCTATCACGGGTTATCTCCATTCCTAGGATCTGTCTAGCCGGGCCCAAGTCTTTCATTGCAAAAAACTTGCCCAACTCCTGTTTCAGCCTGTCAATCTTCTTGATGTCTTTTCCAATGATGAGCATGTCATCAACATATAACAGCAGAACTAAGAAATCACCATCTGAGAACTTGCGCATGAACACACAGTGGTCCGACTCTGTTCTGTCATATCCATGCTTCAACATAAACGAGTCGAACTTCTTGTACCATTGCCGTGGAGCTTGTTTCAGCCCATACAAGCTCTTCCTCAGCCTACACACCATATGCTCCTTGCCCTTGACTTCGAACCCCTCTGGTTGGTGCATGTAGATCTCTTCTTCCAGGTCACCATGGAGAAAGGCAGTTTTAACATCTAACTGCTCTATCTCCAGATCCATGTTAGCCGCCAACCCAAGCAACATCCGTATGGATGTCATCTTCACACTGGTGAGAATATCTCCTCGAAGTCTATGCCTTTCCTCTGACCAAACCCTTTCACCAAGTCTGACCTTGAACCTCGTCTGTGAATTCTTCTGCTCAACCTTCTTTCTGAACACCCACTTGTTGCTCAAAGCTTTCTTGCCCTTAGGCAGTTTCACCATATCATAGGTGTGGTTCTTATGCAAGGATTTCATCTCCTCTTGCATAGCTTTCAACCACTCCCCTTTATGCTCGTCGGCTAGGGCCTCAGAATAATCTTCTGGCTCTCCCCCATCAGTCAGCATAATGTACTCATGTGGCGAGTACCTCTTGGACGGCTGTCTGTCCCTATATGACCTCGTCACTTGTGGCTCAGCAGGTGGATCAAGTGGGGGCTGCTCCCCTGGTCCATCTTCTGAAGGAACTTCCTCGTCCTCTGCACCTTGCTGTACTCCCCCGTCATCAGGCATCACGGGAGGAGTAACCGGATCCATGTCTTCTAGCTCACCTGAACTAGGCTGGTTCTTCTCTGACTTACCAATGTCTTCTATACACTGATCTTCAAAGAAAACCACATCTCTGCTCCTGACGAGCTTCCTCTCGGTCGGATCCCACAATTTATAACCGAACTTTTCATCACCGTACCCGAAGAACACACACTGCCTGATCTTCATATCGAGCTTGGACCTCTCATCCTTTGGTACGTGAACGGATGCCCTGCATCCAAACACCCTGAGATGACTGTATGAAGGATCCTGTCCAGTCCACACCTTCTCAGGTACTTCTCCATTCAATGGGGCTGATGGAGACCTGTTTATCAAATACACCGCCGTGTGCATTGCTTCTCCCCAGAACGTCTTGGGCAATTTCGCATGGGATAACATGCATCTGATTTTCTCAACAATGGTGCGATTCATTCGCTCAGCTACAACCATTATGCTATGCTGGGGGGTCTTGGGAACCGTCTGTTCATGCCTTATACCCAGGGACTTGCAGTACTCATGAAAGTCGCCAATGTATTCACCACCATTGTCAGTGCGGATGCACTTCAATGGTCTACCTGTCTCTCTCTCGACCATAGCATGAAACAATTTAAACACACCAAAGACCTCGTCCTTGAATTTCAAAGCATAAGCCCAAACCCTCCTAGATGCATCATCTATAAAAGTAACAAAATACAATGCCCCACCCAAGGTTTTTGTCCTCATAGGACCACAAATATCAGAATAAACCAAATCTAATGCTTGCACTTTATTAACATAAGAAGCAGTTTTAACAAATGAAACTTTATGTTGTTTCCCTGATAAATAATCAAGACAGGTTTTGAGAGGTGTACCTGTCACGTCTGGAAGGAGCCGCTTCTTTGCTAGTACCTGAAGCCCTTTTTCACTCATGTGGCCTAGACGCCTGTGCCACATGTCAATAGCTGAATCTTCCGCTGCGTTCAACCGACCCTTGCACATATTGACACTTGTCTTATAAAGGGTGCAACACTTCTTCCCTCTGGCCACGATCAACGAACCCTTGATGTGCTTCCATTGCCACTAGCAAACCGGCTTTCATAGCCATCATCATCCAGCCTTCCCGTCGACATCAAGTTGAGGCGAAGGTCTGAGATATGCCTCACATCCCTGAGAACTAATGTGCAGCCCACATCAGTTTTCACACAAATATCACCGACTCCCACGATTTTTGATACGCCAGAATTTCCCATCTTCACAGTCCCATAGTCACCTGACTTGTAGCTTGTGAATGAGTCCCTGTGTGGAGTCGCATGAAAAGAAGCTCCCGAGTCAACCACCCAGTCGGTGTCCTGACTCGAAGCCGTGAGACATACGTCATGATCTGCAGAAAGAATAACTACAATGTCACCATCTGAAGCGACCGCAGTAGAATCTGATTCATCTTCCTTCCCTTTTCCTTTCTTGTCGTTTTTCTTACCACGACATTCATGCTTGTAGTGGCCTTTCTTGCCACAATTCCAGCATTCAACATCTTTTCTGTTACTCGACTTGCCTCTTGATTTATCTCGGGCCTTCCCGCCCTTCCTGTTCTTTCCTCTCCCCCGTTCCTGTGTCACAAGAGCCTCTTGCTGAGTAGACCCCTGAGACTTCCTCCTTGTTTCTTCATTGAAGAGACAGCTAGTCACCTGTTCCATGGATATCTTTCCGTCTGGCGCAGAGTTACTTAGAGACACCACCAATGTCTCCCAACTGTCAGGCAATGAAGTAAGCAATAGTAAAGCCTGCAATTCATTATCCAGGACCATTTTCATAGAGGTGAGTTGGTTCACTATATTGCTGACCTCATTCATGTGCTCAGCCACAGAACCACCATCTTTGAATTTGAGATTCACAAGTCGCCTTATCAGAAAAATCTTATTATTGGCTGTCTTCCTCTCATACAGCCCTTGTAATTTCAGCCATAGGCTAGCGGCTGAGGTTTCTGTAGACACATGGTGGAACACAGAATCATCCAATCATTGTCTAATAAACCCCACCGCCTTTCAGTCCGTCTTCTTCCAATCATCATCAGTCATATCCTTAGATTTTGTTGATATGTCTAAAATTGGAGAATATAGGTCCTTGCAATAAAGCAAGTCCTCCATCTTAGCCTTCCATATGGTCCAGTTAAAACCATTGAGGCTGATCATCCTTAAGCCACCTTCCATAATTCAAAACCGATCCTACCCGTTCAATGAACCTAGCTTTGATACCACTTTGTTGGGATGCCTTGCATAAACCTTAGGATCTAGCCTCCCGAAACAAACCAGAATTATGGATAATAAAGCAATGAAATAAATCAAAGCATCAATCACACACCACACAAGAGATTTTTACGTGGAAAACCCTCAAAGAGGTAAAAACCACGGGACCTCGTCCTGATCAATAATCCACTATGTAGTAGAACGTTACAATCTTCTTCACTCACGCAGGAGTGGATAAACAATAAGAGAAATAGAGAAAACGGAGAGATCTAACCGATTACGAGGACATAGAAGCGCTGAGATATAGATTGGACAGTAGAGAACCTCCACGAGCAGAACCTCCCTTCTATAGGCTTCCTCTCTCTCTCTCTCTCTCTCTCTCTCTCTCTCTCTCTCTTTCTCCTCTCTCTCACCTTTGATAGCCCTAAACCCTTTAGCAAATCTCTTGTAAAGCTTTAGGAAACCCTCTTGTTGTTTTCTTCACACAACATACCCTAGAAAAATCCTAGGGACCCCTTTTTATAGTTTTAGGAAACTTCTTTCCGCATCCTAGTTGCGAAAGGACTTTGCGCATCCCAGTTGCGAAAGGACGACAGGTCAAAAAAAAACCCATCAAGACTTATGGGGCGTTTGGCGCAGAGTATTAGATGGGATTAGGTGGGATGGAATTGCATTTGGTCCCATGCAATTCCATCCAGCATTTGGGGAGGATGGGAAAGGTTGAGATTAGGTGGAATGGAATTGCATTTAGTTCCATGAAATAACATTTGATCTCAAGCAGGAATTCAGTCGATTTTGAAATTCACTACACATGTGGGGCCCACAGTGATGCATGCGTTTATTCATGTTGTCCATCCATATACACCATTTACACGTGACATTCTAGTTATATATGTGTATAAGTGAATGACATCCGTTGTGAATTTGGTCCGTTGATTACAATTCCATGGTCCTCCATGGTTCACCAAACATGATTTTGCTTAATCAGGTGTTTTCATAGCAAAATTTTGATCCCAAACATAGGATTGGATGGATACAATACCATTGTATTTCCAAACATGCAATCATTGTGCAATAGTGATATTAATCCCATCTAATACAATTCAATACCATTCAATTCCATTGACATAGATGAGCTAGGCCAAAAAATAGACCGGTCCATTAATGCCAAGCCGAGTCCATGTAGCTGGAGGCAGATTGGGTACTACCCCTATCAAGACCTAGCTAGAGATAGATAGTCCTATTAGGGGATTTGTGAGGCCCAACGTGATGTATATTTTTGCATTCATTTTTTACGGATCATTTTGAGGCATGAGCTGCAGATTGAAGGCTCAAGTCCACACCATAGGAAGCAGTGGGGATTGAAAACTTCCTAAGAGCTGCAAAAGTTTTAGATAAAGCTGATATTTATGTTTTTAATTCATCCCAATCTATGTAATCTTATAAACAGGTTGGATGACAAATAAACATCATGGCCACCCTTAGGAAGTCTTAACAGGGACGTGGATTGCGTCCTACCACCGCCCGAACGGTAATCCTTCTGGGCAGGGCTCTGTGGGGCCCACCATGTCGTAAGTGTTTTATCCACGCCGTTAAACGCTTTTTTTCGATAATTTTAATTTGTGAGCCAAAAAATGAGGCAGGTCCAAGGCTTAAGTGGACCACAAAGTGGAGATTGAACGTCCACCATTAAAAACTTCTTGGGAGCTGGAGAAGTTTCGAATCAAGCTAATATTTGTATTTTCACTTCATCCACGTCTAAATGACCTTATGAATACGTTGTATGGTAAAAAACACATCACCTTGGCCCTTAGAAAGGTTGCAACGGTGGGTGTCATTATCAGTGCAGCTTCCTTTGGTGTGGTCCACTTAAGCCTTGGACCTACCTTAGTTTTTGGCTCACATATTAAAATTATCAAAAAAAGCATTTAACGGCGTGGATAAAACACTTACAACACAGTGGGCCTCACAGAGCCCTGCCCAGATGGATTACCTTCCAGGCGAGGGTAGGGCGCAATCCCACGTCCGTCTTAAGAAGAGTTCAATCGCCACTACTTACTATGGTGTGGTGTTTACTTAATCCATTGATCCGTCTCCTTATTGGGCTTATGCCCTAAAATGATCTGTCAAAATAGTTGGATGGCATGGATAAAATACATCCATCACAATGGTCCCATAGAGCCCCTCATAGGATGGGAGCGACTTCAATCCACTGCGGTGAGTGGGACTGCTGACTATGGGGCCCACTGTGATGTATGTGACAACATTCACACAATCTATTATCCATATTGAAAGCTCATTTTAGGGTATGATCCAAAAAATATACAGATCCAAATTTTAGATGGGCTATATCACATGAAACAATGGTGATTGACCATTAAAAACTTCTTATGGCCTCTTCATCTATGCGTTTGTGACCTTATAAATAGGTTGGATGGCAAATAAACATTTTGGTGTAATCCATTCAGTTTTTAATGGTGGGGATTCAATCATGACTATTTCCTTTGGTGTGGTCCACCTAAGATTTGAGTAAACTTCATTTTTGGGTTCATGTCCTAAAATCATATGTCAAAATGGTAGTACTGTACGGATTTAAGGCACATACATTACTGTGAGCCCCACAGTCAGGGGTCCCACCCACTTCCATGGATCCGGGGTCTCACCTAACCCACTTCCAAACAAGACTGTCAGTCTCTAGGTAGGTCCTGGTGCGGGTAGTGCCCAATCCGCACGTAACAAGTCAAGACCGGGCCCACAGGCCTGTCACCAGCCCTAACCAGCATGGTTATGGACGCGGATTTCCTGCGAAAGGCTTTCGCAGGAAGCTCCTGCACTGGAAACTTAGGTGGGGCCTACCGTGATGTTTGTGAGAAATCCACCCCGTCCATCCATTTTTTGAGATCATTTTATGACTTGAGAGAAAACTGAGAAGGATCCAAGACTCAAGTGGGCCGCACTAAAGGAAAATGTGTACAAGGAAATTCCTGCCGTTGAAACGTTCCTGGCGTAGACAGTGTGTTTACATTCCATCTATACCGTTTGTAACGTCATTCATACTGAGATGAAATGAAAACAAAAATATTATCCTGATTCAAAGCTTCTGTGGCCACACAAATATTTCAACTATTGACATTCAATACTCACATTTTTGGCCCACCTGAGTATCGGATACGGTTCTTTTTTGTCCTTATTTCCTAAAATGAACTCACAAAATGGATGAATGGAGTGGATTTCTCACAAACATTACGGTAGGCCCAACCTAAGTTCCCAGCGCAGGAACTTCCTGCGAAAGGCTTTCGCAGGGAATCCGCGTCCGTTATGGAACGAGAAATTTACGACTGTGGACCCCACCTTTTATCCATTGGATATTCTTGAAGCAATACAAACTTAACATACGCACTTAGACCTCCTCGTATGGACGACAAATTGCAGGACGAAAATACCCCTCCTTTTCACATAAACGAACTGGGTACCCCGCCTGCCACCCTGCCAATGGCGGATCGTCGATGGTCTGTGGGCCCACCATGATGTATGCTTTCATCCATGTTGTCCATATATTTTTCGGGACCATTTTATGGTAGGAGACAAAAAATGAGGTATATCCAAATCTTAAGTGTACCACATTACAGGAAACAGTGTTGAATGAGCGTCAGCCATTAGAAATCCTCCCCCGTCTAAGTTGGGGCCCACTGTGATGTTTGTTAGAAATCCTCCCCGTATAAGTTCCTTCATAGGGTCACAAAGACCTGGATGAAGAGGAAAAACAAATTACATAATGATCCAAAACTTCTGTAACCCCTAAAATGGTTTCAATGGTAGACGTTCAATTCCCCACTGCCTTTTACAGTGTGGTCCACTTGATAGCTAGATGTGTCTTATAACACATACCTCACAATGGGACCCACAAAAATTGATGGAGATTACAAAAAAAAAAAAACCAAAAACAAAGCCAACGAGTTGGGGTTGACCGGGTTAGGACCCGGTCGACCGGGTCAGAGAAAAAAAACCGCAGCCAGCAAGTTGGGGTCGACCGGGTCAGACCTTGGCCTATGGCTACGGATTATAACCGTAGCTGTAGAGACCGCCAAATCCGTAGCCATAGGCGGGCTTTCTTAAAAACGAACCCAGCGAGTTGGGGTCAACCGGGTCAGAGCTTGGCCTATCGCTACGGATTATAACTGTAGCCATAGCTATAGTGTTATGCACTTTTTTCTCTTTTTTATTTTTATTTTTTTATTTTTATTTTATACATGGAGAACATTTTTCCCCTTACATTTTTCTATAATACATAATTATGTAAATATGTATATATAAGTATATAAAAATATTTTTCTATCTTTTAATTCATTTATTTGTCTATTTATTTAACAAGCATATCTCCTAAACTAGAATGATTTACTTAACTTACCATATATGATTTTGGGGTAGTAGAAACTAATTTAGCCAACCAACCTATTTATTTTCCAAGATTTCATCGGGTCGATGGTCAAAAATCTATTTCATTCAGTTCGTGGTCAATTTCAATCAACATCGATGGTTCGGGTTGGTGCTCAACCCTAACCCAACCCAAGGTTCCTATACTTAAACCTTGACCCAACCCAACCCAATCTTGGGTTGGGAATTCTCAACCCAAGCCCAACCCCAAAGGGCTCGACGGGTTGATTGGGTTGGTCGGGTGTATACATGTTAATATTTTCGTTATTACATTAGTTAATTATATTTCAATATAGGACTTATTTTTTTGTATCTCTGATTTTATTAATTATATAGTGATTATTCATTATAAAGAACTTCATTTTTTTTTCTTTAAAAAACCAAGCTAAAATATAGGACTACTCCTTTAAAAAGTCATGTATCATAGCACGCAATCTACTACTCCTTTAAAAAGTCATGTATTATAGCACACAATATATTTGGGAGAGAGAAATCCAGCATATTTTGTTAGCTTGAGTCCTTGGAAATGACATGGACAAATGAGACCCGACATCACTAGTGTACCTTCTACACAAACAATCTATACTCAATTATAATTTATAAGTAACTAATATATTGATCGGGTTCAGGTTGGGTCGGGCAACCTCAGACCTCAACCCAAGCCCAACCTAAGTTTTATCGGATTGGTGTTTGTATAACCCAAGCTTAAGATCGGACCCGATATATCCTGCCTGAGCCCAACCCAATGTCGGGTCGGTCGGGTTGAACCCGCCCAACTTTCAGCCGTACATGAAACTGAGCGGGGCAAACATGAAAATGAGCAGGGTAAGTATGAAAAAGAGCGGGGCAAACTGAAGTATGAGCGGGGCAAACTGAAGTATAAGCTAAGCAAACTAGAAAAATAGCGGGGCAAACAAGAAAAACAGCGGGACAAACTGAAATATGAGTGAGACAAACTAGAAAAACATCGGGGCAAACTGAAATATGACCATTTTAGGATGAAAACCACCTTAGGGCAGTAACGATGCCGACTACTCATCTCTTGGTCTCAAGAAAGTGTGTAATTGAAGCGATAGAAATCATCAACCAGCAAATATTTCACATTCATCACCCCACCAAATGGGTGGTTCTTATTTGTAGGAAAAGTAATGATCACATACAATCTATTGTTGCTTAGCTTAAGATATAACTAATCATATGTGCCAATATGTCACGTATAGGATATTTGAACCATGAAGAAATGTGACCCACTGTGTAGGTCAGCTGGCATAAAAATTAGCCCTACTCATTTATCAGGTGGCCAAATGAGTACATGGAAGTACAACATCGCATCTCTGATTTAAACTCTCTGTTTTTTTCATGCACATGGTTTATTTTTTCACCGAATGATTCTTCGAGGTGAGTCCCACATTTAGCAAGGCCCTCATGTCCCAGGCAGATGATAAGTTTACAGGTTAGATGGACTGTATTATAAGCTATCCAACAACTGGTTGTAGGAGATCATTACTCTCAAAGAAAAGATGTTCAAAGTTCCAAATTCATCAGCAAAATCAGATAGTTTGCCCTGCTCATATTTCAGTTTACCCCGCTGTTTTTCTAGTCTGCCCCGTTGTTTTTCTAGTTTACCCCGCTCATATTTCAGTTTGCCCCGTTATTTTTCTAGTTTGCCCTGCTGTTTTTCTAGTTTGCCCCGTTGTTTTTCTTGTTTGTCCCGCTCATATTTCAGTTTACCAATTTCCCAAACTTTTTTAATTTGAGGCCCTGCCCTGTCTAAAGATGGGCCCATGGTTTGAGTTTGGAACAGTATATGTATGCCCATGATTTGAGCTTGACTTATATTAGGTTGAAGTGTCCTGTTACCTGTTACAAGTGTCGCCAGTAGTTGTGAGATATAAACTTTAATTTGATAAGCTCTGTCAAATAATATAGAATATAATATCAATTGTTTAGGAAAAAGATGGACAACGATTAGATGGTAAGCTACACCCAATTAGATTTGGTTGGGTTATGGCAAAAAGAGAACTTATAAATTCCTAAATGGCCAAAGAGAACTTAGATGGTAAGGTACACCCAATCAGTTTCTCATAAAGAATTTGTTTCCAGAAAATAAATTCTTTAGCAACTTGTAAATTCCTAGTTTCCAAACAACCCAAAATACGAAGACGAGCGCTGATGCTCCTCCAGCCAAGAGTTGTACGAACGGCTCAAAAGAGATCAAAGTTACATGGCCCCACAACTATGTATTTATTATATCCACAACGTTCATCCATATTTAGAGATCATTTTGGAGCATTATCCAAAAAAAAAAATCATATCCAGATCAAATGGACCACACCACAAAGAACAGCGGGAAAACTGATTTTCACCGTTAAAAATTTTGTAGGGCCCACCACTTGATAGTTAGATCTGTCTTATTTTACGTCTCAAGCTTAATATGAGCTCGCCAAATCGATGGACGGTTTGGATATAACACAGACCTCATGATGGGACCCACAAAAGGCGGTGGGATTACAACAACAAAAAAAAATAATAAATAAATAAATAAGAAAAAAGAATCTATAGCTACGGATTATAACCGTAGCCATATCCGTAGCCTAGAAAATCGGCGGGGCAAACTAGAAAACGGCGGGGCAAACTAGAAAATCGGCGGAGCAAGCATGAAAAACGGCGGGGCAAACTAGAAAATCAGCGGGGCAAGCATGAAAAACGGCGGGACAAACTAGAAAATTGGCGAGACAAACTAGAAAAACGGCGGGGCAAACTAGAAAACGGCGGGGCAAACTAGAAAATCGACTGGGCAAGCATGAAAAACGGCGGGGCAAACTAGAAAATCGGCGGGGCAAGCAAGAAAAAAGGCGGGGCAAACTAGAAAATCGGCGGGGCAAGCATGAAAAACGGCGGGGCAAACTAGAAAATCGGCGGGGCAAGTATGAAAAACGGTGGGGCAAGCATGATAAATGGCGGGGCAAACTAGAAAATCGGCGGGGCAAGCATGAAAAACGGCGGGGCAAACTAGAAAATTGGCGGGGCAAGCATGAAAAACGGCGGGACAAACTAGAAAATCGGCGGGGCAAAATGAAAAACGGCTCATTTTCATGTTTGCCTCACTCAATTTCATGTACGGCTGAAAGTTGGGCGGGTTCAACCCGACCGACCCGACATTGGGTTAGGCTCGGGTAGCATATATCAGGTCCGATCTCATGCTTGGGCTATACAAACACCAACCCGATAAAACTTAGGTTGGGCTTGGGTTGAGGTCTGAGGTTGCCCGACCCGACCTAACCCAACCCGAACCCGATCAATATATTAGTTACTTATAAATTATAATTGAGTGTGAATTGTTTGTGTAGAAAGTACACTAGTGATGTTGGGTCTCATTTGTCCACGTCATTTCCAAGGACTCACGCTAACAAGATATGCCAGATTTCTCTCTCCCAAATAGATTGCGTGTTGTGCTACATGACTTTTTAAAGGAGTAGTCCTATATTTTAGCTTGGTTTTTTAAAGAAAAAAAATGAAGTTCTTTATAATGAATAATCACGTATATAATTAATAAAATCATAGATACAAAAAATAAGTCCTATATTGAAATATAATAAACTAATGTAATAACAAAAATATTAGTACATATACACCCGACCAACCCAATCAACCCGTCGAGCCCTCTTGGGTTGGGCTTGGGTTGAGAATTCCCAACCCAAGATTGGGTTGGGTTGGGTCAAGGTTTAAGTATAAGAACCTTGGGTTGGATTAAGGTTGAGCACCAACCCGAACCATTGATGTTGATTGAAATTGATCACGAGCTGAATGAAATAGATTTTTGACTATCGACCCGATGGAATCTTGAAAAATAAATAAGTTGGTTGGCTAAATTAGCTTCTCCTACCCCAAAATCATATATGGTAAGTTAAGTAAATCATTCTAGTTTAGGAGATATGCTTGTTAAATAAATAGATAAAGAAATGAATTAAAAGATAGAAAAATATTTTTATATACTTATATATACATATTTACATAATTATGTATTATAGAAAAATGTAAAGGGAAAAATGTTCTCCATGTAAAAAATAAAAATGAAAAAGAAAAAAAAGTGCATAGCACTACAGCTATGGCTACGGTTATAATCCGTAGCGATAGGCCAAGCTCTGACCCGGTCTACCGGGTCCCAACCCGGTCGACCCCAACTTGCTGGCCGTGGTTTTTTTCTCTGACCCGGTTGACCAGGTCCCAATCCGGTCGACCCCAACTCGCTGGCATGTTTTTTTTTTTTTTTCTTCTTTTTCTTCCTTGTAATCCCCACCAATTTTTGTGGGTCTCTTTATGAGGTATGTGTTATATCCAAACCGTCCATCTATTTGGCGAACTTGTATTAAGGCTTGATGTGAAAAATAAGATAGATCTAGCTATCAAGTGGACCACACTGTAAAAGGCAGTGGGAAAGTGAACGTCTACCATTGAAACCCTTTCAGGGGTTACAGAAGTTTTGGGTCATTATGAAATTTGTTTTTCCTCTTCATCCAGGTCTTTGTAACCCTATGAATGAACTTAGACAGAGAGGATTTCTCACAAACATCACAGTGGGCCCCACCTGCGTTCCCTACGCCGGACCGTTCGTCAGTGCTCGTCTATGCACGCCAGCCAGAGGAAGGCGGGGGTATTTTCGTCCTCAAATTCGGTGTCCGTACAAGGAGGTCCAACTGCGTATGTTAGGTTTGTATTGCTTCGTAAAAACCACGGGATAAAAGGTGGGGTCCGGTGGGGTCCACAGTCGTAAATTTCCCTTATGGGACTGCCGGTTCCAGATTTCAGGCTGTTTAGGAGTTAAAATACGCGACGTTTGCATTTTCTAAGTACCCTTGTATCAATCATCAGCGAAGCCAGAGTATCAAATGACACCCCTTTAATTATTGGCCCATGGGCCCATCTTGATGTGGTCCATCCGTTGTGATTGATCGACACGTCACATCAGTATGATGCTGTACGCATACTCGATAAGGTTTTAATTATTCGTTCCTAAGGGGGCCACCATGCTGCGCGCATGGTACTTTCTATTCTAGGGGCAGCCCATCGACCACCGTCCACGTGGCACGCATGTAGGCCAGTGTGGAGAATTAAATCGTGGTCCTGTGTGAGTGGGGCCCATAGTGAAAAAAACCACAGTGATCGCACCATCCTAACCGTCCAATTCGTGGCCATGGAATAGACAACAACTAGAAGAAAAGGCCCATGGTCCGAATTCTGCAAAACCAGATGGTTTGGAAGATCCAAACGAGAGTCTGTATCCATGCGCTTGTATGCTACGTGTACGGTAGGTTTACTGGGTGAGGCTCTGACCTTAGGGCCCACCTCGATGTATTCGTTGTATATCCACGCCGTCCATCCGTTTTTCCATATCATTTTCAGGCATGATCCCAGCAGATCCAAATCTCAGGTGGACCACACCACAAGAAAACATTGGTGATTGAATGCCTACCATTAAAAACTTCCTAAGCCCACTGTAATGTTTATTTGCCATCCAACTCGTTGATAAGGTACCTGGATGAAGGGAAAATAACGAATAGCAGCGTGATCTAAAACTTTTGTAGCCCAAGAGAAGTTTTTAACGGTGGGAATTCACTTATTACCGTGTGGTCCATTTGAGATTTGGATCTACCTCATTTTTGGAACCATGTCTTAAAATGATATAGAAAAACGGATGGACCATGTGGATATGCAACATATGCATCGAAGTGGGCCCTGCGTCATCCAATCTGCGTCCACTTTACCCAAATATCCATCCCTCGGACAAAATCACCCATATATTCCCAACTTTGTTATGTGTCAAAGCCTCCATAACCAAATGACTAAAATGCCCCCAATCAAAGCCTGGTCGTTTATTCTTGGGCCCGTCGATTGCTGTCCCAGCCCAATTGCATTTTGGGCCTTTGAATTTCTTGCAAAGGGAGTCAAGGTAGGCTGGTAAGAAGAATTTCGAGGCCTCTACCCATGAGATAGACTTTGGCCCAAACAGGCCTACCTCGGCCCATGAGTTACGCCGAGATATCAGCGGTCCCAGCATATGTGTTCGGTCAGCCTCGTCTTCATGCAGAAGGGAGTTAAGCCAGGCTGGTCAGGCCCTACACACGGGACAAATACTCTTGCCCAAACAGGCCCATCTCTCCCCCGCGAGCTATGTAGGGACGTCAAAGGTCGGCCTCATACACGAGCTCGACTATAATTTAGGAATGGACCCAAATTCCACGTGGATTAAGTTTTTCAATGCATGATCGTAACCTAACCTTTGATCCAGTCATGTTACGTAATTTGTATACATATACAATTAAAGCATGTAATCATTGTCATGGCCCAGGCCCAACTTAGCTTGACTTCATATAATCCGGCAACAAATGACAAATGCGAGTTTAGATTGATTTCTTATCGAGCTTTGAACTTTTAACTTGACAGATATTAAAAGTCTAGATAAGAAAATATAATTCATTTTTTTGTATGTAATTCAAACGTGGACTAGTAAAAATGAGCTGTATACATGCATTATGTGATAGACCTCAAGAAAAAGATAAATTTATTATTTCATTTGAAAATATCATAAAGTGATTTATCAACCTATTATTTAATTCATGCTTAGACTTAGATCTAAACAACGCGCGTTTGGAGCATCTAAACTGTAGGATTAATGACTTGTTTGAATTGTTTGTGAGTCATCTGAGTGGATTCAGGCACAATCAAATTTGAACTGGTTCGGTGCTGAGAGTCGGGATTGAGATTAAAGGGTGAATTGGCTCAACGTGCGCGAATCTCAACTCGAATTAGTGCTAGTTGAGCGGATCCAGCCACCCCAGTAGAAAAATCATGGGCTAGATGGGTCTAATTCTCAACCTATCGGGCATTAGGCAGATTGTTTTAAGCCCATACCAATTATTTTTGGGCCTAAAAGCCCTTCCAAGCCCACCTTAGTCTCCAACCCAGCCCATGGAAGGTAGACTTGGGCCGGAACGGCCCAGCTCATTACAATAACCCTAGCCCAAACTGCACCAAGACCGAGGGCATTTTCGTAAAATTTCCATCAATTGTTCCCTTCACCATCAAGGCAGCTCCCACAGGTTCTCTCCGCACCACTCCACACTTCTTCTCCACGCAAATTTCACCTCCCTCTACCCTCTAAATGGTCATAATTGCCCCCAACCTTCGCTAAAATCACCATTCTACCCTCCCATGGCCGCCCTTTCTGTACCTTCCTCATCCCCCCACCTCCCCTCTCATATTCCCGACCAATCTCCATCTCTACCACAGCAACAAACTGCTGTAGTTGAAGACGCCCCCAGCGTCCAAAACAACCACAACAGAGACGACAACGATAACGAGAACGACTATAACGGAGAGGGAGGAGCAGGAGAGGAAGACGAAGAATATGAAGAGCAGGACACCGCTGCCAATTTGCCTCTCCCCCCGATCTCAACCTCCCACGACGATCCTCCACTGCCATCGCCCACAGCGGAATCGCTCTCCCTCCTTCACGTCTCCTTCAACCAGGACCATGGCTGCTTCACTGCGGGCACCGACCGTGGCTTCCGCATCTACAATTGCGATCCTTTCCGCGAGATCTTCCGTCGCGATTTTGATGATGGTGGGGTCGGCGTCGTTGAGATGCTCTTCCGATGCAATATCCTCGCCCTTGTTGGCGGCGGGCCCCAGCCCCAGTACCCCATCAACAAGGTCATGATCTGGGACGACCACCAGAGCCGGTGCATCGGCGAGCTCTCGTTCCGGTCTGAGGTCCGTGCGGTCCGGCTGCGGCGGGACCGCATCATTGTTGTTCTTGAGCAGAAGATCTTCGTCTACAATTTTGCTGATTTGAAGCTGCTGCACCAGATCGAGACGATCGCCAACCCCAAGGGCCTGTGCTCGGTTTCCCAGGTGTCGGGGTCGCTTGTGCTCGTCTGCCCAGGCCTGCAGAAGGGGCAGGTCAGGGTGGAGCATTATGGATCGAAGCGGACCAAGTTCATCATGGCCCATGATTCGAGGATCGCGTGCTTTGCGCTCACGCAGGATGGGCAGTTGCTGGCCACCTCGAGCACAAAGGGGACACTGGTTAGAGTGTTCAACACCGTCGATGGGACGCTGCTGCAAGAGGTATGCGGCGCGCTTTGAAAGTTTGGTTTTGTGATATGCTTTTAATTGTGGATTTGAGTTATTTTGGGTGTTTCTGTGTTGAATTGAGGTTTCATGATTGCCTATGGTTAAGTTTGCACTTATTACACCTTGCTTGATCTGTTAGTTTGTGTTTGGATCCACTGTTGAATTGAATTGCGATAAATTAGTTTTGCATGCGTTTGGTTGTAGCCAATATCCTGAAATATCATGAAAATTTGAACTAAATTAGACTGATGAATCATGAAATTTAATGATATTTGGTGAGAATAAATGCAGGCTTAATAGGGTGGGAAAGATGAAACTGCAATTACTTTCCTTGCTGCTTATATTGACAGAGTGGGCTCCAAATTGCGGGTATGTTACTTTCAAGTTGGACTTGAAAGGAATTTAACTGTGATTTGTAAACTCTACTTCTGTATTATGAATAGCAAGGAAGGTAGGTCCAATTGTGCGAACCTCTTTATTAAATTGATCGATGGGATTTTTTAGATAGTTCATCCCAATGTGGCCTTAGGTTGCATTTGGATGCACTATCTGTTGGATATGAGCCCGTGGGGCACACTTGTGGGTGGTTCTACGGCTTTCCTTGCTGTTTATATTGACGGAGTGGGCTCCAAATTGCTGGTATGCTACTTTCAAGTTGGTCTTGAAAGGAATTTAACTGTGATTTGTGCGCTCTACTTTTGTATTATGAATACCAAGGAAGGTAGTTACAATTTAGTGCTAATCTCTCTGTTAAATTGATTAATGAGATTTTTTTAAAGATAGTTCATCCCAATGCGGCCTCAGGTTGCATTTGGAAGCACTATCTGTTGGATATGAGCCCGTGGGGCCCACTTGTGGGCAACCACTAGTGGGTCAGTTCCATATGGCTTTCCATCATAATACCTATAGGTGGAGATCCCTCTTTCCATTTTCTCTCAGAGCTCAAAATTTGAATTTTAAATTCAAATACAAGAAAGAAGATTGGGATAAGGGAGAGAGATTGGATGGGATAGCCCTATGGATCCGAACTCCTCCCATAACCTTGGTGAAAGCATCCTATCTTAGAGAATCCCAGAAAGAAAAATGAGAGAGGAATACCTCTTAAATACCCACTATCCACAAGGGCTGTCTCTAGATGATCTAAATTGTTGATTGTGTCTAGGGCCATTCTAACCATAGAATCAAAGGGGTGATTAGATCCTTTTCGCTCCTATAGTTGCTAGTCATATCCTTGGATGTAGGCTAGCCATCTTCGTCTTTGTGCGAAGGTCCCTAAGATAATGTGGATACCGTCATATCTTGTAGCCCGCCTGTTCGAGCCTATCAAAGTGGTATTGGAGCAACCTACGATGAACTTGGATCAACATTAAGGGATGGAGGCACCCATGGCCATCGAGATTGGTGTTAGCTACCATGGGCGTCGATTAATTAAAGGGGGAATGGAATGGGAGAGTATCATACTGTGATTAATTGAAAAAGGGTGGAATGAATAAAGGTGTTAAATAAAAGAAAAAAATGACAAAGGGAAAAGCATACTACCGTCATTGTTGCAATGACAACGGTAATGGCAGCCGCCATCTTTGGCCACCACAGTGGCGGTGGCATCCGCCCAAACTCTCCTCTCGCCCCTCTCTGTCTCTCTCTCTCTCTCTCTCTCTCCTCTTTTCCTTTCTTCCTCTCTTCTTCGTTGTTGACTACCACCATTGGTGGTACCAATAGTAACAGTGGAAATGCTTACTATTGTTTGCCCCATCTCTCTCTCTCTCTCTCTCTCCTCAACCCCAAAAGTGGCGTAAGGAGAATCGTTCGGCCCGTAACATCCTATTGAGCACCATAGCTCATACCCATGTATGAGGTGTGTGAGACCCCTAATAAGATGTGGGACGCAATGGCTAATATGTACGCAAGGAAGTTGATGCACATGTTAGGGCGATAAATATGGAGTTCTAAGAGTATAGGATGCCAGTCAATTGTACAATCAATGATCATATATTTGAATGATGGGGCAAATGATAGGTGACCTTAGGAACACCAGCTGCACATTCTTGAAATATTTGAAGATCATTACAATGCACCGTTCTTTGCCCGATTCGTGCGCCCTTATCAAAAGGATTATGAACCGCAATGATCCTACCACAACGTTTAGAGACTTTTGTGACCCCTTGGTATGTAAGGCTGAAATGAATGTCATTTAGCTAGGTGAAGCTAAAGTCCTCGCAGTAGAGTCCCACAAGCGAAAGTCTCCTAGGAGACGGTCAAAAGGTTGCAAGAAAGTGAAGAAGAATAAAAGTGCGGAGGCCTGCGATGTCTCCTCCTAATCCGAAGAAGCGAAAAGGCAAGAAAAAGTAGAAAACGTCCAACGTCATTTGCTTTGTCTGTTGAAATGGATTTTGATTCAGGCATAGCAAAGTACTTACCATGAGATCGCAAAGGAGTTGAAGAATTTCGACTTAATAGCCGCGTGGAGTAGAAAGTGACTGAACAACACCATTGAAGATGTGTCAGGGATTGGTGTTTATTGTCTTCGTACGCGCGTAGGGTGAAGAATAATTCTCCACATTACTCTTTACACATTGGGTATGTGCCGGAGTTTGATTTTTGTTTCTAGATTATTATAAGATAGTTTCGATGCTCATTTTTTCGGAATTAAAGTTTCTTTGAGACTTGATAACCTTATCTATACATGGAAAAGTTTAATTAATTAATTATTTATTCTAAATATAGATAGTGATGATGCATCTCTTGCTTTATCTTCTAGGTTGAATGAATTAATTGTATCTAAATCCATAAATAACACACGAGATTAGGTTACATTGGAAAGGATTGTATGACAAGAATGGTGTTATAGTCTGTTAGGTTTCTTATCCAGATTCGATCTGACATGTTGTGAACATTGTCCTGGAAAACCCTTTGAAGAGCTTTTCCCAAAGTGGTTAGGTTTAAATTTCTATTGGATATAGCCTGTTTCGACATCTGTGGACCCCTATTCGATTGTCGAGAGAGAAGTTAGTCTCCTCAATTAAATCGTTGCATGCCCTCTTTTAGCTGTAACAGTCAGTGTTCGATATCGGTATCGCTACGAGTTTCGTTGGTCGGAGATACAGAAACAATATCAATATCATTGACAGTATTGATATTGTTTCCGTATCTCAGGGGAGGTGGTATCTCATGATCGAGCTAAAAACAGACATCTACAATCCTTTAATCCATGGAGGCCGAATACATTGCATGTTGTGCCACTGTTCAGGAGTGTGTATTGGTCCAAAGATTCTTACGAATTCTACGTGCTGTACTAGGCATTTGTGAGCCCATGTCATTGAGGATAGACAATATATCTATCATTGACTTGGCGAAAGACTCCAAACACCACTAGAAGTCCAAGCACATCGATATCCAGTATTATCACGTTCGTAATCAAGTGAGAAAAATGGTTCTCCTTAGCTACATTCCCACTAAATAGATGTTGGTCAATCTCATGACAAAACCTATAACCAAGACGTATTTTAGGTTTGAGTGAAGCAAATGGGATTGAGAAGAGCTTAAGTGGTGTAGTTGCTTTTATGATGTACCTTTTATCTCTTAGTTATAAACATTTATTTGTGTTATGTATCGCACACTAATATTGGTTAGGTGTGTATGTCAAGATGTGTTGTAACGATTGACGGTAAGTGCGGAACGTGTTACAGTGTTGTAATGGTCATTATGGCCACCGTAACAGTCCGTTATGGGGCTGATTCAAGTTATTATTATTATTATTATTATTATTATTATTGTTATTATTTATAAGAAGAAGACTGCAATGCCTGTTACAACCTCTATCGTAATGCTGATGGTGGTGGTCATTACGGACTACCATGGTGTAGATAATCAACAATTGCCTTGAGATCTCAAAGGATCTTTTCTATTGTCGGTAGGCCGATCTTCCACTTTCAAGGGCAAACCAGGCTTGAATGTACAAGAAAGGTACAATTGAGGTGACGTTCATACATCAAGGTGTGAACTGCCCTTTATTGTGAAAGATATACTATGAGACGAGTGATGAGTCGTCGTATACCTGTATCTTTTATGATGTGCCTTTTATCTCTCAATAATAAATCTTCATTTTTGTTTAGTATTGCACACTACTATTGACTAGGTGTGTCGTAACGGCCGTTCCATAATGGTAAGTAGGGCAACTGTTACATTTTACAGGGTTGCAACAGCCATTACGGTCCATGTTTTACGATTTGTTATAGGGCTGATACAAAATTTTTCTTTTTTTTTTGAAATTTTTTTTATAAAGAAGAAGATTATAACGCTTGTATCATAATGGTGATGGTGGTGGCTGTTATAGAATACCATGATGTAGATTGTTAGCAATTGCCTTGAGATCTCGAAGTATCTTTACCATTGTCGGTGGGTCGGTTGCCCACTTTCAAGGGTAAACCAACCCTGAATGTACAAGAGTGGTACAATTGGGGTGATGTTCATACATCGAGGTGTGAATTGGCCTTTATTGTGAAGAATATAGTATGAGATGAGCGATGATCCATTGTATCCACTTTTAGTCCTAAGAGATTGAAGATGAGACTGATCAAAGTCGAAATAACATAATCGCTTCATCGCTATTCAATGTGATTAATGTTATGGCCCGATTAATAAGAGATGGCTAATACCTCATGTGTGATGATTTGTGTAGTGTAAACCCAATATATGCCTAGTATAGTCTACTTTAAAGCACGGATTGTAGCCATGTGTGCGAACTTATTACCTACAAAATGCTTTGGTTCAATCTATTTATTGCATCATGAGAGTTGCCAATCCCTTATGTGACTCCAATGTTCAGAGTATTAGCATCGTTACATGCCTCAATCATCGAGGATGGCAAAACATGTATCAGTATCAAGGTATTCCGTATCGGTAATAGTGGCCGTAAAAGTCACCACCATTACCGATACGAGTATCGGCTGATACGGGGGCGTAACGACTGTTACGACCACCATAACGGTTGAAAATTTTCTTTTGTCCGAAAAACTCTGAAAAAAATTTAGAAAATCAAGAATAGTGTAAATATTCCAAATATGTATTCATTTTTTGTTTTGAACATGTTTATGGTAGTGTAACGGTCCACTCTTTGTTGAGAGTGTTGTATCAGGCTGTCTAGTGAATTTGTGAACATGATTATATGTATCTAATGTTTACACATCACAATCAAGCATTAAAACTAAAAATAAGAAAAATTGCATAAATACTACCTTTTCAATTATTTGAAAAAAAGACCATCGGAGCTTCTATTCGCTCAAATCACTTCAATCTATGATTTGAATATTAAAAACTATAGTAAGAGTGGTCGAAATCTATTTGCAAAATGATCTAGGAGAGTTTTTGGAATGAGAAAAGTAAAAAAATAAAAATAAAGGGAATGTATTTAAATAGAAAAAAAGTGGCCAGTTTTTGACTGTTATGGGGGTAGTGGTTGTTATGCCCTGTAACGGCCGATACGGTCCCAAAAATTCAACTGCCTCGTTTCACCCCTGTATCGTGTAACGGTCATGGCCGTTACCTATACGTATCGGCCTTTACGGGCGTATCGTAACGGATACGAAACACCTTGATCGGTATCGTTGATACTCGGAAAATTATCACTATCTGAGGGAAACATTGGGGAAAAGGTGGAATTTTTCAGTGAAACTTCACGAGATGTTAAAATACACATGTCGAAATCAAAATATTGCAAAAAAACAATAATACATGATAAGTTTCCATTTTATAGGGGCATAGACATGTGTTGTCAAAAAAATCTATATAACATAAATATATAAAAATTTGCCCTTCAATATATGTGTGTGTGTAATTTCCACATTAGTTGACTGTGAAAAACACTTAGTTTCTAGTATAAAAATGGAAAAATTAGTTTTTCACTAAATTTCTCCATTTGTTTTGCTTAATTTTTTTTTTTTTTTTTTTTTTTTTTTTTTTTTTTTGCCACAAGTCTTTGTTAAGGCATAGGAGTCATGCATAGAGATGGATTTCCATTGCAATTTATGCTAATATTTGGGGAAAAAAAATGTGGTTTCTATGAATTTTTTGTTACCTTTTAGTTCTGGCCCATCTTTGTTTCGAGTTTAGATTTCTCCTCAAACCCTAACCAAAAGTGATTGAAATCACCTAAGGAACAAAATTCCAAATAAATAAATAAATAGAGATTTTTTGGGTTTTTTTTTTTTTTTGTCAATTTTCGCGTATTTATGGATGTTTCCCTAGTATCGAGGATATTGTTGTTGGTATTGGGGATATTATTGATACCAAGGAACTTCTATAAGGGATTTTTCTCAAAATATCGCTGATATGGTAATTTTTTTTGAAGGGTAGATATCAGGTAATATCGCCAAATAGCACTGATATTATTGAAAATATCAACGATATTTGGAAAATTTTAAATTGCCAGTAAGTTCGGTGTCATTGACCTAGCGATATCGACAATACATGCGATATTATCGGTAATATTGTTGATATTTGGAACACTGGGTTAGTGAGTCTTTGTGTCCTTAGGTACCCTCTTGTGTATAAGAGGATGAGGTTGAGTATTGTTACTTTAGTGTACGATGACAAAGGTCCCTAGATTGGTTGGACTTGGTTACGCTAGGAAAGCGCTTTGATTGATATATAAATTACACATATGTGTCCCGTTTACACAGTTTTCTAGAACTTTTAACACACACTTGAAGACTATCCATATGGTATTATAGAGTTTTAGTTGTCTTTTATAAATAAAATTCTTTCGAAAAGTATGTGTAATATACTATTACTTTAAAGGGGTTTTAAAACCAATGTTTGCGAAAAACTTTATTCTCTTAGTAAACTTGATAAGTTGAGTGTCTATATTATTAACTAAGTAATCTAGATCGAGAGTCAACTACATCTGGTGTGGTCATGTAGACGAGGACATGCGTAACAAAGCTCGTGTTATTGAGCGCTAGTTAGGTGGTTACTTAGTACTCAATCGCCGGTGAAAAAGAAAACAATGTTCCAGCTCCATACCTCTAGTTCTTTTGATCATGGTCTTTTGGTTTTGGTTGTTATGGCACGAGCTAAATGGACAATTCATATTGTACCCATCTCACAATGTGATTGAGTGGGAGATGTTGGATGTGGGCTTGTGGGCCCCCCAATTGTGGGCAACTACAAGTGTGTGGGTACTAGTACTACATGGTTTTCCCTCAGAATATCCCCGGGTGGAGATCTCTCTTTCCATTTTCTCACAGAGCTCAAAATTTTTTAAGTTTAAAACACGAGAAAGAAGATTGAGATGAGGGAGAAAGATTGGATGAAATAGGGATTAACCCTTTTGCATTTGAACTCCTCCCATATCCTCTTAACGCCTCCCTTTATAAAAGGGAGGTTATACCCTTGGTAAAAGCATCCCATATGAGAGAATCCTCGGAGAGAAAAGAGTGAGTACCTATTAAGTACCCATCGTCCATTAGGGCCACCTTTAGACGATCTAAATCGTTGATCATGTCCAAGGGTCATCCTAATTGTAGACTAGGAATGGTGATTAGATCCTTTTTGCTCATGTAGTAGTTAGGTGGATTGTTGGGTGTAGGCTATCCATCTTCAGCTTTTTGTGAAGGTTCCTAAAATTATGTAGATATTGTTAGATCTTGTGGGCCCACCCATCAGGGCCTCTCACTATCAAGTTGAATCGTGATAGCAAACGCCTAATTGACCAAATTGTAATTACCTTAGCATTCATGTTGAGGGGACTTGGATCAAAGTTGAAAATTATGTCACTTTAAAGTCTAATTTGAAAGGAATGTAAGTGCAATTTGAGGGCTACTTCACAAGGTTTGAAAGTTAGTTTTGGTGTATTGTATTGGTCACCACCGACACTGATTCATCTCGGGTCGATATAGGCCAACACATGCCTCTCACTATCAAGTCGAATCGTGATAGCAAAAGCGTAATTGACCAAATTGTTATTACCTTAGCATTCATGTTGAGGGGACTCGGATCAGAGTTGCAAATTATGCCACTTTAAAGTCTAATTTGAAAGGAATGTAAGTGCAATTTGAGGGCTACTTCATGAGGTTTGAAAATTAGTTTTGGTGTATTATATTGGTCGCCACCGACACCGATTCATCTCGGGTCGATACATGCCAATACATGCCGAATTGAGTGGTATTGTTCATGGATAAAACTAGTAAACCATCTCTTCTTCATTATGAATATTGAAAAATCCTTCTTTTTGTGATTTCCTCTTGATTAAAATTTAATTTAGTAGTGCATCTAAAGGCAGCTGTAGATATCATTCCCAATTAGATTGATTTTATTTTATGTTTTATTTTTCCTGGAGGTGCTATGTTAGAGGAATTTAGTTTGTAGAGAAGAAAAGGTTACTCCTGATCCGTAGTGTTGTTGATACAAGTCAAAGATATAAGCTAGAGTATAATCTATAACCAAGGTATTCGTTAACGATAACGGTTGGCCATATGATTATTACAATAGGGGCTGTAAGTTGTAACAGTTAAAGGAAAAAAAATGTATCGCCCCATATCAGTTCGTTACAACCGAGAGAGTTGGTCTCTTCTTTTTTTATGATTAGGAATTTTTCGCATGTTTGTTCTTGCTCTTATGACCTCCTAAGCTTCTCCTTGATTCCTGTGAATTGTGTTCGTTTTCATCACTGACTCATTATGAACCTTGCTTTTACAATAAATATTCGTCTGCATCATTGACTCATTTGGTTACATAGGCTTTGTCACATAGGAAAGGTTGGAATATATGGGATGATTTTGCCTGATGAGACGACTCTTTGGGTGGAAGGGGCGTGGATTAGGTGAAGCAACAATAACAACTTAGTGGGTGAGGCCCTGACTTTGGGCCCACCCCAATATATTCATTGTATTTCCATGCCACCCATCCATTTTTCCAGATCATTTTCAAGCATTATCCAAAAATGAGGTAGATCCAAATCTTAGGCAGGCCATGTGACAATAAAACATTAGTGATTGAACGCTCACCGTTAAAAACTTCCTAGGGCCCACTTTTATGTTTATTTTCCATCCAACCTGTTGATAAGGTCACATAGACCTGGATGAAGGGAAAATAACAAATAACAGCTTGATCCAAAACTTTTATGGGCTGAAGAATTTTTTTAATGGTGGGAATTCGTTTCCTATTGTGTGGTCCACCTAAGATTTGGATCCACCTCAATTTTGGGAACATGCCCTAAAATGATTTGGGAAAATGGATGGATGGCGTGGATATTCAACACATACATTGAGATGGGCCCCATGGTCAGGGCCTTACCCACTAAGTTGTTACTGTTCCCTCACCTAGTTTGCGCTCCCTCTGCCAAAGAGTCGTCTCGTCAGACAAATCCTCCCATATATTCCGACCTTTTTGATGTGTCAAAGCTTCTGTAATGTAGGGGCATTTTCACACCGGGCTCGAGTGTGGTGACCTGTGTGAAGTGGGGGCACGCTTGGGGTGGGCGGCCTGTGTGAGGTGAGACCCATTGGGGTGGGCGGCCTGTGTAAGATGAGACCCATGTGAAGTCGGGCCCACGAGGGGGTTCGGCTGAGGGCCTGACTTGGGCTATGAGATAAAGGGATTGATTCGCCACGTTCTATTCGTTCGAGCTTTTAGAGCAAGTGGTTAGTTGTCCTGCGTCAAAAATAGTATTAGAGCAGGATGTCTTGTGTTCAACACTCCTCACCGGGGGTGATTAATTTAGGGGCATTTTCACACCGAGCTCAAGTGGGGTGGCCTATGTGAAGTGGGGGCACACTCGGGGTGGGCGGCCCGTGTGAGGAGGGCGGCTCATGTGAGGCAAGACCCATTGGGGTGGGCAGCTATGTGAGGTGGGTGGCTCGTGTGAAATGGGGCCCAAGAAGGGGGGTTCGGCTGAGGGCCTGACTTGGGCCATGAGATAAAGTGATTGATTCGCTACACTCTATCAGTTCGAACTTTTAGAGCAAGTGGCTAGTTGTCCTGCGTCACTCTGTAACCAAATGACTGAAATACCCTTAATCCATACCTAAGCCTATTTAGTTTTTGGGCCAGAACCTCAATCCATGGCCCAATCCAAATGGTTTTGGGGCCTTTGAGGAGCTTGCCATGGGGACTTGTTCACTCCCGAAGTATAGGGTTGTGATGTAGTAATAACTCGGTAAGACCGAGGTCGAATCCACAGGGATTGAAACCTGTACGTTATCTGAAAATAACCAGATTTAGAACTAGGCTAAAAGATGAAATCTAAACAGGTGAACTTTGAGGAATAATGGTGAAATAATTATTTAAAACTTAAGAATTCAGAGAAGGGAACTAGGGATTCAGGGGTTCCACTTGTAGAGATCAGGGAGATCTACGCTTTTATCCAGATGAAATTTCAACTATGAACTTCCTTTGATCCAGTTTTCAAGAGATAAGAAGCATGAGAATTAGACCTGATTCCATCACAAGACCATGCCCAGGAGACAAGGTAATCAATAGAACTTGACCAATCCACATCCAGTCTACGAGAGTATGAACATAGGGAAGGATTCTGTCATCCATCCATGCCCATGAGACAATGGTAAACAACAGGGTTCCTACGATCATAACCTCCATACACGCATGGAAAATATCAGAAGCTGTCGTAGATCCAGTGTAATTTAAGTCACAATGGACCATTAAGAACTAAAGACATTCCATATGAACAACTAGAATAAAGCAAAATTCATAATCCAGGTTAAACCAAAAACATAAAAACATCTCCCATCCTGCTACAAGCTTCACCCCTTAGCCCTAGCTAAGGGGTTTAGCCTAGCATGGATAAACCAAACTCCAAAGGATCCATAGAAGAAGAGAACCAGAAAAGAAATAAAAAGAATATTCGAAAGCAAGCTCTTTCTCTCTCTCTCTGTTAATCACTCCAGCCGTGGATGATCTCCCCAAGCTTCAATGCCTCTCCTTTTATAGGTGCTGAAGGTTGGCCCGGAACGTGGAGAGAACTTCCGCAATCTTCATGCTCAAGGGAAATCGGTGCGTAGAGGTTACACAATCTGGAAATTTTCCTGCGCAGCAACTGTTAATGCGCCCAGAAAAAAAACTCTGAATCTCCTTCTTCCCTTGCTTTCTTTCCGAAGAGACGACATCCCATGGGGGATTTGTAGATGGGCTACACGATGGACGGATCAGATCATCCATCTGATCACTGATCTGATCGCGCAACCGACCCGAAGTCGGTCGGTTTCCGGGCGCTGCAACAGAGTCTGCGACACTCTTCCGCTGTGACAGTGGTGGGGCCCATTTTGATGTATCTTGGAGAAATCCAAGCCGTTCATTGTATTTGCCTCGAAAAACCAGCTGGAAACGGATGGTTTTTGACTGGATTTGGTGCGGCCCACTGAACTTTTCAGACTACCGTCCGAATTGCGTTTGAACGGTGAAAAACCAATTATTCATTGTCTTATGCAATTCTGACACCTAGGCCGTGGTAAGTGATCCCTTTTAAGTCTGATGAATGGTCCTGATCCTCCAGAAGGTGGACCGTGGTGGCCCACTGAGATCGTCCGATCTCTCCGTTTCGCGGACGCTGAAGACAAAAAACGGAAGTTTCCGTTTCTTACGTTGGCTGTCAGTGGGGCCCATTCCTCTAGATGTATGAGGAATCCACTCCGTCCATTGATTTCAGGACGAAAAACAGACCTGGAAATAGTATTTTCGGAGTAAAATAAGTGTGGCCCACAAGTTGATTTAGTTCGCCGTCCGTTTGCTTTTGAACGGCTGAAATTCCATCCCCTTTACTTCTGAAAATTCTTCCACCTAGACAGTGTTTATGGGGACATTTTAAGCCTGCTGGACGGTCCCGATTTTTCAAACGGTCGACAAGTGGGGCCCACAATCAAAACCCAACACCGGACAGTGTTACGCTGTCCGGTTGGAGCTTTTTTTTAGTTTTTGTTGGTCAGCGCCCGCTGACCGACTTTGAGTGTATGGGTGCACGGCTGGTGTATGTGCACATTGTGCACATGCAATGCACACGTAGGGTCCAACATGCTACATGTACAAAATCACCTCCGTCCATCTGGTTCTCCATATAATTTGAGGTGTTGAGACCGAAGATGAGACATACCCAGAGATCATGTGGGCCCTAGATTGACGATCTGTGGGCTGATTTGTCTATTGGGCCACTTCCACAGGTATCCAATGGCTGAAAACTGACGTGTACGGTTAATTTATGGTCCTCAGGCCATGTATGAAATTTCGGGCCGAATGGATGGCGGGAACCCTGTGATCTTGCATTCTGGATCATTTTCGGGCCTCTTCATCGTGAGTGGCTGGATTTTCTCTGATCTCCGGCGTGTAAATCCTTGATCTTGGTCCCATGGAGTCCCATCCAATGCCTTGGTGATGCCCAAGCCTTAAATCCACGCTTTTAACACCATATTTCCATCTAAGCTCGTAAATATACCCTGCATCACAATTACTACTAAATCGGACCGTTAACCAGTACAACGTTCGTAAATCCAGGGAATAACTAGGGTCTGATATACAATATTTGACCCTCAACAGGACTCAAGCTAGGTTGGTTAGAAGATTTTTTAGGCCCTATCCATGAGGCAAATACTCTTAACTCAAATAGGCTTAGCTCAACCCACGAGCTACGTAGGGATGTCAAACGGTTCGGGCATGTGATAGGTCTATACGGGCTTAGCCTTGATAAACCCGAATTCCACAAGAAGTAAGTTTTTTCTATATATAAGTGTAACACAATTTGCATGCATACACAACTGAAGCATATGATCGTGTCATCGCCCAACTTAGCTTTACCTGACATGATCCAACGCAATGAATGACTGACTCGAGTTTGGCTTGATTTTTCATTGAGTTTGAACTTTTAACCTGACTAGAAAAACCAAAGAGTCTAGGCTTAGGCGGCTGGCTGATAGATAGGAGAAGACGGTCCATCCCTTAAGGGTGTGAACCAGTTACAATAATTCTCTATAATTCAAATGAAATGTGGACCAGTAGAAATGCATTGTGTTTGCGCATCACATAATATGCATTTTTTTGTCATTTCATTGCCAAAAGTCGCATAAAGTGATTTGTAGGCCTACCATTTGATGAGCACATGCAACATACTTTGATTAATTCATGTTTAGCCTTAGAGCTAAACAATAGGCCTAGGAACAAGCTAGATTGTAGGATTAATAGCTTGTTTGAGTTGATTTTGAGTCGTCTGAGTGGATTCGGACTCGGTCAAATTTGAGTTGGTTCGGTGTTGTGGGTTGGGATTGAGAATAGAGGCTGACTTGGCCCAACTTGCTCGAGTCTCAACTTGATTCAATACTAGACGGATGGATCCAAGTCATTGAGTTGCAGAAATAGAATCTCTAGATGTGACTTCCGTCAAAGATAGATACACTAGAAGAAAGAAGCAAAAAGTTAAGATATAACTTTTTTAATCCCTGATGTATCTCAGAAGAGTGAGAGTTCCCCTCTCACAATGGGGATGCTCCCATAGTTCATCAGGACAGTGAGATGACACCTTAGTAGACTCTTGAATAGTGTCGAAGTGAAAAGTGATTAATTTCCCGAAAGTGTCGTAGTGAAAAGTGATTAATTTCCCGAAGATAGTTTCAAATTGAGGTTGAAGTGTACTCTTGCATAGTGATTAATGATGATGGACCTAATTCTTATCGGGATGCATTATTGTCTCCAAATTTGGTTGACTGGGTAGCTGCCATGGATGAGGAGATAGCCTCCATGAAAAAAAATCTTCTAGGAACTTGTAGATTTACCACCAAATCGCTAAGTGATGGGAAATAAATGGATGCTCAAAATTAAAAGAAAGACAAACGATAAAGTGGACATAGATGAGACGTTGTATCCGACTTTAGTCCTAAGAGACTGAAGATGAGATTAATCAAAGTCAAAATAATATAACCGTTCATCTCTATTTTGCGCAATGAATATTATAGCCTGATTAATAGACAGGTTGTGATGATATAAGATAAGTAATGCCTCGTGTGATGACCTGCGTATTGTAAACTCACAAATGCCTAGTATAGTCTACTTTACAACATAGATTGTAGCCACGTGCGTGGACCTATTACCTACAAAATGCTTTGGTTTGACCTAATTATTGCATCATGCAAGCTATTATAAGGTGACATAAATGTTCAAAGTATCGGTGTCATTATATATCTTGATAATCGAGGACGAAAACATGTATTGGTATCGCCAATACTAAAAGGTAACGGCTGGCCATATGATTGTTACGATATGGGCCATAACGGTCAAAGGAAAAAAATGTAGCACCCCATATCGGTCCATTGTGGGCCCTAAGACATGACCGAGAGAGTTGGCCTCTTCTTTTTTATGATTAGGAATTTCACTTCCTTCGCATGTTTGTTCTTGCTCTCTTATAATGACCTCCTAAGCTTCTCCCTGATTCCCATGAATGGTATTCGTCTGCATCACTGACTCATTGGGAACCTTTGTGTATGTCTTTACAACAAATATTCTCATGGAAAAAGCCTTGTTAGAATTCCATTTAAATATTTTGGGTGGCAATGAAGAGGAACCTGGCCATTTGCAGCAAGTGGATAATGCGTGAGGTTGTGTCCAACCACCAATGTCTATAAGACAACATAGTACTGCATAAAGATTATACAGGCAATCCCTCAAGAACTCAAACATGCCAAGTTCTTCAGTTACAGTTTTTTTTTTTTTTTGTAACCCACATTTATGCATCCTTAGCTTTAGGTGCAGACTCATTTCAACTCATTGTAAGAAATCTGTACAGATTACCATGAAAAAAAAAAGAACCTCCATTAGCAATTGTTGCAACACTCAATAAGAAATCTAGTCTCAGAGCCAACTGACTAGACCTAGACCTCTTTTGTGTTTTGTGCGTTAGATGGGGACTTTTCTGGATGCCATAGGCAGTATGCCTGGGCTTGGATCATTCATATCGTTCTGGTACAAGCTACAATCTATGCAATTTATGGGCGGTTTTGTATAAAAGAACCTTTATTAATTGGAATTTCCATCCTGATAGCTAATTAGATGTTCTTTACATTCAGGTACCTCATTTATTCAGCTCTTTTCATTCAGGCACCTTCCGTTAGATTTATCTAATTTCTTTTTCTTTTAAACGGCTTTTTTTTTTCTTTTCTTTTTATGTAACTTACGAAAATGCTGAAGCCCATATTCTCCACCGCATGTGGACACTAGTGCCAATGTGGTGCTTGTGTGGGGGTGTCTGAGCTGTTCAACAGGTGGGCTGCACCACACAAATGACCTGGCCTTGTGATCAGGTTGGTAGGTTCATCATGCAGGCCACATGTATGTTAAATGTGAAAGTTGGGCAAATGGATGCAAATCAATGTACCCTTGGCCTGATGAGAGTACCAGCCTGGCTGGGCTAGGTCATATCCACAGGCGGCCCACCTGATAAATGGCTCAGATGTCCCGCACAAGAACCATGTTGGCTGGTGTCCACATGCAACTGTGAGTTTCGGCTTGGGTAGTTTTGTCATTTGCAAAAGGTTAGCCACTTATACTAATAGCAGGTACTAGGATGCAAAACAAAGTGTTCCATATACGTTATGATACGCCCGTAAAGGCCGATACGTATAGGTAACGGCCATGACCGTTATGCGATACGGGGGTAAAACGGGACAGTTGATTTTTTGGGACTGTATCGGCTGTTACGGGGCATAATGACCGTTACAGGGGTAATGGTAAAAAAACTGCCACTTTTTTTTTTTTTTGCTATTTAAATTCATTTTTCTCCCTCTTTTTTTTTTTTTTATTTTTTTTTTATTATTTTTTTTTTTTAAATAAAACTTTTCTCATTCTAAAAACTCTTCTAGATCATTTTACAATAGATTTCGACCACTCTTATTATAATTTTTAATATTAAAATAGTAAATTGAAGTAATTTGAGCGAATAGAAGCTCCAATGGCCTCTTTTTTCAAAAAATTAAAAAAGTAGTATATATGCAATTTTTCTTATTTCTAGTTTTAATGCTTGATTGTGATGTGTAAATATTAGATACATATAATTATGTTCACAAATTCACTAGACAACCCGATACAACACTCTCACCAAAGAGTGGACCATTACACTACTATAAACATGTTCAAAACAAAAAATGAATACATATTTAGAATATTTACATTATTATTGATTTTCTAAAAATTTTTTCAGAATTTTTCAGGCAAAAGAAAATTTTCAACCATTACGGTAGTCGTAATAGTCTTTACGCTCCCCGTATCAGCCGTTACAGCCGATACCTGTATCGGTAATGGTGGTGACCGTTACGACCACTGTTACCGGTATGGAATACCTTGATGCAAAGTACCTGAATTACTGAGGTACCTTAACTGAAAGAGCATTTAATTAGGTATTGGGATGCAAATATTCAATTAATAAGGCACTTAAATGGAAAAACCCCTAATTTATATATGAAATGGTGGACATTATTGTAAATTTTGCACACATAGTACTATATTATATGGTTGCTATTGCATGATTAAGTGTAAATTCTAGATCTAAATCTACTTTTAAATTACAACTTTGGAATAAGAGTATTGGACTATGATTTTGAAGGGCTTACAATAGCAATGCAGGTCACCGGTGCCTGATGAATGGATTGTGCGGCCAGATTATTATTATTATTTTTTATTTTTAAAGGAGATTTGGTTATCTAGGTAATGTTGGTGGGGCCCTAGGAACCTTAAGAATGTTTCTTGGTCATTTGATCACTTTCTCCTGGCTGGGCATGTTATGGTCATTTGGATGGTTTCAAAGCTTTCCATCAACTTCCGATTTACCAAGGTGTTTTGCATGCTCTTTGGAAGTTGGAAATTCAGTCATTAGCCCCAGTTTTTCCAATATCTTGAAGGGTGCTCCTCTTTTCCTGTTCTAGCAATCATAGATATGATGCAACTGATGAAAGTTTTGATGTAGGTACGAAGAGGTGCAGATAGAGCTGAGATCTACAGTCTTGCATTCTCAGCTACTGCCCAGTGGCTGGCAGTCTCAAGTGACAAGGGTACAGTCCACGTCTTCAGCCTCAAGGTCAATTCAGGATCACCGGGAAATGAACAGTTGCGTACTGCATCTGACCCCAATCTTGTGCAGACATCGACCAGTTCGTCTCTCTCCTTCATCAGGGGTAAGATGCCTTGCCTCTTGCAGTGTCACTGGTAGAAATATCATCATCATCATCATCTAAGCCTTATCCCAATTAATATGGTTGGCCGTCACTGATAGATATAGCTTTGAAATTTATTTGAAGTGCCATGGAAATGGGACAATGACCAACATATCCTGTTACCAGGCAAAACCTTTCTTTATTTCTTTTTTCCCTATGCCCCATTCCTGATTATCCATTGGGGACATTGTAGTTTTGACTGCGTGAAATAATTTCTCTCTTCTACATCATATCTTTTTTGAGCTCCTCTTGCCTCCAGCACGATAATTGCCCAATATCTAAAGTGGGTGGGGCAATGAATCGAGACTGTCCATCTGGTGTGTTGGTGCATGATCCATGGTTGGAAAATGCATCAATTGGACAAGCAATCTGATCAGTGGCATTTATGTGGATGGTAAAAATGTAAATGGTTAATAGCTAATATTCATCTGGGAACGGTGATTAGTGGAGTCATCAGATAGGTGTTTTCAACCAGGGACCATCTGCTAATACGACAGTCTAGATCAAACTCCCCTTACCTGCCACTTGTAAGTTATCAATCAAGTAGTGCACCTTGGGGTTTTCTTGCGCTTGACTCAAGCCCTTTTTCTTTCTTTCTTTCTTCTTCTTCTTCTTATTTTATTTTATTTTATATAACTGGAAACCATGGTTGGAGATTTTACACTATATACTTATGCACTCCAAGGTGCAAAATGACCGTCCCCTAATTTCAAAAAATAACCCTGAAAATGACTTGGATGCCTTTAGAGAAATTATATACTGTAAACGTAGGCAAATTAGCAATATTTTCATCATTTAAGGTGATACTTCCTATGAATTTTTGGGGTGCCCGTGCCCTGCTCCAATATATGGGTTTCTATAGTGTTTTGTGAAACAGAATATCAGTACTGGTGAGGCATTTTAGAGCCAATAAATTGTAAGCTCCTGGGTGCAACATAGAAGAAGATATCATTTTGTGAAAGGTCTGACACTCACAATGTTGGAGATGGTTGTTGCAACTTTTTCATGTGGATGGGTTGCATAATTCTGTACACATGTACTAAGGGTGGGTTTGGATGTGTACCCCAAGCAGCAGGAATGGATTATCCGTTCTGCTACTCAATGGGAGCGGTTCAGAAAAAGGTAACAACATTATGCAGGCAATATTTTCTTTCTCCTGCCCCAAGTCAATCTATTGCCTGGTCCTACCTAAAGTACATCAGATATAGGTGGAGATCTCTGTGGAACCTGCCCCGTGTATTGGGGGAGATCTCAACACAACTAGATTCTGGTAAGAGGAGTTGGAATGTGTGCGCTCGTATTCTGGCATGTATGCACTCTTGGACTTTATAAACCATAACGATATTATTGATCTCCCACTGGAAGAAGTCTTATAGACATGGTTGAGTAATCAGGATAGTCCAGTAATGTTTAGATAAGACATGTTCCTGTTGTCCTTGGATTTGGGAATTCTGTTTCAAAGGGGCATGCCAGGGTACGCCAAGGAGCTATACCATGAAAGGTGTCAAATCACACTCCCATCATTCTCTTGGCTTGTAATGTATCTTGGAGACCCAAGGCCATTCAAAGTGGCTAGTCCCCTTTTTATCTCCATGGTTGGAAGATGGTGCGGGAAGATCTTAGTCATCATTTGGGCTGGTGGAAGATTGTCAAGAAACTGCAATCATTACGAAGTCTCAAATCCCGGAGATGTTGCGTGAGATAGAGGAACAGGACAAAGAGGGAACATGCTGGCTATCCATTGACGAAAGAAACTGATGAATCAGCATGAGGAAAGAATTTAATTAGATTGTCAGGTTAGAGGAGCTTGCTTGAAGACAAAGATCAAGAATGTTGTGGCATAGGGAGTAGGACAATAAACATGTATTCTTCTACTTGGCAAAGGAAATGATATCACAGAAGATTGTGAAACGATTAAAAAATATTTGTGGATTACTTGGTAAGCTTTTTCAGAAAAGAAGACTTTACGCAGCCAGTGTCATGTAATCTCGACTTCAATTGAATCTGTAGATAGGGTGGATAGGTTGGAAAAGAAGTTTGACGAAAGAGGAGAAGAAATTGGCAGTGATGGCTGGCGCCCCTAGTCTTGACTGCTTTTCTATTGCTTTCTTTCAGTATTGGGAGGTGGTGTGTACATGCTTATATTGAAGATTCTGGCATGCTGCGTTAGTATTGTTCTCCTGGACACCATCTTTCCTTTATAAAGGCACTTCTGTTGGGGGCGGCTAAATCCTTTTGTAGCAAATGAATGTATCGAATCGAGACTTAATTGGAGGCCCTGGTGTTCTCTCAAGATCAGCGTGGAGAAATTGTATGATCATGTAGAGTGGGACTACTTTTCTTCACTTGTTGTGGCACATGGGGTTCAAAGACAAATTGAATAAGGGCCTGTTTGGAATGTGGAATTATGTAGTATTGAATTGCATTAGGTGGAATAAACGCCATTATTACCCAATGATTATATTTCTGGAAATGCCATGGTATTTTGACTGTCAATCCCACATTTGGGATCGACTTCTTCTTTGGGAAAAACATTGTATCAAGTGAAACTTGCATTTGGTGGACCATGGAATTTGTAATCAGCGGAGCATATTTCACAACTGATGCCAGTCACTTGTATGCATATGCAACTCGATTTTCACGTGTAAAGGGCGCATATGGATGGACGGTGCAGATAAAACACATGCATCAACGTGGAGCCCACAAATGTAGTGGATTTTGAAAGCCATCAGAAATCCTGCCATATCTCCTGCAGGCACTAGATGATATGATACCTGGATTAATCCAATCCTTCCCATCATTTCCAAATGCCAGATGGAATTTATAACTCAACAAATGCAATTCAATACCATGTAATCCGTGTACCAAACAGGTCCTAATTGGATAGAGCATTTATCCATTCCCTCCTTGATTATGTTGTACAGATCTCCTCGGATTGAACCTCAGGCCTCAATCACATCCTCTTCTTTTCACTGTAGTGGGGGAGGGCCGTTTTCAAAAGAAACATGCAGCTGGATCAAAGGCTTTAAGTTGGAAATCCCCGTGTTATTATATCTCAACTCTAGGTTGATGACAACAATTGGGAACCATGCAATGCTTCTTTATCTCTTCAAGTTGATATCTCAGGGGTATTCTAAGATTGCTTTTGGGCTGACTTTGGGCCTCGCATGGTGGGATTGCCATTGATAAGTCAAGTGTTAAGGCTTTATTTTCAGGGCTGTGATGCAAGATCAATCCTCTCCTGGTCAATTTATCTGGGGCCTTCTTTTGGAACCTCAAATAAGACGAATTGGAGGGTTTCAGTCTCTTAATGGATATCCTTAATGATGTTTTTATTCTCAAGTCTTGGGGAGACACATTTGGAAATGGACACCGTCGGGCTCGTTTTCCACTTGTTTCCTCTTCCAAGTGATTAATCTAGAGTGGTCTCCTCCTAGAGGCAAAGCTCTATTTGGACAATGGCGGAGGATAAATTCTGACCTTGGACCACAGTACGCATCAGGGGCTTAACAGTCAATGCTCCTAATATTGCATTGTGTGCAAGAGGATATTGGAAACGGTTCACCACCTTTTCATTCATTGTTTGGTTTCACGGAAGATTTCTAAACACTTTCACTATGGCGCAGGGCTACTTCTAGACCTTTGGAAAATCCTCCTGTTGGCTTTTTGTCAGGAGGTTTGGAAGGAGAGACAACAGAATACTTGACGATATAATAGAATCTTTCAAGAGGTTTGCTGAGTGTATCAAAAGTAGCACCATAAAATGGGTGTCTCTATTGTCTAGAAATCTGGGGAGATCTTGGCTTCAGATATCCTCAATTTTATTTTATTTTCTTGGCCATAAATTGTGAAGTTTCTCTCCCAAAGTCATGCTATGTTGGAGTTGTTCTCAGTGGCAGAAGCTTAACTTTGATGGATCTTCACTTGGCAATCCCAGTCCTCATGGTGTCTTCACTATGACAAGGTAAATATCTTGGTCTGGTAGGCATGGGTGATGTCTCAAAGGTGGAGGCTGCTCTTACCCTTTCAGATGATTGGGGTCCTCTTGATTAGGAGCATGAGGGCCCAGTTATTGTGAAAGGCAACTTTGAATATTGTTACATGGGTGATAAATGGTCATCCCAAGCCTCCAAGCTCACATTCATGTTCAATGAAATTTGTATTCTTTCCTCGTGGATAAACATATTGTTTGCTCTTATTGTCATAGAGAGGCAAATGTGCTACTAGATAGTTTTACTAAAGGAGGGACCAACCCTCATTGATGTATCTTGGTCTTTTTTTCTTCCTTTTTTTAAAAAAAATTTAAAATAAAAATAAATTAGTTTTGCATTTTTTTCTCAAAAAGAAAAAAGGTGCATCAGATATTAAATCGGACAATTGAATCCTGCTTCCTTGCCTTAAAGGACATCCTAATGTACCCCATAGTTCTAAAATTTGGTGACTCGACTGGAGATTCATCCGAGTCAATTTGAATCGGCAAGATTCCTAGCCGACTCACTATGAAACTCGCTGGCAAGCCCAGCTGATTCTGACTCGTTGAGTCATCTCGCCAACTCGGTTGACTTGACGTGATTTGGCAAGACTCAAACCGAGTCACCCGGTTATTGATGGATTTTTTCTTAATAGAAAAGTAAATGCTGGGAAAAGCATTCAAATGCAAGACCTCCAATTTCCAGGCGAATGTCATTGCCATCTCACCATGTGTTGTTCTTCTGAGTAATCTAACCATTTTTTAGCTATATTAATTAGAGTCTCTATTTTTGCTTTAATCTTTTCTCAACTTCATTATTTGATACTGAGTCAATTCCAGTCATGTCAAGACAACTCGATCTAGCTACATATCGATTCAAGTCAAGTTTTTGAACTACAATGTACCCTAAAATGTTTCTGATCTCTGATACTTGCTCGGTTCCTCCTGTAGGGGTGTTGCCAAGATACTTCAGTTCGGAATGGTCTGTTGCCCAGTTTCGATTGCAGGAAGGTACACAGTATATTGTGGCCTTTGGCCACCAGAAGAATACAGTCGTGATTCTCGGCATGGATGGAAGGTAAGTGAACAATTATCAAGATTAAATTGTCGAAAACTCTTCTTGTTTCTTGAATCCCCCAGAGTCTTCTCACATTTCCCGAAGAGGATTACAAAAGTCACTATCTCCATACCTGCCACATTCGGCTGGTCTTGGTGAGACCCGGGCTGTTCATCAGGCGGGCTTCATTGTGAACACACCGGCTTAAAATCAGGTTGTTCTGAATATCAGGCGGGCTGCAAGTGTCCGAAAGAAAGGGATGGTTTTTTTTTTTTTTTTTAAAGACGAATTGACTATTATATGCATTTGATGTATGTGGCCCACCTCATGATCAGTGTTGGAAGTATTGGTATTGCTACAGGTTTCGCTGGCCAGGGATACAGAAACAATATCGATTTTGCCGATACTATCGCTGGTAACTGGAAATGCGGGGATCATTGGGAAAACATAGAGAAAATGACGAAATTTTTCGGTGAAACTTCAGGAGATGCTAAAATACGCAATTTGCATATTAAGGAATAAAAAAAAAATTGCAAAAAGAATGCATACACAGTTAAGTTTCCATTTAACGGGGCCTAAAAGCATGTGCTGTCATAAAAAACTAGTCCGACTATCCCATCCACCCATCCAATTATCCCATCTATCCATCCAAACATCCATCAATATTTCAGAATATTAACAACACGATATTTGGCCAGGAAATCGTCAACAATTGGAAAGGAAACGAAAGATTGTGGTCTCAATATTGCCTATGTTGCGATAACTATAATATCACGATATGATCAATATTACCGACCGTCAACAATTTGAACATTGCACACAACCATGTGCCCGTAAAAAAATTTGAAATGGAATTTTTTTTAATAAACAGATTTTTAGCAATATCGATACATTAGCGATATTGTCGAAATATCGTCAATACACTGGTGATACTATACAGTCCAAAATATTGGCGATATCGATACATTGGTGATAAAAGCAACACCTGAAATTTACACAGTTGAAAATTTTGGCGATATCGATACATTGGCGATACTTACTGATACATCACCAATACCTGGAATTTCTGAGACTACCAGTTTTATTGGTATCACTGAGCTGGAGATATGGATAATGTCGGGGATATTTCGATAAGCATCAGGGACACTCCGAACAATGCTTCACTATTCCACCAACCTGATTTTTTGGTGACAGCACATACATGAACGGGTTGACCATTATCAATGCATTTACACTAGGATCTCTCTGTTCTTGGAGGGCTTTGATTTTATCACTAACATGTCAGCGTGTTGTATCTGCAGCTTCTATCGCTGCCGGTTTGATCCTACGAGCGGTGGAGAGATGACTCAGCTGGAATTCTATAATTTCCTGAAACCCGAAGAAACTTTCTAGAAGTGGAAAACGTCTCTTCTTTCCAAAAGGTTTTTGGGTTCTAATCATGGTAAATTGTTTTTGGATTCTTCAAATTTCGATATGGTTGTAAATATATGTAAAATGATTATAATGTATCACTTGCAACCTCTGTTGTGGTGGATGTTGTAGATATAGCAATATGTGAATAAGCAAGTAATTAATTAGGTGATCTGAATTATATGTAATGACCAGAATGCCCTTTGAATTTACTGACGTGGAACTGTTGGAATGTCCCTTGTCGTCTTGATAGTGAAAATCCAAGGGTATTCTTTTCTTTTTTGAAGGTGGGATTCACCCAAGAGCTTGGTAATGGGTGGCTTATCAGGCCATTTTTACAGCACGTTTGGATGCACTATCCAATTGGATTTTACTTGTTAGGGGTGCAATTTGGGCAGCTTGGGTCAGGTTGAGGTTCAACCCGACCCGACCTGAATTTTAACCCAATCTAAATTCTGCTAAACTCTAACCCAACCCAACCTGACCGACCCGACTGACCCAAATACATGTGATAATTCCCAACCCAACCTGACCAGACCTGCATTTGCTCAACCTGAACTCGACCCATTTGTAAATTGGGTTGTGCTGGGTTGGTGTTTTCCAACCCTAACCTGACATGAGGAAGACAACTGAATGTGGGTTGGGTCAATCAGGTTTGGGTTGGCCCGAATCCAAGTCGCAGCCTGGTTGAAATGTCTAAATCTGTGATGGATTTTTTGCATCTATCTCCCCTCTGTTATATGACAATTTCAGATACATTTGTTTTCTGAATTTTGGAGATGCATCATCTGTATCACAGATGCAAGACATTAGCACCCTTATCTTTGAGCCAATGACCATTATCCTCCATAGTGGACTGCTTGTTGACGTGATTCTGTGGGGCTCACTATCTACACCGTCTATCCATTTTGCCAGCTCAATTTAGGGCATGAGCCAAAAAATGAGGTAGATCTAAAGCTCGAGTGGACCACACCACACCACACCACAAGAATCAGTAGGGGTTGAACGTATACTACTGAGAAATCTCAATGTGGCCCACTAGACGTGAAAAGGGATGATCTCATGCTGACGTGGTCCCCTTTTTATGTCTCTATATTCCTATTTACTATTTTGTTTGATTTCATTGGATTTTTTATTTTATTTTTTGGTTAATATGAGTTATGCTTGGTTGTAACTAGTTACGAAACCAAGCTACTAACTATTGACATGCTACTCGGAATTTACTATAATAAATATTTCAGTTGTCTTCTTCTCTAAGAACAATAAAAGAAAATATTAAAAATGGTCAAATATCCATTAAACATATAAGCACAAGTTCATTATTGTAAATCTGCTTTGAACATTCACTTGGGAGAGCTGGTATTGTATAGTGTTGCATTTGAGCATAGTGGATTGGTGTGAATTCGTGGACGTAATGAAAGAGAATTACATAAATCTTGGTACCGTGGTTTGTATTTTTTATTATTTTTCTTTCTTTCTTTTAATTTCAATACTACTATGCATGCAGTAGAAAAAAAAAAGAATTTTTCTCCCAACATTTTCCAATCAGAAAAGGCTCAGCTACATACTAAACTACCCTTTATAAGTCCTTTAAAAAAAGAAAAAGAAAAAAGGTTAAGGTGGTGCATTCAGTGGTAGAGTAGCATACAATTCCTCCAAGGTCTATTTCCAAGGAATTATAGTGGGCTTTATTCTCCTAGACGGTTGATATTAAGGGGACCACTGGAGGTGGGGGATCATCCAAGACTCTTCAAGATTTTAAGATCCTAGTTATCAAACTAATGGCTAGGGGTATCAATGGGCCGGGCTCAAGCCTACAAATTCAAAATTTGAATAAGGCTGGCCCAGCCTGAAACAGTTCAAAATTTGGGCGAAGACCAACTCCAGGCCCAGCCCGTTTACAGGCCTACTAATGGCTATTTTACTGTAGCTGCATTTTTTTTCTCAATCATCTGTTCTTGGGACATTGATCAAAGCATGGACAGTACATAACACAAGATCAATGGTTGAAACGATGTTAGTGCATCTAGAGACTATTATGCACGTGCTCTAGACTGTCAACGGGCTGGGCCTTGGGTTTGTGTCGGCCCAGATTTTGAACTGCGGGCTTGGCTGCGGGCTAGGCCTACTTATTCTGATTTTTTGCAGGCCTGAGACCGGCCCATTGACATCCTAGAGCTGGCGGACTGGGACTGCGGGGTGTAGAACACAGCACTGAGGTCCCACTGTGTTGATGTGGCAAAGCTCTGTAGTCCCAACATGATGTATGCATTATATCCACGCCATCCATCCATTTTTTCGAATTATTTTCTATCATGAGCCAAAAAATGAGGCAGATCCAATGTTGAAGTGGACCACACCACAGGAAACAATGGGGATTGAACGCCTACCATTGAAAACTTATTGGGGGCCACAGAAGTTTTGGATCAAGCTTATATTTGTATATTCCCTTCATCCATGTCTTTGTAACCTTATCAATAGATTGGATGGCAAATAAACATCATGGTGAGACGTAGGAAGGTTCCAATTGTAAGCGTCATTGTTCCCACTGCTTTCTTTGCTGTGGTTCACTTGAGCTATGGATCTGCTATATTTTTCGTCTCATTCCCTAAAATGATCTGGAAAAATGGATGGACGGTACGGATATAACACATACATCAAGATGGTTCCCACAGAAGTTTGCCACGTCAACACAGTACCTCCCTGAGTGTTATGTTCTCGCTATGATGTGTGTGGATCCTGACCATGGTGCCTACCTTGATGTATGTACCTTATATCTGGCCCGTTTTGATAACTCATTTTAGGGCGTGATCTAAAAATTAAAGCAGATCCAAATAACAGGTGGACTAAAGTACAGAAAACAGTGGAAATAGATCATTAGAAATTTCTTGTGGGCCACAAAAGTTTTGAATCAAGCTGATATTTGTGTGATCTCTTCGTGCAGGTCTTTGCGACCTTATCAACAAGTCGGATGGAAAATAAACATTCCAGTGGCCCCACGAAGTTTTTAATGGCGGAGATTTAATCATGACCGTTTCTTATGGTGTGGTCCTCTTAAGATTTGAATGTGCCTCATTTTTGGGATCATGCCCTAAAATGAGCTGTCAAAATGGATAGACAGTATGTATGTAAGGCACATGCATCACAGTGGGCCCCACGGTTAGGGATCTATCACCTCGGTTGATCGCGAGACCCACTCAAACTGGGTCCATGCAATCCAGTCCAGAACCCATATCCTCAATCTTATTCTAGATATGCTGGTATGTGTATGGGATACAAACTGTTTATCTAATGACCCTAAGGTTTAGTGGCACATGTTCTTCCACAGAAATATAGTGGTATAATTCCTCCAAGGTTTATTTCCAAGGAATTACAATGGGCCATGGTCATTCTCTTAGATGGTTGATATCAAGGGGACCATTGCAGATGGGGATAACCAATTACTCTTCAAGATTTTCAGATAATAGTTTTCAAGCCAATGGCTGTTTTTACTGTAGCAGCAATTTTTTTTTTTTTTTTTTTTTTTCTTATCATTTATTTTTTAGCTATTGATCAAAGTACAAATAACACATATCACAAGATCAATGGTTGAAATGATGGACCATTTTTACACATTAGTCCATTTAGAGTACGCACGTGCCCTATGACCAGTGTTTGAAATATGAGTATCACATCACATATCACATACTTGGAATACAGATATGTATCAGTTTTTTTTTATTTTTTGTTAGATACATATCAGTTATCGTTTGAGATATATCATTTGCGTTGGGTAATTTATTGCGTTATTTTAGAAACAAGATGAGAAATTGAGAAAATGATTGAACTTTTCAATGAAACATCATAAATTGTTATTGTTTACAAACACATTAATACACACTTTTAATTCATACCATTTTTAAAAAGTACACATAATATATTTCTTTTGCATTGGGCCTTATGCTATGCGCTTGCTTTCTGGCTGAACTAATGCAACTATATTCAAATTGAATAGGTAACATTCAGAGTGCATGTGATGATTATTTCATCAAAAACTTCTAAATGCTTTGAAATCGGTCTCAATTGACATCTAGTTGATTTTATTTTTTTGAAAAAATCAATATTTTAATATATATATATATATATATATATATATATATATATATATATATATATATAATTTTTAATTAAAAATAATTTCATTTTTTGAAATTGAAAAGAACTTAACAAATTAGTAGATCAATCATCATGCATGCTTGATTTCATGTTCAAAGTGCAACATTGTAAGTAATTGGGGGAGAAATTGAGAAAATTTTAAGTTTTCTCAATTTTCTTCAAATTAGATCACCTACACTCAAATTTCAAAAGTTAGAGTATTTGTGATTATCATTTCATCAAGTATTCTTAAATACTTAAAAATTAGTCTCAATTGACATCTGGTTGAAGGAAAATTTTGAAAAAAAAATAAATGAAGAACATAAGGAACCAATGAATATTGAAATCAAAGTTCCAACTTCATGATTTTTCATGCAAAACATGAAGAATCAATATATTTGTTACTTGTTTATAAAAAAAATTAATATTTTTTAAAAAAAACAATAAACTTATAACGATTTAACATTGATGTAACATAATTAAAAAAAAAAAAGGATTGAAAATTGAAAATACTCAGCGGATCAAACATGTGGAATATATTAGTACTTGTGTGTTTTGTATCACATATATATGTGTGATACAAGATATATCGTAGGATAGGGGTGCACATCGAATTGGTAGAACTGTGGAACTGGACCGGAACTGACCAAATCGTACAATTTGGTCCGGTTCTAAAGTGCACCGGTTCTGGTTCCGGTTCCAAAAATCAAAGAACCGATTACTTCAATTCGATTCTCGGTTTGGGGGTGTGTAAAACCGAACTGAACCATGAACTGAACCGTAAATTCTAATTGTGAACCGAACCAAAGATCTGAACCGTGGAAACGAACCAAAATTGGACCTTATATTTAAAAATTAAAACAAAAAACCTAAACCATTCATTCTCCCTTCAGTCTTCACGCACCGCTCCCCCTTCTGCAAGCTTGCGTCCTGCGACGCTGCCTGGTTCTCTCTCTCTCTCTCTCTCTCTCTCTCTCTCTTGCTCGTTGGTTTTCTCTCTCGTTGGTTCTCTCTCTCTCTCTCTCAAAACTGTAGAACTGATTCGGAACCGAACCGGTTTTAACGGTCTGGTTCCAGTTCGATTCTAGGGTGCTAACAATCCGATTCTGGTTCCAATTTTTCTGGAATGGTTCGGTTAACCGACCCATGTGCACCCCTATTGTAGGATATATTGGCTGATATCGTCGATATTTAAAATATTATCCGTGAATAACGTAAACTAAAAGTATGCAATTATGTGTTTGTTGATGTGTCACGTTATTTGACAAATCCTCTTTTAGAGTAATTTAATCTGTCAGTTTTTTTAGGCACAAGAACTCACGTCCTCAATCTTATCTACACACGTGGCGTATGTGTAAGACACATGCTGTTTAATTAATGGCTCTAAGATTTGTAGTGGTCCATGTTCTTCCGAGAAATTATAATGAGATAATTTCTTCAAGGTTTATTTATAAGAAATTATGGTGGGCCATGTTCATTCTCATAGACGGTTGATATTAGGTTGATATTAAGGGGACCACTGTAGATGTGGATGACCCAAAACTCTTCAAATTTTGAAGATGGGAGCTATCAAACCAATAGCTATTTTTAACCGAAGCTTCATCTTTTCCTAATAATATGTTTTTTAGCTATTGATTAAAGCATAGGTAATACATGACGCAGGATCAACGGTTGAAATGATGGGTCATTTATCACATTAATTCATTTGTTGACTATTATGCACATGCCATGTGACTAGAGTTGACTAAAAGTACCCAATTAGTGTTTGTTTGATGTGTCACATTGTTTGAAAAATCTTCTTAGAAACCCATGTCCTCGATCTTATCTACACATGTGGCATGTGTGCGAGATACAAACCGTTTGTCTAAAATGGCCCTAAGGTTTGTAGTGGTTCATGTTCATCTAAGAAATTATAGTGAGATAATTTCTTCAAGATTTATTTGTGAAAATTTACAGTAGGCCATGTTCATTCTCATAGATGGTTGATATTAAGGAGACCAGTACATATGATGATGACCCAAAACTCTTCAAGATTTGAAGATGGGAGCTATCAAACCAATGACTATTTTTCACAAAAGCTTGCATTTTTTTTCTTAATCATTTATTTTTGGGTCATTGATCAAAGCATGCATGATACATAACATGATCAACGGTCGAAACAAAGGCCCATTTGTAAGCATTAGTACATATGGACACTATTATGCAACTGCCGTATGGGTAGCATCAACCATGCAATTATGTGTTTATTGATTTGTCACGTTGAAATCTTCTTCACGAGTAGTTCTGTTGTTTTCTGACGGATTCGGTAGTGATTAGTCCCTCTCAAGAGTGTTACCTATTGGAAAAATGTATACTTTATTGATTTCATCGATCAGACTTTGTTCTCTACTCTTCACTTTAAACCAATACCTCAAGCACACACAACACTCCACAGTATTTGTCGATAATTCTCCTATTGTCATCCAGCACGCAATTACCTACGGTTAACGCCAATTCGAATGCAACTATAGAAACTGAAATCGTTAGTAGATCTCTAGCCATGGCAAAAAGAACATGAAAGTTAGCTTCATCGCTCATCCATCAGGCCAAAACATCTAAATGAATAGTTCATCAGGAGTATAAAAAATGAGCCATTCATTTTCAAGATAAATAACTAATTAAGAGGATAAATTAATATAGGATCTACATATTCTTCTATTAAGAATAAGCCAAGGTTGATCAAATCCAGTTAATGGTAGGATAGGGGTAGAACTTATTCCTACCCTAGCACCTGACTAGTTTTGATATTTTTCAAAAAGTTCGTTTAATGTTGTCATAATAATGAACGTCTCAAGAAAAACTTATAAGCCATATAATTTTATTATAGGGTCCATAATAAAAGCTAGACAAACAATTATAGGAATATCTCTCCAATTTTTATTTTTTATTTTTAAAAATTCTTCCATTACTTCACAATTTTTTTAAAAACCAACTATATTTTGGTAATTTGAGAAAAGTAAACTCATATTATATAAATGATTTATAGTTTGATTAGATGTTGGATAGTAAATATCAAACAAAGAAGTGGTTGTATTATAAAAGGTTTGTAAAAACTTATTTATTATTTTTGCAATGTCCCTGTGTATATTAGTTGTTGAATACTTAAAATCTCCGCTTAAGCAAATATCGATTATCACATCTTTAAATTCATATGAAGCCTCTAACATAAAAAAGATAGAATTCCACCGGTGTTTAACATCCAATGAAAATTTTCTGGCATTTTTATATGTTGTTGTGTGCATGACTTTAAAGTCTTGATATCTAGTAGGAGAAGTAAAAAAAAAAAAAAAAAAAACTTATTGATTGCCTAATACGTTATATGTAAGGTTTAATAAACATTAAACCATCTTGCACAACTAAATTTATGATATGACAAGTACATCGTACATGAAAATTTTTTCATTAACGTTAAGGAGGATATGGTTTTTCAGAAATCCGACTGCTAAATCGTTAGATGAAGCATTATCCAAACTTATAGAAAAATTTTTTATCCTGAATTCTATATTCTTTGAAGCTATTAAGTATAGTCAAACATATTTTGGGTCTTAAGTGAGGGAACTCAAGTAAAGAAAATGTAATTATTCTTTTTTGTAATCTCCAATATGAATTTATCTAATGAACAGTTACACATATATAACCTAAACCTTGATTGGAAGTCCATAAGTTTGAAGTTAGGCTTATTTTTTCATAAATATGTATAAAAACTTTAATTAAAGCATATCCTTTTAAAATAGTTTCAAAGCATCATTTTTAACCGTATTTCTTGAAATTTTTGAAAATTGGAGAGAGTAAACAAATTTCGAACCATTTATTCGAAATCTTTATTTTTAGCAAAAGTAAATGGTTGTTCAGTTTTAATTATAAATTTGACAAGTTCTAATCAAGTATTGGCTTGGCTAAAACTAAATGTAGACAAGCTGCTCTCTTCGAAGGCTTGACTAATTTGGACTTGTTTAGGATCTTTTTTCCAATGTTTTAGTAAACATTTATCCATATGACGTTTTAGGTGGCCACTATAAGAATCACAACTATACTAGCTTTTACATAAGACACGAATAGCCTTAGACACAATTTAACTCTCATTATTTTTAAAATTAGTTACTTTCATATATTTTCAAACGCTGAAGTATGGATCCTTTTCGAACTAGTTGATGATTCCGCGATTCTTCTTCCTCTTCAACTTATTGATTTAAATTGGGGTTGGAGAGAGGTGTGAAACCCGTTGGTCACTAATCTGGGACTATTTGTTTAATATAATCTAATTCTAAAGTGTTAAAGAATCTAACGTTCATATTTAATATATAGTAAATAAAATATATAGAAACGTTATCTTAATTATAGTAAGAAGGGTAATATAGAATAATAATTAATTATACAATATTATAATTAAAAGATAAAAGAAATAAAATTAAATAAGAAAGTTACAAAACTTTGATAATTTCAAGTACTGGATAAATTGATATATTGAGAACTTGAAAACTTTAGATTTTTCGAGCTTCTAATTTGGAAAGATTGAGACCTTCACGAAATTGAAACCCATGGACTTGATCACTTGAGTATTTAGAGACCCATGGACTTGATCGCTTGAGAGCCTAAGAGCTTAAGAGCTTAAGTATTTAGAGAACTTCAAAGATTTGAGAGAGAGAGAGAGAGGGAGAGAGGGAGAGATGGTTTAATAGCTTTGAAGAAGGAGATAATCCCATTTTATAGTTTTTGTAAATATTAAATGATTATTTTTTTCCCTGAACTAGCCGTTTTATGGTTGTTGGGGGAGGGGGTAAAATGATCAATTTCACAAAAGTAGTTGTTTGAGTGCCATGCCAGGACACAATTGATTTTGGTATTGTCGGTTTTTGCTGGTCTTCGGTAAATTTCTTTTTCTCAACTGCAGTTTTCTCTATCTTATTGGCTGATGCGAAAAGTCAAGCGATGAGGATCTAGTGACTAATCTCGCATAATACTTCTTCCACCAGTTACATAAAGAGAGCATCTGACAAGGACAACTGGGGAAGAAAAAAGCATTAAAAGTAGCACCTATTTCTTCAAAAATATTATGAAGGATTTGGAAAGTACTAACCGAATCCATGATCAAGCAACGGTTCGGGTGCTAGTTATAAGTTATATAAATGAAGGGTCACGGAATGCATTGAACTAATATGAACTGGCGAGCAAGGATATTGGGGCAGTATTGCTCAACCCCAGATTAACGTTTATGCCTGTCTCCATGATGCCAGCATAAAGGGAGATCTCTAAAGATGAGATAACTTTATCAAGCCTCATCTCTGAGTTCGGTCATCTCGACATTGGTTGCATCATAATTCTTTGTGAACCAGGTTGGACTGAAATCTTCATTGTTGAAAGGGCAATAATAACGATTGATTTTTTTAGGCTAAGAAAGAGGAAGAAGTTCATATATTTGGTAAAAGGATGTGTAATTCTTGGAAAAAAGATATTATGGTGGCTAAGAGAAGTAAATGAATATGAAGGAATATAATTTACAACAATATAACTGAAATATTCATAAAGTCACATTTAAAGAAGCCACAAAGACTCATTGTTGTGGTAAAAACCCTTGGTTGTCGCTTCAAAATTGCCGCGATATAAAGTGGTCGTGCACGAATGTAGTAAGGGCTAGCTGTCAACCTTGGGCGAGGGCCTCGACCAGATAAGCATATTCCTTTGTAATTTGCATAACACTCATGCAGAGTAAATTATGACAGATCCACATAAACATAAATGTTGTATGTTCCTAATCATCAACAATGTTATTTATTTTGTGATGGAGCGACATGAAGTTGATATAAGCTTTGTCACTCTTATCTGTAAGGGAAAAATAGTGATGCTTGCCCTATACAAAGTTGGGGTAAATCGGGTCGTCAAAAGGAAGAAGATAGGTGAATGCACAAATGTTCATGATCGTGGGACTCACGGAACCATATTCAAAGTGAAAGGGTTGGTCGATTGGCTCCACAAGGCCGAAATGGCAACACGAAGAGAAGTATTTGCTTCATATTTATATCGAGAAATTCATAGATGCCAACATGTCTTTATGTATCACTATGTTGTTAGGATACACAGACAAACCATTATGGGCATCCTTTTATTACTCTTGGCTAAGATCTTAAAGTCTTGAAAGTATTTGCACGGTCTGGAAGAGAGTTGAACTAAATAAGATATTGTTCGCTCGGGTAACAAGGGAAGAATTGATCTAATGACTATAGCCGATCGAGGGAAATCTCATAATGAAATACCGAACCGAGCGTGAGAAATGCTCCATCTACATCAATAGGTGTGGAGAAGATAATATCGTCCAAAACTTTGGATGAATGAGCCTCCAGCTCTCTTAAAACATCTTCCTAATGGAAAGTTGTTGGGCTAGATGAAGAGGAAGTAGCCATAGCAGTAATAATCTCAGTCGAAAAGAGTTTAGGAAGAAGAAGAACGAAAGTCGTGTAAAAAAGCAAAATCGACCTAGGATAACATATATATCGGTCAGAGAAGTTTGCATTAATGAGAGGATGCTCATGACTTATCGTATGACATAATTTTGTGATACATGTCACGATGATAGTCGCGAGGTAGAGGCAAAACCATTATTCAATTTTCGTTTCGGTCGAACAGAAGCAATAGGAGCGACCACGTGAAATGAGTGAGCGAGCGCATTTATTTCTTAGAATCATGAGCCACCATCGTTTTCACCTTTTTTGCCAAAAGACAAAGCAACATGGAGGCAATGTTGTACCCTATTTATGATCGTTCCTAAAAATAGCTAATCAGGGAATGACACGTGTTGTTGCATGAGAAAGAAATAGCATGCAAAATATTTTCAAAGATATTTGGAGTGCTTTCTACGGAATCACAACTAGCACTGAGGTAAATAATACACGTCATCTGATTACGAGGTGTGGCCAAAAAGTTCAAGAATTTGAAAGTAATTGAGCAAAAAAAGACAGTTAAAAGGATATGAAGAGACAAAAGCATCTGAAAAACTGACATGGCAACGATTTAGTTGACATAACTGTTAAAATAAAAAAAGAGAAACTTTTGGAAAGGAAGTTGCAATATAGATCTATAAATAACAAAAAGTTCAGCAAAATAAATAGTCTCATACCAATCCAACAAACAAATCAAATTATTTTTATCTTTCCTTGTTATAGCCTAATTTTATCTTAGGAGTAATGGTAATCTTATAACAATAACCGTTAGTTATAATTTAAGTCTACGCTCATACATTAGTGAAGAATTGAACATGACAAGTAAATGTAATTTTATTTATTACAAATACTTGTACACAACAAGGGTATACTTTACAACACTTATAAACTAGCACTCTTGAATGACAACTCACACACACAAGGAAAAAACTCTTTTGAGCTTTTAATACTTAGACACCTTGTTTTCACTCTTGAACTCACTCATTTTTATTAATATGTACATAATGAGGCTCTTTCCATATTTATAGAGAGCCATGGAAGATTCTAGAATCAATATAATTCTAAAGAGTTCTAGAAGCTTCCAAATATATCCTATAAGGTTCTATTATATTCCGGAACATTCTAAGAGAATCCGGAAGGTTCTAGCATAGTCTGGAATATTCTAGCATAATTTGGAACATTCCAAAAGAGTAAAGAAAACTCCATCAAACTCTAGAACTTTTCGGAAGATTCTAGAGAATTTTAAAATTTTCCAAAAATGTCTGGAAGTTTCCGAAAGACTCCGGAATATTCAAGAGAGGTGGTGATAACATTTAACAATTAGATCATATATATTCTTAATACAAGTTCATCTTTCGGAAAGGCCTCTTGCAATTGCCCCCTGTGACCAACTATAAGTACTTTTTTGTTTGATTGCACTGGTATATGAAATACCTTTCGTGCTTAAGGCAAGAACTAATCCATCATTCGAAAAAAAACCCCACCTAATATCACTTGATCATTTTACAATTCCATCACAGGTAGCTAAATAAGCAACCGTACTTCTTAAATCTTGGTCATATACACTTCGGTTTCACTTATTTACATATCTTAACGTTTGGAATCAATTTGTCCTATTTGAATTAAGCGGCACAATCAGTATAGACGAGCATCATCACACGTGACCAAAATCAAACCAAGTGCCAACACATGCATCATATAGACTACACCGGATTACGCCCCTTTCAAAGTGGTCAAGGAAGGAAATAAACATAAAGATGGGGAGCGGTTTAGGTGAGACCCCGATGCACCCAGGTGGGTGGGACCCTTGACTGTGGGGCTCTTGGTGATGTGTGTGCCTCAAATCCACACCGTCCAACCATTTTGGAACCTAATTTTAGGGCATGATCCCAAAAATAAAGCTGATTGAAATCTTAGGTGGACCATATTACATGAAACAGGCGCGATTGAATTCCCATCATTAAAAATTTCATGAATTCCACCGGAATGTTTATTTTCCATCCAACCTATTGATAAGGTCACAAACACCTATACGAAGAGACCAAACAAATATCATCTTCATCCAAAGCTTTTGTCGCCCACGAGAAAATTTTTAATAGTCAATCATCACTGTTTCCTGTACTATGGTCCATCTGGGATTTGTAACTGCTTCATTTTTTAAACCGTGACTTAAAATGAGCTTTCAATACGGATGGATGGTGTGGATGTAGTCACATACATCACAGTGGGCCCCACAGTCAAGGGTCCCACCCACCTCGTTGGATCCGGCGTCTCATCTAATCCGCTGGGTCAAAGCTGTTAACACAGAAAGGAAATCAACCGTCCTCTCTCCCTCCAGAATCCATTTCTTTTGAGAGAGAGATGGCGCTGAAACTGTACGGCGCCCACATGTCCACGTGAGTGGCACGTGTACTGGCTAGCTTGTATGAGATGGGCGCTGATTTCGAGCTCGTGCCCGTCAACGTGCCTTCCGGCGAGCACAAACAACCTTTTTACCTCGCCACTAAAAACGTAATTCCCATTTTACCCCTCCACATCTTTTTTCTTCTTCGCCACTGTCTGGTAAATCTTCTCTTTTCTAAGACTAATTTCTTTCTATCTGTTTTTTTTCGCAGCCCTTTGGTCAGACTCCAGCACTCATAGATGGCGATCTAACGCTCTTTAGTTAGTTTCCGCTTCTGGGAAAATGATATGGTAGATACGTGTACATCGTATTATGGTACATCTACACTTACACCGTACACGTGGAATGGTAAATGGTCGATCGGTACCTTATTCAAAAAGTATCCCAGCCTTAAAATGAACGGTTGAAAGTAAGAATAGTGAACGATTGGTATTCGCATGGAAATTATGGGAGAAGTTGATGGCTAGGATTGTACGGTTTGGTGAGATATTTTATCTGTGATCCATCCACGGCAATGAAACTAGTTGGATGGTCGTGATCCACCATCTATCCTGACACGTGTACTTTGGGTAGCTCTATCTAACTTCCGGAGCGGATCAGTGGGTGTTCCCTGACCGTGGGCCCACCTTGATGTACGTCTTACGTATCCACGTCGTCCATCATTATTTCCATATCATTTTAGGGCATGATTCGAAAAATGAAGCATATCAGAAACTCAAGTGGACCACACTACAAGAAAGAGTGGTGATTGAACAACTGCCGTTAAAAACTTCCTAGGGCTCAATGTAATGTTTATTTATCATCCAACCTGTTGATAAGGTCACACAGGCCTGAATTAAGGTAAAATGCAAATATCAGCTTGATCCAAAACTTGTGTGGCCCATGAGAAGTTTTTAATGTTCAATCACCACTGTTTCCGTTTGTGTGGTCCATTTGAGACTTGAGTTGGATTAATTTTTGGGATCTCAACAAAAAATGAGCTCCAAAAACTGATGGACGGATTGGATATACAACACATACATCTATGTGGACCAGATTTGGGCGGTTAGTAAATGGGAACCATGTTTCTAAAGCTCGATTTTGAGCCGTAGAACCGTTCTGATCGTAGACGGCTCATGGTTTCAGAAAAAGAAAAACAATGTTGGTTGATATTAGCCATCTATTGTTCAAGTGAATGGTAGGGATAATAATTTTTTTTTTTTTTTTTTTTTTTTTTTTTTTTTTTTTTTTTTTTAAGAAAAAAAAATGTTAATCTCCAACCTGATGTGTGGGGCCCACAAATCTGTGTGCATGACATCCAATCCGTCCATCATGTGTGCCCCTTCGTGTTCTCTTAGGCGCCCAAAAATCAGACCGATACAAAGCTCAGGTAGTCTACACCATAGGGAACAATTAGAATTGGGATGCCACCGTTAGAAACCTTCCAGATTGTTCCTATCAGTACCAAGTGTCCCCACGCTTGGATGGACCAATCAGGTTACCTGAGGCATATCTGTTGATCCGTAGCCTCTCAGTTGTCAGCATATCTCATCAATGGATTTACAACGGTTGGATGAGAACCATCCCAACCGTCCATTAGATGCACCGCACCCATCCTGATCCCAACAATCAACATAATCCAAAACTCACGTGGGCCACACCACAGGGAACTATGGGGACTAATGTGGAGGAAGACGCCCACCATATAAATTTTCAGATTGGATGCAGCAACCAACATGCTGTATATATGCCATCCAATCCATTCATCAGACGCTCCCTACCAAAATAAAGGAACTTCCCAAAAACAAGCCCATTCCGTAAGTCAGGTGGGCCACACCACTTGAATTTAGTGGATTGTATATTGACTCGACATTTTTCCCTATATCGTGGCCCATTTGAGATTTAGCTCAGCCAGATTTATGGTATGTACGGTGAACATGAGGCGAAGCACCTGATCCATGGTCTGGATTCCACGATCATGTGATCATTTGCATTTTCTTGATTATCACACTTATTATCTTACTAGCCGTTGATTTCGATGGCACGTGTAGAATCACGTGCGATCAACCATTACATAGTGATCAAGAACAAGGGCACAGGCCCTGATCGGAGTCTGGATGGAAGTGGAGTCCCAGACATTCAATCAGCCGATCTGGGCCATCGTGCATCAGATCATCATCGGTCCGTTCTTTGGGGGGACCACTGATGATTAGGTGGTAGAGGCGAATGAAGAGAAGCTGGCTAAGGTTCTTGATGTCTGTGAAGAGAGGCTGTCAAAGAGATAGTACTTTAGCTGGGGATTTCTACAGCTTAGCTGATCTTCACCGCATCCCATACGCTCATTACATCGTGAAGACTTCTAAACTTCGCTGATGAACTCACGCCCTCACGTGAAGGCGTGGTGGGATGACATCTCGTCGCGGCCTGCTACAAAGAAAGTCATGGAGGGGATGAGCTTTGGAGGAAATGCATGAGTATTTGAGGGGGTTTTGTGAAATAAATAAAGCATGGAGAGTGTTATCGTCATTATCGTCGCAACATTCTGTCTTAGATGTTAGTCTTTGTTTCGTTTGAGTGATTTTCTCTGGAGCGTCTTCATCAATTTTTTTTTTTTTTTTTTTTTTTTTTTTTTTTTTCTACTTGTACGTGGGCCAGGTCTCACCTAGGGGTGGGGATGGCTGGACCCACTTTCGAAGGAGTTTTGGGTCAAGCTGGATGGGTCGTGGGTTGATGTAGAGCGGGTCGCGGACAATTACATGGCAAAGATGGATCAGAAAAGGCCCGGTTGGTGACAGAAGTGATCTGGACCATCAGACCTTAAATCAGGCATATCTCGCAATCCGGGATGAGTTAGCCGACGAAAAATATATGATTTTGGGGTAGAACGAGCTACTTTAGCCAAACAACCCAGTTGCGCCGGGTTGCGACGCTCGGAATTGCGAGAAACCCCTGATTTGACGGTCGTTTCCCTGTTTCAATTTCATTTTTACTATAAATAGTAAGTTTTAGTTTGCTTATAACTCTTCATCCATCGGGCTTTAGGAGTTGCGCCCAACGTGAAAAGAGCTTAGAATAATTAGGAGAACGGGTTGGTGAAGCCAAATAGGACACTTACTATTTTTGGCCAAAAACCTTGCGCACTAATAGACATCACGACCGTCTATAAATAGTAAGTTTACTATTTATAGTAAGTCGCGAATTCTAGGAGTCCTAGTTGTAGTTTGATTCTGGTTTCTTTCCCATTGCTTAGTACCCTTATTTAAAGGGTTGTGAACTCATTTTTATGAATTAATTAAGCTATTTCGAATTTATTTAGAATTTATTTCTATTTTCTACTCTCTTTTCTCGTGGATTCGAGAAGTCTCTGTGAGGAGTCCAGAGAAGTTCCGTGGATTCGGAATAGTTATCCTCTTGAGGAAGACGGTGCTCGACCTCACGTCCTCCCCTGCGTCATGGGTCGGGCTCCGGTTAGAAAATGTGGCCTATTTAAGTAAATGTTTTGTGCTGAGGTTGAACCCAACCTAACTCACTCATATATCTTAGGCTGAGCTAGGCCGATGGCCTGAACTAACCTGCCCAAGATCCAAAATAAACTAATAGATGAAAAACACAGGTACGTGATTTATGTTTCATTGTATTATTTTTTCTTTAAATACATATTTAATCGGCACACTCACGACCTCAAAACGCAATCTATCTACTACTGAGTCATGGAATGAAACTATTTATGCTTATCTACTAATTGGTTAAAGCCCCATGTTCTATCTTTAAAGCCGAGTGTGGTGATCATGGGCAGGTTGAGTACGAGGAACCTATTCAGGTTATAGTTTAAATGGGTTGGGTCATGTTTGGACCTGATATTTTAAGTGGGTCAGTTTAGACCATTGGGTGATGGGTTGCAGCCTTGCGGGTGGGGTTTGGGTTTGGTAAATTATTGGTTTGTTTTGTAAAACAATTATGCTCAAGTTGACCCTTAACTCGAACCTCATCCATTGCCAGCCTAGTCTAAATGAAATGTGTAACGATTATAAATTACTTTTCTTTTTATAACAATTAATTTGATTGTCAATTCTGATGTTTGGTTTATCAATCATAAAATCAAAATAATTACATTTATATATTACTTTAATATCAAATCATTACCAGAATAATGTTATTGTTTGGATTCAAGATTTTTATAGTAATTATATGAAGAAAAAATAATAATAATTACAAATTATATTACATGTCTTTTGAATATATCTACATTCAACCGACCATTTTCGTGTTTGGTTTGATAGAAGTAAAATTATAATAATGACACAATTCTTTTACATTATTAGGAAAATGAACAAATCAACAGGCCATGAGAATGGGTTAGCCAAATGACGGAGAAAAAGTCCCTAATGGAAGTCCGCAGGGTCACCCAATCAAGAATTCCATTCCACCTTGTTAAAGAACTTAAATGTACCTAGATTGTAAACCGGATTTACTAATCAATGTAGCTTTTACACAACTGACCATTCATTAGTGTGAGCGGGTATTAGCATGAAGTGGGCCTCATGCACGGTGTAGGTCCCACATGACTAATGGTCCCACGTAAGATCAAGTGGGACAGCTTCTTTTTATTTTTTGCCTTTGGAAATCTGGAAGGACCTTCAATTTTAACTTCAGGGCAAAAGATCAAGTGTCTAGTTTCCTTCAAACGTGGGGCATTTCTTTAGTGCGCACAGTCAGCACTGATAGTTGATATGCCCGGCATCTCTACCGATTTAAGATTAACAACGCTGGTTACCTAGCGTGGGTATGATGCAGATGAACCTAGCTAGCGCACACCAAGCGAAACAAACATGAGAAGCGCACCTGAAAATAAAAGGTGAGTCGAGCTTGCGCCAGAGAGAGAGAGAGAGAGAGAGAGAGAGAGAGAGAGAGAGAGAGAGAGAGAGAGAGAGAGAGAGAGAGAGAGAGAGAGAGAGAGATAGAAGGAAAGGTGAAGAAAGGAGATGAAGATTAGAGAGGAGAGGATGACTACTGAGAGAATTTGGAGCCGGAGTTTGTACAAAGGGAATAAATCTAAAATATCAAAAGGGCCATTAAAGAAGTCATTAAAGTTGAGAGTAAGGTTAAGACGGAAGAAATCCAACTATCCCTCTTGTAGAAAAAGGATGTGTGGAAGAACCTTTTTCCTATCATATTTTGATTCAAACTGCATTTCATTCCAAGCATTTCTAGAACACTAAATCACTCTTCTTTTACTTTTTATTTTATTATGTAGTATTTTCTTTTATTTATTTCTTTTTTCTTTTTGGCTATCTGGGGTTTTAAACTCTATGAAGCGAGATTAATTATTGCTTATTTTTGTTTTGCCCGTGCGATATCTTAAACCATGTAAAGCAAGATGATGTGCTAATTAAACTCTATAAAATAAGTTTAGGACTATATTTTTATTTTATTTACCTATTCTAGGCCTTTAGTTATTTCGAATACGATTAAAATGCCACTTGTAATGTTTATTTACCATCCAACTTGTTGACTAGGTTACCAAGACTTGGATGAAGGAAACATACCAACATTAGCTAGATCCAAAACTTCTTGTGGGAAACTTCTGTGGCCCACAAGAAGTTTTTAATGATCAATCACCAATGTTTTTTATGGCATGGTCCACTCGAGATTTGGATCTGCTAGCTTCATTTCTAGATTCATAAAATAAAATGAGATGTCAAAATGAATATACGGCGTCGATGTAAAGCACATACATCACAGTAGGTCTAAAAGTCAAGGATCCACCCACCTTCGGTAGACCGGGGGATCCACCAAAGCCTCGCGGGCTACCAAACCCCCTTAAACTGCCTACCCTTCTTCAGAAGAGGTAGGTGAGACCCTGGATTTGGTAAGAGTCGTAAGATCCCTGAGTGTGAGGCTCAAAGTGATGTCTGTATCTTAAATCAACACCGTCCAACCATTTTGAAAGCTCATGATAGTGCATGATCTTAAAAGTAAATTTGACTCAAATTTTAAGTAGACCACAGCACAGGAAACCGTTTTGATTGAATCCCTACCATTAAAAACTTCATAGATTCCACTGGAATGTTTATTTTCCATCCAAACCTTTAATAAGGTCACAAATATCAAGATAAAGAGATTACACAAATATCATCTTGATCCAAAACTTTTGTGGCCTACGAGAAGTTTCTAATGGTCATTCACCACTGTTTCCTATACAATGGCCCATCTGGGATTTGAAACTGCATTTTTTTAATCATGAACTAAAATGAGCTTTCAAGAACTATGGACGGTGTGGATGTAATCACACACATTACAGTGAGCCCCAAAGTAAGTTCCCACCCACCTCGGTGGATCCGGCGTTTCACCTAATCCACTCGGCTTCTTTCATAGGAAACTTCCGTAAGGCTGTGTCCTTGGCCAAGGATCATGTAACTGGTACGGGGCTTGCCGAGGTCGGTGGATCACTGTGGGCCCACCGTGATTTATGCCTTACATCTACGCCGTCCATCCGTTGGGTCAAGTTGATATTTGTGTGATCCCTACATCAGCTTTTTGTGACGTAGGTTGAATGGCAAATAAACATTCCGGTGGGCCCCAAGAAGTTTTTAACGGTGAGTATTCAATCACCACTGTTTCATGGGGTGTGGTTCAATTGCCATAAAATGAGTTGATAAAACGGAAGGACGGCGTGGATAAGACACATACATCACGGTGGGCCCCATATATTTTACTCAGTATGCGCGTCCCACCTTACCGTACGTCCATACCACTTGTACGCAATAAAAATTCAAGCCTGTGTACCGTGAAGCGTCAGCCACAGTGTACTGTACCAAGTTTTCTCAAGTGAATTTGAGCCGTTAATATGGACAAATGGGCCACGCGTCTTCATAATCCAGACCGTGGATCAGATGAGAGCTAACGTGAATAATGTATCATGCTCTAAGAATGCTATTGATTTACCACGCACAGTTTGTTCTAAGTGCCCATTCCATGACCATTAATTGCATGGTTAGGATGGCCTGATCATTTGAGGTAAGATTTGGATGGTCTGGATTGGGCATGCATGGCGTCTTAGCTCCTTGCATCAAACGTATGTAGAATCTGGGCCGGCCTTTGGTTACCTAGTCTACCCATTCCAACGGATAGGACACCATGGTTGGATGATCCAAACTATCATTTGGTGGGCCAAATCATGGATGGAAAACCATAAAGAAAATACGGCAATGGGATGATCCTCACCGTAGGATCGGTGGCATTCAATTAAAAAACGAAATTTTACCAATCAGTTGACTCACATTGTCCGGATCATTGTCGTGTTTTGGTAGAAGACTCCATCCATGTTAAGGCCCACAAGATGGACGTTTAGGATTATTCAAACATGCAGCCATCTGGTCCCTTAGGAACGCAGATTAACTTTTGACCTGGCTTTGTGGGGCCCATTTTGATGTTTGTATTTCCACGCCGTTCATCTGTTTTGCGATGTAATTTTAAGACATTTGCCCAAAAATAAGCATATCCAAATCTTAGGTGGACCACACCACAAAAAAAAATGGTAATGGTAATTGAATACCCACCATTAAAATCTTATTAGGGGCTATTGGAATGTTTATTTGCCATCCAGCTAGTTGATAAGGTCACAAAGATCTCTATAAAAGGACCACACAAATATCAGCTTGATCTAAAACTTTTGTGGGTGGGCCCCTAACCGTGGTCCCACCTTGATGTATGCAGTGTATGTCAATGCCATTTATCTGTTTTGCCAGGTCGTTTTAGGGCACTACCCAAAATAAAGCAGATCCAAATATCAGGTGGACCACACCTCAAGAAACAGAAATGATTGAAGATCCACCGTTAAAAACTCCACGGTAATGTTTATTTGAAATTGAGGATGTGTATGAGGTCATATAGATGTGGATGGAGGGAACACAAAATCAGCTTGATCCAATGAAATTGTGACCCATAGAAAGTTTTTAACAGCTAATTATTTCTTGTGGTGTGGTTCACATGAAATTTTAGATCTGCTTCATTTTTGGGCCATGAAATGGGAGTTGATTAGGTGAGACCCACGAGATGGGTGGGGCCACTATGATGCATTAATTTAAATACATCCACACCGTCCATCCATATTGAAATATCATTTTAGGTCATTTTAGGTCATGATTAAAAAAATGAAAAAGTTCTTTATCCCAAAGGGGTGATAGTACAGGAAACAATGGTGATTGGCAATTAAAAACCAATTGTGGGCCACAAAAGCTTTGGATCAAGATGATATTTGTGTCATCTCTTCATCTAAGTGTTTGTGACCTTATCAACAGGTTGGATGGCAAATAAACATTCCGTTGGAATCCATGATGTTTTTAACGGTGGGAATTCAATCTCGACTATTTCATGTACCTAAAATTTGAGTCAGCTTCATTTTTAGAATCATACCCTAAAATGAACTTTCAAAATGGTTGTACGGTATGGATTTAAGACATACATCACTATGAGCCCCAGAGTTGTGGGTCCCACCCACCTCGGTGGATCCGAGGTCTCACCTAATCTTATCCGCTCCGTGAAAAAAACAGAAAGGTGAGGGTCAAAGATAAGTCAGCCGTCCTCTCTCTGTATCTTTTTTTTTTTAAAATTTATTTATTTAACGCGCACACACACACCCCACACACTCACGCGTAGTGGAATTTCACCACCTATAGGTACTCGAACCCTCTCTCTGTCTCTTTATATACACTCCCCTCCTGTGAGAGAGAGTAGAGAGAGATGGCAATGAAGCTGTACGGACAACCCATGTCCACGTGCGCGGCACGTGTGCTGGCCTGCTTGTATGAGATGGACGCTGATTTCGAGCTCGTGCTCGTTAACGTGCAAGCCCGCGAGAACAACCACCCTTCTTACCTCGCCACCAAAAACGTAATTCCCATTTTACCCCTCCAATTCTTCTTTCTTCTTCACCGATTTCTGGTAATCTTCTCTTTTCTAAGCCAATTTTCTTTCTTTCTTTCTGTTTATTTCGGCAGCCGTTTGGTAAGATTCCGGCACTCGAGGATGGCGATCTGACGCTCTTTGGTTAGTTTCCGATTCTCTATTACGTGATATGGTAGATGCGTGTACATCGTTTTATGGTAGATCTACACTTTTACACGTACACGTGGAAGGGTAGATGGTCCATCGGATCGCGTCTCTGTAGGGCCTATCTTGATGCATAGGTTTTATCCACGCCGTCCATCCATTTTTCCGGACCATCTTAGGGTATGAGCCCAAAAATGAGGCAGATTCAAGACTCAAGTGGACCACACCATAGGAAGCAGTAATGATAATGACACCCACCATTAAAAACTTCTTATGGCCTACCGTGATTTTTATTTTCCATCCAAACTGTTCATAAGGTCACATAGACCTGGATGAAGGGAGAATACAAGGTATCGGATTGGCTTCTCCCCCTGCCACTAGCCGTGGCTGATGATCGGTGCTCTGTGGGCCCCAACATGATGTATGTGTTTTATCCATTCCGCTCATCCTTTTTTACAGATCATTTTAGGGGTAGTTCCCAAAAATGAGAGGGACATAAATCTCAGGTGTACCACACTAAAGGAAAACAATAGTGATTGGATATCCATCATTAAAATCTTCTTAAGACCCACTTTACTATTTATTTGACATCCAATCTGTTGATTAAGTCATACAGACCCAAATTAAGGAAAAAAAAACAAAGATCAGCTTGATCGAAAACTTTATAGCCCAATGGTCGATGTTCATTCAACACTATTTCCTGTAATTTGGTTCACTTGAGATTGAGATATACTCATTTTTGGTCTCGTATCATTAAATGATCTAGAAAAAATGGATGGACAGCATGGATGAAACACATATAATATCATGGTCTGGCCCACAGAGCACCGACCATCAGCCATTTGCTGGTGGCGGGGGAGTATCCAATCCGTTTCCAAAATACAAATATTAGCTTTGAGCAAAACTTCTCCCATTTCAAAGAGGTTTTTAATGGTGGTTGTCCAATTCCTACCGTGTGGTACACTTGAGCCTTGGATCGATCTCATTTTTGGGCTCATACCAAAAAATGATCTCGAACAAAGGATAGACGGGGTGGATAAAACCCATATAGCACTGTGAGTGACTTTTCTCAAAAATTGATGGTCCTAGGTATCCGACTAGTGACCTCCAAATGAACGGTTGAAAGCAAGAATAATTAACGATTGGCATTTATGGGGAATGATGAGAGAAGTTGATCTGTTATCCATCCATGGCAGTGCAAACTAGTAGGATGGGGACGTGGATTCGCTAGTTACCCTGGGTCGGTGCTATGTAGGCTCCACTGTATGTGTTTTATCCGCTGTCCATTCATTTTTTTCAGATCATTTTAGGGCTTGAACCCAAAAAGGCAGATCTAAATCTATGGTGTACCACAGCACAAAAAAACTACTTTGATTAAATATCCACCATTAAAAATCTCCTAAGGCCCACCGTAATGTTTATTTGACATCCAACCTGTTGATTAGGTCATACATAGATGAATGAACAGAAAAAACAATATCAGCTTGATCCAAAATAGTTGCGGCCTCAGATAAGTTTTTAATGGTGAGCGTTCAATCAACACTATTTCCTAATGTTGTGGAATTGAGACTTGAATTTACCTCGATTTTGGACTCATATCATAAAATAATCTTAAAAAATTAATGAATGGTGTGGATAAAACACAAACATCATGGTGTGACCCACAGATCACCGACCACTAGCCATTGGCTAGTGGCCATAGGATAGTCTTGATCCACCATCTTTCCTGCCACGTGTACTGTTGGGGTAGCTTTATCATGTAAGTTATGTACAACTGTAAAACAACGGCCCCACCTCGTGTGAACCGTACCGGAAATTCTTTCCAATTGAAATAAACCTTCATCCGACGGCTTCCACTAAGGCCATAGTCATTGACAATTCCGCCAAAGATCTAGTTATCCGATGGAGACATCAGAATCAATCAAATTCGGGGTTATATATGATAAATCGTATGTTACAAAGTTTTGTTCGGTACAATGAAGTAGAGCAGTGATAGCTTCTCTTTGTTGAAATTTCCTTAATTAATCGATACTCACAAAATATATGGTATATCATCTGGTGATGTTATTGTTATGGATCGAGCAACACGGTTACATATTGAAAGAAAGAGTCAAAATATAAAACTCCACCAACCACTTAAATCAAGTGCATGTAAGTAAAGAAGTCAATTCGCTTCCTTGATAAGACATTGCTATGCTTAGGGGTGTATATCGAGTCGAACTGAGTCGAGCTGGACTTGGCTCAGCTACTAGCTGACCTCAGCTCGAACTTGACTCTGCCCAGTCCTCGAGCATGACTGGCCAGCTTAGCTCGGTTCTGTTAGCAGCTCGGGCCCGTTCAAGCCGAGTTCGCTATTACGGCATTTTCACAAACACCTGGACTGCAGCTTCAAAATCTCACTGTATTTGAGACAACAGCAATGGTTTTACAGGTATTTTATCAAACGCCTTCTAAGCAACATAAAATTCAAGAAAATAAAAAGGTGTTGGTTCATATACATACCTTCCTTGGCATCAGCCACACTTCTTTGAGTCATTTCATCAAACACTTGGTGAGCAACATCAATATCAAAGTAACCAAGTCATCGACCCGGTTCGATTTGAGTTTGATTTGAGCTGGGTTCGATCCGAGTCAAGTCGAGTTGGGGCCAACTCGAACTCAGCTCGAACATATTTTTGAGCTCAAAAATTCACCTCGACTCGGCTTGAACTAAGCTTCGAACCGAGTCGAATCGAGCTTTTTCGAGTCTAGTCGAGCGAGCTAACCAAGCTAGCTCAGTTTGTGTATACCTCTAGCGATGTTGTCATGTGCGGTCCTATTTCAATTTTAAAGAAACTTTACACTCTTAACGTATCACTTAGGAGTCTACAATTACATATGACCAATTAAATCCAGCATGTAAAACTAAATATCACCACTTCTTCCCTGTTTTGAGTTACGAATGCTCTATAAGCGCTTTTGTATGTGTAGCCTATACTTGATTGTCAAGTGTTTTTGGAAAGATGACCGTCTCTAGGGTTTCGTTCCTGCGTACATTTCTGAGCATTTTAGCTTTTATGCCATGACATGCGTCTTCTGTGGAGATGTGTTTAGGATTTTAATGATTTTTCTTTCATATTCCTTGAGTACATCTTACCCCTTCATATAAGTGTGACATTCTGCTCATTGGATTTGGCTACTACATATCAGGTGTAAACCACGAATGTTCCATCTTTAAATGAACCAATCAGGTTGTATAAGGCATAAATGTTGATATGTAGCGTCTCAATTGTCCACATAATCAATGAATCTACAACCGTTGGATGAGAATCATGACCCCAATGGACTTTTTAGGCAAGACCATTCATGGTGAGCCATTTCAATGAATGAACTCTCTTGTGATTGAGTTCGTTCACGCTCAAGGCCGAATGCACAAGACTGGCCATGAAATAAAAGGTTGGGCCTTGGCTCAACCAGACCATACCAAAGTTTTGTTAAGGCCCTATCACTCACTTTGAATTTTCCCAAATTGGTGGGTCATAAATGAGTAAATAAATAGCATTTAGTAAAGAGAAATTCTCTAGTACTCTCAGGCACCATAAGTCATAGTGCTTTTTAATTGCACTAATTGATACATTTGAAATATCCATTAAATTTAGAATACATTTCACGGGATACCATGCCAATAATCAAATTGATGGGATGATCCCATCCTTCCTTGATGTGAACTTGTGCCAATTTTTTTGAGAACTCATCATACGTGTTGTGACTCCAAAATCTGAACAGTCCATGTGAAGTAGCACCTCATTAAACCCCAGACCCAATTTTTTTTACTTTGATCCAAAACTTTGGTGGGCCATGACGTGGAACTTGAGCAAACTTTTTTGAGAACTCATCATACCTGATGTGACTCCAAAATCTGAACGGTCCATGTGAAGTAGCACCTCATTAAACACAGTTCAAAATCTGGGCTGAGACCAATCCCAGGCCGGCCCGTTGATAGCCTCCATGAAAACCAAGGTCTACTGCATTCATGATAAATTCGTTGCCTAACGGGTAAGGGTGGGGATGTAAATGAGCCGGGCCTGGTTTGGTCTTGGCCCGAATTTGGAAAATTTTCAGCTGAGTTGTCGGCCGGGCTTATTTGAAATTCTGATTTTTTAGGTTTCAGCCCGACCCATTGACACCCCTGGGTAGGGGGTTGAATCGGACGGGTCATATGTTACTAGTTCGGGTCTTAAAACTTGGGCTGTCAATGGGTGCAGCGGGGGTTGGCTTCGGTCCAAATTTTAAGCTGTTTAGGCAAGGCCCGATGGGCCAGCCTATTCAAAAATTTGTTTCTGCCTAGCCCGAGGCTGGCCCATTCACAGCCCTACTTATAACCATGTGTACCCATTACCTGCACAGATCTGCTGTACAGAGTAGTTCTAAAACTCGGTGACTCGACTCCAAACTGGGTTGAGTTAACTCAACTCAGAAATATTAAAACTCACTGAACCTACTTGACTCTGACACGACTCGACTGAGTCACTCACTCTTTCGTGCCAAATGACCCTTTACTCAAACTCAATGGGAATGATCGTTAGTGAGTTCCCATATGTCCGAGCTGTGTTAGACCCATCGGGCCATCCAAATCGTCCATTAGATGGGCCACCCCCGATTCCAACAATCAACATAATTCAAAACTCAAGTGGGCCAAACCACATGGAACAACAGAGAGTAATGGGGAGGAGACATCTACCATAGGAACCGGATTATATGTAGTGCCCAACATGCTGTGTACATGTCATCCAATCCATTCATCAGACGCTTCCCACAAAAATAAATACATATCCGAAAACCAATCCCATTCCGTGACTCAGGTGGCCACACCATATGAATTAAAGTCTTGTGTCCTAACTTGAAATTTTTTTTCATGTGGCATGGCCACTTAAGCTTTGGATCATCCTGATTTTTGGTCTGTGTAGTGAACATGAGGTGAAGCACCTGATCCACGGTCTGGATTCCACATATACATCACATTGGGCCCCACAGAAGCTCAAAAACATGTAACACATGCTGAATGCATGTATCATCCCCCCTCTAGGGAAAACAAGTCTCCCCACACTGCTAAATGATCATTTGCATTTTCTTGATTATCACATCTATTATCTTACTAACCATTAATTCCGACCGACCGACGTAGAATCTCGCGCGATCAACGGTTACATTGCGACCAAATACAAGGGCACAGGCCCTGATCTTTTGAGGCTGGACAATCTCAAAGAATCAGCATTGATCAAGGTCTGGATGGAAGTGGAGTCCCACAGTTTCAATCCACCGATCTCGGCCATCGTATATCAGATCCTCATCACTCCCCTCCTTGGCGGGACCACCGATGATCAGGTGGTCGAGGCGAATGTCGAGAAGCTGGCCATGGTGCTCGATGTCTATGAAGAGAAGCTGTCCAAAAGCAAGTACTTAGCTGGGGATTTCTACAGCTTAGCTGATCTTCACCACATCCCATACATTCACTACTTCATGAAAACTCCCAAAGCTTCACTGATTAGCTCACGCCGGCACGTGAAGGCGTGGTGGGATGACATCTCTTCGCGGCCTGCTACAAAGAAAATTATGGAGGGGATGAGTATTGGTGGAAATGCATGAGTATCTGAGAGGGTTTTGTGAAATAAATATAGCATGGAGGGTGTGATTGTCATTATATCCTCACAACATTATGTCTTAGATGTTACTCTTTGTTTCCTTTGAGTGACTTTCTTTGGTAATTATGAATTTTCTTTTTAGTGTCTTGCCCATTTTATCCATTTATGCTGTCCACTTGGTGGGCCTTATCTAGGGGTGGCAATGGATCGGGTCCATCGGCAGCTTAATTGGCCCAACCCATTTTTGAGGCGGTTTTCGGTCAAGCTAGATGGGTAGTGGGTCGGGCTCAGGTTGGAAAATGTGGACCGTTTAAGTAGATTGGGTTCGGGTTGAACCCTACCCAACCTAACCTGCCCATGTATCTTATGGGCGAGTCAGGCCAGATGACCCCACCTGACCTGGCCCAAAACCTGAAACAAATTAATAGATTACAAGTACAAATGATCTACGCATGTTTGTATTTAGAGCTAAGAACGGGACGACTCGACTCATCCAACTCGTTCAGATTCGACTCGATCCGAACGGTGAGTCGATCCGAATCGAGTTGACTTTGTCCAATCCAAACTCAAACCAAGTCGAGTTCGAGTCACCTAGTAACTCGACTCGACCTGAAATCCAACTTGGTACTGACTTGACCTGATCCGAAACTCGACTTGTGTGTGTGTAATATGACATTTCATATCTGAGATGTTGTGTAGCTGATGGAGAGGTTACAATTCTGGCAAGTGAATCTAGGCTTTGAGTATAATTTCAGCCCATGAATACCCACCGCGCCAGACTCAACTCGATGCCGACTCAACCTGGGTGAGTCGATCCAAATCGAGTTGACTTCGTTCAATCCAAACTCAAACCATGTCGAGTTCGAGTCACCCAATAACTTGACTCAACCTGAAATCCAACTCGGTACTGACTCGCCTCGATCTGAAACTTGACTCGTGTGTGTGTGTGTGTGTGTGTGTGTGTGTGTGTGTGTGTGTGTGTGTAACTTAGATATGATGTTTAATATCTGAGATGTTGTGTAGTTGATGGAGAGACTGCAATTCTAAGTGAATCTATGCTTTGAGTATGATTTTAGCCCATGAATACCCGCTGCACCGGACTCGATTCGGTGCCGACTCAACCTGACTCAATACTTGTGACCAGGTCGGACTTGGTCCGGATTAGTCCATGCCAGACCTGGACTCAGATCGGGTCAGGCATGCTGGACTCGGTACCGAGTCAGTTCAAGTGAATAAGAAGAGGATGCGGGTCAGGCATGCCAGATCGGGCCCACCTTGATGTATGCCTTGTATATCTATGCGATCCATTCATTTTGCTAGCTTGTGAACCACACCATAGGAAATAGCTGTCCATTCATTTTGCAACTACAACAACTACTACAACTACATCAACAACAACATCGAAGGAAAATGGAAAAGAGTAAAGAGACACTCTAACAATAACAACATCAGCAACTACTAAGACTACATTAACAACAACATCGAACATAGAGTGAAAAGGGGAGAGAGTAGGGAGACACTAACAACAGCAATAACAACAACAACCACGACTGCATTAACAACAACATTGAACATCCAATGAAAAAGGGAAGGGAGTAGAGAGACACTAACAACAGCAACAACAACAACAACCACGACTACATTAACAACAATATTGAACATCGAACGAAAAAGGGAAGGGAGTAGGGAGACACTAACAACAGCAACAAAAACAACAACCACGACTACATGCATTAACAAAACATCGAATGAAAAGGGAAGATAGTAGGGAGACACTAACAACAGCGACAACAATAACAACCACGACTACATTAACAACAACATTGAACATCGAATGAAAAGGGAAGAGAGTAGGGAGACACTAACAACAGCAACAAGAACAACCACGATTACATCGACAACAACATTGAACATCGAATGAAAAGGAAAGAGAGTAGGGAGACACTGAAAACAGCGTGATTGGACCATTTGCAATATGATCAATATGGAACGTCCATCTCCCTAACCATTGAATGGACGATTAAGATCATCCAACAAAAGTATATATATATATATATATATATATATATATATATATATATATTTATAATGATGGGCATTCAAGGGTGGGACCATACAATGGATGATCTAGATCAAGGTTCATGACATTTTTAGTATAATCAACATGGGCATACACTACACTAACCATTGAATTGGCCATTAGGATCTTCCATAAAAGTGATTTTTTACATGATGGGTGATCAAGGGTGAGAGCAACATGGACGGTATAGATCAATTATCAGACTGTAGCATGATTAATGTGGGCCATTTATTTCCTCGGCCATTATGGATCACACGTGCAAATTTTGTTCATGTGGGCGACATCCAATCCACTCGTCATTTCAATAATTTAAATTTGAGAGTTGTGGTTGATTAGATGATGAAAAAAAGCAAAAGAAAGCCAGCAATTACCATAACCAGGCATCGCAATAGGTAATTTATATATGCAGGGCAGCCAAATGCCTCCAATCCAAACGCCATTGAATTTGGAGCTCTAATCATTTTCTTTCTAAATGGAGCTCTAATCATTTTCTTTCTAAATGTCAATTTGATGGACTGATGGAAACCAATAGAATGGTTGGGATCATCCACATGTGTGACTTGACATTCTCCTTCCAAACTAGGGCCACAATTCGAATGGTCTAAGATTGATGTTATGAGTCATCATTATTTAAAAATTGCGAAAAATGCCATGGTAATTTACCCAATTTTTAGATTTAAATTTGTTTGTTAGAATTACCATTTTTTATATTCCTATAATCTATTTGTTCAGGAAGATAAAATTTTCTTCTTCTTTTTGTGAGAAATAAAATCTGATGTTTATACACCATGATGATTATGTGAATGTTTCACTATAATTTCGATGATGAATTGCATTGAATCATTTCCCACATAACATGCATAATTCACACACACAGTAAATGATTCCTTGAAAATGAAAATGTTTTCACTGTACTGATAATCACATCCAGTGATCTCTGTCGAATTGGGGTGTCAAAATGGCCTGATGACTGCTGGATCCCTTTGTCTGGGGCTGATGCTTCAGGTGAATGGGTTGGATGGCATATACACAAAACGGTGGGCCCTCCACGAAGTCAATGGTGGGTGTTCCCCCTCAAGTGTTTCCTGTCGTGTGGTGCACCTGGTCACAGATTTCCGTGATTTTAGGCTCATGCCCAAAAGAGGGGCAACACATCTGATGGTCGGAGTGGATGTGATCAACGCATCATGGCGGGGCCCACAAAATGATTTAATGAAAATGTTATGACTAATTTTGGTTAAAACTTTGGCGTTGAATCATTTTTGTATACGTACATATACATATGCATGCATACATAAACACACACACACAAGGTATATTTGCATATTTTTGTCAAAATGAACTAAAATTCGCCAAAACTTAGATGACTCAAGACAAAGTTTTGATGGAGAACGAACCATGCCCTCCCTCTGAAACATGCATGCATGTTTTGAGATGGTTACTCTGTGACTCTATGATTTCTGAAAATGATTGAGTTGCAATGGTTGTCCCAGGTATAAATTTATTTTGTCTCTGTTGTTACTTAAGATTGCCAGCATATGTAGCCCCATTGGGCCCACATGAAGAGATGGTCCAAAGATTGGAACTGCCAATGTTCTGTATGCAATGCTATTAATACCATCATAAGGTACTTAACACTGAATGGATGATTCTGCCCATCACTATACATAGATGAATTTAGAGCATTTAATAGAAAGAAGCTTTTCAATGGCCCAAATTCAACTTCATAAATTGATGGTAAGGATCATGACTGGAGCGTGATTATGTGGTGAACGGATTATTCATGTAGTGTAAGAAGAAGATGGAAAGTTCAAATTCCTCCTGCCTTGACATCATCTACTTGTTGTCAATAGGATCTTATTGACATGGACAGAAATGATGAACAGTGTGGGCGTATGGAAGCTATACATGGGCGGGTCTCTCAGACTACTGTCAACCTTATGTATGTGAAGGTGAGGATTTAAAGCCCGAAGTGGGTGAGACTAGCCAGCATTTGCAGGACAATCTGGTTCACCCGACAGTGGGTGGGTTCCCTATGTCTAGTATACAAGGAGCGGCTACATGGCTATCTATGCTGATAACATTGCAAGAGAGAAATTAATGCGACCAAGTAAGCGGTTCGTGTGCTACTTTCAAAAGTAAACCCCACACATTCTTTTGTATATATTGCTGTTTATTAAATCCTTTTTCGGTTATTGTGTGTTTTCTTCTTTAGTCAATCACTTAGTGCTACTACTTGAGATTTTTGAAATGAGGCGACACACACACACAGAGGCTCCCCAGTGCTCTTAGGGTGTGTCTGCTGGATTGAGGATTACCATGATAATATAATGAAAAAGTACAATGATTGAAAGTTCCTTCCCGTGAAAACATCCTCATTTGATTGAGGATTGCCTTATTTGGTATATCGGTAGTAAAATCGTGATGATGGCAATTTTTTCATTATTTTAATGTCAATTCATCAAATTTATACACCGATATGCTTATTTTGCATTTGAGATTTCCTTGATAATATAATTGAACAACACAATGATTACAAATTCCTTTACCGTCTCTGAAAACATTTGCATTTGATTGACGATTGTCGTGTTTGGTTTTACCTTGGTAAAATCATAATGATGGAATTTTTTCATTACATTACAGTGGTAATCCCCAATCCAAACAGGCCCTTGGAGCACTACAAGTCATAGTGCTCCTAGTTGCATTGGACCATCATGCATTCAATGCACATCAGGCCTACCATGCAAATTGTACACGTCTGACAAATATGGACCATTTGATCAGTGGTGGTTTTTAATATGGATGGTCAAGATGATCATTTACACAAAAATAGGTCCAATCAACAATTTGATTCATCTATTTGACTGTTCACGCTGAGTCACTTTTGTTAGGCAATTTTACGCATCCCACCCATGGGTTTCCAAACAAAGATGGATTTGATCATTCATCGGTATGATTCTTGTATGGTAGCCTATGAAAAGTGTTCTGGAGTTGATAGACAGTTCAGATCAATGCAATGGGCATTCCAACTGAACCATCCATTCAATTACATGTTAAGAGGCCCAGGGCCCAAAATCAGGCTGATCTGCGATTCAGGTGAGCCACACCAACTGAAAGAGTTGGGGGAGAGATGCCTGCCCTTAATTTTTAATTTTTAATTTTAATTTTAATTTTTTTATACAGGGCCAACATGATATGCATGTATTTGACATCCTCACCCAAAGTTAGGCCTGGCCCAAAAATCAGGCCTACCTATTATTCAGGTGGGTCACACCAAGGGAAATATTTTGGAGGGTAAGTGTCAATATGTGTTCCACCTGAATAATGGATGAGTCTAATTATTTGACCGTAGGCCCAACGTTGCAAGACACATCAGATGGTTGGCATGGATGTCACATACACATCCTCCATGCTCAGATAACCCGACCCAATCCAAATTTATGTGATTATTCCCAACCCAACACAACTAGACCGGAATTTGCATGATCAGAATTTAACCTGAATTCAAATCGGGTTAGATTTTTTAAAGTCAAATCTACTCCGTCCATATGTTTTTAAAGACCACAATAGGATCTGATTAAAAACTCAGGTGGGCCACCACAAACGAAATGGTGGGAAGGGAAACGTCCACCGTTGAAACCTTTCTGGAGCTGAGCATGATGTTTATATGCCATACAAACCGTTCATATGGTTATTACCGCTCAGATAAACTGTAGGAACCAATATCATCCTCATACAAAACTTCTGTCACCCCAGCCGTTCAATCCCCACTGTTTCATGTGGTATGACCCATATGTGTTTTGGGTATGCCTGATTTTTAGATTACCATCCTATTGCCGTCTTTAAAAACAGATGAACGGAGTGGATTTGCCACGGACGTGGACCCCACAGCCCCGGGGCACATGCAATCCGTTCTCCATCCAAAACATGTCTGAAAGTTCATCCTCTGAAACCGGCACATGGCCCATTTATATCCAGCCAGGTGGGGTCAGCAGGCATATTTCTCATCAGCCAACCCCCTTCATGGTGGTGGGGTGGGATGGAATACAAACGCCAGAGAGAGAGAGAGAGAGACTAACCAAAGAGCATGGGATCGCCATCCATCATCAAATGCTGGAATCTTATCAAATGGCTGCCAAAATAAAATAGAAAGAAAACACTCTAGACTTTACGGGAGAATGCAAGTGAAGAAGTCAAGGGTAAAATGGGAATTACGTTTTTAGTTTCCATGTAGGAAGGCTGCTCCCGGCTTCTGCTCCATGGCAAGGATGTTAATCAGCGCCCATGTCATGCAGCCAGTAGATCACACGTGCCGCGCATGTGTACTTGATGCTCTCTCTCTCTCTCTCTCTCTCTCTCTCCAATCTCGAAAACTTCTAAATGGGAGTTGTTTGATGATACTCTGGCTGCTTATGACGCTTGATACGCAGGTACTTCCTAACACTACACGTTGCATATATTTATTCAAAACCAACCGACTAAATTGTGGAACCCACTGTTGCTGAAATATATTTTTAAAATACGACGGGTCCAACAATCCTGGCGACCGATTAGGATGTACTTCTTTCTTGAAATAAGACCATTGGAAATTTTTATTCTTAACTGTCCAATAAATGTTCACCAGTCTGATAGTATGAAAAAAAAAAAATTAATTTTTGGTTCAGTGATACATCTAAACAGGTACCCATAATATGGATAGTTTAATTTGAATTAATTATGTGCCATTCATCCAATTTATAGATTTAAGAGTGCCAGCGTATCATCCACCACAGTCTGCCAGAGTATCCAAGCAGTTCTACGTAAAAGTCCAGAGAGGACGGCTGACTTTTCTATGCGAACAGCTTTGACCTTCATCTATAGGAAACTACGTGGAAAAGCCAAAGCGGATTGCGTCCTGCCCCTGCCAGGACGCCCACCGTGATATATGTGTTTCATCCACGCCGTTCATCTATTTTATGAGATCATTTTAGGACTTGTTATCAAAATGAGTTAGATCCAAGGCTCAAGTGGACCACACGATGGGGATTGAACGGACACCATAAAAAAGCTTCTTTGGAGCCGTGTAAGTTTTGACCAAGCTGATATTTGGGGTTTCTCTTCATCCAGGTTTATGTGACCCTATGAACGGGTTGGATGAAAAATAAACATTACGGTGGGCCCTAGGAAAATTTCAACGGTGGAGATTATTATCACCACTGCTTCCTCTGGTGTGGTCCACTTGATCTACCTCCCTTTTGGGCTGTTGCCTTAAAATGACGTGGCAAAATGGATGAATGGCGTGAATAAAATACATATTAATGTGGCCCCATACAACTCCTCCAAAGACCGAGTCTGTCCGCCGAACGAGGAGGATTCCCTGCATTTTGATTGTGCCAAGTCATCACTAATATGCCATCTTAACATCATCACTGCTGTATTAAACACAGCATGTGATGACGTGGCCCTTTCTGTTTGAAAGGAATAGAGAAATCGGAATCGGAAAAGCAGCTATTAGAACTTAGAAGCGCCTTCTACCGGAGGTAAGGGATCAGAAGTCAACATGTTCGGATGATCTGAACGGTCCATCTTGTAGTCCCTAAAATAGATGGAGTATGCTTCCCAAACATTAAGCAGATCGGACGATTTTAATTAAACAATTGGAAAATTTTTCTTTTAAATTGAATGCCACCGATCCTATGGCAACGATCATCCCATCGTTTTCTATGTATACGGTTTAGAAAAATCCAACTGTAGTAACAAAAAGAAGGTCTGCAGTAACACGCTTGGCAACTCATTCAGGCATGCATGTCCAATCCGGACCGTCCGAGTCTTGGGCCCTGTTATGGATGGAGCAAAACCCTAAAATCATACTGATCAGGCGATCCTAATAATGCAATTGGTGGTCAATGATTGGATACTTAGAACACACTGTCAGAGCTCAATCAAGAGGATTATTAGAGGATGATCCATACACGTTAGGGCCCATCGGATCAACGGTCTGGATTATGACGATGCGTGGCCTACTTGCCCGTATTAAAGGCTCAAAGATAATGTACATTTCATAATTCCTACTTGAGAAAACCTGGTAGGGTACGTTACAGTTCACATTTCACAGTACACCGGCCTGATTTTTAGACGGCTTCCATACACATGGAGTGGCCCATATGTTGAAGCCAGCAAGGTGGAGACTGTAGCCGTTGGATCTGGGTCACGTTGCAATGATCAAAACGTCCAAATAGTCCAACATCAGAGGCCCATCACATAAACGGTTTGGATGATAGAAATGTCATTGCAGATCCAACAGCCACGTGGGGGTGTATGTAGCAAACCTCAAGGAATACCACCTTCGAAGACCACTATTCTATTATTCTAAAAGGGGCCCACCATCCAAACGGCCAGAAAAGATCCCTCCAATTAAAGGAAAAGCTGGGCCAATGAGACACGGCCGAACGACCATCGTGACATCGTTGCTGTGGCTGTTGGATCTGGAATCATGTTGCTATAATCCAAACCATTCATATGATGGGTCTCACCGTAGTTGGGTGATATCCATTAAATTCTATCATATTGGACTATTTTGATCCTTGATCATTTAACTCTTTATTTTTGTTAAAAAATGGACCGTCTTAATTAACCATTGTTTTTCGTGCCACTAATAAATGGTCGAAGATTTTTTTTTTTTTTTCGTAGTATAACCCTTCCGTGGTGTGTCCCAATATATAAATGGTTTGGATCCTTGCAACATGACTCAGATCCAATGTCTACGGTCCTGATGCATCCTATGAGGTCGTATATTCGGTCTACTTTGTCTAGATGCTTTTTGTCCCACCTTGCCGGCCTCAACATGTGGACCACACCATGTAGATGCCGCCCAAGAATCATGACAGTGCACAGTAAAATATGCACCGCAGCGTACTTTACCAAGTTTGCAGGAGGAATTATGCGATCGGTGATCTAGAGGCGAGGATTTGTACAGTATCATCGAGCTTTTAATATGGACAAGTGGGCCATGCGTCTTGGTAATTCAGACATTTGATGGACCCTAAAATTTTCATGGTTAGGATTTCTTTTGGTATGATTTTAGATTGGACGGTCCGGATTGGACGTGAACATGCCTGTGGCTGTCCTTTCCAAAGAAAGAGACTTTGATACTCTGGCGGAGCGTGGTGGATGATACTCAAGCACTTAGAAATTGAATACGTGACATGTAACTAAGTCAAATTAAAATGTCCAAATTTATGTGCCCTAGTTAGATGTATCATGAACGAAAACTTACCCCTATTTAATTATCTTATCATCAGATTGGTGAACATTTATTGGACGGACAAAAATGAAAAAAATTCCTTTGTCCTATTTCAACAAACAAGTGTCCACAAAGTACGGGTTAGAATTGTTGGACCAATCTTATTTTGGGCCTATGACTCCGGTGGGCTCCACAATTTAGTTGGTTTGAGTTAATATAAACTACGTTTATAATTTCTAAATGCCTGTGTATTAAGCGTCATGCTCTGCCTGAGTATAGTATAGCTCTCCTTCCAAGGATTAGGACATTGTAGTCGGATAATCCAACCTGTCCTTATAGTGGGTCAAATCGTGTTAAATGTAGCTGTGAAATTATAGCGGATGTAAATTCATTTTTACAGGTCATTGGGTGGGTGACGAAGTTATATGATCGAGTTATCTAAAAGTTTAACCAGCGATAGAAATATTCAGTAAAATAGTTAAAAATACATGAGACGACCCAATGACAGAATCTAGCCAGCAAAAGATAAACGACCAGGAAAGGAAAACTTAACAAAAACAAAAAATATAGAAAGGTTTTTTAGTCACAGTAACTATCGTAATAACGGAAGAAGCATCTGAAAAATAAACTACATATCAAAACTCTACAAATGGTAGAAAAATAATTCATAGATAAAATATTTCCAATCATTTATAAATCAAATTAAATCCAACAAATCTATTAATTTACTTTATCTCGGTGTATTTTAAGAGTAGCGATAATCCAATATCAATAATTCTTAGCTATAATTTTATTTGTAATGCAAATTACTATACAACGTATTGCTGAATTTGTCTTTTATCCAAGTGGGTTTTTTTTTTTTTTTCCCAAGAGTTGCATTCTTGTTGTCACTTCTAGTGACCAATTGTGAATTTTTTATTTTGTTTAAATGCACTAATATCTGAAAAGTCATTTATTGTGAAAAGTGGAAATCAACTCATCTTTGAAAGAAAAACTTCACCGTCTAATTATCACATCATTATTATAAAATTCTGCAAGTGGTTGAGTAAGCGAACCGGTCTTCTGATAATATAGCCATATACGTTCATAACGAATGTATCTACTTATTTCGATGCTTAGTGTCGAAGTTGATCAATTTGGATCGAGTCGATATAACAATTCTAGGATGCCCGCACACACTACATGTGACCGGAAACAAACCAAACTTCAACAAACTGAAGTCCCGATTTGGGAAGCATAGTCCATCCATGTTAGGGACTACAATATGTATGGTTTGGATCATCTAGCATACAGTCATCTGGTCCCTTACCTCACATAAAACGTCTAAACTCCAACTGTTTTTTTTTTTTTTTTAAATTCATTAAAAAAAAAAATTTATCTCAGCAAGTAAGAAAGGAAATAAACAAAAAGAAGAAAGTAAAAGCCGGCCGCCATCCCTCTATTTTTACGGAAAATGCGTTACTTGGGCAGAGTGTGATGGATGATACACAGGCACTTAAAATATTTAAATAGCATTAGGCATAGAATTAACTCAAATTTAATGGTCCAAAATATGAGTATCGAATTAGATGTATCACAAACCAGAAATTACTCTCTTTTTTATTTCTGTCATTTTAATGCCTGATTGATAAATATTTACTGGACGGTTAAGAATTAAAAAAAATCCAATACTCTCTAACTCAATAGACAAGTACCTTCGATTCTGAGGTCAGGATTGCTTCGCAAAGGGGAGTGGATTAGTCATTACCCGGAAACACGTTAGTGGATGTAGGGCTGTACACAAGTTGAGTTAGCTCGGTTAGTTCGCTCGACGCAACTCGAAAAAGCCCTATTCGACTCGATTTGAAATTGAGTTCGAGCCGAGTCGAGCTGATTTTTTTAGCTCGAAAAAAATTTGAAACGAGTTTGAGCTTGCCCGAGCTTGACTCGACTCGGATCGAACCCAACTCAAATCAAACTCGGATCGAACTCAAATCGAACTCTGATCGAACCGGTTTGGTGCCTTGGTTACTTTAATATTGTTGTTGCTCAGTGAGTGTTTGATGAAATGACTCAATGAAGTGTGGCTGGTGGCAAGGAAGGTACGGATACGAAACAAATACCATTTTTTTTTCTTGATTTTTACGTTGCTTACAAGGTATTTGATAAAATACCTATAAAACCATTGTTGCATAAAATAGTGAGATTTTGAAAGTAAAGATTATGTGTTTGTGAAAATGCTGCACAGGCAAACTTGGCCCGAACTCGATTTAAACTAGCTTGAGCTGCTGACCAAATTGAGCTGAGTAGGCCAATTAAGCTCGAGGACCGAGATGAGCTGAGTTCAAGCTGGGGTCAGCAAGTGGCCATGTCGAGCCGAGATGTGCCAAGCTCGACCTGGTTCAACTAGTGTACACCTCTAAGTGGATGTTACCCTTGGGCCCACCTTGACGATATATTGTATATCCACGTCGTCCATCCGTTGGCCCATTCTAGGTCGTGGCCCCAAAAATTAAGCAGATCCAAACCTCAGGTAGACCACACCACAGGAAATAATAGTGATTGAATGCTCACCGTTAAAAACTTCCCAAGGTCCAGCATAAGTAGATCAATAATGTTTATTTTCCATCCAACCCGTTAATAAGGTCAACCAAACCTGGATGAAGGTAAAATAATCAGTTTGATCAAAACTTTTATAGCCTACAAAGAGTTTTTAATAGTCATTCACCACTTTTTTCAGTGGTGTGGTCCACCGAAGATTTGGACCTGCTTAAATTTTGGGACAACGTCATAAAATGAGCTGCTGAAAAAATGGACGGTGGGCCCCACACGGAAAAGGGTAACCAACTCCCTTCCGCAAGTCTTATTTTTGTACTGTAACTATTTCTAAGTACCTGCGTATGAAGCGTCTTCAGCAGCAGAGTATCAAATAACTCCTCGTCTTTATAATTATAACCCCCTCCAAAAACCATTGCATTGTGGAGGAAGAGAGAGATGGCGCTGAAGGTGTACGGTCTTCCCTTTTCCACGTGCGCGGCACGTGTGCTCTTCTGCCTGCATGAGATGGACGTTGATTACGAGCTCGTTCCCGTTAGCTTCGCAGCGGGCGAGCACAAGCAGCCTTCGTACCTCGCCACCAAAAACGTAATTCCAATTTTACCCTTCGCTTCTTCCCTTCCTCGCCGTTCTCTTGTTTGTAAATTTCTTTCTTTCTAAGGGTATTTTCTGTGTTTTTTTGATAGCCGTTTGGTCAGATCCCGGCATTCGAGGATGGCGATCTCATACTCTTCGGTTAGTTTTCTCCTTTTTCCTCTAATGCTAGTACGGAAAGCCTACGGGTAGTTGTACACCGTTCGACCTCTGTGGGGTCCACTTTGACGTCTGTGTGAAATCCACTCCGTCCATCACGTGATACTCATCATGATTACCACACACAGTTAAATTCGGCTCCTTTTCAAACTCGGTTAGGAATTACCACGGTGAATATATAAAACAACGGCTACAGTTCATTCCATGTGGGCTGCCTGAGCTTTGGGTCAAGCTGATTTTTAGACCTTCATCCTGGAGAGTCTAACCTGATGAACGGGTTGGATGGAAGATAAACACTATGGTGGGACCCACAGACAAATCTATGGTTGGCATTACCTCCCACTGTTCCTATGGTGTGGCCCACTTGAGCTGTAGATCGGGTTGATTTAACCCCGTCTCTATGATTCAAATGATCACACGATGGACGGAGTGGATTCAAGAAAGAAAGCCGTAGGGCATGCAGAGAAAGAGATTTTGGACATGGGAGTTATATATTATGGTATGGTGATTCGGACAATCGAAAGGATGGGTCCCACCTCTGATGGACCATCCTGAAATATCCTAAAATTTCAATTGACATCTTGTACATAGTTAAAAATAATAATAAAACATCAATGGTCCACATTCAATAGATTGGGACATAGATTGAATGGCTAGGATTTTCCGATCATCAGACTTAATTTGGGTCATGGTCCATCCGCACTGGGCCCATCGGATCAATATCACCGATCCCGAAGCCAGGGGCGATATCCTACAACTTAGGGACGGGAGGCGGATTTAGGATTTCCTGCTAAAGCCTTTTGCAGAAAGTTCCTGCGCTTGGAATCTAGGTGGGGCCCACCTTTATGTTGGTGAGAAATCCACCCCGTCTATCCGTTTTGTGAGCTCATTTTACAAAATTCGACCAACAACGAGCTGGATCCAAGACCTAAGTGGGCTACACCATAGGGAAAACTACGAAAGAAATGCCTACCGTTGAAAACATCCTGGGATCTACCTTGATGTTTATATGCCATCCAAACCGTTTATAAGGTCATTCCCACTGGGATGAATTGAAAACAAAAGATCTTAGCCTGATTAAAAACTTCTGTGGCCATGTAAATATTTCAATGGCGTCCCACTGTTTCCTCTCATGTGGCCCACTTTGGATCTTGGATCCACCTCATTTTTGGTCATGGATCCTAAAATAAGCTCGCAAAACGGATGGATGGGGTGGATTTCTCAACAACATCATGGTGGGCCTAATAAATGATTATGAAGGTTTGAATGGAAAGGTATTATACACATTTACATAGCAAGAAATCTTAAATCAACAAAATACGGATAGTTTTTTTTTTCATGAATTCCTTGTCTAGACTAGACAGGCTCTAATGGAAGCGGATTGCGAAGTGAGTCACTCAGTAAGTTTAGCCTATTGAGTAGGGGTACACACGATTCGGTTCAATCTGTTTCTGGGGTAAAATTGGAACCGAACCATTCCTTACAGGTCCAAGATTTTTGAAACTGGAACCTGACCGTTAGCACCCTAGAACCGAACCGGAACCGGACCTTGAAAATCGGTTCGTATCCGGATTGGTACCACGGTTCTGGGCTTTTTATAATCCGGCCCAACTGCATGTTCTATTTTATAATTTAGCTCATGTCCATTCGTGTTGTGATCCACTTGATGAATGATTTAAATATTGTATTTGGTGTGAAAAAATATATTTATGAAAACAAGCAAAGGATGCATTGTAAACCATATATCATGAGTCAAATATACAACTAAAATATATTATAAATTCATGGTTCAAGGTTCGATTCCACGGTTCGGTTCCAAGTTCGATTCCACCAATCGGATCACGGTTCATTTCGGTTCTACATACCCCCAAACTGCAACTGAACCGAAAACTGAAACTGAACCGAATTAAACAGTTTTTTAACTTTTGGAATTGGAACCGGTGCACTCTAGAACCAGACAAAACCGGACCGTTTGGTCGGTTCGATCCGGTTCCACGGTTCTACCGGTTCGATGTGCACCCCTAGTACTAAGTAAACTTTGTGAGGTCCACTATGATTTATGTATCTGATCCGCTCCTTCCATCAATTTTACCAGATAATTTTAGTGCCTGATCCCAAAAATGAAGTATATAAAATAGTTAAGTGGAACACACCACAGGAAACAGTTGAATTGATTGTCTACTATTGAAAAATTCTTTGATGCCACAGAAGTTTTGGATCAAGCTTATATTTGTGTTTTACCTTCATCCATGTCTACGTGATCTTATGAACAGGTTGGATGACAAATAAACAACACCGTGAGGCCTAGAAAAGTTTCAATGGTGGAAATCATTATCCCCACTGTTTCTTGTGGTACGATCTACTTGATCTTTGGATATGCTTCGATTTTGGGCTCAACCCCTTAATTTAGATGGAAAAACAGATGGACGGTGTAGATAGACCACATACATTCAAGGTTGGCCCAACGGAGTTTACTCAGTACGATAAGCGCATATCGAGTAACTCAGTACGCAATCCGATTTTGGCTCTAATTAAAAAGAAGTCTGCACTCTGCACACCGGCAAATGACCATTTGCATTTTCTTGATCATTGCATGGGACGTGTAGAATCTCGTGCTATCACCCGTTACATAGTGACCAAGCACAAGGGCACGGGCGCTGATCTTTTGAGGCTAGACAACCTCAATGAGTCGGCATTGGTTGGAGTCTGGATGGAAGTGGAAGCTCATAATTTCAATGAGCCAATCTCAGCCATCGTCCATCAGATCCTTATCAGTCCTTCGCTCGGTGGGACCACCGATGATCAAGTGGTCGAGACGAATGTCGAGAAACTAAGCAAGGTTCTCGATGTCTATGAAGAGAAGCTGTCCAAAAGCAAGTACTTAGCTGGGGATTTCTACAGCTTAGCTGATCTGCATCACATCCCATACATTCACTACTTCATGAAGACTCCCAAAGCTTCACTGATTAGCTCACGCCCGCACGTGAAGGCATGGTGGGATGACATCTCTTCGCGCCCTGCTTCCAAGAAAGTCATTGAGGGGATGACCTTTGGAGGAAAAGCATGAGATCTGAGGAGGTTTTGGGAAAGAAATAAAGCATGGATGGTGTGATTGTCATTATCTTGATAACAATCTCTCTTTGATATGTAGTCTTTGTTTTGTTTGAGTGATTTTGAATTTTCTTAATTTTGAGTGTCTTGCTCATTTTATCCATTTATGTTGTCCATTTGGCAATGGATCAGGTCCACCCATGGCCAATTATGAGGCCGGTTTGGCTAATAATTAAGCTAATTAAATGGGCAGTGGGTTAGCTTGGATCAGAAAATGTGAACCGTATAAGTAAATGTGGTCAGCCCATGTAGCTTCTTGACATGCCGACCCGACCTGGCCCAAAACAAATTAATAGATGAAAGTAGAGCTTTGCTAAGTGCACATGCCTGTGTAATAAAAGCTCATATGCCACACATGTGTGGCACATGACCAACCTTGTATATGTTTTCCCAGTACAAAATTAATCTGGTTCAATCAGCATGTGGGTCCCAATATTGGAACAGGTAGATGGGTTAGAAAACTTTAGCCAAGCTTTTCAGATCATTGCCTATGTTTTACAAATTGACCGGCTGTCTGCTAATCATCAGCTTGTGCTTGAGATTTTGAGAACTCATGGATGAAAGTCCTTCTGTAAAAAAAATCAGCTAGTTGATCTTGAGTGACGAAATTACATATGAATATCAATATATTTTTAAAGAACCTTTTCACGAATATAATGATAATCGACATCCACATGCTTTGTTCTAGCATGTAAACTAGGATAGAAGTAAGAAATAATAGTGATATCTTGTTGCACCACATAGTGGGTGGATCTTGGATAAAAACATGAAAATCATTTACAAGCATTATCGTCTTTTTAACGGGAACTCCGGTAAAAACTTGAGTACTTCGAACTTTTCACTCTTGGTTTATTAAGGTCCTACAGTTAAGTGGGCTTAAGCTTGGGCTTGTATTGAGCTTCGAACTGGACTTCAATTTGGGCTGGATGGCATTCAAATCTCTGGATGGGGTATCTTGATGTAGAGCGGGTCGCAGACACTCTCATGTCTAAGATGGATCAAAGAAGGCCGATCGGAGGCAGAAGTACTCAACAAGACCATCATAATCTTAAAACAGATATATCTCGCAAACTGGACTGAGTTACTTGATGTACCATATATGATTTTCGGATAGGATGAGCTAATTTAGCCAACCAGCCCACGCTGAATTTGCGAGATTCCATTAGATCAATGATCAAATTTCCTGTTTATTTTCATTTTTACTATTTTTAGTAAGTTTAATTTTGATTGTAACTTTTCATCTGTTGGGCTTTAGGAGTTGTGTCCAACATGAAAAGTGTTTTAAAAAATTAAGAAAATAATGTGGTTAAGCCACATAGGACACTTACTATAAATATATAGTAAATTTACTATTTATAGTAAGTTACGAATTAGGGTTGTAGACTCATTTATTTCATTAATTAATCAATTTACAAGTTTTCATGAATATTATTTCTATATATATTTTTTTTCTCATGGATTCGAGAAGTCTCTGTGAGGAGTTCAGTGAAGCTTCTTCGTGGATTCGAAACAGTTATCCTTGAGAAAGACGATGATCGACCTCATCATGTTCATCCCTACGTCATATCTACATAACTCTACACTTAAAATGGAGTTACGCACTTGGTGATTAGGGTAAATTTCACTAAAACATCGTGATGGGGCTCACTAATTATTGAAGTTAAATTCAAGTAATTTTCATGCATGATGTCATTACTACTTGTAATCTTGGTAATGTAGTTGAAATCACACCTTCTCTCAATGATTTCAAAACAGGTAAATGGATGGTAAATGAAATTCATTGACCAGTTTCATATACTCTATCAAATACTATGAATTTTTATCATTATCACCGATTACCATCGAATTTATCAAACACCCCATAGTATGTCCCCGAGAAATGTACTCTATTTTCCAATTTTCACAAATGGGCCAAATGTTTCAATAATCTAAATGTAGATACATTTTGCTCCACCACTAATCTATCATTACTTGAAAATATATTTGATGAGACTGTTATGGGGAAATCCAACTCAACGAATTAAGTCCGCTACCTACCTCGGAGCTTGTAGAAGAGACCTCGAAGGTGTATGACTGGTGGACAAGTGAGGCTGGTCCACCTTCGGTCCGAGCCGTAGCCTTCCTCGGCCTCTAGCTGTCTTGTTTAATAACTCAACGAAAGTCATATCTACACACTAGTCAAGGTCCGAGGCTTGGGGTCTGGAGTATCTTAGTTCCAGACCCAGATCCGAGGCCGAGGCTATATGTGTGAATTCCGGACGCTGAACTGAGAAACTTCCTTACGCAGACATGACCGGATATCTTGCCCGCAGATACGCTCCTCTAAGACATAATACGCTACATGATCCCTGGATTGTGATCGAAATCTCTCCGATCACAGTATCCAACTGATTGAGTGAATCGTGCCGAGATTAACGGACGCAGATCACCCAATACCAGGTATAAATATGAGAGGGCCCCATTGATACATGTACGCAACATCTCACACCCTCTCTCGATATTCAACTTAGACCCAGATTCCCTTGACCTGACTTAGGCATCGGAGGGTCCCCCGGCTTAGCCAGGGTCTCCTTTGCTCACCCCTTGTGCAGAATCAGGGTTCGTCAAAGGTTCGCCGCATTGAGTGGAGGGTGATCCAAATTTTGTCCTCAACATTTTTTGGCGCCGTCTGTGGGAATCTGATACGAAAGGTCAGGTTCCTATTCTTAAGCATAATGGCAAGAGGAAAGAAGAAGGTGGTAGCTGTGGAACCAGAGCAAAATGATCAGACCCGTTCCTCTTCGATACTTCACGCCGAATCGGCTTCAGGGCCATCCCAGCGTTCTCGCATTACGTGTGCGTTTGGCGTAGCAGGTCAAGCACTAAGGAAGGGTTGCATGCGCGATCGTGAGATGAAGTCGCTGAGGGAGCGTAGGCAAGGGCATGCATCATATCATTCATATCATTCTTGCATTAACAAGAGTACTTAGGACCTGATTGTTGTATTGCGTTATCATTACTGCTTGATTGAATTGATAATATGTTAACCTCTGCTTTATTATTCCACTGAGTTGATTACTCAATCCCACGTTACAGGACGATGTTTTTAACACCAACCAGACTCTGTCTTGATTTCAGATGGCGATGCTTACAAAGCGGAGCCGGACTTTTATGATGATGAGGAGGGTTTCTCCTTTATGCAGATATCAGGCGGGTCTATGTAGACCATGTTTTGATCGACGGGGTTACAGGGTTGCGGATTAGATGTCATTACACTTATTATTTTGCACTTTTGGAACACCCATGTATATTCATTTTGTTCATTTTTGGTGTGTACATGTCTATATTTAACCTGGTAACATGTTCACACTCTGGAGACTTACAATAGTTTATAACTTTTATATATCTATCACAGTCTTCCACTTGCGTAATTTAACTGTCTCTGGAGTATGATATGTTGTTTTGGTCTAATCCCATTCATGTTTCAATGTACTCATCATAATCATCATTATCTATGTTGCATAAGTGATGCGTTGGAACTCGGGAGCTGAGCTTTGCTCAACCCCCGATTTTCAGGGCGTTACAAGAGGCTGGGGCCTCCTATTCGCTCGAGGCCCAAAACCACTTCCCCTTCCAATCTTTGTTGGAAGAGGGAAGCTGTGTTATCAGGCCTGGGATACATGGGGGCCTAGTCCAGAAGTACCACCAGGCTTTATCCGTGGTATCATATTTGGCCATGTACAAGAACAAAAATTCCCCTGGCTTCAGTCTCTGGTTCCTAGCCTGATGCCAGAGGACGAAGGTGGAGGCCAGAGTCTTCCAAGAGATCAGGACCAACTACCCCGACGCGATTCCCAGCTGCACCGTCAGCTCACGCAAGAAAGGATGGAGGGGGAATTGAAGCCCACACTGGAGGGCACAAATGAAGATGGCGATCTCTCCATCAGCCGGGGACCCTGCTTGGTCTGTGGGGGCTGGGGCTTGGATGTGGACCAAGCTGGGGATCTGATAATCTTCGCGGATTTGTGCCATTTGAGACTCAATTATAACCGATCCGCCAAGGACATTGGCTAACCTCTGCCTCCCCCGGGGCCTGCTTTCGACCGCCCTGCGGGGTCTCGGAGAGCCCTCTTTGCTCCTTTGCCACGACTCTTGGCCCTCTGACTTGCAGATCCTTGGGCCGGAGCTGGGTTGTGGAGGGGTACGGCCTCGAGAGGGCTTTCGAACTCTCCGGATCCCGAAGCAGTGGTCTCTCGTTCATCCTCCGAACCAGCTCCCTGGACCGAACTCATCTCGTCAGAGTCACTCGACATAAAAGAAAAGTGTGCTAAGTGTTGAAAGACTCACAGCGATGCAGCTAATGTCCCCTGGTGAAAGTTGCTTCAGCTCCGAGATCTTTTGCTGGATTGAATTTCCCCCCAGCAGTCGGGAACCCTTTGTCCGGCGAGGTGCGATTTCCGGCGAAGGGCGTTTCCTGGCGAAAGGCGATTTTCGGCAGAGTGATTCGGAAAGGAGGAATACAGAAAGATGAAATGCAAGAAGTATGAAAGCGAGGGGTTTATATAGCCGCCTCATCGCTCAGCGCCATCATTACTAGCGACCTTACCGATGGCTGATACGACTCAGCATCAGCGCCATGAGACACGTGGGAGAGTATGATACGTTCGAACCCATGCTTCAAGGTGAGAATCCTCCTAGCATTTAATGATGCAGGCATCTCTCTGATCCTCTAGCACACGTGGCACCGTTCCCTTCGCCTCGCCGTCTGCAAAATGTAACCGTCGCCACATGTCCTCTACTGAGATAACGGAAACCGAAGAGATGTAGGTGTTACGCCGTGCGCGAGATCGGAGAGAGGCAAATCGCATTAATTACACCCCGATCATCCCAATCGACAGCAAAGATACAAGGGCGTCGTCTCATTTTCTCAGACATTTACTCTCTAAGTCTGAACTCGGACTAAAAGAGTAGGGGGCTTCTATTATGGGGAAATCCAACTCAATGAATTAAGTCCGCTACCTACCTCGGAGCTCGGAGAAGAGACCTCGAAGGTGTATGACTGGTGGACAAGTGGGGTCGGGTCTACCTTCGGTCCGAGCAAAAGCCTGCCTCGGCCTCTAGTCGTCTTATTTAATAACTCAACGAAAGTCATATCTACACACTAGTCAAGGTCCGAGGCTTGGGGTCTGGAGTATCTTAGTTCCAGACCCAGATCCGAGGCTGAGGCTATATGTGTGCATTCCGGACGTTGAACTGAGAAACTTCCTTACGCAGACATGACCGGATATCTCGACCGCAGATATGCTCCTCTAAGACACGATATGCTACATGATCTCTGGATTGCGGTCGAAATCTCCACGATCACAGTATCCAACTGATTGAGTGAATCATGCTGAGATTAACGGACGCAGATCACCCAATACCAGGTATAAATATGAGAGGGCCCCATTGATACAGGTACGCAACATCTCACACCCTCTCTCGACATTCAACTTAGACGCAGATTCCCTTGACCTGACTTAGGCATCGAAGGGTCCCCTAGCTTAGCCAGGGTCTCCTTTGCTCACCCCTTATGTAGGACCAGGGTTCGTCAAAGGTTCGCCGCATTGAGTGGAGGGTGATCCAGATTTTGTCCTCAACAGAGACTATCCTAATCTTTCTAATTAGCAGATAAATAGATAGCCAAGAAGAGAAAAGAAACTCATCACATTCATTTGAAAAAAATAAATAAATTTGACATAGGTTATAATCCCGCTTATGGTGAGATGAATCAAACCACTAGTCAAGAATTTCAATTACTGAAAATGGGACCCACTTCTCAAAACTAAAAACTCGAGTACACGCGCCAAAATGCTCTGACGGAAGAACCTACTATTCGTCCACATTCTAAGATGCTCTTCCAATACGAACCAACTTGTCAGACCCACGGAAGGATGGGGTCACGCATTTCCTGCGACAGCCTTCCGCAGAAAGTTTTTAAAAGGAAAATTTTACTAATCAGTTGACTAAAGTCTCGATTTGAGAAGCATAGTCCATCCATGTTAGGGACTACAAGATGGACGGTTTGGATCATCCGAGCATGCAGCCATCTGGTCCCTTACCCCATGGAAAATGTCTAAATTCCAACAGTTGTTTTTCCATATATATATATATATATATATATATATATATATATGGAAAAGGTTCTATACGGTCGAGCTCATGGGAACTCCCCATGAGGTTGAGTTGTGTGGGCCCCACCATGATGTATGTCGAACATCTACCCCATTAGTCAGATGCACCATTCCATAGTGGGCCTAGGGCTTAAAAATCAAGTCAATCCGTGACTTGTGTGGGCCACACCACATACAAAAGTTGAGAGGGGTACCCTCCGTTAAAACATTCATAATCATGTTTTTGGGCCCACCGAGATGTGGTTCACAAATCCAGCCCATCTATTACGTGACCCACTTGGATGAGGGATCAGACCAAGTTTCAGACGCATCCAAATTTCAGGTGGGTCCACCAAGTGCTTTTATATGCTTTAGGCATGTCTTAACATGATTTTAGTTGGTATGGCCCACCTGAGTTCCGTATACGGCTGATTTTGGGATATCCCATAATTTAAAGGAGACCCATCAAATGCACGGTGTTGATGTTCGATATACATCATGGTGAGGCTCACACAGCTCGACCTCATGGGGAGTTCCCATGAGCTCGACCTTAGTATATGGTTACATCGACCCTCTGTTCCAGTATTTCGCCCCTCCACGGGTGGTCCTCCCTCAGAGAGGAGGGGATGACCCCGATGATCTCTCTCTCTCTAGATATTTATAGATAGAGAGAGATGTGAAAGTCATTGCCTTATGTTATGGCCGCCCCCAGTCTTACAGCCTTTACACTGGTACTTACTTCCAAGTAGAGCTGGGCATCGGTCTGGATTGGATAGGATTGGGTCTAACTCGACCCGATCCAAAGTCTCACTGGCCTTACCCGAACTCGATCTGATCCAGGACCGAGTCTGGGTCACTTGACTGGACCGATCCGATGCATGGTTGACCTGATCCGAACCAAGTCCGACTCAGTCAGTGAAACCGAGTCAGATCGGGTTCAGTAAGATTCAGATCGTATAAATTTAACCTAATTGTTTCATGTGGTGTGGTCTACTTCAACCTTTAATATATTGACTTTTTGTGTTCAACGCCTAAAATGATATGTCGAAATGAATGAACGGCTCAGATAAAACATTTACGTCAAGGTGGGCCCCACATGGATCTGAAAGAACTCTTCACTACCGTATATATGTTTTTACCGGACATGGGAAACTCCGGTGAATACTTTTCACACAAGTTACCTGCTGTAAGCTTGTAACGACGTTAGCAAGTTCTATGGGGTCTGATCATGGGGTATGTGTTATATCCAAACCGTCCATCCTTTTGGCGAGCTTGTCATAAGGCTTGAGATGAAAAATAAGAAAGATCTAACTATCAAGTGGACCACACGAAATGTTTAACGGTGAAAATGATTCTCTACTGCTATTTGTGGTGTGGTCTAGATGATCTTCGAATATTATTCATTTTTTGGGTAATGCTCTCCAATAATCTCTAAAAATATATGAACGGTGTAGATATAATAAATACATCACTGTGGGTCCCATAGAATTTTGATCTCCTTTGAACCGTTTGTACAACTTGGAGCTCGAGGAACGTCAGTGTTTGTAGAATCGGATTTCGTGCTGAATAAACGTCAGTGTCTGTAGAATCGGATTTCGTACTGAGTTACTCAGCACGCTCTTCTCGTACTGAGTAAACTTAGTTGGGCCCACCGTGAATGTATGTGTTTATTCCACGCCGTCCATACGAATTTTCAGCTCATTTATTGGGATGAACCCAAAATTTAAGAATATCCAAAACCTCAAGTGTATCATACCATAGGAAACAGTGGTAGTAATGATTTTTCACCGTTGAAACCTTTCTGGGCCCCACAGTGATGTTTACTTGCCATCCAACCTGTTCATAAGATCTTACAGACATGGATGAAAGGAAAACACAAATATAAGCTTGATAAAAAACTTCTGTGGCCCACAAGAATTTTTCAATGTTGGACGCTTAATTCACACTATTTCCTGTAGTGTGGTCAATTCAAGCTTTGGATATAATTCATATTTTTTCTCAAGCACTAAAATTATTAGGTAAAATGGATGGACGGAGTGGATTAAATATATAAATCATGGTTAACCTCAAAGAGTTTACTCAGTATGCTAAGTCTACTGAGTTACTCAGTACGCAATCCACTTTCTTCTTTACACGCCTCGTACCTAGCCTGCCAGCTAAGGTTAGCCAAGGCTACAACAGTAGCTGGTGTTCGGTGATATGCGGGCCCTGTGTTCGGTGATCTGTGGGCCCCACCATGATGTATGTATTTCATCGATGCCGTTCATCTATTTTTACATATCATTTTAAGGCTTGATGCAAAATATTAGAGGGATAAGAATCTTAGGTGGACCACACCACAGGAAAACAATAATGATTGGATGTCCTCCATTAAAATCCTCTTAAGGCTTCGGATCGGGTCAGATCTGTTCGGATCGGATCCATTCGGATCGGGTTTCGGACCGGATCGGTCCGGATTGACGACAACCCGATCCCGATCCGAAAATCATTCGGATCCCAACTACATAACTCGATCCGCACCAATCCAGACCATCGGTTCGGTTAGGATCGGGTCTGATCGGGTCGGATCCACCGGATCGGATCTATTTTGCCTATCTATACTTCCAAGTCGTGGCCCCATGAAAAGCGATATTCATTTTGATATTCCGCACTGACCATTCAGCTGAGGAGTTTAACCTTGCTCTTGTTCTCCGGGCTTTCAACCAAATTCAATGAAATAATTTAGAATTCCATTTTGAATTTGATCGAGAACCTTTTCCCATATATATATATATATATATATATATATTATATATATATTATATAGAGAGAGAGAGAGAGAGAGAGAGAGAGAGAGAGAGAGAGAGAGAGAGAGAGAGAGAGAGGAGAGAGAGAGAGAGAGATATGGCTCACCCCAACTAGTTGGACACTGCGTTTTGGTCAACTAGCTGGCATTTAATGAGAAAAAAATTCTCTGAAGTACAATACAAGTTTTCATTAATTAATGCTAATTAATATTAAGAGAGGGAGAGAGAGAGAGAGAGAGAGAGAGAGAGAGAGAGAGAGAGAAATGCTCACACACAACTAGTTGGACACTGTGTTTTGGTCCAACTAGCTGCCATTTAATGAGGAAAAAATTCTCTGAAGTACAATACAAGTTCTCATTAATTAATGTTAAGAGAGAGGGTCTTTTCGCGTGGTCTTTTGAAAATAATCTCCAGTTTGGGTGGGCCCCACTTTGGTGTTAATGTAAAAATTCACCCTGGCCATCACCTGTGTCACCCCATGTTAGACATAGAACCGAAAATCAATTCCATCCATGGTTCAAGTAGACCGCACAATTGGAAATAGTGTGCAAAAATAAGCTCACCTTCCAAAATGTTTCCTTTGATGAGGTGCGCTTAAATGAAGTATGCCGTGATTTTTGAGTTCTACACGTACCCTTTTGTATGGCATTCAATGATTGGAGTGGATTTCACTTACTCATAACTGTGGGTCCTATAGAAATCAAAGGTAGATGTCTCACCCTCTGTTGTTTTATTAGTGTGGCCTACCTGATCAAAAGTCAGTATAATATTTTGTCTCGAGAAGTAGAATGAGATGACACATCTGACGGTCGTGGTCATAGTCGATCTCACATGTACATCACTACATCACGATGGGCCAATAAAAATAAGGTTAGGCGTCCTCTCGTTAAACTTCTTGGGCTCCGTTACAAGAAAAAAGGGCCATATTAGAAAAAAAATAAAAAAATAAAAAAAAATACTTGAGGATTAAGTGCGGTCCCTTCCTCATGCAACATAGTTCGTTGCTGGTCACGTCGTCCACCTTGATGTAGGTATTATATATCCAGGCTGTCCATTGGTTTTTTCAGCTCATTTTAGAACATTAAAAAATAATAATATGAAGCAATTAGAAATCTAAGTGGTCCACATCATAGGAAATAGTGGATATTGAACTCTTGCTATTAAAAATTTCTTAGGGCCCACTGTAATTTTTACTTGGCACCTAACTTATTGAAAAGGTCACAAAGACGTTGATGAAGTAAAATAAAAATAAAAAACAAATTTCAGTTTGATCCAAAACTTTTGGACTACAAAAAGTTTTTAATGCCCACTAACCACAGTTTCTGTAGTGTGGTCCACCTGAGAATATTATCTACTTTAATTTTAGAATCATGTCCTATCATGAGCTGAAAATATAGATGTAGGGAATGGATATACAGTACGTATATCAAGGTAAGCCCAAGGTTAGGGATGCACAGTAATGCTTGTGAACAAGTTGCACCTAAATTTTTTATTTAAAAAAAAAATTATTTGAAAAACACACCTTTTCCCTCAAAATCCGAAGAAGTTTAACAGCATGAGATAAAGCCAACCTTGATTTTTGATATGGCCACTGTGTCATGTATGTAAAATCCACTCCCACCATCGGAGCCTAAATATAAGGCAGACTTAATTCAGGTGAGCCACACCAATATAACCGTGGAAGTAGAGATGTCCACCTTTGATATTTATAGGACCCCAATCATGATTGTGTGAAATCCACTCCAACCATTAGATGAGAAGAAATGGCTAGGTGACGGACCCAAAAATAAGATTGATGCGTGATTCAAGTGGGCCTCATCAAACGAACCATTTTGGAGGGTGAGTTTTTTCAGCACGCTGTTTCCAATTATACGGTCCGCCTAAACCATCAACGGGGTTGATTTTCAGTCCCTAAGTCTAATATGGGGTGACACATGTGATGATCGGGTGTATTTTACATTAGCACCACAATAGGGCCCCCCAAGCCAATGACCATTTTGAAACAAGTGTTTCAAAGGTATAACGTAAAGCAAAGTCCTGTCTCTCTCTCAACTTTAATTAGCATTAATTAATTCGAAGTAGTTAGACAGTCCAACTAGTCGTGTGTGAGCATTTCTGGTATATATGACCACACTACAGAAACTGTGGTTAGTGGGCATTAAAAGCTTTTTGTGGTCCAAAAGTTTTGGATCAAGGTAGGCCACACCAATAAAACAGTAGGGAGTGAGATGTCTACCTTTGATTTCTACTGGACTCATAGTTATGAGTAAGTGAAATCCACTCCAATCATTAAATGTCATACCAAGGGCAGCGTAGAACTCAAAAATCACGGGCATACTTCATTTAAGCACACCTCATTAAAGGAATCATTTTGGAAGGTGAACTTATTTTCGCACACTATTTTCAATTGTGCGTTCTATTGAACCATGGATGGAATTGATTTTTACATTAACACCAACCCAGGGCCTACCCAAGTTGGAGATTATTTTCAAAAGACCTTGGCAAAAGTTACGGTAGAGCAAATGCCTTCTCTCTTAACATTAATTAGCATTAATTAATGAGAACTTGTATAATATTTCAATGAAATTTATATATATATATATATAGAGAGAGAGAGAGAGATGCTCACACACAACTAGTTGGACCGTGAGTTTGGTCCAACTAGCTGGGCATTTAATGAAAAAAATCCTCCTCTTAATACAATGCATACACCTCTACTGAGGGATTTTAGAATGCATGTCATAGTCATGTAAAGTGGCATATGTGTTAAGATCTAAGCCATTCATCAGTTAGGATCCACTAAGGAGAACTTATATAGGACAAAATTCAAATCCATTCATCTTTCATATATATTATATATATATATATATATATATATATATAGAGAGAGGAGAGAGAGAGAGAGAGAGAGAGAGAGAGAGAGATGCTCACACACTACTTGTCTGAATTAATGCTAATTAATGTTAACGATCGATGCCTCCATGCAAAAGATACTTTAAAGAGGAAAAGGAGTTACTGATTTGGGATGGCTCCACCACCGTGTTCATGTAAAATCTACCTCAGCCATTAGCTAAGTTACAAAACGCTACACCAGGGCTCTTAAATCAGTCCCATCAGTGGTTCAGATGGACCAGACGATTAAAAACAATCTACAAAGAATGCTTACCCTCAAATCTAATGGTTGGAATGGATTTCACATGCTCATCTCATCACGGTGAGCCTAGAAACAATCAAGGGTGGACGTCTCTCCCAACCGTTTCTATTAATATGGCCCACTTGAATCACATATCAACCTGATTTTTTGGCTCTATACCCTTCACATGATTACACATCCAATGACCGGAGAATATAAAGGGTCGACCTTTTGGAAGATTGGTGGGGGAGTGGATCACTGTCACCTCGTAACAAAGTTGTGGAGTGTTTAACTGACTGTGGGGCCCACCTCCATGTATGCGCTGTATATCCACGCCATCCAACAGTTTTTACACATCATTCCAGGGTGTGATCTTAAAAATGAAGATGATCTAAATTTTAAGTGGATCACAACACATAAAAGAGTAGACATTGAATACCCACCATTAAAAACTTCCCAGGCCTATCATAATGTTTTGTACGCCCACCATGATGTATGTGTTGTATCGACACCATCCGTCCATTTGGAGAGATCATTTTATGACATGAGACAACGGATGAAACAGATCCAAAGCTCAAGTGCACCCCCACCACATAGAACATTGGGAATTGAAGGCTATGGTGGGGCTCAAAGAACGTGGTGACATAACTTCAGCAGCTACCGCCAACATTAAGAGCATTAACTACTGCCTTAAATTACACCTAATAGTAATGTATTAGAAACAGATACTACATGGACTCCCACCCCTGATTTTTTTTTTTTTTTATAGGCCTTAAATTACACCTAGTAATGCTGGTAGATGGGTTATTCAAACGCACTTTGGAAAAGAGTGACCTGTTTGGGTGGACCTACTATACTGTTATTTTTAAATTTCCCCAAACATTAGGTGGGTCACTCCACATTACACTTAGCTTTCAAAACACTGGGCCATGATGGACAGGGTGGATCTACTCCACGTGAACTCTTTCCTTCTAAGTATGGGAAAGCAATGCCCCTTTACCCCATGGAAGGTCATGTAAACATTTTCGATATATTCAGGAAGGAGAGACATGAAGCGTGAGTAAATGCAAGATGGGTTACATATATATTGTAGATTTGGACCATCCAACTCAAGATCAGAACGGTGGGTTATATAGATTACATTATCAATATGCTGGGATTAAAAAAAAAAATTTTTTTTTTTTTTTTTGACAATGTTATGATCAAATAATTACGATGACACACTAAAAACGTATGCCTAATATAAAAAAAATCAGGGGCATACTTGATTCAGGTGAGCCAAACCAATGAAAATTCCTTGTACACTGTTTTCAATCATGTGGTTCACTTGAACCATGGATGAGGCTGTTTTTTAATTAATGGTTCTAATTTTGGGTGACTCACCTTATGGTTGGGGTGGATTTCACGTTAACACTATGGCGGGGGCCACCACAGCTGGCTACCTTTTCTCTTAGAATAACTTTTCGCTTTCTTGTTTTTAAATAGCGTTAATGGGTCCTTGAATTAATCAACTAGTTGGACGAAAATGTAATGTCATTTTTGTCCAACTAGTTGTTATATATATATATATATATATATATATATATATATTATATATATATATATATAGCAAGTAAGAAAGGAAATTTTTTTTTTTTTTCAAAAAAAAAAAACAGAAAAAAAGAAAAAGAAAAAAGAAAAAGAAAAATAGAGTCAGAGCTAGCCGCCCTCCCCTCTATTTTTACGGATAAAACTTTAATACTTGAGCGGAATGTGATGGATGATACACAGTCACTTAAAATTTTTAAATTGCACACGTGGCATAGAATTAACTCAAATTTAACTGTCCAAATTATGGGTATCGATTTAGATGTATCACAAATCAGAAATTACTTTTTTTTTTTGTTCCATTTAATGTCTGATTGATAAATATTTACTGGACGGTTAAGAATTTAAAAAAAGAAAAAAATAAATTATATATATATATATATATATATATATATATATATATATATATATATATATTATATATATATATATATATATATATATATATATCCAATGCTCTGTTACCCGGGTAACACCTTAGTGAAGTGTTGTATATCCACGCGGTCCATCCGTTGGCCCATTCTAGATCGTAGTCCAAAAATGTAAGCAGATCCAAACCTCAGGTGGATCAAACAATAGTGATTGAACGTCCACCATAAAAAACTTCCCAGGGTCCACCATAAGTATATTCATAATGTTTATTTTTCATCTAATCCATTAATAAGGTCAACTAAACCTGGATGAATGTAAAATACAAAGATCAGCTTGATCCGAAACTTCTGTGGCCTACAAAAAGTTTTTAATGGTCATTCACCACCAATCTGCTGAAAAAATAGATAGTGGGCCCCACACCGAAATGGTAATAGTAACGTCCACTAAAGTGTTACCCAGGTAACAACTAATCTGCTCCCTTCCGCACTTATTATTTTTGTACTGTAATTTAGTGAAGGTGGGTTCCCCCTGTACTATTTTTAAGTACCTGCGTATGAAGCATCTTCCGCAGCAGAGTACCAAATAACTCCTCGTATTTATAAATAGTAACCCCCTCCAAAAACCATTGCATTGCGAGGGAGTGAGAGATGGCACTGAAGATGTACGGTCTTCCCTTTTCCACGTCCGCGGCACGTGTGCTCTTCTGCCTGCATGAGATGGGCGTTGATTACGAGCTCGTTCCCGTTAACTTACCAGCGGGCGAGCAAAAGCAGCCTTCCTACCTCGCCACCATAAACGTATTTCCCATTTTACCCTTCGTTTCTTCATTTCCTAGCCCTTCTCTTGTTTGTAAATTTCTTTCTTTCTAAGGGTGTTTTCTGTCTCTTTTTTTGGCAGCCGTTTGGTCAGATCCCGGCTTTGGAGGATGGCGGTCTCACGCTCTTTGGTTAGTTTTCATTTTTTTTTTTTCCTCCTTTAATGCTAGTACGGAAAGCATACGGGTAGTTGTACACCGTTCGACCTTTGTGGGGTCTACTTTGATGTCTGTGTGAAATCCACTCCGTCCATCAAGTCATACTCGTCATGATTACCATGTAAGGTAAAATTCAGATCCTTTTCGAACTCGGGTAGGAATCAACACTGTGAATACGTAAAACAACGGCTACAGTTCATGCCATGTGATCTGCCTGAGTTTTGGGTCAAGCTGAATTTGGACATTCAACCTGGAGAGTCTAACCTGATGAACGGGTTGGATGGAAGATAAACACTATGGTGGGACCCGCAGACAAATCTATGGTTGGCATTACCTCCCATTGTTCTCTATGTTGTGGCCCACTTGAGCTGTAGATCGGGATGATTTTTCCTTGTAGCTTTCATCCAAATGATCAAATGATGGACGGAGTGGATTCAAGAAAGAAAGCCGTAGGGCATGCAGAGAAAGAGATTTTGGACATGGGAGTTATATATTATGGTATGGTGATTCGGACAATCGAAAGGATGGATCCCACCTCTAATGGACCATCCTGAAATATCCTAAAATTTCAATTGACATCTTGTACATAGTTAAAAATAATAATAAAACATCAATGGTCCACATTCAATAGATTGGGACATAGATTGAATGGCTAGGATTTTCCGATCATCAGACTTAATTTGGGTCATGGTCCATCCGCACTGGGCCCATCAGATCAAAATACTTCGGGCCTACTGGTAGGCAGGACGGCACCAACGGGCCCATCTGCTTGAACTTGGGGCCCACTCGGCAGGACTGTGATTAGATAAAGGGAAATGATATGGTAGCCCGCGTGTAACCAAAATATGGTAGACACAAGGGAATGTTTGAATCAAAGACTATGATTGGGTGATCTTATCCATTCTACTGGTGGTTTTCAAATCAATGGTATAAAAGACACTAGACTGTTAATCTATTGGACACATGGCCCATTAATGATACCCAAAATAATTAGATTATCAATTGCATCACTATAATTACTTTAATACAATGATTAGCGCCCTCCAAACATTGTCCATGTAAATCAACGGTTAAAAATCATTGGTTATGTGATCTTGTGCTTGTGGCCCATTCAAGACTTGGAAATTCATCATTTTCGAGCAAAGTATATAATTCAACGGGGCTTATTACAACCAATATTGTGTCAAACATTACATAAGTTAACTAATTAGAGATATTAAAGTACATTACATAAGTTAACTAATTAGAGATATTAAAGTTGATATAGTGATTAAATTAAAACCCCTATGAATATACTAAGCATAGTTAGTTTCAAATTAAAGTTGATTCTGAATCAAATATGCCAAACACAAGAGGAGGATTTCAAATCCAGGGGTTCCAAATCCACTCTCCTAAATAGGCCCTTAGAACTTACTTGTTGGGAGGGGCCATTAAAACATTCATAATCATTTGTTAGGCCCACCGACATGTGGTTTACAAATCCAGCCCATCCATTATGTGTGTCCCACTCGGATGAGGCGTCATACCAAGTTTCAGATGCATCCAAATTTCAGGTGAGCCCCACCAAGTGCTTTTATATGTTTTAGGCATGTCTTCACATGATTTTAGATGATATGGCCCACCTGAGTTCCGTATATGACATATTTTGGGATATCCCATAATTTAAAGGGGACCCATCAAATGCATGCTGTTAATGTTCGACATGCATCGGTGGGGCCCACACAGCATCGGCTGCATAGAACCTTTTCCATATATATATATATATATATATATATATATATATATATATATATATATATATATATATATGTATATATAATAGAAATTCCTCATATCTAAACATGCCCTAATTAGAAAGAAGTTTGCACACATGCAAATGACCATTAGCATTTTCTTAATCATTGCATGGGACGTGTAGAATCTCGTGCTATCACCCGTTACATAGTGACCAAGCACAAGGGCACGGGCGCTGATCTTTTGAGGCTTGACAACCTCAATGAGTCGGCATTGGTTGGAGTCTGGATGGAAGTGGAAGCTCATAATTTCAATGAGCCAATCTCAGCCATCGTCCATCAGATCCTTATCAGTCCTTTGCTCGGTGGGACCACCGATGATCAAGTGGTCGAGACGAATGTTGAGAAACTAAGCAAGGTTCTCGATGTCTATGAAGAGAAGCTGTCCAAAAGCAAGTACTTAGCTGGGGATTTCTACAGCTTAGCTGATCTGCACCACATCCCATACATTCCGTACTTCATGAAGACACCCAAAGCCTCACTGATTAGCTCACGCCCGCACGTGAAGGCCTGGTGGGATGACATCTCGTCGCGGCCTGCTTCTAAGAAAGTCATTGAGGGGATGACCTTTGGATGAAAAGCATGAGATCTGAGAGGGTTTTGGAAAAGAAATAAAGCATGGATGGTGTGATTGTTATTAACCTGATAACAATCTCTCTTTGATATGTAGTCTTTGTTTTGTTTGAGTGATTTTGAATTTTCTTTCGAGTGTCTTGCTTGTTTTATCCATTTATGTTGTCATTATCTTGATAATAATCCCTCTATTATAGGTACTCTTTGTTTTGTTTGAGTGATTTTGAATTTTCTTTTAAGTGTCTTGCTTATTTTATCATTTATTTCATCAATCAATTAATATATACGAATTTTCACTAATACTATTTCTATTTTCTTACCTTTTCATCGTGGATTCGAAAAATATCTCTGAGGAGTCTAGAGAAGCTTTGTGGATTCAAAGTAGTTATCCTTGAGGAAGATGGTGATCGACCTCATCATGTTCATCCTTGCATCATATATATCTATAGAACTCTATGCTTAAAATGAAGTTACGCACTTGGTGATTAGGGTGAATTTCACTAAAACATTGTGATAGGGCTCACTAATTATTATTGAAGTTAAATTCAAGTAATTTTCATGCATGATGTCATTACCACTTGCAATCTTAGTAACATAGTTGAAATCATGTCTCCTCTCAATGATTTCAAAGCAGTAAATGGATGGTAAATGAAATTTATTAACCAGTTTGATATACTCTATCAAATACTATCAATTTTTATCATCATCACCGATTACCGCCGAATCTGCCAAACACCCCCATAGTATGTCCCTGAGAAATGTACTCTAATTTTCAATTTTGACAAATGGGGCAAACGTTTCGGTAATCCAAACATTAATACATTTTTACTCTACTAATCTATCATTACTTGAAAATATGCTTGATGAGAGACTATCCTAATCTTTCTAATAAGCTAGATATAAATACATAGCTAAGAAGACAAGAAAATCAAATTCATTTGAATAAAAAAAATAAAATAAATGGCATATGTTATAAACTTATAATCCACTGATGGTGAGATGCATCAAACCACTAGTGAAGAATTTCAATTACTGAAAATGGGACCCACTTCTCAAAACTAAAAACTCGAGTACACACTCCAAAATGCTCGGGTGGAAGAACCTACTATTCGTCCACATTCAAAGATGCCCATACCAACTAACTTATCAGACCCGGAGAAAGATGGAGACGGATTGGCTACTCCCCCGACACCAGCCGCGTGGCTGGTGGTCGGTGGTCTTGGCCCCGCCGTGATGTATGTGTTTCATCTATTCCGTTCATCCATTTTTAAAGATCATTTTAGCACTTGATCCCAAAAATGAGGGGGATAAAAATCTTAGGTGGACCACACCACATGAAAACAATAGTAATTGGATATCCACCATTAATATCCTCCTAAGGCCCACTGTACTGTTTATTTGACATCCAATCTGTTGATTAGGTCATACAGGCCCAGATGAAAAGGAAAAAAATAATAATCAGCTTGATTCAAAACTTTTATGGCCCCAAAAATGTTTTTAATGGTCGACGCTCATTCAACACTATTTCCTGTAATGTGGTCCACTTGAGATTTTTATATAACTTATTTTTGGCATCATGCCATAAAATGATCCATAAAAATAGATGGACCACATGGATGTAACACATAAATCATGGTCGGTCCACATAACACCGACCACCAGCCATTGGCTGGTGGCAGGGGGAGTAGCCAATCCGTTCCCGAGAAAGATGGGGTCGCGGATTTCCTGCGACAGCCTGTTGCATAAAGTTCCTAAGATCGGAAGCTACGTGGATCCCACTGTGATGTTTACGAGAAATCCATCCTGTCCGTCTATTTTTCATCTCATTCTAAGACGGGGAAATAAAAATGATGTAGATCCAAAACTTAAGTGGGCTGCACAAGAGGAAGAGGCAGGGAAAGAAATGCTTATCGTTGAAATTTTCCTGAGGTCTACCTTGTTGTTTATCTGCATTCAAACCATTCATAAATTCATTCCCACTTGGATGAACTTACAAAAATAATTTTAAAAAAAAAAAAGAAAAAAAAAAAATCTCTTCTTTAAAAAAAAGGAAACAAAACTAATTTTGTGGCCCTGTTGTGAATGTTTCAAAGGTAGGGCATTTCTTTTCCCACCTTTTCCTCTTGTTTGGCCCACTTGACTTTCGGATCCGTCTCTTTTTTGTTGACTATTCTCAAATGAGATAAAAAAAACGGATGGACGGTGTGGATTTCTAGAAAACATTACGGTGGGCTCCAAGTAGTTTCCGAGCGTAGAAAGTTCCTGCGACAGCCTGTTGCAGGAAATCCGCATCTTTTGGTGAGAAGGTCTAAAGTTCAATCGGTTGGACTATTAGTTACGGTACACCAGTGGATAACATCCCACTTTCTAAGGAATATTCAAAATCCAAACCGTCCAATATATTTATTCATCATGATGTATAAACGTATGTAAAAATTAGACAAATAAAGTTATCGAGTGGAATATAATTTTATTTTTTATTTATCAATGGTTAGAAATTGTTTTTTATGATGTAGCCCACCTGATTAGCAAGTATGCTGATTTTTGTAGTAGATGATTCTCATGATGGGTTCGAACTATTAGTAGGTTTGGATGTCACTTGAACTTATAGAAGTTATTCGCTGGAAAACCGTACCTTCTGGTCCAACCCGTTGGACACGTTTTGAGACACCAGACTCCGGAAACGGATTCGCTACTCCCCCTGACACCAGCTCCGTGGCTGGTGTTCGGTGCTCTGTGGGCTACACCATGATGTATGTATTTCATCCATTCCGTTCATCCATTTTTAAAGATCATTTTATTGCTTGATACCAAAAATGAGAGGGATATAAATCTCACGTGGACCACACCACATGAAAACAATAGTGATGGGATATCAACCATTAAAATCCTCCTATGGCCCACTATACTGTTTATTTGACATCCAATCTGTTGATTAGATCATACAGGCCCAGTTGAAGAGAAAAAACAAATATCGGCTTGATCCAAAACTTTTATGGCCCCCAAAATGTTTTTAATGGTCGACCCTCATTCAACACTGTTTCCTGTAATGTGGTCCACTTGAGATTTGGACATACCTCAATTTTGGACTTATATTGTAAAATGATCTGTAAAAACAGATGGATGGCATGGATGAAACACATACATAATGATGTGGCCCACATAACACCGACCACCAGCCATTGGCTGGCGTCAGTGGGAGTAGCCAATCCGTTCCCCCAGACTCCACATTTCCATATGCAAATTTCTCAAATTTCCATCTTTCCTCGCAACCCTTTACATAATGGAAGCGGATTGCGTGGTGACCCAAAACCACAAAACTCGGGACTCTGTGGGGCCCACCATGGTGGATGTGTTTGATCTACACAGTCCATCATTTTCGTCAGCTCAATTTAGAACATGAGCCCAAAATCGAAGCATAGATAACGCTGAAATGGACCACACCACACGAAAAATAGTGGGGATTGAACACTAGGGCTGTTCATGAGTTAAGCTACCTCGAAAAACTCGCTCGACTCAGCTCGAGTTAGCTTGAATTGACTCGGCTTGAATGGCCGATTCGGGTCGATTCAAGCTAATTATTTGAAGCTCGAGTTAAGTTCAAGCCAAGTTGAACCGGGGGGCATTTCAACTCAACTCGACTCGAACTTGACTCGACTCGACTCGAAGCTTGAACTCGAGCTCGACTCGGCTCGATTGATAATATATTAAAGTTGTGGGGAATGCGAAGAAAGTTGAAGTGGGATCTCTTTGCTTTCACCCCAACAGTGAAGAGTTTGATGTTGGTGTTAACGATCTCTTGAATCCAAAATGGTATATTGTATGAAGCACTCACATGAATAGACATATCCTTCCTGAATATGTTGTGAGCTACAAGTCCTCAATCATCTGCAAAGTAACGGAAACTGTGCTTTTGTCTGAGCAACAACAATACAGGTGTGGTCCCACTTTTTGTGGTCCCAGGTCTGTTCAAAATCCTCTCCATTGGAAAGTATAGCCTTGATGATGATTAATTCAGAACATACAATTGAGGATGCTTTTGGCCCATGGTTCTTCTATCATAAGGCCCACACAGATGGATTTTCTGAACTGCTGAAAGATGGACTACACCCTGTTTCGGTTGCTGGGCTAAACAAAAAATGAATTTCACTTGGTGGAGCGTCATGTAAAATGTATCTTTATAATTTTTTTATTTAACTTCTCTTTTGAATCAATGGAGGAGGATCAAGAATAGAATCCATTAGTCTCTCACCCAACAAGCTCGAGCTCGACTCGAGGTAAACTCGACTTGGCTCGAATCACTAGCTCGACTTGAACTCGACTCGACAGCTTTGGCAAACAAGCCAAGCTTCAATGTTGAGCTCGAGGCCAAGCTCGAGCTCGAGTACAACATGGACAAGCTGAGCCAAGCTTGGCCCACCTCGACTTGACTCGGCTCGATGCCCACCCCTATTGAACACTACCGTTGAAAAATTCTTAAGGCTACAAAAATTTGGATCAAGCTGACATTTTTGTTTTTCTCTTCATCCGGGTAAGTGTGACAGGTTGAATGACAAATAAACAAATTGTAGGCCCAAGGAAGGTTTCAACAATGGATGTCATTTTGTGGTCCATTGAGCTTGGGATATGCTTATCCGGGCATGCCCTAAAGTAAGCTGGAAAAATAGATTAACATGGTGAATAAAACACAAACGTCTCAGTAGGCACCACAAAATCAATATTGGGGTCACCATGCAATCCATCCTTCCTAATGGAGAGATGATCCAGCCTTTCCATGCACCTAGTCCCCGGTGGGAATTTGAATGGGATGAGTGAGTGACTCGTTTTGAGTTGTGTTGAGTAAATCTGCCCTATTTCTTACTGTTCTTGAAATAACCAATGAAAAAAGGATATGTGTTATTGCAGTAAAGAAATAGCATACATAAAATATTTAAATATATTTGAAGCACTTTTTATATAATTATAGTTGACATTGAGCTGGATGATGACATTGAGCTGGATGATACACGTCATCTGATGACGAAAAACAACTAAAAAGTCTAAGATGCGGAAAGCGATTAAGAAAGAAGTGCAGTTAGAAGGATAGGAAGAGATAGAAGTATCTAGAAAATCGACGTTGCAATGGTTCAACTGCTATAACCATTGAAATAAATATGAGAAATTCCTGAAGAGAAGCTGTAAGAGATCTATGAATAACAAAAAGTTCAGCAAAGTAAATCGTCTCGTACCAATCCAACAAACCAATCAAATTTATCTTTCATTATCATAGTTTACCTCTATCCTAAGAGTAGCGATAATCTAGATGTAGTAATTCTTAATTAACTGTAATCTAAGTCCATGCACATGCGTACTGTTCACATCACCAATACAAACAGTTCTTTCAGAAAGGCCTATTACAGGTGCTCCCTGGGACCAACTGTGAGTATTCTTTTTTGTTCGATTGCACCCGTATATTAAAGTCTTTTCATATGGAAGACAAGTTGCAACCCATTTTCGGAGGAAGAACCCCACTCTAAAAAAAATGCTTGATTTTCTTAATAACTATTTTGCGAGTGGCTGAATAGGTGACCGATCTTCTCAGATCTCGGTCATTTATGATCGTGGTTGACATATCTGTCTATCTTGTCGCTTGGGGTCAAGTAGTTCAGTTTGAATCGAGTCGCGCAATCGGTTCTAACATGCCTGCACACATCACACGTGACTAAAATCAAATGGTAAGCTAACAATTTTTGGCACGCCCGATGGGGCCAAAATCTGCTCAGCTGTCATAATTGCATACCGGTCATGCAAATACAACAATCCAGTGGGACACGACTTTATCTGGTTACTATAAATATTTAGTGACCGACTATTGTGTTATTCATATCGGTGCAAATGAGCTGAATATGTCATAATACTTCTGGTGCTAACGAACCTCCCGTACATGAAGAGAATGCAGGTGCAATTAGCGCCTGAGTTGTTGTCGAACCCTATATATACTCAATCCTCTAAACTAGGACCGGGCATCATCATCTCAGATTGATCCACTTGAGATAATGTCAGTTGGGCTATGAGATCTGCAAATGGTGATTCAATATATTGTGGAGTAGTCACGAGCTTAGGCCGAGCAATCTCGAATTTAGGCTAAAACATTCAACAAGTGGATGGCCAGTTAGACTGAAAGATTAAATCGGATGATGACTATTTTTGTTATAAGAGCGCCTATTGTACTTCAACAAATTGTTGAAACTAGTTCTATTGGAAATCTTATTCATGTACAGCTAGCACCACCATTGCTTATTTCACAATGAAACACACATCTCGCTCCAATACAGGAAGTATGGAATGTTTCTCCACCTACAGAGTTTAGACGATTCGAACGAGCGAATTCCATTCCCGAGGTCAGAAATCAAGAAATGCCTGGGGGTAACCTTTCCCTAGGAATATCACTCACAATGGGGAACAATACTCGGTAGGTCCTAAGCCACCTCCTGTGGCTGAACCGTGCCATTTGGATCGCAACCAAGTTTTACAACTGGTCCACTTTTGCTCGTACTACTGCCCCGGGCACCATAAGCCTTATCCGAAATGGATTGACTGACAATTTCCTTTGCCACGGCTAAATTTGATATTTTTCAATCAAGATGGTTGAGTTCAACCAAGATGGTCAACTTTGATGTTTTTTAATCGAGATTTTCGAGTTCGACCAAGATGACTGAATTTGATACTTTTCAACCAAGATAGTTGAGTTCGATCAAGATAGTCGAATTTGATGTTTTTCGACTGAGATGACTGAATTCGACCAAGACAACTGAATTTAGTATTTTTGCCCGATCAAGTAATCACATTTATTGCACTGAACAACGAGCTACTATTGCTTTCAGCTTTTTGCTTAAGGCAAAGCGACATGGGGAGCAATGTTAGACCATATTTTTAACCGTTCCTAAAATAACCAATTAGGATAGGATACGTGTCATTGCACTAAAAAGAAATAGCATGCATAAGATCTTTAGAGATATTTGAAGTGTTTTTCATTGAAGTATAGTTGGCGTTAAGCTAGATGATACACGTCATCTGAAGACGATGCACAACCGAGAAGACCAAGAGATGGAAATCAGTTAAGTAGAAAGAGCGGTTAGAGGGACATGAAGAGACAAAAGGATCTGTAATACAGACATAGCAATGGTTCTGCTACCATAATTGTTGAAATAAAGAAGAAAAATGCCTGAAGAAAAATTATAACAGATATCTATAAATAACAAGAAGTTCAGCAAAACAAATTAGTCTTATACCAATCCAACAAACCAATCAAATTTATCTTTCCTTATCATAACTTAGTTCTGTTGTAGAAGTAACGATAATCCAATAACTGTAATCCTTAGTTGTAATTCAAGTCTATGCTTATACGTTGGACCGTTCACATCACTGATACAAGCAGTTCTTTTGGAATCTTATTATTACAATTGCTTCATCTGATTGACTTTGAGTATTCCTTTTTATTCGATTGCACCCATATATTAAAGTCTTTTCCTACGAAAGACAAGTAGCAACCCATTTTTGGAAATGTAATACCAACAATCTTTTTATCTTCTTAATAACTATTTTTGTAAGTGGTTAAATAGGCGAATGATCTTTTCATATATTGATCATATACGATCGTAGTCAACATATCTGCCTATCCTAGTGCCTGGAGTCAAGTTATTCGGTTTGAATGCACAATCAGTTCTAGCACACCGGCACACACCACATGTGACCAAAACCAAACCAAAAGCCAACAAATGTGAGTTATCAAGCCGGCTAGGACAAGTTTAAGAATCAAGAGTCACTGAGTTTTAGAACTATAATTTTTTGTGGACGATTGAATGCTTGCTGCTTTCACGTATATTTTTATTCTTACGTATGATAATTGCCACACATTTGAACCGTGTGGTCCACCTATGACTAGAATCCTCTATACCATGCAGCGCGTAAAAGACTCAAATCTGTAGGACCCACATGTTTTATCCGGCAATCAGGTTCTATCCTTGGTATTTGGTCCTAGGATTTAAATATAAAAAATAAAAAATAATAAATAATAAAATCAGCTGGATCCACCGTTCAGATACGCTACAACATAAGGAATAGATGCCAAACATAAGTTTGTGTGTGGGGCTACCATGGTTTGTATCTTTCATCTAACCTACCAATCAGGTGAAACTCAGGAGGATGAAGAGAAGATACAAAAATCAGCTGCTATAAAACAGCAGTTTTGCTAAGCAATTTTACATTGTTGCCATTTGCGTCCCTCACATGAGTATTTCATTGAGCATATCTTCCAAATATATGATTTAGAAAAGGATTTCTCACCTGATGGACGGTGTGGATTTTATATATACAACGATATGGTGGATCCCCTTAGTTGTTGTTGGTTGAACGTGGACCATTCATTGTCAATATTGCACTTATTCCATTTTTTATACATTTGTGACCCACCCAGTTAGTGGGCGAAGGTGCTTACACGGTTGGTATTGCCGAATGGAAGGGCTGGATCTAACACACATGTGCGACTTAGGATGCGTGGGAAGCTGAATTCAGCGCTTGCAGATGCGGAAAGGAACATTCTTCTACTACATATTTCTCTCGCCTCAATGCCAATTCGACCGACACCGAAAGGTGAATGAAGACTCAAGAGACGACTTGTACTTTTCCCTTCTAACACGGACGTGAATCTGACGAAGGGAATTACGTGTTAACACCGTCTTCGTCGGGGAATCTGGAACTTTCTCTGGACTCCTCGCGGATATTCATGTAATATATGGTAAAAATAAGAAAAATTAAAATTTTTAAAATTTATAATAAATTGATTGATAATAAAAGACAACCTTACAATATATTAAATAATAACATAAACCCTAACAAGAAATAATAAATTTAAAAAAAAAAATTATAATAAATTGATTGATAATAAAAGACAACCTTACGATATATTAAATAATAACATAAACCCTAACAAGAAATAATAAATTTTAAAAAATTTTTATAATAACTTGATTGATAATAAAAGACAACCTTACGATATATTAAATAATAACATAAACCCTAACAAGAAATAATAAAAATATTTTAAAATTTATAATAAATTGATTGATAATAAAAGACAACCTTACAATATATTAAATAATAACATAAACCTTAACAAGAAATTCCATACTCATCTTTTAACTAAAACTCTTAGAAATCACGACTCCATCTATGGATCATGATTTCTACTAGTGTGCATGGTTTTGGGCCAAAAATAGTAAGTGTCCTATTTAGTGATGTTTCCTTAATTATTTTAAGCACTTTTCATGTTGGGCACAACTTGTAACGCTGAATAGTTATACTCCAACTAAAACTTACTATAAATAGTAAAAATAAAATTAAAATAGGAATTTGACCTTCGATTGGATGGTATTTCAGCATAGCAGGTTGGGTGGCTAAAGTAGCTCGTCCTACCCAAAATCATATACAGTACATCTAAAAATTCATATATAGTTCATCTGATAACTCATTCCAGTTTATAAGATACGTCCGTTTTAAATTCTAATGGTCTATATCATCTTCATATCCGATGAGGCCTTTTTTGGTCCATCTTGACCATGAAATTATACACGACCCGCTCTACATCAGAATCAGGACTGTCCAACTAATGGCCCTTATCACAACGACTTGAAGTCGTAAAGAGCGAAGAGGCCAACGTGCTGTGCATACAATTTATAAACCCGGTAAGTGATTGGGCTAGGAGTACTATGGATTGAAAAATCCAAATAGGTTAAAGTGGATTGAATCGAGCCACAAAATAATGAGTCATGGGTTAGGTTTGGGCTAGAATTTGGTCAGGCTACCAACTTGGCCCAACCAAAACCAGTCCCATTGCCAAATGCTCATGATGGATGGAGGGTCCATGGGTTCATTTCCCCGGTCCTAACATACTTCGAGTCTGTTTTAATTCAATGTAATTAATGATTATTTACATGGGTATTTCCTTGTAGAAAGACTTTGACAAGCCGGGCATTTGAAAGGGGCACACGTTTGCATGATGTCATCTATACGTAGAAAAACCCTATGAGCCTCATCATCATGTATGTCTTTTAAATACAGTCCAGTATTTTGTCATATCACTTGAGCAGGTTAGGAGTCCAAAAATAATTTAGATCTAAATCTTAGGTGAACCACACCATATGAAGCAATGGAAATAATGATGTCCAACATTGAAACTTACGCAGGGCCCACCATGAGGTTTAAGAAAAAACACAAATATCAATAGCTTCTTAGTAGTTTTCAATCATAGGCATTCAATCAATATTATTTTTTGTAGTGTAGTCCACTTGAGCTTTAGATTTTTTATTTTTTTTATTTTTTCCTCACACCTGTAGTGGGATTTCACCACCTATGGATGCTCGAACCCTTAACCGGGTGTTGAAACTCCTGAGAGTCTACCACCCGAGCAAGAGTAAGGATCCGAGCTTTATATCTTGCTTTCTATTGTTATTTTTATTTATTCACAACTACCTTGGCCACTTGAAACCAACTGCTTTTTTACTTACATCCCATGTGGCCACTTAAGCCTAGGACTTCATTTCTTTTTTTTTTTTCAAATTTTTATTTACCTTAGACACCTCATATGGTCATATGAACCTAAGACCTCTATTTATTTATTTATTTATTATTTATTTTTACGCACTCACACTGATTTATTTAACACATGCGTTCACATTGAACCGAGGCTTTAATGTTGAAACACAAAACATTTACCACTAGTTATAAATTAAAATACAACTTTAGATATATCTCATTTTTTAGCTCATATCTCAAAATGATCTAACAAAATAAATAATCATTATATTCGGCCACAAAATTTTGGCTTGGAAACAGGCGTAAGGAGGTGGAATATTCCCATCTTTGGGGAGAAATTCCACCGTTCTTCCAATCTGCAATTACCGCCGAATCTGCCAAACGACCCCATGGCATCCTTGGCCGATGTCTCCAAGGAATGTACTCTATTTTTGAATTTTGACAAATGAAACAAATGCTTCATTAATCCAAACGTTGTTGACACGTGTGCACTCTACCAGCAATATATCGTTACTTGAAAATATAATATTATTAATGAGACAATCCTAATCTTTCTAATCAGCATATAAATAATGGTCAAAAAGAAAAAAGAAGCTCTTCACATTTATTTGAAAAAAAAATAAAATGATAATGGTTGTAATCCATTGATGTGAGATGCATCCAAACACAGTTCGTCCACATTCAAAGATGCATTTCTAATACGGAAACGGATTGGCTACTCCCCCTGACACCAGCCCCGATGCTGATGGTCGGTGCTCTGTGGGCCCCACAATGATGTATGTATTTCATCCATTCCGTTCATACATTTTTACAGATCATTTTATGGCTTGGTCCCAAAAATGAGAGGTATATAAATCTCAGGTGGACCACACCACATGAAAGCAATAGTGGTTGGATATCTATCATTAAAATCCTCCTAAGGTCCACTGTACTGTTTATTTCACATCTAATATGTTGATTAGGTCATAGAGGCCCAGATGAAGAGAAAAAACAAAAATCATCTTGATCTGAAACTTTTATGGCCACATAATGTTTTTTAATGGTCGACGCTCATTTAACACTGTTTCATGTAATGTGGTCCACTTAAGATTGGGATATAACTCATTTTTGGTCTCATACTGTAAAATGATCCGTAATAATAGATGAACGGCATGGATGAAACACATACATCATGGTGGGTCCCACGGAGCACCGACCATCAGCCATTGGCTGGCGTCAGGGGGAGTAGCCAATCCGCGTCCTTCTAATACGGAAGCGGACACCCAACTGTCTGTTCACACTTCAGTGTTAGTCACCTCCACTAGGGATATTGAAACTAAGTATCTTTTACTTGTGTCCGGAAAAATCGGCTGCGAAAACCAGGAAGTTCTTGCGCAAGGATGCTGGGTGGGGCCCATTGAAATGTTTTTGAGAAATCCATTCCGTCCATCCGTTCTAGGAGATCATTTTAGGACGTGCGTCCATAAATTTAGTTGGATACAAAACTCAAGTGGGTCACATGAAAGGGAAAATTAGGAAAAGAAACTCTCACCATTGAAACATTCCTGAGCTCGACCTAGATGTTTATATGCTATCCAAACCGTTTATAAGGTCATTCCCAATGGGATGAAGTGAAAAAACCAAAATGATATTCTTATATGAAACTTTTATGACCATAAGAATGCTTCAACGGTTCTCACTAAATTCCCACTGTTTCCTCTCCCGTGGCCCATTTGAGTGTTTTATACACCTCTCTTTTCGATGCACGTCCTAAAATGAGCTCAAAAAATGGACGGCCGGGGTGGATTTATCACAAACATCTCAGCGGGCCCCACCCAACATCCTTGTGCAGGAACCTCCTGCGAAAGGCTTTAGCACCGCGTTCCGTCGGAACCGGAGATGGAAACGGATTTACTACTCCCCTGCCACCAGCCCGGTGGCTGGTGGTCGGTGTTCTGTGGGCCACCCTGATGTACGTGTTTCAACCATTCTGTTCATTCATTTTTACATATCATTTTACGGCTTGATCCCAAAAATGAAAGGGATATAAATCTCATCTGGACTACACCATCTGGACTACACCACGGGAAAACAATTGTGATTGGATATCTACAATTAAAATCCTCCTCAGGATCATTGTACTGTTTTTTTTAAAAAAAAAAAACAAAAGAAAAAAAAGAATTCAACAATTTTTCTTGTAATGTGGGATACTTGAGATTGAGATGTACTCATTTTTGGTCTCATATCATAAAATGATCTGAAAACATATATAAACGTATGAATGAATCCCATGTATCATGGTGGGCCCACATAGCACCGACCACCTGCCACCGGGCTAGTGGCAGGGGAAGTAGCCAATCCGTTTCCGAGATGGATAGGTAGGCGGATTTCCTGCACCGTCTGTATCAGAAAGTTCGTGCGCTCGGAAGCTACGTTGAGCCCATCGTAATGTTTATGAGAAATCCACCCAGTCTACCCATTTTTCATCTCATTCTAGTACAGATACCTAAAAATGAAGCGGATCCAAATTCAAATGGGCCACACAAGAAGAAAAGGCTGGAAAGAAATGGTTACCGTTGAAATTTTCCTGAGGTCCACCTTTATCTGCCATCCAAACTATTCATAAAGTTATTTTCACTTGGATGAAAAAAAAAAAAAACAACTGTAACAAAACTGTTGTGGCCCTATTATGAAAATTTCAACGGTAGGCATTTCTCTTCTCACCTTTTCCTCTTGTATGGCCCACTTAAGTTTTGGATCAGCCTCATTTTGAAATATAGCCTAAAATGAGATGAAAAAACGGATGGACGAAGTGGATTTCTAGAAAACATGCGGTGGCCGCAAGTAGCTCACGAGCGTAGGATAGTCTTACGACAGCCTGCCGCAGGAAACGGCGTCTTTCGGTGAGTTCTAAAGTTCAGTAGGTTGGACTTACTGTCCACCCGTGGATAATTTCCAACCTCTCTAAGAATTATTCAAAATCCAACCCGTCCAGTAGATTTAAATAATCATGAAGGATAAACTCCGTAAAAATTAGACAAATCCAATTATAGAATGGAACAGGATTTTATTATTTTTATTTATCAATGGTTAATAATTATTTTCTATGACTTAACCTACCTGATTACTAAGTATACTGATTTTTATTTTATATGATTCTCATGATGCGTCCATCCTACCGGAAGGCTTGGATTTCACATGAACTTATGGAAGTTATCCACTGGACTTATACCTTATGGTCTAACCCGTTGGACAAATTTTTAGATACCAGAGTCCACGTTTCCGCGTGCAAATTTCTCCATTCCCATCTTTCCTCGAATGGAAGCCGAATGGGTGGTGACCCAGGGCCCACCGTGATATATGTATTTTATTTATACTATTCAATTTTTTTACCAGCTTATTTTTTATTTTAGGACATGAGCAAAAATTTAAAGGATGTCCAAAGATCAACTCCTACCATTGAAAACCTTTTAGGAGCTATGGTAGTTTTGTATCAAGCTAATATTTTTGTTTTTCCTTTGACATTGAGATTAAATTGGATGACAAAAATGAAAATATTATTGTAAGCTTTAAGAAGGTTTTAATTAATGCATAACCTAAAACGAGCTGAAAAATGATAAATGATGAAGATAAAACACATACATCACAGTAGACCCCACAAAGTTATTGTTGGGGTCACCACACAATCATGGTTCTTTCGGATGGAGAGATGATGTAGAATGCGGGAACATTTCCATGCACTTAGTAGCTAGTAAGAACTTGAATAGGATGAGTTAGTTACTAGTTTTGAGTTGTATTGAATTAATTTGAATTATCAAGCTGACTGGGATGAGTTTAAGAGCTAAATTAAGAGTAAGATAAGGTGGTAAATGAAATCCATTTAACATTTTTGTACACCTTATTAAATGCTACTATTCTTTATTATTACCACCAATTATCACTTAATCTAACAGACTACATGGTATCATACTTGACCAAAGGCCCCTTGTAAGATACTCTTTTTCCAATTTTGACAAATGGGTAAAATGTTTCGGTAATCCAAACGTTGATACTAATTTGCGCTCCAACAGTAATATATCATTACTAGAAAATATACTTGATAAGACAATACTAATATTTTCTAATCATTTAAGATAAATAGACGGCTATAAAGAGAAAAGAAGCTCATTACACTCATGGGTTATTAATCATGCCATGGTGGTAGAATCACAAGAGTTTCAACATAAGGTCATGGCCCTTGGAAGGTTTTAACGGTGGACATCGGTATCCCCACAGTTCCCGTGGTGTGTTCCTCTTGAGCTTTGGATATGCTTCAAGTCTGAGCTTGTGCTCTAAAATGAGATAGCAAAATAGATGGACAGTATGGATTAAACATATACATCAAGGTAAGCCCCACAAAGTAGGTGTTGGGATCACCACACAATCCTTGTCCTTCCAAATGGGACATTGTATATATGCTTGCCCTCTCGCATTTTCCTTACGTATGGTAATTCTGATCTGTGTGCAGCCCACCCATGACTGGTGGGGATCACCATGTTGTATTTTTAAAATCAGCTCGGCCAATCAGGTTCTATCCTGGGTGATAGGTCAGAAGATTAAAAATTCAGCTAGATCCACCGTTCAGATGCGCTACAACATATGGAATAGTAGGGATGGAATGTCATACATAAGTTTATGTGTGGGGCCACTATATTTGTATCTTTCATCAAATGAATCAGGTGTAACTCAGTAAGATGAAGAGTAGATACAAAAATCAGTTGATATAAAACTCAAGTGGGCCACACCGTATGAACTTAGCTGTTTTGGTAAGCAATTTTACATTGTTGCAATTTGGGTATCTCACATTAGTATTTCTCAGGTTTACAAAAGGGTTTTTCGCCTGATGGACGGAGTGGATTTTACATATACACTGTGATGGTGGACCCAACGCAGTTTGAGTGTTATAAGCAGTCATAAAACAGGTCCAATTCAGACCCATTTTTACATCAGGTGGGTTGCTCTTACCTAGAGCTGTAAACGATCCCAGTTAGTTCGATTAGCTTGCTTGACTGGACTTGAAAAAGTCTGATTCGGCTTGCTTTGAAATTGAGTCAAGCTACATTGAGATGATTTTTTAACTTGAAATAATTTTGAGCCGAGTTTGAGCTTGCCTGAGGTCCACTCGACTTGGATCCAACCCCAACTCCAACTCAAACCAAACTCAGATCAGAACAATTGGATGACTCAATTATTTTGACATTGTGTTACTCAACAAGTCTTTGATGAAATGACTCAACAAAGTGTCGGCTGATGGCAAGAAATGTATGGATATAATACAAATACCCTTGTATCTTGATTTTTATGTTGCCCAATGAGTGTTTGATGAAATACCTATAAACTCGTGTCATTACTTTACATCATGTGAGAAATTGAAAATATACTCCATATGTTTGAAAAAATGCCTCATATGCTCGATCTTAGCTCAAATTATCTGAGCCGCTCAATGAGAGCCAAGCAAATTTGGCCAGTCAAGATCAAGGACCGAGCCGAGCTGTGCCAAGCTCGACTCATGTACACCTCTACTGTATTACCAATGTATTTACCCCCTTGGCTGCTGTTGGTTGAATATGGACCATTCATTTACCATATTGTAATTGTCCCATTTTTTATACATTTGTGACCCGCCGAGTTAGTGGGCCAACGAACTTAAACGGTTTGTATTGCCCAATGGAAGGCCTGGATCTTGCACACATGCGCGACGTAGGATACGTGGGGCACTGAATTTGGCGCTTGCAATGCGCGACGGTAAGTACCAATCCTTGACCATAGATTTCTCTAGTCTCTGTACCAATTCCTTCACACCGACAAAAAAAACAGAAGTCAAAAGCCGAATTTCTATTTCCCTTCTAACAAGCACGTGAATCAGGACCGTCCAACAGGTGGACCCTAATCATGATGACTTCCAAGTGGGAAATAGCCTAGAGGCCAACGTGATGTCCGTGGCATCTAAGCATTGAAAATCCAAAAATGCCCAAAAAGACAATATGGGGCAACCCATCTTCCCAGGCTGGGTTTGATCTGGGCTCGTGTGATGCTTGATAAATTAAAGTGGATTGAAACGGGCCACAAAATAATGGGCCATGGGTTGGGTTTGGGCTATTGGGCTATAATTATTAACCTATTGTTATAGTTGGTCATGCTAACGACCTAGCCCGAGTAAAACACGGCCCATTGCCAAATACTTATGACAGATAGACGTTCGATATTTCAGGCCTGTTTGAATTAATGCAAATAAGTAATGATTATTTACATGGTTATTTTCTCTACGGAAAAACAACCATGGCATTTTAAAGGGCATTGTGTTTGAGTGACGTCATTACCATCGTATGAGCTATATTATAAAATATGTGTTTTATCCATACCATCTATTCATTTTGTCAGGTCATTTTAGGCCTTGAGCCAAAAAATGAGGTTGATCTAAATCTTAGGTGGACCACATTTCAGGAAGCAGTGGGAATAATGATGCCCATTGTTTAAACCTACGTGGGGTTTTCCACCGTCATGTTTATTAGACATACAACCTGCTTATATGGTCACTCAAACATGTATAAAGGGAAAGCGCAAATATCAATTGCTACATGTTTAAAATATTCATTGTTTTATACGGTGGTCCACTTAAGCTTTATATTTGTCTCATTTTTTACCTCATGCTTTGAAATATTCTAATGAAATGAATGAAAAGTGCGTATAAAACACTCTTTGGATAAAACACACCTATTATGGTGGGCCCACAAGAATTTTCCTTGAAAGGAAAAACGCACTAAGGAGGTGGAATATTCTCTTTTTCGACGAGAAATTCGACGTATCTTCTAGACTCCAAAATTTTTGGGCTCGTCCTAAAATGATTTAACGAAATGAATGAAAAGGGTAGATAAAACACATACGTTACGGTGGGCCCACAAAATTTTGGCTTGCTAAGAGGGGAAACGGATTGGCTACTCTCCGTGCGACCAGCCCATGGCTGGTGGTCGGTGCTCTATGAGCTCCACCATGATGTATGTTTTTCATCCATGTCAATTTATTTTTCTTGATTATTTTAGTGTATGAAACCAAAAATAAGGTATATCCCAATCTCAAGCTGACAACATTATACGGAATAATGTCAAATGAATGTCGACCATTAAAAACTTTTTGGGCCTATAAAAGTTTCGGATCAAGCTGATCTTTGTTTTTTCCCTTCATCTAGGTATGTATGACCTAATCAACAGATTGGATGTCAAATAAACAGTACAGTGGGCTTAGGAGGATTTTAACGGTGGATATCCAATCACTATTGTTTTCCTGTGGTGTGGTCCACCTGAGATTTATATCTCTCTAATTTTTGGGTTGAAGCTCTAAAATGATATGTAAAAATTGGTGAATGGCATGGATGAAACACATCCATCATGGTGGGGCCCATTTAGTAAAACCGGTTGGGGTCAGGTTGACACTGACGCGTCTGAACATGAGTCATAACCATGTAAGCGGCCGGCGGCTGAAAGACCCTCACGAATCAACTAAGATAGATGTGGTACGCAGGTCTTATCACGCCAGTAAATAGTCCAGACTCCACGGGATGGTAATGACATCTGCGCCCACCATCCATCACGTGGGCTTTGACGGTCAGGAATTCTTCTCATTAGACATCATTCCAGAGGCAACCAGAAGTTACTAATGAAAATGATGACTTTGAACTATAGTGAACGCCAAGGATAGCTTTGACCGGATAATCCTAACCATCGAATCATTGGCCATCGAAATTGATGGTCCATAGAAAATTTTATAATATCATAGGTTTGCTAACACGTGTGTTGGATCTGAGCTTTCCATCTGCTGGGCTACACTGTTTAGATCTCACGGCATAAAAATCAGGACATTTCACTCCTTAGGTGGGCCACAACATATCAAAAACAAATGAATGGCTAAGAAAAGGATTTTGACCATCCATTTAAGATTAAGCAGTTTCATATTTGCACATGTGCCTGCGTGTGGATGTGCACAAAGCTACATGCGTGTGGAATAATCTTGGATTTTCCGGCTCTCAAGAATCATTTTCTTGGACTATTTTTCAACCATCCATTTGATGGACACTAATCAGACAGTTAGATCTATCCTTTATTGCAATTTTTTTATATGTATCCATCCACAAAGATATCTACCGTTTGGACGGTCTGGACTATATATGACTTTTTTATTTTCATTGGCTGTGTGCATGTGTACGGACATTCATAATCATCCTCTGCGAGCTTCAAAACTCCGCAGCAGAACTTAGTAATCGTGCATTTGCAATATACATGGCTCAAATCACACCGTCCGTATTGTGGGCCTCATTTTAGATGGGTCAAAAATCAAAAAGTAAAAAATGAAATGATGTTTTAAATGGCCGATGGGTTGACATTTAATGGACGGGTAAATTTTAAAATAGTAAAATAAAAATAAAAATAAAAAATCCATAAGCGAGAGAATAGATATGTTAAATTGATATGATTTGGCATTATTAAATATCTAAGGTTGGCCCTAGGATTTGGACGGTCGAATTTGTATTTCATGTGTGTAATGTGGACAATTTATGCATGGGCTCTGCCAGAGTATCAATACCGGATAAGAGCTTTCACACGATGGAAATGCATCAAGGCGTTTATAAGGCAGGCTATCTGCATGCAAGCACACGTGCCAAAGTGTAAAACTGCTGCAAGATCTAATTCGTCCATGAGGTAGATCTCTCCGCATGGATGCGCCTAAAAATCAGGACCTTCCGTTCGTACGTGGGGGGTTTTGACCGTACTAGTCTCGTATGTGTGAAGGATGGAGGTTAACACATATCAACCTAAACCATTAAAGCAGCAACGGCTGTGGTACCAAAACTAGGGCCAAAAATAACATTTTGTTACGGATCTAATCCGTAGCTTTTTCTCCATTTTAGTAGTAAATGCATGACAACATTGACCTGTAATACATGACAACCTCAATCCTTCAAAAGCAATGACTATGGTACAAATGACTATGGACTAAAGCATTCTTTCGCTATAAATCTATTTTGTAGCCTTTAGGGCTTGTTTGATTTTCCATGATACATGTTAATCACAGTAAACAAGTAATTATTACTTTTTCACCATGTTTGAAAATATGAGAGTAATTCCACCTCAAAAATTGAAACAAAAGTGTTGACTTAAATATGTGAACCCCACTGTAATGTATATGATATATCCACACAGTCCATCTATTTTATTAGAACATTTTGGAACATGAACAGAAAAATTAGGTAGATACAACACTCAAATGGCCCGCATTAAAGGAAACATGGCCTTAATTCATCCACCATTGAAAGTTATTTTCTTCACTGGGCCCACATTGAGGTTTTTTCATCATCTAACTTGTTCATAGGGTCACACAAGCGTGGATAAGGGGAAAACACAAATATCAGCTTGATCCAAAACTTTTAAGGTCCCCAAGATGATTTTAATGGTAGGCGTTCGATTCCCATTGTTTCCTATGGTGTGGTCCACTTGACCTTTAGATTTGCCTCATTTTTGCTCATATCATAAATTAGGTTGGTATAACAAATGAGCGGTGTGGATAAGTAACATACATCACAATGGGCCCCACATTAATGTTGTAAATTTCTCAATTAAAGTGTTAAAAAAGTAAGTTGTCACATCTGCATTGGGAAAGATGTGGTAATTACCTAGGTAAATAATAATTACTCATTTACATGGTAATTACACTTGAGCCGGAAAATCAAACAGGCTACTCCATTTTGACGGTGAATGCATAACAACCTCAACATTGAAAAAGTAATAAATACAGTACCAATAGTTATGGACTAAAACTGTAGCTATTTTCTTTTTGCTATGAATCTAGTCCATAGCTTTTTGTCCATTTTTTTTTGTTGAGAATGCATGACAACCTCGACTCTTAACGCATGGCAACCTTTACCATGAATGCAGACAACCTCAACCCTCAACACATAACAACCTCAACCCTTAACAATGATAACCTTAGAGCATAACACATGAAAACCTTGACCCTTAACACATGACAACCTCAGCCCTGACCCTTAACACTATACGGACGCTGTCTATGGGGCCCGCTATCGAGTATGTGTTAAGGGTCGAAATTGACATGTGTTATGAGTTTAGGTTGTCATGTGTTAAGGATTGTGGGGGCCCACTATGTGATATGTGTTGAAGATCTACTTCCGTCCATTAGATTCAGAATTTAATTTAATGCCATTGTAGGTTTTCAATCTCATTACTTTCTATGGCCAAAGAATGAATTACATCCATAGATAAGGTGGATCTCACCATAAGAAAATAGTTAGGAGTGAACAGTCATCGAACGTTATTATTGGTTGTTATAGGCCATCGTGATGAATATAATTTATCCATGTCATATATATATATATATATATATATATATATATATATATATAGATATATATATATATATATAAAATAATAATAATAATAATAATAATAATAATAATAATAATAATAATAATAATAATAATATAATTAAAGCATGAGCCCTAGAAGGAGGTAGACGAAAGGCTTAAATGGACTACACCACAACAAACAATAGTTATTAAACTCTTACCATTGAAAACTTTTTAAATGTACTACACCACAATAAAACTTCTAAGAGTGTCCGTGCACCATTTGTGGGGTCTACCATCGCATATGTGTGAAATCCACTCCATCCATTAATTTCGGAATGTCATGGAAGGCCACGGTCGGAAGCGTAATTAACATTCGCTAGTCACATTAACCACATCACAAGAAAATAGTTCGTATCGAATGGACACCGTTATAAGTTAACAGGTTTTATGAGTCATATAAAGATTATATCAACAAGAAGTTAGTATCTTCCCATATAAATAGAGAGCAACAAAGAAAATAAACGGATTCAATTTAGATTCTAGTAGGCCCAAAAACCATAAATATTATTTTGATCCAAAACCCTTTTAGCCCTAAAAAAGCTTTCAACGATAGGCATTCAATTCCTACCATGGCCGATGGCGTGGTCCACCTGAACTTTGGGTTTGCCTCATTTTTTAACTCATGCCCTAAAATAAGCTGATAAAACTTGCGAAGTGTGGTCCAGACAAATCAATCAAGGTGGGCTCCATAAATTTTATATAACTCATTTTTCTTCGCATTCTTCTTCACCTCCCATTTAGTGAAACTATCAACATCAAAACAACCATGTACATATATTTGTCATTATAAATAATTATTATCCACTTAACAAAAATTACTTTAATAAATAGTAAACCCAATAGGCTCTAACAATTCTCACAATGGCAAAGCCTACTTAACATGTATTAAGCGTTAATGAAACCTTTTACAAAAAATCTTTCACAAAATCATTTTCCATACCTACTATTTTGTATGTTGTGCCAACTTAAGCTTGTCATTTCCTTATTTTTTTTAGATGCAGAATGAGTATTGCTATTGCCTATACTTGAAGTTGGTATTGACACACCTAGCTGGATTTGATCGAAAGATTAACGGCTGTTAGAGATGGGCCATGCATATATAGTAGTTTGAAAAGTTGGGAAGCAGATATAGCTGGTGTAGATACGTGCAGACGCTCCTCAATCTCTGAGTTGTACGAACGGTTCAAATGAGATCAAAGTTACATGGGCCCTACGATGATGTATTTATTATATCCATACTGTTCATCCATTTTTCGAGATCATTTTAGAGCATTAGCAAAAAAATGAATCATATCCAAAGATCAAATGGACCACACCAAAAATAGCAGCGAGGATAATGATTTTCACCATTAAAAAATTCATAGGGGCCACCATAACGTTTATTTTCCATCCAATCTGTCAATAAGGTTAAAAATACATGGATGAAGAGGAAAAACAAATTTCATATTGATTTGAACCTTCTGTGACCCCCAAAAGGGTTTCAATGATAGACGTTCAATCCACCACTTTTTTTTTTTGCAGTGTGGTCCACTTGATCTTTAGATCTTTCTTATTTTTAGTCTCAAGCCTTAAGATGAGCTCGCCAAATGGATGGACAGTTTGGATATAACACATACCTCATGATGGGACCCATAGAACTTGCTGACGTCAATACACTAGCTATATAGCTATTGTGTGGTACACCATCCAATCCGCTTCCAAGCCGTTCATTCGAGTACTTACTTGTAGGGGTGTACACAAACCGGGCTAGTGACGCAGGGATGAACGTGATGAGGATAAATACTCCGAATCCACGGAGCTTCTCTGGACTCCTCACAGAGACTTCGCGAATCCACGAGGAAAGAAAGCAGAAAACAGAAATAATTTCAAATAAATTCGAAACTGATTAATTAATTCATAAAAATGAGTTCACAACCCTTTAAATAGGGGTACCAAGCAATGGGAAAGAAATCAGAATCAAACTACAACTACAACTCCTAGAATTCGCAACTTACTATAAATAGTAAACTTACTATTTATAGACGGTCGTGATGTCTACTAGTGCGCAAGGTTTTCGGCCAAAAATAGTAAGTGTCCTATTTGGCTTCACCAAACCGTTTTCCTAATTATTCTAAGCTCTTTTCACGTTGGGCGCAACTCCTAAAGCCCAACGTATGAAGAGTTATAATCAAACTAAAACTTACCATTTATAGTAAAATTGAAATTAAAACAGGGAAACGACCGTCAATCCAGGGATTTTTCATAATTTCGGGCATCGCAACCCAGCATAGCAGGGTTGGTTGGCTAAAGTAGCTCGTTCTACCCTAAAATCATATATTTTACATCAGATAACTCATTCCGGATTGCGAGATACGCCTGATTTAAGGTCCAATGGTCTGGATCACTTCTGTCGTCGACCGGGCCTTTTCTGATCCATCTTGGCCATGTAACTGTTCGCGACCCGCTCTACATCAGCTAGCTCGATTAGCTCGCTCGACCCGGCCTGAAAAAGCCCGACTCGGCCTGACCCGGAACTGAGTTCGGGTCAGGATGGGCCAATTTTCTCGGCCCAAAAGTGAGTTCAGGCCGAGTTCGGATATGACCCGGTTCGGCCCGACTCGGTCCGAAACCCGACTCGGCCCGTCCCAGCCTGACTCGCACTTAGGGTATATATACCCTGTTTAAAAAAAAAACCCTATCGCTATCGCTTTCCCTTTCCTCCTTTTGAGAAAACGCCCGACCCCAGCGGCCCCACGAAACCCTCTCCCTGCCCGGCCCCAGCGGCCCCACCAAATCTCTCTCTCTCTCTCTCTCTCTCTCTCTCTCTCTCTCTCTCTCTCTTTGCTTGTCCGTCCATCTGCCTCTCTTTGCTCATCTCTGCTCGTCTGTCTGGTTACCTCTCTCTGCTCGTCCGTTCGTGCAACCACCGTCCGCCTTTCTCTGCTCGTCCGTCCGTGCAACCACCAGAGGACCTCCGCCTCTCTGCTCGTCTCGCCGTCCGACCAGCAGAGCTCGCTCGTCCCTCTGTCCAACCGCAACCAGTATGATCTCTCTCTCTCTCTCTCTCTCTCTCTCTCTCTCTCTCTTCAGTGTATGATTCCTCTTTCACTAGATCTGTGTAGATTAAAGTTTTTTTTTTTCAGTAGATCTGTGTAGATTAGAGTGGATGAGGCTGATTTTTTAGGTTAGCAGACATGAAACGTGGGGCCCACATGATTAGCATCTTAGAACTTGCATGTTAGGAGGTTATTAATTATTTTGGTGATTAGCTGGTTCATAAATAAAATTTAAATTTTGATTATGGTCCATTTAAATTAGATCCATGATTTGGATGGCTCAACTGGTCTTACTTCCACCCAGCCTCGGCAATGCCTATATCAACTGTCACACTCTACCAAAGTATCAAAGCTCTTCCCTATCCATGGACTAATGCTAAATCCACTCATCTCACATGGGAAAGCCAGAGACTTTTGTGTAACAACAGAGCCATCAATCCGACTATCTCATTATATAGATGTTAGGAGGTTATTTGAATTGCACCTAGGTCCTCCATTGATAGCATATACTTAATTTATTAAGCGCCCTCTTATGCAAAAAATAAATAAATAAATAAATAAAAATAATAAAGAAAAAGAAGAAGAAGAGAAAATGAGCACAACCGAATGTAAATACTCCTGAGATGTCTAATATTTTTGAAAAATATTCAAAAGGTTGGATAAACTATATATTCATGTAATTTATATATGAATTTAATATTTGCACTGTGACAATGGACGGGATTGAAATCATGTTGGCACGTGTGAAGCACTTGGGTTGGGGGTATCTGGATGCGCTGATGCAAATAAAGTATGACTGTATTCAGTTTGTATAAAATGTTTTATTTTATGCTTTGTCAAATATATGTAAATGTAGTAAAATTATAATATGTCCTCTCTCTCATGAACTTGTAAATTGTAATGGGACGCGGATTACCTACCAAAGCCCTTCCCATAAACTTGCCGTAAGGTTCGAAACTGGCTTGAACTCAAAGGTTCGAAACTGGCTCGAATTCGGCCTGAACTCGCCCGTTTGCTGCTGGGCCAGGTTCGGGCTTGAGATGTTGGCCCGGTGACCAGGCCCGGTCGAGTTTGGGCCTGGTGTGGCTGTTGAACGGGGCTGGATGAGCTGAGGCCAGTTCGACTCGGCTCGACCCGTGTACACCCCTACTTACTTATAGAAGGGTGCGGATCAGGTACTACCCCCGCCTGTTCAGAGCTCGGACAGGCGGAGCCTCCGAGGGCAACTGACGATCCACTGTGATTTATAAATATTATCCCACCGTCCATCCTTTTTTTCATATCATGCTAGAGTAATTAATAATAAATAAGGCATATCTAAGACTCAAGTCGACCACACCATAGGAAGCAACAGTGCTAAGGATGCCCACAGTTGAAACCTTCTTACAACACATTGTGTCGTTTATTTTCCATCCAACCCATTAATATGGTCATATACACCTGGATGAAGTGAAAAAACAAATATCATCTTGATCTAAAGCTTCTCTGGTTCCTAAAAAATTTTTAACGGTAGAAATTTAATCACCACCGTGTGGACCATTTGAGATTTCGATCTTATCTATTTTTTCGGATAATAAACTAAAATAATATGAAAAAATATATGGACGGTGTAGATAAACTTAATACATTACAGTGGCCCCTTAGTGACGCTCGGAGCCTCGGCCTGTCCCGAGCTGCGAACAGGCGGGGGTAGTACCAAATCCGCGCGCCTCGAAGAAGTCTTTTAAGCATGACTCATGCTTAGAATAAGGTGAGATAGTGCGGCCCTATCATGCCCCCACCTTAACGTATCTATTCTATATCCATGTCGTTTCTCTTTTTATTTATTTATTATTATTATTTTTTTTATATAAATTATTTTAGTGCATTATCCCAAAACTGAAGCAGATCCAATTATCAGGTGGACCATACCATAGGAAACAATGGTGTTGACCATTAATGGGCCAAAAAAGTTTTGGATAAGTAGATATTTGTTTTTCTCTCCCTTCATCCAGACGTATGTGACCTTATCAAAAGATTGATGGAAGATAAACACTACGGAAACATTAATGTGTGTCCTAAGAAGCTTTTAATGGTAGGGCATTTAATCACCACTATGTTCTAAAGTATGATTTGCCTAAGATTCGAGTCTTTTTTTATTTTTTGGAATATGCTCTAAAATGATATGTAAAAACTGATGGACGGTATGGATATAAAATCGATACATCAAGGCCGGCCCACAGTAAGGGCTACACCATCTCCTAATCCACTTCGGGTAATGTTGGACGTGGGGCCCACTGGTGAGCAATCACTAGTGGGTGGGTCCCAGAGCTTTGGCTTCTTACGGCCTTTTTTCCTCTTCTGTTATATTTCAAATTCAATTTTGAATTTGATTTATAATAGGAGATAGGGATAAGACCGGATGATGTGGCCTTATCCCAATCCCACCCAAACTCTCCTTCTTCTGTTAGGATGTGATCGGCTCATGCGGCCATATCACAATCCCACTTAAACTCTCCTTCCTCTGTTATATAAGGAGTGCGCTTCTCTCATGAAATGCAATCGATTCATACGAAACACGGAGAGAATATAGAGAGGAAGACAGTATCCTATAGTCTGTCCATATTAGCTTGTCCGTAGGACGATCTGATCCATCCATAGCAATCCGGGCCCACTATATACCGTAGGATCAGAGGTGTGAATAGTTCGATCTGCTCCAGTAGTAGATAGGCGGGCCATTGGAGCACTGTTCTTCAGCTTTGCAAGGGTTCCAAATTTCGTGTAGACCGTCAGATCTTGAGGGTTCATCTTCCACATTTACCAACAGTGGTATCAAAGCAGTCAACGGCGGATCTCCGATTATTTTCATCTAAAAGGTAAGTGGCCCATCCTTTCTTTTTAGATGGAATCCATAGCTTTCGAATAGTATGATCAGCATATGTATGGTGTATTACATTTTATATCAGTACGTTATTGGCTTGAGAAATCTGTAAACGTATTGGCTTCAGTAACGTGCGGCTACATGTACACGTGTGGCTGCATGTACACGTGTAGCATATCGTATAGGAGACGTTTCTTGCTGTACACGTTGTACAGGTGTTGTAAAGGAGACGTTTCAAGTTGTATACAAGCTACACATGTTTCATGTTGTATACAAGTTATACATGTTTCATAATGTGAAATCTGCTGTACATTGTGAAATCTATTGTACACGTGTAGCACGTGATCTGTACATTGAGACGTGTACTGTACACGCAATGCAACAGCCCATGTGAAACTTACTAGTTGTTGTATTATATTACAATTAATATCCTCTTGTATACATGTTGGATGCAACACACTGGCTGATGTATTATATTACAACACGTGTTCTACATTAGCTTATACACGTGTTCAACAGCAACATATGTACATGTGGTATAGATGTATCGCATGATGTGCACTTGATATATAGCTAATGTACAAGTGGGACCATATTTTTTACATGGCTATACACATGTGATGTACACGTGTAATCTAA